>CP131459.1:39397500-40022500 GCA_030664755.1 Microcos paniculata | reverse complement strand
ATCAAAACAAATATAAATGCTATCATATTGAAGCTATGAAACATTAACTTCTCAACGGACCTGGTCCATCGGGGATATGAGATTTCCTATATAGTCCAAGAACAGTCCCATCAGCATCAATGATAGCTATAGAATTATAGTGGGCATTGTTTGCCTCTTCAAAGAAGCTAAGTGGTATCACCACACCCAACTCTTTTGCTAGTTTCTGCATCCTGTTGCACATAGACCAAAACATGCCCACTTGAGAAACTAATTAGAAGCTGAAATCAAGGCCTGTTTAGTCGTTCTTGTGAGAGAAAACAAGGCATAGATTCAGCCGATCAACTTAAACTTATAAGCCAATCAATAAGTGGTAATGTTACCTTTGAATGGTGGGGTGATCCTTATAAGGCTTAGCTCGTTCAAAGAAATCCTCCCTTTGTGCTTGGCAAAAGTAATAACCCTCAAATAGTTCCTGTACACATTAAGACATAAGAATGAGCTAAAAAAGCTAAGGAATTTACCAAAGGAAAAATTGAATCAATCAGATTCGTATACTTCCACCGCAACATCAATTAGAGTACGCTCATACAGAATTGCAGATATATTGGAGCAAATGAGAGAACATTCTGTGGTGAAATAAAAATCATTGCCATTTCTTGTTCAAATTCTCATTTTAGAAAGCTGGGCTTTCACAACAACCATACCATTGAGGGAGCTGTTTCCGTCCTTAAGAAAGCATACAAATTAGCAGCTTTCCTTGCATGACTTCAAGGTCCTGCTGGCATCAATTTTTTATGGCATATATCCTAATATAATTTGTTCTGTTATTTACCAAAAGCAGTACCATGAACAAACTGATTTTATCTTAATCTTGTACTAATGCCCAACCTGTTTTCTGGTTCCTATTGATGTTTGTACCTCTCAGAGAGATGAAAATTTTCATTTCAATCGTTCAGGATTAATTCTTTTCCTCTCACTAATCATTTTTAACTTATGGAATGTATTCCATCGTTTACATAATGATATCATCCTTATGGTTCAGCATTTGCAAGATGGACAAAGTGTCAGAGTTCAGCATTAATTCACAAGTCCAACAGCCATAAGAAATGCAAAAAGAAAGGAAAAAGTTTAGCTCCAACATGCATTCACTAGACATAGTATAGTTTGCAGGCCTGAAGACATCATAATTGAGATGCATTTCTTGAAACAAAAAGAAGGAAAAAGAAATCATTTCCTAAGAATAGGCTGAACATTTTATGAGTGCCAAATATCTTACAACTGAAGAGCACATACCTGAATAAGAATGATATTAGCTCCCTTCCCATGAGCAGCCCTAACCAGCCTGTGTGGAGGAGAGTCATTTTAGGTTTACTAATGGAACAGCCAATAGGCCGGGTTGAACAAAAAGCTCGCAAATGGCTAATTATGCCTTGAGAGTAAGACATTGGCGAAGTGATAAAAATATTATCCACCTTCAAGCCGAGAAGAGTAAAAGCAAATTTAATAAGAGTTTTGGATCCATGCTGTTTGCTTATACATACAAGCAAATTCAGGTAGAATGTTGCTAGAGATGGTGTGAATGACTATACAGGACAAAACACCAAGAAGCAATAACTGTAGCTTACCCCCAACAAAGTTGAAAACTAGACAGTTTATTTATGCAAATTAAAGAGTTCATAACCTTGATCAGTCTCTATATCACTTCAATCTCCATCTAAGTAGTCTCATATAAGAATCAAGCATCCATACATACTCATTGAACAAGCAGGTGAAGGGTCAATAATCATCAAAATCTATTTGATAAGAAAGAAGAGCAACAAAACACAACCCACGAAACCAATATATCTAAAACCCAAGGAAATAACTTCAACAGATTCCATTATTATGAAAGCAACAACATCCAATATCTGGGTTTAATCTAGAATTCCAAAATTAACTAAAGAAACCCAACCCCCCCCCCCCCCCCCCCAACCCCCAAACAAAAAAAAATCCAAACAAATGAGAAACGAAACAGAAACAGTAGTCGTGTGAAAACAATAAAAAAAAACAAAAAACCTTTCAGCAGTCGCGAGATTGGTGGGGATATCATCGGTGCAAGCGAATTGCAGAGCTGAAACAACCACTTGTCTCTTTCCCTTCTCCATTTTTACGCTGTGCCTGATTCTTCTTCTTCTATCTCAAACGCAGCCACAGCCGCAGCGCAGAGCAATTGCTGGCAAAGTTAAGCAGAAGAAGAGCGGTGGACGACAAAAGTCCAACTGTCCTAATATTAGGTCTTTACTTTATTATAGTATTTTGACTGTTTTCAACGTGTATGTCCAGCTCGAGTAAAATAAGGTTGGCCATGGTCCCCCAAGTTTTTTATTTAATTTTTTCTATCTTTCTCCCTTCGAATGTATAGTTTTTGACCTTTTTTTTTTTCATTTTCTTTTTCAATCATAATGAAGCTATAGGCCCACAATAGCTTGTGATGGTTGTCTCACTTTTTTTTGAGGGAATGGTTGTCTACTTGTCTCACTAGCCTGATATGAAAATTTATTGAGATCTTGGTCCTATATTTGATCATTTTTTAATATTTTTTTTGTTTATATATAGTTTTAATAAAAGATTACTTTTTTTTCAGGTTTATCTTTCTTTTATTTTTAAATATTTTAGTTGAAGAGATATTTATTTAATATTAGTAAGAAGACAACAGAAGAGAGAAAATGATAAAGATAAATTTAAAAAATAAAATAAAATTTGTACAAAATTTTAAAATCAACTATTTTTCTAAATCTAAAATATTTGATTGTTGTGATCAAATAAATAAGAGCAGAAGAAATACCTATTAAACCTTGCTCAATAAAGAAGAGAAAAATAAAGAAGAGAACTTAGCCAACTTTCTTTAGGTCGCACTACAAGAAAAAACCTCAAATTATTTTATTTAGAAATGAGGAGGAATCATTTGACACCGAGTGTAAGATTAAGAGTTTTACACCCTTTCGTAACTTAACATATAATTAATATTTAATTAATCCAACCGTCGAATTTCATGCTCTATTCGCATACATCGTGCATGTAAAATTTCGAATTAATTTAAAATGTTTAGCATATGTTTTGAAGCGATAAAATTTCTCACCGTTAAATATATATTAAAAATATCTAAAAATATTAGAGTCTAGATCGATATCATAAAAGTATCGGATTGACTTGAAATTTTACGTGCATGATAGATTCGAATATATCTTTAAATCCAACGGTTAAAAAGGGTGTAAAACTAAAAGTTTTACACCGAGTGTAAAACTAAAAGTTTTACACCGGGTGTAAGTGGATCCCTCCTCTTTAGAAATATATCTAATATTCACCACCAGGCCAGGAAGACACCAACAGATAATTGATCAAGTTAATACTTCCGACATATTTCTAGTAAGATGGCTATTGGCTAAGTCAAACTAGATGCAAGAAAGACCTCGATTAATCATTCAGATTCCTTTCGCAAACCTTTACCAAGAACAAGAACTATGTAGAAATTCGTAATGAAAGCTGTAATCATCAGATCAAAAAAACATAAAATTGTTTACAAAGTTTGGATTATTTTCAACTACTCCATCCAAAAGAGAGTGTCATAACAATTCATGTTCCACTTCCAAAACCCAATTGCAGCAGCCTCACTCCTGGGCTTGTAGCTTCTTTTCTCTAGATGAGACGAGGTACCATCCCAGAGCTCCACCAACGGTTACAACACCAGCAAAAACTGCATAGTTCTTATAGTTATCAGTAGATACTTTCTCAGTGGATGCCCCTGATGTTGAAGTAGAGCTACTAGGCTTAGCATCAGTCACAGAACCTCCTGAACCACCAGCAGCTGCTTTCTCTTCTGGTTTGGGTCCCTGAATATTTCAAACAATCTCTTAGATACTCGTATAAATAGATGCAATAACCACTATTTGTTCCACTAACAACTCGAATTCGAATTGTGTGTTTACAATTGACATTATATCATAAGTAAAAGGGGAAAAGAAGGATTGAACAAACACACCTTAATTATTAAACCATTACATGATCTAGTTACTCATAATAATCGAGCACAAAATTTCATGCCAAAAAAGTTCCATCTTGTTGCGCTACAACTATACCAAGGAAAATTCACAACTATTTGAACTGCTATAAAATGCCTGCAGCTAATAGAACTTTCATGATATTAGTGCAAAGGAGCCTGCATTTTTTATTTTAACATGCACTTCCTCTAAACACTAGGTAAATGAAGAATGATGCTCTATGTGACCATGAACAGCGACAGGTACTTTTCAATGTATTGCACTCTGCTGCATCATCTTTTATGGGAATAACACAATTAATCAATCACAAGTAAAAGGATAAAAGACAAGAACAGTAAAAGAAGGATCAAAATAACAATGATAAGAGTACCTTGCGTGCAAGCTTCTCCAGTTTCTCTTGCTCAGTTTTCTGCAAAAGCACAATTCGTAGTTAGCACATTAAGAAATCACAAAATAAAGCAATAAGTAAATACTCATGGTCCAGAACATTTTGCTGAATCTGGAATGATCAGAAGAGGGGAACAGTGCGGACGGGAAGAACAGAAAAGGAGGGAGACTTAGCAAGAGTAGGAACATTTGATAGAAATTGTGACTTATACGAACTTCTATAATGTAAAACTAAAGAATAGAACATTTAATACCATTATAAGGCAGACTCCATTTGGATTATGTACATATGAACTGAAATGAAAATGAAAAATATACAGTCCAAAGATAGTACAGCACATGAGGGACCAATGCATACCCTCCAGAAGGCAAATCAATAACACCATGACAAGAGAAAAAGAACGGGTGAAGACATTCAGAATAAGATGATTGCATCCAACTTGGACTACTAGTAGAATCAATATGGGAAAAAACCACCCAAATGCCAGCTTTCATAGCTGGCAGATCAGACAACCCAAAGGATTTACCTACAAGCACTTCAGTAATCATAATAATAGGATCATCTCTAAATAGAACCAGAGTGTGCAATTAGGTAACTAAATTACCATCCATAAATGAAAGAAAAGTTAAAAATATAAACTTAGCCAGATCAATAGACCAAATAAGCATATTTACCTAGAGTAAACAACAATATTTATGTTGCAAATGAAATGAAAAAAACAGAACAAAGAATGTGTACCTTGATGTAAACATTTTCTGCAGCCTTTTCCTCCTCACTGAGTATTCTCCCGCCACTTGAGAACCTACGAGATACATACCGAACAGCCATCCTGGTTGCCATAGTTGTTGCCTGCAATGCCTGCAAGAAGCACAGAAAGACAATCGTTAACCAAACATAAACTTAGGACTGCATACCCATAATTCACAACACTACAAAACAACAAGCATCCGTCACATCATTGCTGACGTTGTTCCCACATAATATACTTTGGAACATTTTGTTTGGTAATCCAGAAATACAACTAAAAGCAGGTAGTGCAAACATACAGATTGAAACAAATTTGAGGAGGTCTTCACTAATTCCATGAAAATATGTTTCCCAAGAAGTAAATCGCATCCACTACAGATAAAGGTTTCAACATAGTCATAATGTCCTCAGACTAAGAAGACCTTCAGGGTTCAAAGACCTCTATAACTAAACCATCTAAGAATCTACGTCGAAAGATTCTACAGACCCAGAGAATCTTGACCAGAAAGCATTTAGAACTAAACCCAGATTTTCTTTTCCAATATGTGTTCGGTTCGTTGACACTACTGAGGATTAAACCAAGCGATTACAAATTTATCAGACTATTAAACACAATAGCGAAGCAAAGGATTTTCCATTAGAAAACTTTCCAGCAAGTTCGATTAGATATTCTAAGAAAAACGAAGAAAATGCGTCAAAAAAAAAAAGAGTAAAAAAAATGGGATTAGAGTGAAATCGTTTACCGATTAGCGAATACCGAGCAGCTGAAGCGAAGCGATGAAGATGAGAAGAGTAAAAGAACGTTGTGGAAAACGGACCGCTGTGAGATTTAATGTTAAAAGGGTTTATAAATTGTAGGGTGGGGTTTTAAATGGGCCCGCTTTTGGATTGATAGTTACGAAAGGAAGCCTCCACCGTCTGATTGAAGATTTAGAAACGGATCCATTCCACCGAAATAGGTTCATGATGAAATTGTACCGAGATATAAATATAACGTTTTTTTTTTCCTTTATTTTTTTTAATTCAATGAAAAAATGGATAAATATTGACATTGACCATTAAAAATTAATTACCACTAATTTTGCATGGAGTTTTCCTTCCTTTTTCCTTTTTATTTTTACTCAAGTGATCAAATTGAGGAAAAATCTTACTATTAATCTTATTATTATTATTATATTTGAATTCATAATATACGAAGGTTTTCTTTTCTTGGTTACAAAAGGAATATTAAACCATTTTGTAAAGCCTTAACCCTTAGCATCTGCTTCCAAGGCTGCTCGCAATTCATTCGGTGGGGACTCAAGCATTTCAAAATCCTCCTCAATAATGCATCGTGCTTAGATATACATAGAATATGCACAAAAATTGCCCTCCCTCAATGTGAGTCCAAAGCTACAAAATCATGCTTTTTCTCTTTAATAGTAATTTTCGAATAACTCCAATGATAGCTCCCAAGCGGATGTTCATTAACATTGGCAGATGTTACTAAATCATCACAAGCTTATCATTCAATTCACATTCAACATGCTGACAAGCTAACTGCAATCCCCATCCAAGTGCTTGCAATTCGCCACAGTATTAATACGGGCCCCCCAAATGTGCCTTGAAATCATTGAGCTATCGTATTGCTTCAATTTACCAATTTCTATTTAACTAATTAAAGATTGATCAATTGATAAAGTATAGTCCATTGGCATGTAGCAGTATCAAACTGTAATAACAATCAATGACTTATTGACCGATTGATAAGATTGTTTATCTTAATAATAATGTAAAAAATCTTGAGTAAGGATGGGATAAGTAATTATCAATTGCCACAGCCCATTGAGCCTTGCGCAAATGATCGGAGTAACGGGAGATTTTTATGTGTGGAACAAAAAAGATTTCCATAAATCTACTGGAAAATCATAGTAGTACACACACTAAAGACTAGACCATACAATTATCAAACAATGAAAAGCTCCAATTGGGATTTATTTTCCTGATCAATTACATCAAGGAAAACAGGATCAACGGTAACATGACTGTCCACGTGGACTTTAAACCTATGGTCCCACCATAACACCTTGGCAGTGCCGGCGATATCCAACTTCGCATCAAGCACCATCTCTCTTTTCCGCACGTCAGCAAAAAACTTCCCCGCGTGGTTAGCCAACTCCACCCCATCCAGCCGAGTCGGCAGCTTCAGCAGCTGGCAAGACCGGGGTGGCTGGGACCCGGCTTTCACCTGAGCCGCCCCGAGCAAAGACCCTTCGTAGAAGATGGACATGGTGGTGGAGGAGTAATGGACGGGCGCGATGTTTGGGTTGGTGACGTGGACGGTCAGGATCAGCTCGGCGTCGATGTGAGGCAGTTTGAGCTTGAAGGAAGTGAGATCGATGGAGATAAGGTGGAAAGTCGGGTCTTTGGGCTTGGCGCTGAGGAGAGCAACAGCTGCGGTGGCGGAGGCTGCTCCGATTAATGCGGAGGTCCAGCTCCATTTTACCTTTTTGTCCATGATCTTTGGCGGAAACTACAGGAGAGAGCCTTCCCTTACTCTTTTCCTCCGGAAGTTCAGATATGGAGTGACTAGTGAGAGAGAGGGAAGGACAACAGAGAGAGAATTTGGGGAAGCCGAACCGGGGCAATCGTTTGGCAGGTGGAGTTTAATATTACATAATTAGACTCAAATGAGCTTTCAAGTTGCAACTACGCTCTACGAGTGAATCGTATAGGGGTGTTTTCGTAATTGAAAGAAATGACGAGAACGAATCACGTGTGGAGCCGTCCTAAAACCATGGTTGTAGGAAATTAAGACACGTGGCAACAAGCGAAACATTGGTAGAGATGATGGACTGATTGGTGATTGCAATTAGACTGACCGTATAAATTTGGAGCTCAATTAAAATGTGAAAAATGAATTTCGCTTGTCCTAATGTCACACCCTCGAAATAGAAAAGCTTCACACATTTTAAGTTTCACGCGATAATTATCCATCATACAAAACGTTTCCAAGACAGGAAATCCAAAATTACACAATCCATGCTACATAGAATATACAGAAATGAAAGAGGTTGACAAGAGGATTAAAACCAAGCAACTCGAGCAAACGCGGTTGATGGTGCCACTGCTAGACCCATGGTGCTGATGGTCACGGTTCTTATTCGAGGCACCGGCTGCGTACACAGGAATTAGGGAGCCACCTTGCCCATCCGGTGACTTTGACGCCCCTCCTCCACCACCACCACCATCATCCCCCGCGGCGTTGCCATGTGCTCCTCCTAAAACGCCATGGCCCCCAACAGCTCCACCGCCATGCCTTACTACGGCTTTGATCTCGTGGTGGTTGTCCCCCGCTTTAACTGAGACTGCCAATTTCTTATCACTAATTAAGATATACTTTAGGGTAAAATCAATATTGGACAGCTAGCAATTATTGACATTGGATATGGGTGGACAGTGCAATGCAAGATGAGAACGCACATGGAAAGCTGCCATGCTATATATGCTTAGACGATAGAGATGGCAAAGAATAATGTCTACTTTCTTCGGCAAAGGCAAAAATTACTTAAGATTCTTTTTTATCTTGAGGAATAACTTTCCCATTTTATCATATTTTATCTTCTTTGTTATTAGTGCTAATCCAAATTTCATATTTTTTTATGTTTCTATGAAGAAATAAACTAAAAAAATCACAAGCTTTTCTGATTCAAATATATATATATATATATATATCTTAAAGATGAAAATAATTTTTCTAATGATTATTATATATGTATCCCCAATATTTGTCTCAATCCGCTCTTGATCTCAAATGAAAAAAAAAAAAAAAAAGTCATCTTCACCCTAATTTATTAAGCTTGAAACGGAGCAAATTACAAATATGACCGAAAATGGAAATTCGTATAAACAATTGCTTAGAGTTAGCATCAAATTATTAGCGGATGCGATAGAATACTTATGTACTCCATCAACTTTTTTTATGAATGAATAAAATTGTTGAAATCTCTATTCTCTACCCTCAGTAGAAATTTCCGGCAGAAAATTATGTTGATCAATAAAAGAGCAGATCAAGAGAAGTAATTCAACTGAAGACTAAAGCAATCCAAATTAAAGAGTACCTGCAAGCAAGGAACGACGGTGAGGAAGTGCAAGAAGGAAACGAAGCTGAAGCATAAAGAACACAGCAAAACCCAGTACTCCAAGACGTGCGAAACTCATTTTTAAGCCTGTTCCCATGATCAGATCTCCCGACTGAAAGAATCTGGCCTAGCTTGCCAATTTTTTCTGTTTCCTTAATGTAATTGTCTAAGTCACTTTTGTGGTATACTCAGGAATAAATAAGCCAAGGATCATATTTATATACTTTTTCTTAGATGTTTTTTATGTCAGTAGCCAATAGGATATTTATAAAATGTCTTCTTGAAACACTAAATATCTAACTCTATCTAATTCTTCTTTTTTTTCAAAAAAAAAAATTATATAAAAATACACGTGACGATATCTTATTGATTACTGACATAAAAAAACATCTAAAAAAAGTATCCAAGTTCTGTTCATAAGGTAACAGGTTTCCAAGCAAAAAGAATGTTAATATTATTCCTTATCCTTTATAAAAGTGGGCATTGAGAACAAATTATTAATTAGTATATATACCAAAAAGAATATACTATTATTCTATATTCCTTACCCACCTCTTAATGCATGTATGGCCCAAGTGCCTACTAAAATATTCCGGATGAAACAAGGGGCTTGTCTTAGTTTTTTCTTTTTCATTTTAATTCAACGTAAGAAGGAGAGAGCAGAACTAATTAAAATTACCAAATTAGTAATTATTCCCAAAAAAAGAAAAAGAAAATGGTATTTGTACTAAGTTTTGAAGTTAAAGATGGAAATAACAATATTTAAATATAGAAATCGTGCACACAGTTACACATAAGTTCCTTTCTGCACATGTATTTATTAAGAACATAGGATAAAAGAAGATGAGACTATTTTAGATATAGTATGTACAAAGATTAACGTATTTAAAAGCATAGGAGAAAATAAGAAGCCAACAAGGCCAGAGTGAGGTGAGATAAGGAAACGTAGTTGATCGAGGTAGGCGCCATTACTATCACGAGAAGTAAGATGATTCATGGCCACCGCGCCTGCGGCTAGGCCCACTGTTGTGCCTGCGGCTGCACCGGCTGCTGCGCCTGTAGCAGTGCCACTCTTGGCGGCGAAGGTTGAACTTTTAGCCCCGCCACTACCCTTACTTCCACCGAAACCGCTGCTTGCACCCTGAGAACCTCCAAATCCGCCTCCACCCCGAGAACCTCCAAAACCACGAAGCCTGTTTACAGCTATAATATTTGGCTTATCATCGCCCAATTTCACTGACATCAATGATTTTTCTAGAACAATTAACATAAAACAACCATACGTGTTAATGGCATTCGTTAGTCCATTAGTTCTTTATAATTCACAATTCCTAATTCATGATGAATTAGACTATATATATCAAAATACACTAAAATGCATAAGGAGACATGCATGTATCTACAATGAAAAGGAATGCATATGAAGAGATTGGTTACCATATTCTCTTTTTCTTCCTTTTTTTTCTTGGTAGAAAATACCAATGACAATGCAACAAAAATATATCAAAGATAAACAGTAGTTCTCTAATTGGAAAGTGAAGCATAACAGAGAAATTACCCGCAGTGATGAAGGGATTTGGCAAGGATTTCTGTCGAAGTGCAAGAAGTGGATGAAGTTGAAAAAAGAGCAGAAGAAGGAAGACTCCAAAGTTCTTGAAACCCATTTTGTCGATGCCTAGTTCCAATCACCAACTTGCAAATTAAACAAAAAACTAGGGGATTCCAAATTCAAGTAGTTTCATTCGAATCAATTTAATGATCTTATATAGAGAGGAGGATTTCATAGAAAAGCCCTTTGTGTTTAACAACAAAAACGTAACCAAAAAGTGAGTGCAAACAGAAAAGCAACAATATTCTAAGTTGTAACTTGTAGAAACTCTAAAATTTCATTGTTTGATTAAATCTTTTGACTCATAGTCTTTGTAAAAATAGCCAAATAGTTAGGCCGGCTTACTCAACTTAGGAAATCTTAGGTGAAATTCTCAAATAAGGAACTAATATCTAACTTTTCAAACATACGAATAAGGATTAATATGTTATGGATCGAGTTGTAACAATAAGAACTAATTTGAGTGGTCATCTTACGAGCGCACAATTGATTGACGAGGGGAAGGATGCTGTTGCAGCGATTTAGAGAGTATGCAAGGTGATGCACACAAGCAAGCTGGCTAATTAATGGTTTAACTATTCAAGAAGATTGTATTGGATAGAAAGAATGCCCATAATTTGGAAAGTAAATAAACAATTATTTATTTATTTATATTTTCAATAAATAAAAAACCCACTTAAGAACATATATAGGAGAAAGAAAATTGTCTAAAGTCCTATACAAGAAACCTATGTAAGAATATATATATAGGAGAAAGAAAGAAGCCAAGAAGGCCAAAATTTGCTAATCTAACTCTAAGGAAACGTAATTGAAAGTGCACGGTACCGTTGGAATGGAAAGGAGTGACACGAGTGGAGGGTGTTGTTTTTTGAGCTTGGCCTGAATTGCCACGTCCTATCCCTCCGAAAAAGTCAGCGCCCCGACGGCCAGCACCCCCACCTCCGGACCACCTCCTCCTAAAAGCCTATGAGCACCTGCTACTTCTCCACAAAGCCTGTTTACGTCGGTGATATTTTGCTTAGACCACCACCGGCCGGGTTTGACTGACACTGACAATCTTCTTGGAACAACTTTTGCGTGTAATATATTCTCTTCTTGATTGGAGTCTACAACAAAATTACAATGCCATACATAAAAAATGCATGTGACAATAAGTCAAGAATTAGTAATTATACCTTAAATTAATTAATTGTTCTATATTTGTTAATTACTCGAGGTTCTAGTTTGAAAGCATAGTGGCTGAAGTTATAGCCTAGCTGTAATATGTCTACTTTAGAATTTCAGAATGCAACTAACATTTTATTGTGACGCCTTAATTAGAGTGAGTATTCATCTCACCATAAAATTTATCCAACCTTCTTTAATTGCTACATTTTTTCTTGTTCTTTATTACTTTACCATTTTTTGGTTCCGAATTAATTAACAACGGAACCCCTATCACCGTTCTCTTCCTATTCTTTCTCAATTAATATTTCTAATTCCACTAAAAGTAAAGCTAGCATTAGCAGATAAATACCTGTAGTCATAAACGATGGTTGTGGAAGTGCAAGAAGAGGGTGAAGCTGAACAGAAAAGAGCAGAAAGAATAAGACCCCAAAAATCTTGAAACCCATTGTGCCGATCGACGCTTTGTTTCAATACTCAACCAGTGAACAAAGACCTAGGATTGCAAATTCATGGATGTTTCATTTGAATCAGTTAGGCTATGTTTGTGAGAGAAGAAAATTGAAAGATGGATATAAGAGAGGATGAAAAAGTGGAGAGAAAATTAAATTTATGATGCTTGGTAGGAAAGAGATTAGGAAGAAAAGAAAACAGGAGAGATTGATTTTTAATTACCTACTTAAGTATAAAAACAAATCACTTCAAAATTAGAAAGATTAATAAAGAGAAAATGAGAGTGATGTGATTAAGGAGTATAAAAATACCAAATTATCCACACTCACATATCATTTTTTAAAAATTGTAAAGGATATAATGGTAAAATTATATCATTTTTCTTTTCTTTCCTTTCATTTTTTCATTCTATCAAACAATGAGAGAAAAGAAAATTAATTTTTCTTCTAACTTTTCTATCTTTTTTACCTATCACACAAAAGAAAGAAAATAATATTTTTTCATCTTTACATTTTTTTTCCCTTTCAATTTTCTTTCTTTCTATTTTTCTCTCTCTTACCAAACAAAACCTTAATGACCCGAGGTTTCTTGGAAAAACCTACGACGATGTGTCTAATAGCACAATGGTAACTAAAGAATTAAGAATCTCTTCTTTTATTTTTTTTTTTGGTCAAAAAGATGGATTTTTATAACAAAAGAAGGGGATCAAGCAGAGTACAAAATATTGTCTGAGGTATGAGCCCCCATAATACATATAGCAGTAGCCGAGTTATTGGTCCTAATATTACAGATCCTACGGAAGGATATTCCCATTTTATCAGTCATAATGGCTGTCAAAATACATGTAGGAGTATTGTCCAAAACGTTAAAGTCACCGACCATGATCAGATCGTCTTTAGCCAGAAGGTCTGCACAAGCATAAGAATTAAGAATCTCTACGACTTTCATCGCTTTAGATTTGAGTTGGCAAAAATTAGGGGTGAGCATTAATCGGTTGAAACCGACTTGATCGATCAAAATCGATCAAATTTGGTCGAAATGGTTCGGTTAAAACAGTTTCGGTTTTATTCGGTTCAAAAGTTTAGTTTGTTCGATTAATTCGGTCGGTTATCGGTTTCTAAAATTCTACACCGAACCGACTGAAAAACCGAACTATATAATAAAAAAATTTAAATATAATATATTATATAAAAATACCTTTAAATTTACAAATTATATTAATTTTTTCATACATAATCTTTTCTATGTAATAATAATATTTATTTGTATTGAAAATTCAATTTGTTGATTTTTTCGACCGAATTGACCGAATACTCTCACCCTTAACAAAAATAGTGAAGTTTAGACCTTCTTAGCCATACATATATATGAACCGCCAAGTAGAGTCCAAAAATCCACGGGCTGGCCTATGTTTCTTCCAAGTGTCCATTTCATTCCTAAGTCAAACGGCCCAAATGAGATATATGATCGATCCTCATGTTTTTTTTGTCCTTTTACATTTCTTTCTTATTCTTTTTTTTTTTGTGAAAACATCCAAAGAATAAAACAGCAGTCAAGGAGAATTGATTACTTTTTTTTTTCTTAATAATTAATTTCTTTTAAGAAGTAAAAAGATAGAGGCGTAGAGCTAACATGTCTGGCCAAAAAAAAAAAAAGAGCTAGTTTTACATAAGTTCCCATTTTGTACATATATGGGAGAACATTAAGACAAAAGAAAATAAAAATATTTGTTTTTGGTGATAAAGAAAATAAAAATATTAAGCCACCAAATTATTACCTATACAAAGAACTTTTTTTTTTGGTACAATGGGGTACTAAGAATGGGGGTACTAAGACCCAGGGAGAGGGGATGGCAGGGATCCAACCCCTGCCTTGGTCACCTCCCTAACCTTTTGGCCATCAGGCCAAGAGGCAGAGGTCATACAAAGAACCTATTTAAAAACGTAGGATAAAGCAATAAGCCAACAAGGCCAGAGTCAGGAGAGATAAGGAAACGTAATTGAGGTAGGCGCCATTGCTATCACGACAAGTAAGATGATTCATGGCCACCGCGCTCCGGCTAGGCCCACTGCTGTGCCTGTGGCTGCACCGGTTGCTGCGCCTGCAGCAGCGCCACTCTTGGCTACGGAGGTTGAACTTTTACCCCCGCTAGCACTGCGTCCACCGAAACCGCTGCTTCCACCTCGAGAACCTCCAAATCCGCCTCCCCCCCTAGAACCTCCAAAACCACGAAGCCTGTTTACGGTTATGATATTTGGCTTATCATCACCCAATTTGGCTGACATCAATGATCCTTCTGGAACAATTAACACAAAATAACCATACGTGTTAATGGCATTTGATGGTCCATTAGTTCTTTATAATTCACAATTACTAATTAACTCATGATAATACTATATATCAAAATATACTGGAACTACAATAAAAAAGAATTGTAAATGAAGATACCGCGGTTACACATTCTCTTTTTCTTCTTTTTTTCCCGATAGAAAATATAGCCGTTCTCTAATTGGAAAGAGAAGCATTAACAGCGAAATACCTGTAGCAATGGAGGGAGTTGGCAAGGATTTCTGTCGAAGTGCAAGAAGAGGATGAAGTTGAACAAAGAGCAACAGAAGAAAGACTCCAAAGTTCTTGAAACCCATTTTGTCGATGCCTAGTTTCAATTCACCAACCTGCTAATTAAACAAAAACCTAGCTGATTGCAAATTCAAGTTGTCTCGTTGGATTCAATTTAATGATCTTATAAAGAGACAAGGATTTCTTAAAAAAGGCCTTTGTGTTTAACAGCAAAAGGTCAGTAAATAAAAAGGTGGGTGCAAACAGAAGAGCAACAATATTGTAAGTTGTAACGTATAGACTCTAAAAGGTTTTTGCTTGATTAAAAGTTTGAGTTAGTTTCTTTGTAGAAGTAGCCAATTAGTGCTTAATTTAGGGATTAATTTGAACTATTATTAGGTGTGTAGAATACAAGCGGTTTACTCCGTAATGTCCAATATTTTGAATGGTTCAAATGGCTAAATTAGGATCCAAATTGGAACATAGATTGACGAGGGAGGATTGTTGGAACGACATAGATCAGCATGCAAGGTGATGTCCACTAGACGTGAATGGCATCTGCTGCAAAGCAAGCTGCATGGCTAACTAAGAATTAATGGTTTTAACCTTTTTTTTTTTGAAAGGCAAGAGTTTAAATTCAATAAAAGGAACGGTATCAAGTCCATCAAGATTCAAGAGTTTAACTGACACACCCGGACCTAGCACGACTTTTTCGTACGAACGGAATAGTACAAGATGACGTGATAATTAAATAACAAGTCGGTCCGGCTGTGTCAAGTTTGAAGAGAAGATAAGCTTAAGACAAGACGTAGTTGGAAGATGAGATTGGTGACCATGCATGGAATCTCTAAGTGGACTCCTTGAAGTCCATAGCCAATGGATTGGAGGTCCATTGGTGAATTGGTCGGTGGATCGGGCCAATAATCAAAGTTTTGAGAGATTTTAAGAGAAGAGAAAGTTTGGCCGGGGCCCGAGTAGACCCGGTGCCGGGCTCCCCTATAAATAGGGGGGAGATGAGCTCTCCCCCTCATTTTCTCTCTTTTCTCTCTTCTCTCCCTTCTCTTTCTCTCAACTGCTCCCGGGGAGCAATTTTGGACTTTTGGCCGATCCGGACAAACCGACCGCCAGTTCAAGGCGAGATCTTGGTGAGTCGTTCTTAACTCTTTGAACTACATTCCATTAAATTTTCACGCTTATCCATACATTGGTCTAGGAGAGATCCAAACTCAAAGTTAGTTTCAGCTTTTTGTCAGCTTTTAAGTTTAGATTTGAGATTTAGGGACTTTGAGCTTGTGATTCTCGTTTCTGCTCCGGTAAACGTGTCGTGGGAGGTGTGAGGAACCTCCATCTCGAATTTCACGCAAAACCATGGACCGAGGGGCTCGGGATCCGAGGAAATGCTCGGATCCCGAGGGGTGCCGAGCGGCTCCCGCGCGGGACTCGAGCCAGTCCCGCGCGGGACCTGGCCAATTTTGGCCAGCTGCGCGGGTGGGCCTTCCTGGCCCAGAATCCGGGCCGGGCCGGTCCCGTTGGGCCCTGCCCGAGTGTGGGGCCCACGGGGTCCCCAGGGGCATTTTCGTAATTTTTCACCAAGTGTCTAATTTTTACCCCGGAACCTCCCGGACACTTTTCTAAGCCCCGAATCACTCCCAAACATCGTCATAGATCATATTAGAGCCTCATAGGTGCATTCATAAATTTATTTATGAATGCTAACATGTATTTCTGTGTACTAGGGCTCCGGTTGGATCGAGTGCGGCGATGCTCCGGAGGTTGAGCTACATGGAGCGCTTGGGAGTATACGATTCTCCCATCACGGTGAGTGGCCTAGACTTCTTTGTTTAGCCACTGGGAACAAGGGTTTTAAAAATAATTTTAAAACATAATTATTTTCAAAAAAGGTTTTGGGATATGGGAAATCCACATACACACACCTGCTTGTGATATACCCACACCGTAAGTGGGACGTTTTAAAAAAAGAAATATATAGACTTACGTGTGTGTTTATATATTTTAAATATGTGATGTTATATATATGTATATATTAGAATATTATTATTATGAGTATGGAGGGTACGATGCCCTTGGGAGACGAGTGTTTGAGAGGGTTCCTCGGAGCTCCAATTTGCGGGAGCGTGGACCGAGTTTGAGAGCATGCATGATACTCAGCCGTGGACCGCCTATCGAGGGGCACGGTGAGTCGAGCCTGGTTGGGAGAGGCGTGTAGGGAAACTCGCCAGAGCTCCAGTTCGCTGTGTTCCACCACAGCGAGGCACCATCGAGGGAAAGGGCTAGAGAGATAGAAAAGAGAAAAATACAATAAATGAGAAAAGAGATAGCCCTCGGTGCAGTGAGGCATAAGACGACCGGCGGGTCGCACCTCTAGCATGATAGAGATGCCAGCCCATTTTTATATATGTATATATATATTTATTTATTTAAAGAGTTTTTAAAAGAGGGTTCTCAGCAAGAGAACCAGAAAAGAATTTTTTTAAAAGAAAAATATTTATTTTATTATTATTTTATTTTATTTCATTCTGGATTTCCCTTATCTGCTCTAACCCAGGTGGAGATTCTTAGAATCTCTGTCACTCACCTGTATCCAATGTGGATGGATGCAGATCCGCGATCGGAGTCAGCGATAGTAAGGAGGCTCACTAGGAGGCGTCAGTGGATTAGGCTTAGAGGTTTCCGCTGTATAGGTATTCTCCCAATTAGTCCACTGGCATTACTTTTAAAGTTAATTATTTTATTAAATATTTTCTAATTAAAGTTTTAGTTTTATTTGACAGCGATGATGCCCATTTATGCCTTGCGGTGCCTTAGGTGCGTGACTGGCCAGCACGTACTTTGAGGCAGCGCGGCGGTTGCCACATGGCTGACCCGGGGCGGGTCGGGGCGTGACATTAACTATTCAATGAGATTAAACAAACAATTAATTATTTATATTTATATTAATTCTATACAAAGAAAACCTACTTAAGAACATATATTATATCGAAGAATGAAAATTGTCCACCAAGTACTATGCAGAAAACCTAGAAAGAAAGAGGCCAAGAAGGCCAAAACTAGGTAATCTAAGCACAGAAAAAGAATGATAGCCGTGGGGATGTTCCTTTTTGAGCTCGGCCTGGTCGATTGCCACTTCCTCTCCCTATTTTGAAATAGCCACCTCTACCACGGCCACCACTGTTAGTTTATTTTAATAAACATTAATATGGCCCATGTAATGGGTTGGCTTTACTATTAAAAGGCCCATATGATGGACATTGGGTTTAAGGAATTAAAGCCCTAGGGTTTCCTATATAAATAAGGATTAAACCCTCCCCTCTCTCTTCATAACATAAGATAAGATAACTTAATCCCCAAGTTATTAGAAAAGTATATACTTCTCATCCATCAAAGAAAACCTAAAAGAAGAAAGAAGAAAGGGGAAAATCCAAGAAGATCAAATCCTTTATTCAATTGTGGTTTTATTTAATTAATTGTTTAGAGCAATGGATCAAGGTAAGTGCTCTTAATTTTCTTGTTAATTGAATTCTTGTTTGGTTGATTCTATGGGATAAAAGATCTTATGTAAATGTTAATTCATATTTTCTATCATTGTATATTTGAAAATATGCTTACAATTGGTATCGAAGCTTAGGTTATAAACTTATAGAATCACCATTAAAGATTATTATTATTATTATTGGTGTTCTTTGTGTTCTTACAATCTTAGAACACATTAAAGAAATTATTATTTTAATGCTTCCGCTAAAACTTTTTACAAGAATTAAAATTTATAATTTCTTGTGAATAGATTTTTGTTGTCTTGCAATTGAATTGTATTTTTATTTATTTATTGCAATTTATGATCAATTGAGCAAAAGGTGTAAAACCCATCATAGGCTCCATTGAATAAAAGTATTTATATTAAAAATAATAATAATAAATTAGTTGGTCATATGAATTTTATATGCTATGTGTGACCATGATAATGGAATTGTAAAGAGAAAATTTCATTGCTATTTTTCCTTAATGAAAGTTTTATTTTGGGATATTAAGGATGGTTAATTAAATGTCTATTGTTTGTAAGCTTGTTAGTCACCAAAGTGGCCTTGCTTGAAAAGGTGTTTTAGACATTTAATTATATAGATTGGCTTTCAATTATTCATGAATTGATGCCATTAAATGATATAAAGAGAATGAATAATTGAAATTCATTAATTATATTGCTAGGAGGTCACCCAAAGGTGGACCATTGCTTATGATTAGTGATAATAAAAGAGACTAATTGATATACTTGGTGAATATGTTTGTATATCCAAAGATGACTTGCATATTTATTTGAGTATGTTTTATTATCTATTAAAGTTTATTTGAGTTGGCATCATTATAGATTATGTATTTTAGGTATCACCCAAAGGTGAACTCAAATGCATATTTAAAGTTATTATTAATTCGTCTAAATCCTTTAAGGTTACTCAAAGCATTAATGTGTGAGCTTGTGTTTGCAGCAAATAACAACTTGTTCGCTATGGGTAATGGAGTTGTCAAGTTCAATGGGCTGAACTATGGGGATTGGTCTGAACAAATCCAGTTTCATCTGGGTGTTATCGATTTAGATCTAGCCATAATTACAGATGAAAAGCCTACAGCCATTACGGAGGACAGTACGGCTGATGACAAGTCCTTTTATGAAGCTTGAGAAAGGTCCAATAGGCTGAGCTTGAACTTGATGCGAATGTTGATGGCTGAAAATGTTAAGCCATCAATGCCCAAAACGGACAATGCATGGGAATTTATGCAGAAAATTAAGGAATACCCTCAATTGGACATAGCTGACAAGTCCATTGTTGGGAGTTTGATGAGTGAGCTGACAAGTAAGAAATTTAACTGGTCACAGCCCATTCATGATCATGTGACAGGAATGGCAAATCTAGTGGCTAAGCTGAAGTCGTTGGGAATGGATGTAAGTGAGTCTTTTCTTGTTCAGTTCATTATCAACTCACTTCCTCTAGAGTTTGGCCAGTTCCAAGTGAATTATAATTCACTTAAGGAAAAATGGAACTTTCAAGAAATTAAGGCCATGTTGGTTTAGGAGGAAGGGAGGTTGAAGAACATAAAAGAACAGACTGTCCATCTCACGATTCATAAGGGAGATAGTAGCAATAAGGTTAAACTGGGTAGCAAGGACAAGAAAAGGGATAAGGCTCCACTGAAAGTTAAGGAGGGCCAAGTCCATAAGGAAGTGAGATGCTTCTTCTGCAAGAAGATTGGTCATCTCAAGAAGGACTGTCCAAAGAGAAAGGCTTGGTTCGAAAAGAAAGGTACATATTATGTTTCAGTATGTTTCGAATCAAATCTTATTGAAGTACCTAGTAATACTTGGTAGTTAGATTCTGGTGCAACTACTCATGTGTCACATGTAATGCAGGGATTTCTTTCAATCCAGCCCATAAGTGGGAATGAAAAGTTTTTGCATATGGGGAACAGAATAAAGGCACGTATAGAAGGAATTGGGACTTACAGATTGATCTTTGACACTGGTTGTCACCTAGATCTAAAAAAGTGTCTTTATGTTCCTGAATGTGCTAGAAATTAGTTTCTGTTGGAAAGTTGGATTATTTAGGTTTTAACTTTAAGATTAGAAACGGTACTTTTTCATATGTAAACAAAAGCACTTTTATGGATTTGGTACTTTGATTGATGGTTTATATCGTTTCAATCTTGATGTTAATTTTGTTGAATCCCTATAAACCATCAATCAAAGTACCAAATCCATAAAAGTGCTTTTGTTTACATATGAAAAAGTACCGTTTCTAATCTTAAAGTTAAAACCTAAATAATCACAATATAGGTAGTAAACGTAGTGCACATAATGAATACTCTACTTTCTTGTGGCATCAAAGATTAGGTCACATATCCAAAGAAAGGATTTTGAGGTTAGTGAAAAGTGATATCTTACCTCACTTGGATTTTGTTGACTGGGATGTATGTGTGGATTGCATTAAAGGAAAACAAATCAGTCACATATAAAAGAATCCAGCCACAAGAAGTAGTCAACTTCTTGAGTTGATACATACTGACATTTGTGGTCCTTTTGACACTCCATCATGAAATGGTGAAAGATACTTTATCAGCTTTATTGATGACTATTCACGGTATAGTTACATATATCTTCTGCATGAGAAGTCTCAATCAATAGATGCCCTTAAGGTATTTATTGATGAAGTGGAAAGGCAGTTAGATAAAAAGGTAAAAGTTGTGAGGTCAGATAGAGGTGGTGAATATTATGGAAAATATGATGAGAGTGGACAATGTCCAGGTCCATTTGCAAAGTTTTTTGAAAGTAAGGGCATATGTGCACAGTATATAATGCCCGGTATACCACAACAAAATGGTGTAGCTAAAAGGCGGAACCGTACTCTTATGGACATGGTTAGGAGTATGATAAGTTACAGTACTGTACCTATATCATTGTGGATGCATGCATTAAAGACTGCTACATATATGCTTAATAGGGTTCCTAGTAAGGCAGTTCCTAAGACTTCTTATGAACTGTGGACAGGAAAGAAATCTAGTTTGAGGCACCTGCACGTTTGGGGTTGCTCAGCAGAAGTAAGGATATACAATCCACATGAAAAAAAGCTTGATGCAAGAACCATTAGTGGTTATTTCATTGGCTATCCGAAAAAGTCAAAAGGTTACAGATTTTATTGTCCTAACCATAGTACGAGAATAGTTGAGTCTGGAAATGCACGGTTTATTGAAAATGGTCAGTTCAGTGGGAGTGGAGAACCATGAAAGGTGGATATTCAAGAAATTCAGGGTGAAAACCCTACATCTAGTGCTTTTCCTGAAGTTGTTGTTCCATTTGTTGTATCACAGTCACACAACATATTGAAACAACAAATAAATGTTCTAAACCCACAAAACGAACATGTAGGTGATGAAGTTCCGAATCAACAAGAGGAACATGTAAATGATGAACTGGTAAATGATGCACAAGTCGAAAATGAGCAAACAGTGAATGAATCACATGAAATGGCATTAAGGAGGTCTGTAAGGCAGAAAAGATCAGCCATTTCAAAAGATTATGTAGTTTACTCACTTGAGCATGAATGTGACTTGAGCATTGATGATGATCCAGTCTCGTTCAAACAAGCCATGGAATGTGATAATTCTGGAAAGTTGTTGAATGTCATGAAAGAAGAGTTGAAATCTATGGATGACAACAAAGTCTGGGAACTAGTTGAGTTACCTGAAGGTTCAAAATGAGTCGGTTGTAAATGGGTCTTCAAAACCAAACGTGACTCGAAAGGTAACATTGAAAGGCATAAGGCTAGACTTGTTGTCAAAGGTTACACTCAAAAGGATGGCATTAACTATAAGGAAACCTTCTTTCCAGTTTCAAAGAAGGACTTCTTGAGAATTGTTATGGCTTTGGTGGCTCATTATGATTTAGAGCTCCACCAAATGGACGTAAAGACCCTTTTCTGAATGGTGACTTAGAGGAAGAAGTTTATATGGATCAACCAGAAGGTTTTTCGACCACAGAAAAGGAAAACTTAGTGTGTAAGTTAAAGAAGTCAATATATGGACTGAAACAAGCTTCCCGACAGTGGTATCTTAAGTTTAATAATACCATTAAGTTGTATGGTTTTGTAGAAAACACTGTTGATCGTTGTATCTATATGAAGGTCAGTGGGAGCAAGTTCATTATATTAGTCTTATATGTTGATGACATTCTTCTTGCTGCAAATGATGCTGGTCTGTTACATGATGTAAAGATGTATCTCTCTAACAATTTTGAAATGAAAGATATGGGTGAGGCATCCTATGTGATAGGAATAGAAATATTCCGTAATAGATCAAAAGGATTGTTAGGACTGTTTCAGAAAAGTTACATCAATAAGGTGTTAGAGAGATTCAGAATGGAAAAGTGTTCTGCTGGAATAGTTCCAATTTAGAAAGGGGATAAGTTTAGTCAAATGCAATATCCCAAGAATGATTTGGAACGAAAGGCTATGGAATTTATTCCTTATGCATCAGTGGTTGGGAGTTTGATGTATGCTCAGACATGTACTCGGCCGGATATCAGTTTTGCTGTGGGAATGTTAGGCCGATATCAAAGTAATCCTGGAATAGATCACTGGAAAGTTGCAAAGAAAGTACTTAGGTACTTACAAGACACCAACGATTATATGCTCACGGACAGGAGATCAGATCACCTTGAAATGATTGGTTACTCGGATTCAGACTATGCTGGATGTGTGGACTCAAGAAAATCCACATTGGGTTACTTGTTCCTATTGGCTGGAGAGGCAATATCATGGAAAAGTGGTAAGCAGTCTGTCATTGCTACTTCCACTATGGAGGCTGAATTTGTGGCATGTTTTGAGGCCACTATTCATGCATTGTGGTTGCGGAACTTTATCTCGGGGCTTTATGTTATTGACAGCATAGCTAGGCCGCTGAGAATTTATTGTGATAATTCTGCAGCTGTCTTCTTCTCTAAGAATGACAAATACTCGAAAGGTGCTAAACACATGGACTTAAAGTATTTGTCTGTGAAAGAAGAAGTGCAGAAACATATAGTGTCTATTGAGCATTGACACGCCCGGACCTAGTCCGCACGTGTCAAGTTGAATATTTATGTTTTGTTGTCTAGTCAATATACCAAATTTGACTTCCCATGAATGTTTTAAACTTCATTTAGCTTGATTTCAAGCTTAAAAACCCTAAAATTGAAGTTCTGAGTTGTGGGTCCCACTTGGGCACGGATTTCAAGGATGTTTGACCGAGTTGATCGGAGTCAACTTTGACTCTGTTGATTCCGGGGTCGGAACTGGTCAGAACCGGCGCCGGATCTGACCGAATTAAATGGGTTCTCGGCTACCTGAGACCCCCAATTTCATTTCTCTCCTTGTTCTTCAATTTTTCTCCGAGCTCTCTCTCGATTCTCTTCAAAATCAAAACCTCAATCTCCTTTCAAACACTTAATCAAACATCAATACCAACTTCTTTTGTATCCTTGAAGATCAAAACACCAAAATTTTCAAGAAAATCATCAAATCTACAAATCTGTAATTTTGGCGACAGATTGTTCATCAGCTCATAACTTTCAATTCGGCCCTGGGACTTGGCTGGGTATTTGGTATGTTGTTCTAGACTCATCAAGCTTTAAATTGATATTTTACATGCTTGATTTCATGGTCTGTGCTAAGAGAAATCGTTGATTGAAGTTGAGATTTTTGTTTTGCTCGAGATATGTTAATCCTTAGTGATTTGATTCAAAATTCGAGCATGTTTAATGGATTGATTCGGTTCTTGAAGCTGTGAATCCTTAGATCATGTGTTTAACTTGTTGAGTTTCAATTTTGATGCGGATTGGTGTTGAATCGAACTTGAATCGAGCTGAAGAAGATTGGAGGCCGAAGCTCGGCCTTAACTGCAGCTCAGAACCGACGCCGGATCATCTCTACTGGGCAAATTCGGCTTGAATAGAACCGGCGCCTGTTCACTCCAATTCCAGCGCCGTTTCTGCCTTTAGGGGTAAAATGGTCATTTTACCTTCCGAAACCCAAATTGACCCCAAGTCGATTCGGAACACTTTCGAGTCTTCCAAACCACGTCCAAACATTGTCTTTGGTCATATTAGAGCCTCGTAGGTGCATTCATAAATTTAATTATGAATGCTAACTTATATTTCTGTGTACTAAGGCTCCGGTTGAATCGAGTGCGGAGATGCTCCGGAGGTTGAGCTACATGGAACGCTTGGGAGTATACGATTCTCCCATCACTGTGAGTGGCTTAGATTTCAGTGCTTAGCCACTAGGGCAAAAAAAATGTTTTAAAAATATAAATTGTCTTAAAAAGGTTTTACAACGGTTTTGGGATAAGGGTAATCCACGACACACACTTTTACTTTGTGATATGCCCACTTATGGAGATGGGATGATTTTAAAGATACAAAAGCTTGTGTGTGTTTACATGTTTTTAATATTTATATAAGAAATGATATTATTATTATTATTATGATTATTGGGGAACGATACCCCTGAGAGATGAGAGATGAGAAATTGAGCGTTTTACTCGGGGCTCCAATATGTGGGAGCGTGGACCGAGTTTATGAGCATGCATGATACTCAGCCGTGGACCGCCTATCGAGGGGCACGGGAGTTATTCAGCCGTGGACCGCCTATTGAGGGGCACAAGAGTCGGGCCTGATTGCTAGAGGCTCGTAGGGAAACTCGCCAGGACTGCTGTGTTCCACCACAGCGAGGCAAACGTCAAGGAAGTGGGCCAGAGAGTGAAGTAAAAATGTTTTAAAAGTATAAAGTAACCCTTGACGGTCCAGTGGATACCCCAGTGCACGGGTATACCTTATTGGAACAATTTCAAATGCCAGCCCATGAGTATTTAATTATAAATTTAAAGGTTTTAAATTTAATTCTCTTTGGGAGAATTATAAAAGAGATTTTGAAAAATAAATTTATTTATTTTATTTTTACTGTATTTTGGATTACCCCTGTTTTCTCTAACCCTGATGGAGACCCATTGAATCTCTGTCACTCACCTGTATCCTGTGTGGATGGATGCAAATTCGCGTACGAGGTCAGCCAATAGAATGGAGGCTCACTAGAAGATGTCGGTGGCTTAGGTTTAGTGGTTTCCGCTGTGTAGGTATTCTTTTAAATTAATCTACTGGTGTTGCTTATAAATTAAATATTTTATTAAATGATTTTAATTAAAGTTTTAGTTGTTTTGCAGCGATGATATTCATTTTTATGCCTTGCGATGCTTCTGGTGGTGACCGGTCGGCACATACTTCGAGGTAGCACGGCGGTTGCCACGTGGCCGACCCCGGGCGGGTCGGGGCGTGACAAGCATATTGGTATGACATGATGATAGCAGATCCGTTAACTAAAGGATTACCGCCCAAAATTTTCACTGGCCATGTTGAAAATATGGGCATTATAGACAAGTCCTTGTTAGCGTAATAGTTTGTTATGTATATATACATAAAGAAGACTTGCTTCGTTTGTTATGACACTGGATGAATTCATTTAAAGTTATATTTATGTTTCTGCTTATTACTTCTCATCCACATTAGGTTATGTACATGTATTGCTTGTGTGATGAATAATTGTGTCTTTAAGGACATTAAAGTTGAGGATTACAGTTTTTCTCAATTATGATTACTCTCAATTAAGGCTATTCTGACTTGAGTTAATTTTTTGATACATGGAAGGAATCAAGTTGTTATATAATTTGTGACCGCCATGATCCAATTAATTCATTTCAGTTAAGGACGATGACTTGATAAATTTCAATGTATGGTGCGCACTTATGGTTGTTGAATCTTCAAGTCATCACATGGGCCAAGTGGGAGATTGTTAGTTTATTTTAATAAACATTAATATGGCCCATGTAATGGGTTGGGTTTACTATTAAAAGGCCCATATGATGGACATTGAGTTTAAGGAATTAAAACCCTAGGGTTTCCTATATAAATAAAGATTAAATCCTCCCATTTCTCTTCATAACATAAGATAAGATAACTTAATCCCCAAGTTATTAGAAAAGTATATACTTTTCATCCATAAGAGAAAACCTAAAAGAAGAATGAAGAAAGGGGAAAATCCAAGAAGATCAAATCCTTTATTCAATTGTGGTTTTATTTAATTAATTGTTTAGAGCAATGGATCAAGGTAAATGCTCTTAATTTTCTTGTTAATTGAATTCTTGTTTGGTTGATTCTATAGGATAAAAGATCCTATGTAAAGGTTAATTCATATTTTCTATCATTGTATATTTGAAAATATGCTTACAACCACTCCCAACCTCGGCGACCACGTCCTCCTTCAACAAGCCTACACTTCCTACTCCTCCGCGAAGCCTGTTTACATCCATGATATTCTGCTTACTATCACCTGGTTTCACTTACATTGACAATCCTTTTGAAACACTTTTATATGTAATATATATTTTCTTCTTCATTGAAGTCTACAATAAAATTACAATGTCATATATTAAAAAGGCATGGGGGCAACAAAGCCAATAATTACTTTAAATGAATTAATTGTTCCATGTTACTCGTGGCTAGAAGCATAGTTGCCGAGGTTGAGATAAGCGATATATTTATATAGCCCATAATGTCTACTTTAGAATTTTAGAACGCAACAACACTTTTATTATTAGCCTGAGTATTCATCACTACAAGATTTTCTACCCCATTTGGTTCCAAATGATGCAATCAAGACCAATTTCACTCGTTCTTTTCTTCTTCTTTAATTTGATCTTTCTTCTCACCATTCAAGCTACCGCAGAAAATTTTTGATAATTCAACTAACAGATACCTGTAGTCATAACTACTCATAATGGGATTTGGCAAGGATGTTTGTGGAAGTACTACAAGAAGAGAGGATGAAGCTGAACACACAAAAGCATAAACAATACCCCCAAAATCTTGAAACCCATTATGCGGACGCTTGGTTTCAGTCACCCAACCATTGAACAAAGACCTAGGATTATTGCAAATTCATTGTGTTTCCGTTCGAATCAATTAATGACCTTTCATGGAGATGAGGAGGTTTCATAGAAAAAGCTGCAACGTAGTGTTTAACAGCACAAAGGTAACTAAAGAAACTCTACGACTTTAAATAGCATTAGTTTAGTTAGGCAGGCCTTATCCGCTGTATATGAGGTCCAAACATCCACGGGCTGTCAGATGTTTCTTCCAAGTGTCCATTTCATTCGTAAGTCAAAGGGCCCAAATCAGATAAATGATCGATTCCATGATTTTTTTTCTCCCTTTCGATTTCTTTTTTTTTTTATAATTAATTTGTTTTATTACCCAAAAAGAAGCAGAGAATTGCTTACTCAATCTTTACAATAAGCTAAAACCAAACAACAAAATACACAGCCAATGAAAATCTAAATCAAAATGTCATTGTCAAGGCCCCATTTCTAACATAAGATCCTATTAACAGGGTCATTAGCAATATTCTCCAACCCTGATAATCTGAATTTTACTGCTTCTACTATAAGTTGTAGCATCTACTCCCTATTCTAAGTTCTCGTACCCAAAACCCTATTGTTCCTTTCATTCCAAATCACATAAATATAAGCATTTCAAGCAATTCGTAAAACAATGAAAATTAAAGCCTTGCCCTTCAATCTTTGCTGCCCTCATTGCAATTCACCTTGCCAATCAAATCCTTGCCTATCAAGTCCACTTAAGTGCAGAACATCCTCCCAAATTTCTTTGGTACACTTGCAAGTGAAAAATAAATTAATGGTCCCTGGACTGATCTTCCTGCTTACAAAAATAACACAAAGCATCCCCTTGGTTAAAAGCCCCCCAAGATAGAAGCCTTTTTTTGGTGGGTAACCTGTCAAGAATTGCCATCCAGGCAATTATAGAATGTCTAGGGATATGGAATTTGAACCACACCAGTCTATGCCAATCCACCTTCTCCTGCCTATCCCTTAGCTCATTCCAAACATTGACAGTATTATATTTACCAGCTGATTGTCTCCATGTGTCTCTCCCATTAACATGCTGGAGAAATCTAAGGGCTAGCTGTCTTAGCTTCAGTAATTTCTTCCAATTCCAACTACTTCCCTGAGTAGCCTCCACCTGCCAAAGGCTTTTGCCTTTTAAGACATTCTTGCAGCCATGCTATCCATAAAGAACCCGCCTGGATGATAAGAGACCACAAATTCCTTAATAAACATACTTTATTCCAGAGTACCATCTCTTTTATACCTAGTCCACCTTCGCATTTAGGATGACACAAGAAATTCTAGCTCACTCTAGCCCCTTTTGCTGTACCAGCTTTCCCTTTCCATAGAAAGCTTGCACATAATTGAGTGGTTTTCTTGATGACTTTCGTTGGAAGCATAAAGATTCTACATCAAAAATTTTGAACGCTAAACAAAACAGATTGAATTAATTGCACCCTCCCGGCATAAGAAAGGTGCCTCACTGCCCAACTATTAATCTTTGTTGTTATCTTATCAATCAAATTAACACAGTCACTATCTCTTAGTTTCTTGGTAACCAAAGGAACACCAAGATATCTTACCAGAAGTGCACCAAGTTTAAACCTCGTAAGCCCCTTAATCTGCCGCAAATCTTCTTGTTGAATACCAGAACAAAAAATCTCACTCTTTGAACTATTTAGTTGTAATCCAGACACTGAGTAAAAATCCTACAATATTTTCTGAATGATCAGAATTGAAGATTTGTCCCCCCTGCAGAATATCATCAAGTCATCTGCAAAGCATAAATGAGTTAATTTAACTCTTTTACACTTAGGATGATACTTGAATTTACCTTCTTCACCAGCCTTATTCAACATACCAGATAGCACATTCATTGTAATAACAAACAGATATGGGGAAATAGGGTCTCTTTGCCTTAAGCCTTTAGCTCCTGGAAAGAAACCAAATAGCCCCCCATTTATGGAAACAGAGAATTTTGCAGTGCACACATAACTTGCAATCCATGAAATAAACATATTTGGGAACTCCATAGCTCTCAAAACTGCAAATAGAAACCTCCAATTTACAGAGTCAAATGCTTTCCTCAAATCAATTTTCAAGGCACTTCTAGGAGATATGTTGTTTCTATGATAACCACTCACAAGTTCATGTGCTATTAAAACATTATCTACCAAATTTCGACCTTCATTATCTACCCTTTCAATTTCATTTTCTTCTTTGTTGATAAAAACATCCAAAGTTTAAAAGAGCAGTAAAAGATTAATTTCTTTTGAGAAGAAAAAGATAGAGCTAACATATATTGATAAAAACAATGGTGCCCAGGTTTACATAATTAAGTTCCATTTACTTGGTTATCTATATATAAATCCACCAAGTTATCTATACAAAGAGCATATCTAAAAACGTAGGAGAAAACAATACGCCAACAAGGCCAGAGTTATGTGAGATAAGGAATCATAATTGAGGTAAGCGCCATTACTACCATGAGAAGTACGATGATTCCTGTCCAGTACTACTGCTCCAGTAGCGACCGCACCCGCGCCTGTGGTAGTGACCGCAGCCGCGCCTGCAGCAGCGGGATGACTATTGGCTGCGGAGGTTGAACTTTCAGCCCCACTACTTCCACCGAAACCACTGCTTCCACCCGGAGAACCTCCATTACCGCCTTCACCCCGAGAACCTCCAAAACCAAATTCAAAACGAGGAAGCCTATTTACAGCTGTGATATTTGGCTTATCATCACCCAATTTGGCTGACATCAATGATCCTTCTGGAAAAATTAACATAAAGCAACCTTACGTATTAATGGCATTTATAATTCATAATTACTAATTCATCATAGTACTATATATCAAAATATACTGGAATGCATAAACAGACATGCATGTACCCACAATAAAAAAGAATTTATATGAAGATACAGGTTACCACATTCTCCTTTTCTTAGTTATGCCCGGTATAAAATACAGTAGCTCTCTAATTGGAAAGTGAAGCATTAACAGAAAAATACCTGTAGCGATGAAGGGATTTGCCAAAGTTTTCTGTCGAAGCGCAAGAAGAGGATGAAGTTGAACAGAGAGCAGCAGAAGGAAAACTCCAAAGTTCTTGAAACCCATTTCGTCGATGCCTAGCTAGTTTCAATTCACCAACTTGCCAATTAAACAAAAAACTAGGGGATTGCAAATTGAAGTTTGTCTCATTCGAATCAATTTAATGATCTTATATAGAGATGAGGATTTCTCAGAAAAAGCCCTTTGTGTTTAACAGCAAAAGATCAGTAACTAAAAAGTGGGTGCAAACAGAAAAGCAACAATATTGTAAGTTGTAACTTTGGTAGAAACTGTAAAAGTTTTTTTGCTTGATTAAAATTTTGAGTTTTTAGTTTTTTTTGTGTGTAAAAGTAGCCAACTAGTGAGGCCGGCTTGCTCAATTCAGGGATTAATTTGAAACGATTATTTATGTGTGTAGAATACACTCTGTTATCTCCGTACTACCCAATGTGAAGTGTTCAAATTACTAAATTATCATCCAAATTGGAACGAGGGGGAAGGATATGTTGCAACGATTTAGAGCATACAATGTCATTAATTTGATTCAGATGAAACACCTTGGACATATATAGAAGAAGTACTAATGCCCAGAATTAATTTTGAAAGGACATAAACAATTAATTATTTATATATATTTATATTAATTCTAATTACGTACTATACTAGAAATCTATTTTAATATATATAAGTGTAGACTTCTTTAGTTTATTATTGATTTACTTAAATATGTTTTAAAATTATCTCATTATTTTATTAACTTTAGAGGTAAAATAGAAATTTAATAATTAGTTAGTTAAGTAATTAATTATTTTAAATATTGCAAATAATTAATTAACATATCATTATTTATTTAAATTTTTTTTCACAATTTACCGACTAAAAGGTTTAGGGATTGTTTGATAAACTGTTGAAAATTTTTAAACTGTTGAAAATGAAAATTTTCAACACTTTTATATTTTCAACATGTTTGATAACTTTTGCTAGTCATTACTTAAAAGATTTTTTTCAACAAAAAAGTGTTGAATTTAAAAAGTAGGTGGAGACCTACTTATCATTGAATGGTAAAAAAATTAATTGAAAAACTTTCCTTTTATACTAAATTACATTTATTTTAGACATTAATGAGTTTTAAAAATCTTCAACATTTATGGTTTTCAAACAATATATTTATATTCAACATTTATTTATCAAACAATTTTTATATACAAATCCAATACTTATCAAATTCAGTACTTAATTTTTCAATACTTATTTTTTAGCACTTAATTTTTTCAGTTTATCAAACAGCACCTTAGTCCCCTATGTTTCCGAACTGAATTTTTTTTATTTTCCTTTTTTAATTAGATTTTTGAAAAAAAATTCTCATAATTCGCCTCGACTATTTTACTTTGCCTTTACTTGGTATATCCTAATTTAGGATTGCTTCCTGTTGAAAAACATAATAATCATATATTATTTGTATACTGTAATATAGTGAAGAACATACTTTTTGTTCATCATCTCTCTCTGTATTTGTTTCAATTAATTTGTTCAGCCTCAAAGGAGTTGATCATTCATCATCTTTTTCTTTTTTTTTTAACAATCATGCATCAAGTTTGTTTGTATATAACAATTGTTAGTTTTTCATAATGACTTAATATTTCATGGTTTAACTCGGCGGAGAATATGAATATGAGGCCAGCTGTCTAAGGTGGAAAGGAAAAAGAAACAGTCAAAGGAATACTATACAGTATAATTTCATTTACAGACTAACTAAATTGAATGCTTGTAGTTGTATGGTGCAATAATCGAGCTGAGCGCTTGAGCCCTCCATTAATATTTGCAGCTACCTCTCTGTCATCCTTTGTTTTTCTGCTTTTTGTGAAAGTACAATAATTGAGCTGAGCGCCTGAGCCCTCCATTAACATTTGCAACTACCTCCGTCATCCTTTTTTTTTTTCTGTGAAAGTACAATAATTGAGCTGAGTGCCTGAGCCCTCCATTAACATTTGCAGCTACCTCTTCATCATCCTTTGTTTTTTTTTCTCTCTTCGTGAAAGTACAATAATTGAGCTGAGCGCCGGTGTCTTCTACTGTGCGATTCGCTTATGGTGCACTTGGATCAACTTCTCACCGTTGGTTTTGGCAAGGCTAAATTTGAAAATAAAAAAAAAAGCAAAAATGATCTGACTAAAAGGTTTAGTCCCTTATGTGTCCAAACTGAATTTGTTTCTTTTTATTTTCCTTAGACTCAATTTTTTTTGTTTTCATTTTCCTTTTTTAATTCGATTTTTGAAAAAAAAATCTCATAATTTGCCTTGACTATTTTGCTTTGCCATTACTTGGTGTATCCTAATTTAAGATTGGTTCCGGTTGAAAAATATAACAATCATATATTATTTGTATACTGGAAGAATATATTTATTTGTTCATCATCTCTATATTTGTTTCAATTAATTTGTTCTCCCTCAAAGGAGTTGGTCATGCATTAACTTTTTTTTATTTAAATCGATAATAACTAGTATTTTTAATTGGAGGTGTTTTTTATTTAGAAAACACCAACTTAATTCTTCCATTATGATCTCTTAATACGCCACCAATACCGGTATTGCCAGGCTGTCCTCTAGCTAAACCATCGACATTGAACTTCAATTGGCCTGCTTTAATTTGGTCTATTCCAAACCCAGTTAGACACCTTACGATTGCTCTTAGATTCAAACTCAACAAGATTAGGAAATCTGAAAATATCAATGAAAGAATTATGCTTGTCAGGCCATCTAGCTTTACACCAAGTTGCAAGTCTCACTTTGATAGAATCAATAACTTGGTGAATGTCAAAGGACTTTCCCCTGAACACCACCTCATTTCGGCCAATCCAGATGGACCAAACATCAGCAAAAAAAGACATTCTCCACACACAATTGTTATTAACCTGGTTCCAGACTAAAAAGATCATTTTTGGATTCCCTAGCATCACCCATTCAATATTCCAAATAGAACAAAGATGAGTCCAAATAAGCCACGTACACCTGCATATAAAAAAAAGATGAAACACGTTCTCAATGACATCCCCACATAGAGGACACAAAGCTTCTTCAGCACTTAACAAGCCCCTTCCAACAAGTTCAGCTTTTACCACAACTCTATCTCTCAAAACTTGCCACAATAAAACTCAACTTTGGGGGGTACCAGACCCTTCCAAACATCATCATCAGAAGGGACCTGAATAAGATCTAGCTGAATAATTACCAGAAACAGTATATTTCCAAATCAATTTATCATTGAAGATAGGAAGAAGCACATAATCATCAAGGAGTTTGAGCAGATTCTCCCACTGATGAACTTCCCAATCAAAAGGATTTCGTCTAAGAAGAATATTCCAATGCCATTTACCATCCTGCCATAAGCCAAAATCTTTGACTTTTCCTTTTTTATCACGTGCCAATGCAAAAATTCTTGAAAAAGTATTTCTCAGCTTAATATTTTCAATCCACACATCATCCCAAAAATCAATTAACTCAGCATTCCCCACCGAGACAGCCATACCTTCAAGCAAAGAATTATGAGCACTATCAACCTCTCGAAGAGGTTGAATAATTTTCTTCCACATTGACGAACATCTTCTATTCCAGGTAGGTAACAGGCTATTAGAAGACATTCTACTTTTTTCCTTGATAACTCTCCTCCACACACTATTCTCTTCCTCACTGTACCTCCAAATCCATTTATTGAAGAGTGCTCTATGTTTGACCATCAGATCAGCAACGCCCAATCCACCTGCTTCTTTCGGTTTACAAATAGTACTCCAATCCACCATATGCAATTTCCTTCGATTTGAATTACCAGACCAAAGGAATTTTCTTTGAATTCTATCCAGCATCTCTTTCACACCGCTTGGCATGGGAAACAAAGATAAATAATATGTCGGCAAACTCATCAAGACAGACTTCAAAAGACTAAGTCTTCCTCCTATTGACAAAAACTTACCTTTCCACAAAGCCAAACGATAATGAAACCTATATCAATAATTGGTTTCCAGATCTTCTTCGAGTTAGGATTAGCACCTAAAGGTAAACCAAGATACATGCATGGCAGAGATTCCATTTGACAATTAATAGACTTTGCCCACTCCTTCATAATATCATTGTCAATGCCAATACCACATAATCTGCTTTTGTTAAAATTAATCTTGAGGCCTGACATCAGTTGGAAACATCTAAGCACCCTTTTGATATTGAAGATCTGCTCAACATTAGGCTTACAAAAAATGATAGTATCTTCGGCATATTGGAGATGACTAATTTCACAAGAAGGATTTCCAACAGTTACCCGACTAAACAATCCTTTAGAAACAGCCCCTTTAAAAGGACACTCAACATCTCTCCAACTAAATATATATATCTTAATATATATAAGTGTAAATTTCTTTAGTTCAAAATTGAATTACTTTAATACCCTTCAAAATTTTCTCATAGTTATATTAAATTTTGAGGTATAATAGGTATTTAACAAAAAAATTTAATTTTATATTTTGAATATTATTAATAATTATAATTTTGAAATTAAATTTATATCCTTTACCTTTAATAAATTAAGAGGTGTCATAGGTAATTAACAAATACAATTATTTATTTATCTATTTTAAATATTACATTAAAAATATACAATTCCTAATTAAAAAAGGATTATGATTAGCCCTATGTATAGAAAATCTAAAAACAAATCTAAACATCCATAACCTTCATATATCTTCTTCTTTAATATTAACAAGTAAGGGTTATAATTCTTTGGAACATTAATTTTGTTATATTTTACATTAATTTCTTATATTTTACTTACAATTTATTTGATTTCTCGAAATAAAACTTTTTTATGATACAGATCGATTTGAATTTTCACATTCTTAACTTTGAAGGTAATTTCTTTCTTAAATTCTACAATTTTTTGAATTTTTTAAAATCTTCATATGAATCATTGCTAATAATAAATAATAGATAAGGTTTCAGTGTTTGACCTTGGAACTTATAGGGTCTCAAATTTATCTAGAAATTTGGAGTAAATTTCATCAATAGTCTCTAAACTTTAATACATTTGCCATTTAGAACATTGAACTTCAATTTGTCCCAATTAAATCACTTAAGTTTAATAGATATACCAAATTTAATCACTCTAACTTTTTCCATCCAATCAACTAATAGAAAATGACATGGCTACCACATCATATGCCATGGAAATTGGCACATCATCAGTCAATTTCCATGTCATTTTTTTAAAAGGAAATTTTCCTCCCAACCTTCAGTTTTTCCTTTCCCACCGTCTTACCTTTTCACAATTGTTGTCAGCTGCATTTTTTCTATTTTTCAAAGAGATGATACAGAGCAATTTTCCCTTCCCATTCCCATATTTCCTAACCTTCTGATTTTCGGGATACTAATCAGAGGAGAACACAACCTCAAATGCCAGTTCGACGCAGTATATTCCCAGGCGAAGGAAGCAACGCCGAAAGTCCAGCCATCAACTGTCACGCCCCGACCCGCAGGCTCGGCCACGTGACAACCGCCGTACCACCTTGAGATGCGTGCCTCGTCAGGCGGGCAACCAAGATGGCATAAGGCTTAAAAATAAAGGATATTCGAGCAATATATGAAATCATACGAAAATATCATATAAAATATAGTTCAAAATATTTAAAATAAAATATCACATCTTACGGTGCTCCATGCAGCGGAAAGTATTATTTATAAATACACAAATATATATATATATATATATATATGTAAGATGCAATAATATTCCGAGCCAAGCTACACAAAGCAAAAGAGGTGGCACCTACAATATAGTGTCCACAGAGACGAACTGGGATCACTGGCCACCAGGACGTCTGCCGTCCAAAGTCTGATGATCTGACAACAAAAGTGAATGGGGTGAATACTTAAACTTGTACCCAGTGAGAGACTTGGTTATAAAGACCGATCACCTCAGGCTGGGGATATGAAATAATCCAAATATCATTTAATAAACCATTTACTGAAATATAGTAAATCCCAAACCAAATCAAATATCAAATCCATAATAATATTTACATAAGGGCTGGCATCTGAAATTGTCCCAATAAGGTATACCCGTGCACTGGGTATCCACTGGACCGTCAAGGGTTATTTTATACTTTTAAAATATTTTTACTTTACTCTCTGACCCATTCCCTTGACGTTTGCCTTGCTATGGTGGAACACAGCACTCTGGAGTCCTGGCGAGTTTCCCTACGCGCCTCTCGCAAACAGGCCCGTCTCACCATGCCCCTCGATAGGCGGTCCACGACTGAGAAATCACGCATGCTCTCAACTCGGTCCACGCTCCCACATACTGGAGCCCCGAGTAAAATGCTCAATCTATCATCTCTCAGGGGTATCGTTCCCCATACAATAATAAATAATAATATCAATCTCTCAGGGGTATCGTTCCCCATACAATAATCAATAATAATATCAATATATAAAATTTATTGAAATTCCCACCCTTTAAATCATTTGTAAGCTCAATGTGTGAGGGTGGACAATTCATACCCCAAAACATATATAAACAATTTAATAAAGCATTTATAAATAAATTTGAAAACGGTTAACCCTCAATGGTCAACCAATATAATCCAAGCCACTCACAAGTGAGGAGAGTTGTATACTCCCCGATTACCCACGAATGCCTTAGCTTAGACTGCAACTGGTCCAAAACTCGTACAATCATGTACCTAAATAATCAAATTAAAATCTAATTTGATTAATAAAAGTATTCAACCAACAATTAAATCATAAATCAAAACCTAATAAAGGTCTCGGAATAAAATTGGTAAGTCCGGAAGTCAATTGAAGCTAATTGGAGTCAATTGGGGTCAAATGGGGTCTAGGGCTGTAAAATTACCAAAATACCCCTAGTGCTACAGTACCCTTGCCGACAGATTGCTCACTCCCGGGCGGGAGTGAGCCAAATCGGGAGAAATCCCAAATTTTCGGCAGCTCTGGCGCGGGACCTGCCAGGTTCGGCGCCAGACCTATCTCCAGCAAAGGGCCGTAATCGGCCTTTCATTAAATCGAGCTCGGTTCGAGTTCGATTCACAACCAATCCGCACCAAAATTGAAACACAGCAAGTTAAACACATGATCTATGAATTCACAGCTTTAAGAACGGAATCAAACAATAAATCATGCTCGAATTTTGGATCAAAACACTATGGGTTGACTTATTTCTGGCAAAACAGAAATCTCAACTTCAATCATCAAATTCTCTTAGCACAGACCATGAAATCAAGTGTGTAAACTATCAAATTAAAGCTTGATGAGTCTAGAACAACATACCAAATTCTCAGCCTCAACCCACCGTTGAATCAAAAGATATGAGCTGATGAACAAACTGTCGCCAAAATTCTAGATTTCTAGATTTGGTGATTTTCTTAGAAATCTTGGTGTTTTGATCTTCAAGAAAGCAAAAGAAGTTGATATTGATGATTGATGAAGTGTTTGAAGAGGGATTGAGAGTTTGATTCAGAGAGAATTGGAAGAGGAGGCTCGGAGAATCGAAGAAGAAGAGGAAATGTGAAAAATGGGGGTCTCGACCATCCGAGACCCCTTTAAAAATAACAGGTCCGGCGCCGGACCCGACCATGTCTGGCGCCGGAGTCAAACTTTTCTTAGTTGACTCTGGTCAATTCACAACCAATTGCCTCCGGTCTCGATTCCAAGTGCAGCCCACATTCCCGGACTTCAATTTTAGGATTTTTAAGCTTGAAATTGAGCTAAATGAAGTTTAAAACATCCATGGGAAGTCAATTTTGATATATTGTCAAGACAACAATACATAATTATACAACTTGACACGTGCGGACTAGGTCCGGGTGTGTCATCAACATTCATTCTTTCTCCTTTCCAACTGCTCAACGTGATCCTTCGTCATCTCAACAGATACCTTTGGTATTTGCGTTGAACACAGCTACACCCGGGGGGCAAACGATGCCACAAGTGATGGACGTAACATCCTACTTGGCTCACATGCAAACTCGTATGGATGAGCTTACTACTCTGGTGGAAAAGCAACAAAGGACAATAGCTGATTTGAAAGCGACTAGGCCGAATGAGGAAGAGCTACATCAGGAGCAGGCGCATCAGCAACTGCATCTCAAAACTAGTCAAACCACCCCCAGCTCAAACTGACGCGGACATCATGGTCAAGTGCCAGGTCCACGAAGAGAATCTTCAGCCAGACACACCCAGGCTTCCACTCGACAAACGCCGACTGAGTCTGCCCATAGTGCGACGGTAGAAGCACCAAGGCGGGCACGAGAACCGAAAGAAAACCAAAACCCAGAACCCTCGCAGCCATCCAAAAGAAAGGTAGTTTCCCCTGAGAAGCCTATATCGGACCGACTGGACGGGTTAAAGGCTGAATTTGAAAATAAGCTTAAAGCCCTGGAAGTCAACAGCCTCACCAAAAAGGATCATATGGAATGGCTGAATGAGGAGCAGGATCCGCTCTCGTTATGCGTTCGCCAAGAGCAGACGCCGCCTAACTTCAAAGTCCCGAAGCTGAGATACAATGGTAAGGGTGATCCCAAGGACCATATTACACAATATAGCAACCTGATGGGGTTATACGGGGCCTCAAACGCCCTGAAGTGTCGAGCTTTCATTTGTACGCTCGAGGGGGCAGCACACACTTGGTATTACAAGCAACAGCCTGCCTCAGTCACCAACTTCATGCAGTTGAGCATGGCATTTATGAACAACTTCTCTAGTCAGAGGAGGAAGAAAAAAACTGCTGCCTCGTTGTTGGCAATTCGACAAGCAACATGAGAACAGTTGAAAAGCTACATAGAACGATTCCAGGCGGCAATAGGCGACATCGAGGAGTTGACTACCGACTTTGCAGTCGACGCTTTCATTGCAGGGGTTAAGCATGAATACTTAAAGTACTCTCTCACGGATGGTAAACCGAAGCAACTTCATGACTTGCTTAACAGAGCGCAAAAATATGCAGACCTGGAGGAAAACAAACATGTTCCAGATGAGCTCTACAGATGACCCCCAGAGCCGGCTAGGGATATTAGGGTAAGAGATCACACCCGTCCCACGTATGATAGTCGTCCCAATGTAGAGGACCGAAGCTACAGGCCACGTAGGAGAGGCTCATCTCAGAAAGACGGAAAGAACCTTCGACCGGAGGCTCCCAGTAATGACCAAATCAGACGGAATCAACCTGCCTCATTCCAAGCGGAAGAGTATACCCCACTCAATGCTACTCGTGCGGATATTCTGCATAGTATTTCTCGGGGAGAAATGGTCGACAAAATCCAGTGGCCTCAAAGAATGAAGAAACCCAATCAGAGTGTGAAAAACGAAGGTAAATACTGTGCCTTCCATGATGATAGAGGCCACACCACTGAGGAATGTTATGATTTGAAAAATGCTATAGAAGACATGATTCGGCGGGGGTACCTCCGGAACTACATCAGGAAAGACTCCGCACAGACAGATAGAGAGATTCAACCTACAGAACGAGCGTCGCAAACATAAGCGGCCGGCTGTACATGGAGTCATAAACACTATTGTCGACGCCACTCAGGAGTGGGCCGACTCTCAATCTAAAAGAAAGGCTCATCTGCGGAGTGTATGTCACTTGGGGTTGTAGGCCCCTCCCCCAAAGAAAGAGGTAGATGACGAATGGACTGTCACATTCTCATGGTATGAAACCGAGCTGTTTCAAGACTCAGGCAACGATCTTATCGTCGTTAAGGCGATCATTGGAAACTATGAAGTTAACAAAATTTTGGTCAACAGTGGCAGTGCCGTCGACGCTATCCTTTACAATACATACAAGAGTATGGGATTCAAAGACGACCAGCTTGAGCCGACTAAGCCCATTTATGGTTTCGGCAATAACCCAATCCCAGTTAAAGGACTGATCAAGCTAGCTATTTGTATAGGCGATGGTGCACATGTGTTGAATGTCATGAACACCTTTGTTGTTGTAGATCAGCCATCTGCCTACAATGCAATAATCGGTCGGCCATTGATGAAATACACAAGGATGGTGGATGCCGTGTATTGCCTTAAAGTAAAATTCCCTACCCCTAGTGGTGTAGGCTACATGCAAACTGACCAATACATGGCTCGTCAGTGCCACTTGCTATCACTTGTCATGGCCAAGAAGGCCGCCGAAGCTACAGAAGAATTGGCAGGCTTGGCAGAAGGCTCGGCTGGGGGGCAACAGTCTTAACCAATGGAATTGAATATGCTCATAGGAGAATCTGTGAATCAAGTTGTCAACAACTGTGAATTATCCCTCGAAGTCCTGGATACGAGGGATGAACAGGCATTAAATAAGCCACAGCCGATTGAGGAAACCTCAGCATGCCTCTCAAAGAAGGTGAGCCGTCCAAGGTGATACAAATAGGCTCTAAACTTACTGCTCAAGAACAGTCGTTACTAGTCGAATTTTTACAAAAGAATGTCGATGTGTTTGCCTGGACACCCGCTGATATGCCGGGTATACATCCTTCAGTCATTTCACACCGGCTGAATGTCGATCCTAAGATAAAACCGGTCAAACAAAAGAAACGACGATTCACCCCAGACCGACTATCGGCTATACGAGAAGAGGTGGACAAGCTACTAAGGGCAGGGTTCATTCGAGAGGTTCATTATCCCGAATGGGTGGCCAATGTGGTGCTGGTCAAGAAACAGACAGGCAAATGGCGGATGTGTGTCGACTTTATAGACTTGAACAAAGCTTGCCCCAAAGATAGTTTCCCACTCCCATCTATCGACCGACTTGTAGATTCGTCGTCCGGCAACAGATATCTCACCTTCATGGACGCCTTTTCTGGCTACCATCAAATCCCTATGGCCAAGGAGGACCGGGAGAAAACCGCCTTCATCACAGAAGATGGCCTATATTGCTATGATGTAATGGCGTTCGGTCTCAAAAACGCCGGTGCGACATACCAAAGACTGGTCAATCGTATCTTTAGGGAGCAAATTGGCAAGTCAGTAGAGGTGTATGTTGACGACATGTTGGTCAAGAGCACTACCCCCTTTGACCGACACTTGGACCACTTGAACCAAGCCTTCAGCACACTCAGAAAGTATAACATGAAGCTAAACCCAGCAAAGTGCACTTTCGGGGTAGAGGTAGGTAAATTTTTGGGGCTTATGATCTCCCAAAGAGGAATAGAAGTCAACCCGGAAAAGATTAAAGCTATTGTCGACATGTCGCCTCCGAGAACCGTCAGAGAAGTACAAGTATTGACCGGCCCGATTGCAGCGCTAAACCGCTTTATGTCGAAGTCGGCGGATAAGTGCTTGCCTTTCTTTAAAGTCCTTTGGACTAAGACGACAAAGAATCAGTTCTCCTGGACGAATGACTATCAACACTCGTTCGACCAACTGAAGCAATATTTGAGCTCCCCACCACTATTGAGCCGACCAGAGCCAGGTGATGACTTGTTCTTGTATGTAGCAACTTTTGATGAAACAGTAGTTGCCGTGTTGGTCAAGAAAAAAGATCAAAATGACTCTTCTATCTACTATGTCAGTCGCGCTCTTCAAGGTGGAGAATGCAATTACACTCGACCAGAAAAACTTGCTTATGCTCTGGTGGCCGCGGCCCGACGTCTACGCCAGTACTTCCAATCCCATAGAATCACGGTCTTGACTGATCAACCGATCCGAGAGATATTAACAAGGGTCGATTTATCTGGCCGTCTGGTCAAATGGAGTGTAGAACTGAGCGAATTTGGCATTGAGTTTGGGCATAGAAGGGTCATTAAAGCGCAGGTCCTAGCTGATTTTATAGCCGAATGCACCTTCAGTGGGCCGACTGAACTACTGCCTGTAATACCACATCCTAATTCCAATGGGCAGCCCATCCCATCCACCGTCGGTCAAGCAACTCTCAACAAAAAACCCTGGTGCCTTTTTGTCGACAGCTCATCAGTCAAAGATGGGGCAGGTGCAGGCCTTGTTTTAATCAGCCCTGACAGAGAAGAATATCAATACGGCCTGACATTTGACTTTCCACTGTCCAACAATGCTGCAGAATACGAGGCTTTGATAGCCGGATTGAGTATGGCTGCTAAGATGGGTGTACGAGATGTAAAGGTAAATATCGATTCTCAATTGGTAGCAAAGCAGGTATTGAGAGAGTATGAAGTGCGAGAACCCAATTTGGTCGGCTACAATAAGAGTGTCCAAGACTTATGGTTGAAATTTGCCAGCATGTCCCTGCACCAAATCCCAAGAGAAGAGAACGCCCAGGCGGACACGCTGTCGAAGATAGCCTCGTCTTGTTCAACCATCCGCGGCAAAGTCATCCTGGAGCACGTTTCTAGCCCCTCCAACCTACTCCAATCAATCACTCACCAGATAAATGACGAGGATAGCTGGATGACCCCCATATTCAGATACCTCCAAGGCCAAGTACCCGCATCCAGAACTGAAGCTACAGCTCTACAACGTCGAGCCGCCAGATATGTTATTTTGAACGACACACTCTATAAAAAGTCCTTCTTCCGGCCCTTACTACGATGCGTAGACGGACAGGAAGCCGACTATATCCTTCGAGAGATTCATGAGGGTGTATACGGTAACCATGAGGGAGGAAGAATACTGGCTCAGAAGGTCATTTGACAGGGTTTTTATTGGCCGACACTTAGGACGGATGCTCAGTCCTTTGTAAGGAAATGTGAAACATGTCAAAAATTCTCCAAAGTCCCGAGGCAGCTGGCTGAAGAGCTACATTCAATACCCTCCACCTGGCCCTTCGCCAAATAGGGACTTGACTTATTGGGACCGTTCCCTGTCGCAACCCCCGGTAAAAAGTTTATGATAGTAGCTTGTGACTATTTTACAAAGTGGGTCGAGGCAGAACCTCTCTCTTCCATTTCTCAGCGAGCAGTGGAGAAATTCATTTGGCAGAACATCATCTGTCATTTCGGTATCCCACATGTTGTAATTATCGACAATGGCACACAGCTACAAGGCTACAGGGTCCGAACCTTATGAAACAACTTTTCTATTCGGCTACAGGCCGCCTCGGTGGCACACCCACAAGCCAACGGACAGGTAGAGTCCATGAATGGCAAAATAGTGAAAGCTTTAGAGAAAAAGCTGGGCGACTCTAAGACAGAATGGGCCGAACAACTACCCGAGATACTCTGGGCCATCCGGACTACAGTCAGCACTACTACAGGCGAAACTCCATTTAACTTGGTGTATGGCTCAGAGGCCGTTATTCCTGTTGAGATTGGGATCCCCACCCACCGTATATCTACCTTCGACGACTCTACCAATGACAGCCAACTTCGTTTGAACTTGGACCTTGTGGAGGAGACCCGCTTGAACTCTCAGTTACAGGCGGCCAACAGATCCCAACAAGTCATTAAATATTTCAATTCCAAGGTGTCCGCTCGACAATTCCAAGTGGGCGACTTTGTTCTTAGAAGCTGCGAAGCAAGCCGACCCGCCAGTGAACATAAGAAATTATTTCCTAAGTGGGAAGGCCCGTATGTGATCGCTGAAGTATTGGGCAAGGGAGCCTATCGACTTAAAGACTCGGCCGATAAACTACTACCGAGAGCCTGGAATGCCGTACACCTGAAGAAATTCTACTTTTAGGTCAAGCTACGTTCAAGGACGAGCTACATTTTAAGTTTAAATCATGATGTTGTTGTACACTCTACACTCTACAATGTTTTTGTTATGATTAACATTCATTCAAGCGACATGAGTCAAGCTACTTAAATTTATCGAACTACTTGTTGAATATTCTGCAATCGACATATTCTTGCAATCGACATATTCTCCAATCGACACATAAGTACACACGTTTATCTACTCACCAATTTGATTAACATCGTTACAACTCTAGACTCAGGAACGGGCTACGTATGTAAATAGTTACGACCATGAACTACAGTCACATCGACTGTCGTAGACGACTAGTGTATGCTACATCTGATCAACAAGCGACTACAACAATTTATAATTATCACGGCGTTAAGTTCTATCAGAAAAAGAATTTCATTTATTTATTAAAATGTATCTATACAATTGTGTGTTAGGCGGCTGTCACCGCCTATATTTACAAATATAGCCTAACTACCTGTATTCCCTTCCGGCTGACCCCCTTCAGCAGGTTGAATCGGTTCAGCAGCCGGCGCCTCTGGTTCAGTTGTTGGATTTGCTGAGGGAATGGGCTCCACCTGAGCAGGCGACGGTGCAGGGCCTGTCGCCACTACCACCCCATCCGTGGCCGTTTGAGCGACAGCTTCAATCACAGCCGCCTCAGCCGCACCCGCCTCAGGGGGAATCTCCGTGGGAGCATCCTCATCATCAGGAATAGTGAAGTCGATCCCACTGGTGTCCACCTGGGAAAATGCCTCCACAATCTTCTTAATCACCCATTGCTGGATGAACTCCCCATAATCCTTCATACTTCCCTCGAGTTCCCCCAGCTTTTCGTCCATCTGCTCTGAATGCTCAGTCGCCAACCCGTAGAGCCGAGCCTATAAGCGACAAGTACAACAAAACCAAGAATAGTTACTACGACAAATCTCTACACTTCAATCAAATCCTACAAGTAGTCCCAATAAGACTTACCTGGAGCGTTGCCGCCTCTACTTCTTGTTCTTTTAATTTATCGGCTGTGGCCTTCCCTTCCTCCACCGCCGCCTTCAGAGCAGTCTCCCTCTCCGACGCCAGAGCCTGGAGGCTATTCTTTTCCAGATTGTGTACGCTCCAGCTCCGCCTGAAGCTCATTCAGCTTTTTTTCATGCTCTGACAAGCGACGACCAACAGCCGCCATATCCTCGTTGGCCCTTTTAACCTCCTCTTAGAGTTCTTTTCTTTTAAGCTCGGATACAGCCAACTCATCCTTCACCTTCTCCATCTCTGTCGTCTGTGCCGCCTGCGCCTGCTCTGCGACTTTTTGCTTGGCCTGGTCAGCCTTCAAGTGGAAGATACCAACAGCATTAAGCATTCGGCTCTGCAAATACACACGTGTCGTTAGTATTTATCAATGAACTTAATCAACCTCAACTTAGCCTACTTACCCTTTCGTGGAAGGTAGCAGCTGAGATGAAGCAGTACATGGCATTCATCTTTTTGCGTATGTAGTCCTGGTCCATCCCTTCAACCAGTTCCAACGTGTATCTGGCAGCCACGCTTGGCTGGGTCAGCACGCTATTCCCTTGGAACAGCGCATTCTAGTAAAGGAAGGGGCATAATCTGCCCCCGTGCAAGGTTGGGGCCTCAGCTTCAGTACGCAACCCCGCACCCGAAGTGTGAGCTTCGGCCGCACTTTGCCCCACCATGGCCGCAAGGTGGGTTAGCCTCCCCTAACCCGTGGCGCTTTAACCGATTCCTCTAGATGCCACGGTCGCCTGAACCCTGCCGGCGTTGGGGACGCCGGGATGAGAGCTTTGCCCACTGCTGCTGCCGGCTAAACGTTTGTGGGCAGCTTCCTCCCATAGGTCTGCTGCTGCTGCCCTCTTTCGACCAGCAGCAGAGGTTCCCTGCTCTCTTACGGGGGCTGCTGGCTCTTGCCTTATTGGTGCCACCCGTTGACCAGTTGGAGGTACAGTCGACTGAGACGTTTGTTGCCCCATGACCTCCCGACTTTTCCCCTTGCCTCCTTGCCTTTGGGTTAAAGGCTTCCCCCTTACTTATGCGCGCGAAGTCCTTGGCGCTATACCCCTTCTTGCCGTCTCCACCCTCAACAGGCATTTCTTCAGGACCTGCAACAGGTGACAAGTGTCAGTCTGTAGACAGTTTAAAGCTACGAAGATTAAGTTAGTTCAAGTTACAATACCGAGTAAACTCTCAAAGGGCGTTTCTAAATACTGCAGAGCTAATTCAGGATCTATCAATAAAGAATTTAAGTTAAATTCACTCTCACCTCCCAGACTCAAGGAACTCAAATACCCCCCAACCCGATGACTACCTGATATAGGGTTATTCGACGCCTCGACTACAGGTGACCTTGCCACAGGTGCCAAAGACAAAACTCCTCCCTCTAACTACTGGGGCACGGTGGGCAGAGCAGGCGCGACAGAGGCTGGTGCTGCGGATGTACCGACGGCATCTGGCTTACCCATAGGAGGGATCACACTCAACACCTCTATTCCTACGTCGAGTGGTCCATAACCCTCTTTGGCTCTCCCTCCAGTGCCCGGTGGACTTAGACCGCAATCGACTAGTCTAGCCGGGTGAGCACAGTCGTCACAGCTGATTTTCAGTCCCTTCTTAAAGAATTACAATCCTTGCCTCACCTCATCCATCGACAAACTGGGGCCCCGATTGAGCGCCTCTAGCACGTCCTCGCTCAGGTGCACCCACTCAACCGAGAAACCTCATTCTTCCTCAGCCGGCTTCTTTACCCCGAAGTAACATTTTTTCCAGTCTCTGTTACTGTCGGGTACTTGAAACGGGTTGTGCTACTTCTTACGCTGGCTATACAGTATATAAAACCCCCCCTGGAACTTTATTTTAAACAGTGTCCTTAGCACTCCTACAGTCGGTACCCACCCTGTATACCTACAGACGACAGCAAAGGACACTATTATACGCCAAGAGTTAATCACTAACTGGCTGGGGGTAATCCCGTAATAATGCAGCACCTCCCTATAAAATCTCGACACCAGAACCCTAAATCCGACCCTAAAGGCCATCTCATAAAAGCAGGCACAGTTGCCGTCATACGTCACCGTTCCTGGCCGCCGATCTGGCTCTACCGTCTCCACTTTGTATGCACGGAGCCCACATTCCTCGATCACTACTCCGGCCCTCTCATCGTTTTCGGCCTTTACCGTACGGTTCAAGTACACCGTACGGTACCGCGACGCCTCCTCATCGGCCGGCTTATCCTCCTCTGCTGGTGCTTTGCCTTTTTGACGACGCCTGCTCGTGCCTCTGCCGCCTCCCATGCCCGAGGTCACCCTCTCCTCCCCCGAGGCCATTCTTCCCGAATGGCTGGCACTCTCCTCGGCGCTCTCCTTCTCGGCGAACGCCCTCCCACTATCTTCCCTAGACTCACTCATACTACCCTCACTACTTGCCATTTTTTACCTTAACAAAACAAAATCAGACTTACTAATGCAAGAAGTCTGTTGTTCACCACCGAAAAACCGATGACAAACCGCCGATAGACCACCGACCTTCTTCTAAAAGACGAACAACTTCAGAGAAAACCAGCAAAAATCTCGAAAGCCAAATAATTTTTACAAAACGTGACTGATAGGGAGAGAGCACTCTATTTATACCACCTTCGTCCGCTTACCCTGAGTTGACGCGTGGCATCTCGAAAACTCAACCGACACCACGATCTTTCTCTTTACCCTCCATAAATCTCTTTTGAAATTTTCTCGGGACCCACTTATCCCACGTCTCCTCTATTTCCCGCTCCTTTCTTCACCCTCTCAACCTTTCCCCTTCACCCGGCTGTAACGCCAGCCTTCCTTTTAGTCGACCAACGAGCCTCAGCCGACAATACTCCCTTCCGTCGCCCAACCTCTTTTTAACCACGTCCCCTTACAGCCGCCAAACCGATCACTTTATAATCGCTTTGCCGCCTGGGGGGCACTTGTTGAGCACAACCTGTAACCCAACAGGGCCCAATCTCTCAAATCCTGGGCCGGCTGACCAAAGCCCAAACCACTTAGTCAACCCATGACCAACCAACGGCCTGCTCGGTACAGCCCAACGAGTTGCCTATATAAAGCAAACCTCAGAGCATGCATGGTAAGAGAAAACAAAAGCACAGAACTACCATATTTCTCTGGCTCATTATCCCTACTGACTTAAGCATCGGAGAGGGATCTACCGGCCTAAGGCCGACCCCCCTTTGTTGTGTTCTTTCTTGCAGATTGCTATCCTGAGACCCCTCTGAGCCATCTGTCCATCATTACAGGCCCTACAAAAGGTCCTTAACAAACAGCAAAAGATCAGTAACTAAAAAGTGGATGCAAACAGAAAAGCAACAATATTGTAAGTTGTAACTTGTAGAAACTGTAAAAGTTTTTTTGCTTGATTAAAATTTTGAGTTTTTATTTTTTTTTTTGTGTAAAAGTAGCCAATTAGTTAGGCCGGCTTGCTCAATTCAGGGATTAATTTGAAACGATTATTTGTGTGTGTAGAATACACTCTGTTAACTCTCCGTACTACCCAATGTGAACTGTTCAAATTACTAAATTATCATCCAAATTGGAACGAGGGGGAAGGATGTTGCAACGATTTAGAGCATACAAGGTCATTAATTTGATTCAGATGAAACACCTTGGACATATATAGAAGAAGTACTAATGCCCAGAATTAATTTTGAAAGGAAATAAACAATTAATTATTTATATATATTTATATTAATTCTAATTACGTTCTATACTAGAAACCTATAAAATAATATAGGAGACAGGAGAAAGCCAAGAAGGCCAAAATTATGTAATAATAATTGACAGTGCATGGCGCCATTAGAACCGCTGCGGTGTTGATGAGGACCTGCGCCTCCAGCATAGAAAGGAATGACACCTCCACTGCGACCGCCTCCTCCCCGACCACCTCCTCCGCGAAGCCTACGACCACCTCCTACTCCTCCACGAAGCCCGTCTATAACGTCCGTGGTATTTTGCTTACTACAACAAGCTGGTTTGACTAACGACGTCATTGGCAATCTTTTCGAAACACTTTTGTGTGTAATATTTTCTTGATTGAAGTCTACAACAAAATCACATTAATCATGTATAAAGAATAGAAGCGACAATAATTACTTTGATCGTTTTATGTTTCTATCCTTATGGGCGCCATGCGGAGTATGGTACTCATGGCTAAGGTCTAAAGCATATTGGCCGAAGTTAAGATAGGCTAAAAATAAAATGTCTATTTTAGAATTTCAAAATGCAACATTTAACTGTGACAATATTAATTAGAATTAAATGAGTATTCATCACCATAGGAGATATATATAGATCCATCCTTCTCAATTAACTGGCTAAATATTCTTGTCGTTCTTTGATCACTTTATTATACCTTTTTTGGTTCCAAATTAACCATACCAATCACGGAACTCTTCTTCTTCGTCTTTTCCTTCTTTAATTTCTTGCTCTCAAAATTACAGCTTAATCTACACTTTACCCATTGAACTTTTCACAATTTGAAAATTCAGGAACAAAACGATAAGTTATGAAAAATTTAGGGACAAAGTGTATATTAAGCCATGAAAGTACCGCATACAACAATGTTTGCTAACTCTACCAAGGGTAAAGCATTAACAGAGGAATACCTGTAGTCATGAAGGGATTTGGCAAGGATGCCTGTGGAAGTGCAAGAAGTGGATGAAGCCTAACGCACAACAGAAGCAGAAACAATAGCCCAAAAATCTTGACACTCATTTTCCAGGCGACTGATTCAGTCTCCCCTCTAGTGAATATAAAAGCCTACTAGGATTGCAAATCCTTATTGAATCAAATTAATGACCTTATAAAAACCTGCGACGAAGTGTTTAACAGCGACAAGGTAACTACCAATTTCCTTCCTTGATAGAATAGTTGATCGAATTGGAGTCTTTTTGCAAGAAATTAGCAAAATTCAGTTGCGCCTTGTCCGCTATATATGAACCGCCAAGTAGTCCAAAAATCCACGGGCTGGCATATGTTGGTCCCAAGCGTCCATTTCATTCGTAAGCCAAAGCGCCCAAATCTGATCGATCCTATTGTTTTCTTTTTCCATTTTTCAATCTTTTTTTTAATAACAACATCCAAACGTAATCATTAAAACAACTTATTTATAGGATAAAATCAGTAGGAATAATTAATTATATCAATAATTAGAAGTAAAACGTTGTTGGAATTGTTAATTAAAATCGATTTTATGTGAAAAATCATATATCTATGACGTTTCACGATATGTTTATTTATATTATTTTCATATGTTAAATTCTTATCTTAGTTACGTGACGGATGCTATATAAATAAATATTTATTTATATATATTTAATCGAACATTGAAATACTACCAAAATAATTTACGCAGTTCCTTTCCAAAAATGATACTGTACTTTTTGAGTACTAATGATTCGTACTTATAATTCCTCTAATTACAATCTTCATTTCCTTGTAGGCAGGATCACATAGATATATATATATATATATATATATATATATATAAGTGATTCCATATGCACCCTTTTACAAATTTACCGGCGTTGAAATTTCCCAAAAAGTATTGTGTTCTGAAATCTTGTCCTGATTTTGCCGAGAGGTTTCAACACGTTCAAACACTGTACATTTATTCATGTTTTGCCTGCCTCCGACATGGTTGCACGTTAATAATAATAATTTTGCTGAAACAACTATTGATGATCGAGCAACCTCTATAGGTAGCCCGCCATCGTGCTTACCAATTACCATTCAACTTAGCTACGAATTGGAAGCTTCGACTTCTAACGACTCTAATCCTCTCTTCCTATAAATATATCAAAGAAGGATCTGGGTGTTCTATCTTCATCTCAATTCCTATTCATTATCTGGTAACTAAGTAATTCATTTCCAAAAGAAAATGAAGATTTTAGCAGCAGCATTTGCTCTAGCCCTTGGTCTTATCCTGGTGAACTTGACCGGCCAATGCCACGCTGCTCTTCAGATTGGATTTTACAAGGACAAATGTATGTCAGAAGATGTTGAGGACATTGTTTTCCACGTAGTCCTGCAAAGATTCAGGCAGGATCCTACAATCGCAGCTGCTCTCATTCGTTTGCATTTCCATGACTGCTTTGTTAATGTGAGTACAGTAATGCACAAATTTTCCCCCCGTTTTTATTAGCAAAATGGGTTTTAAAATGTTGAATTTGCTGTTAACTAAAGGGATGTGATGCATCGATTCTCCTAGACGGTAGCTCCAGTGAGAAAACTGCGCCTCCAAATCAGAGTGTGAGGGGCTATGATGTAATTGATGATGCAAAGAAAGAAGTTGAGCAAGCCTGTGAAGGGGTTGTTTCTTGTGCTGATATCATAGCCATGGCTGCTAGAGATGCTGTAACGTTGGTAAGTTTTCGAAGCTAAGACCGAGCACTTGATTGTTGATGATACAATTGACAAACATTCTGTTTCCAAATTTCGGGCAGAGTGGAGGAGGGCGATACGATGTTGAGACAGGCAGAAGAGATGGTTTGGAATCTTTGGCTTCAAATGTAGATCTTCCCTCTCCAAAATTTTCAGTTTCTCAATCTATTGATGCATTTCGGAAAAAAAGACTTAATCCTACCGATATGGTTTATCTTCTTGGTATGGATTGTTCTTTCTTTTACTAGAACATACAAAGAGAAATACTATTGTAGTGCTAATTTCTATTGTTGAAACTTCATTGGGATATAGGTGGTCACACAATTGGAGTAGCACATTGTCTTGTCTTCCAAGACCGCCTGTACAACTTCAATAACACCATGCAGCCAGACCCGACAATGGATCAATCTTTACTTAACAAACTGAGACTCATCTGTCCCCAAAATTCACCAAGCAACAGACCTGTCAATCTTGACCAGAATTATTTGAGTGCATTTACGGTCGACAACTCCTTTTACAAGCAAACAATACTTCATAGAGGAATTCTTCAAATTGATCAAGAGCTGGCCTTGGACCCCTTGACTAACAACACAGTGGCAGGCATAGCGAGCGGCAATGACTTCCCTGTCAAGTTCGGACAGGCCATGGTTAAGTTGGGAGCTGTTGACGTCCTTACAGACTCAGAGGGGGAGATTAGGAAATCATGCAATGTCACAAATAATGATCTCAACTTCTTTCATTTTTGATTGATATATCTCTTTTTCTTTTATTTTTGGGGATTTTTCTTGGATGAATCTTCCTTCTTTTTCTGTTCCTTTTCTTGGTTCTTGTTCTGTTTTGAATTTTGATGGCATTGTACCAACTTTTATCAAATAGCCTTTTGTTTTGCATGATGAATAAAATTCTAATCAATCTTCCTATCATTTTGAGTTCCATTTCTTTTGATCACTTTGGCAACTTGAGTTGACTCAATTTCATCTATAATTTCCATACCCATTTTGGCCTTAAATAAAACTGGAATGAGTAAAATAGTTGAGACTATGCTCATTATGGAGCTTTGGGTCTGCGACCCGTTGTACCCTCATCAACAAAAATAATCAGAATGTGACAACCAACCTGTTGGCAATGTCCCCAGTCAATTTTTTATTATTTAAGGGATAAGGATATATAAAGGAATGTTCCTTAAAGTTGTTAATAACGTCTCAGACCTCCTAAATTCCAAAAGCCGGAAATCACAAACAAGGAAAAAAAAAGTCTTGGTAATCATCACCTGCAGCAAACACCAAATTGTCACGACAGAATACATGCAAACTACATCGTAAAAATCCGTGGCCGGATCAAGCTTTATAAATAGCTCACCCTTGAAATTTCAAGCACATCAATCTCAAACATTAATTAAGGTTTCAAGTTTTCTAGTATGGCTTCAAGCATTTCCACCCTCAAATTCCTTTTTCTTCTGTTATCTTCATTTTCCATAGTCCGAATGGCCTTGGCTGGGGATCCAGATATTCTCTCTGATTTTCTAGTCCCTGCCAACCTAAGCATGGTTGATGGAAACTTCTTCACATACACAGGGATGCGAGTCCTCATTAACGAAGACTTCCCCACGAATTTTACAGTCTTGAAAGCTACCATGGCTGAATTCCCTGCTTTAAATGGTCAGAGTGTCTCTTATGCTGTTCTGGAGTACCCAACAGGCTCTGTCAATCCTCCCCACACTCATCCTCGTGCGGCTGAGCTCCTTTTCCTTGTAGGTGGCAAGCTGGAAGTTGGTTTCGTCGACACCACAAACAAGCTTTTCACTCAGAGTCTACAAACCGGTGATATATTTATTTTTCCCAAGGGACTGGTGCACTATCAGTACAATGCTGATGCGAAAAATCCGGCTATAGCTATTTCAGCTTTTGGCAGTGCAAATGCAGGAACTGTATCACTTCCTAAAACCCTTTTTGCCACCGACATCGATGACACTATCTTGGCTAAATCCTTCAAAACTGATGTTGCTACCATTCAAGCTCTCAAGGCTGGTCTTGCATCTAAGTAATTAGCCTTAATTAAGGAATAATAATTATCAGCAGCTACTTCTATAGCATTGCTTAACTTGTTCTGAGATCGTCTATGGTTCCTTTTTCTTAATTTTACCGTTGTTTATTGCGATTTTGTATTGAAACTGGACTACCATCCCTCTTGATTAGAGGTTTACGCATGTCCAATTTGAACTAGACTGGTTGTCTCCATTTGTTGTACCAATAAAACTTATGTGATCACACTATTCAAGCCTTCAAGTTTGATTATCCAATATGTGTTCTTTCTATTTTATTACTTAATATTGTGGCTAAAGAAAAGCACTTGGTCAGTCCAATAAACCCAAAGAAAACTATAATAAAAAAACTCCATATTTTAGCCAAGGTCTAATATGAAAGGAAATTAGAAAAAAAGGGTTAATTATAATATCATGGATCAGGTAACTGTGGAATATGCATGAATCATGGTGACTATGTGAAACCAAGATGAAGTACGTATCAAAGCCTTTATTGGTTTAGACCTTATCCAGGATGTAGGAAACAGGAAAACAGCAAAAATGATGAGCATTTATGGCTGCAAACTCTGTAATGCCAGTTTTCAGCATGAAACGTTCAATGCAGTCTAGAGAATAAGTTTTCATCTAGATCTTCAGATTATATAAGAATCTACTTGCATTATGAGCATTGATCATGTTTTGAGTTTGACCATACGGCCAAGAAGTGGTAAGATGGTTAGAGCCTATAAGATTAGATCGATGACTGGGCTCTGATCATGAGAGAAGTAAGGCTATTACATGTTATATTGTTCTCTCGTTTTTGCCACACGTATCTGTGCAATTCTTTGAAATACGTTCAACTTTCAAGGTCTTGGACCACCTAAATGAAGAAACAAACGAACAATAACTACAATTTCCTTAGTTGTTTTCACCTTTTGGCACCAATAAATTGGCCTAAAACAACGCTAAGAATAAAGAAATCATGTAAATAGAATTCTATAAATAAAGCCATTTAAAGTTCAAGAACATCACCAGCACACCTATAACTTCCTTATTTAACTGTCTTTTTTTGGTCAACTTATCATAATTTTGACCATTATTTGTGATAAAATTATAAAGTTGTAAATTTTTTGAAGATAAAATTTAAGAAGTACAAATCTTAAACTTTTCAAAATATATTTTTTGAAAATTTAATTATATATATATTTTTTATAATTAATGGTCAAAATTATGATAAGTTGACTGATAAGGGACAATTAAATAGAGATAGAGGGAGTAAGACTATCAGCTTTTCCTCCATGGCCTCAAGAATATCCACCCAGAAATTCCTCTTTTTTCTGTTATCTTCATTTTCTGTTGCTGGAAAGGCCTTGGCTGGAGATCCTGATATCATCTCTGATTTCTTAGTCCCACCAGACGTAAACAACATTGATGGAAACTTCTTTACTTTTACAGGGTTCCGAGCCCTGGTTGATGGAGACTTCCCCACAAATTTTACAGTGACAAAAGCAAGCATGGCAGAATTCCCACCTCTAAACGGGCAAAGTGTTTCTTATGCTGTTCTTCAATTCCCATCTGGTTCCACCAACCCTCCCCACACTCATCCCCGTTCTGCGGAGCTTCTGTTCCTCGTAGCTGGAAACCTGCAAAGTTGGTTTCGTCGACACAACCAGCAAGCTTTTCACTCAGTCACTGCAAGCCGGAGATATGTTTGTCTTCCCCAAGGGAGTTGTGCACTTTCAGTACAATGCTGATGCAAGCAACCCAAAATTGGCATTCTCTGCTTTTGGGAGTGCAAAATGGAGGCAGTGTCTCACTTCCTAAAACCCTTTTCGCCATAAGCATTGATGACGACATCTTGGCTAAATCCTTCAAAACTGATGTTGCCACTATTCAAGCTGTCAAGGCTGGTCTTAAGGAATGATAACTATCAGCAGCTACTCCAATAGTATTTCTTAAGTTGTTCTTTGATGTCAATGATTCCTTTATCTTAATTTTATTCTTGTTTTATTCTGATTTTGTATTGAAATTGAAATAACATCCCTCTTGATTAGAGGTTTATGCATTTCCAACTTGAACTGAACAAGATGTCTCCCTTTGTTGTACTAATAAAACTGATTTGATCACAATGTTCAAGACTTCAAATTCAAAGGTGGAATTCTTTACTTTCAATAATTTTTACATTGACAAATATGAAATTTGATTACACGGATGATTAAATTTTAGTTTTGAAATCTCCAATAAAGGCCAAAGAGGCAATTAAAATTGGTCACTAACTTGTAATCAAATAAAAGGATAAAACAAATAACCCCTTCTGGATATAGGATAGAAGATTAACAAGATTTGATCATGACTAGAACTTGAACCTTGATCATCCCATATGTGTTCTTTCTATTTTCCGTGATATTATATGGCTGAAGACAAAGCACCTGATCAGTCCAATAAACCCAAAGCAAAACTATAAAAAAGAATTCCTCTTTTTACCTGAGGTTTAATACTATAGGAAATGAGAAAAAAAGGTTGATTATAAGTTTATCAGATAAGTAGAAGAAGAATTTCTTTCTACATACGGTTGGAATATGTTTGATGACTTATCAAACCAAGATGAAGCCTGTACGGCGGCCTACTTGTGGGTGAGAACGTGTGTTGTGGGGTTTAGACTTTATCTAGGATGTGGGAAACGGGAAAGCAGCAAAAAGAACACTGAGCATTTATAGCTGCAAACTCTGTAATGCCAGTCACTTCCAGCATGAGATATTCAATGCAGTCTGGAAAAAGTTTCCATCGAGGTCTTAAGATTTATCAATGTAGAAAACAAACTTGAGCAGTCTGTAAAAGTTTCAATGCAGTCTAGAACGTGGTTGAACTCTGCAGGACTAATGCCATTAATTGCTAATTTTTTATTGTTTTTTGTTTATAGATGAAAAGAAACTTGAGTTCTCCGAAAAGAGAAGGAGAAAAAAATCTGAGCGTACTTTCTTTTCTCCTCCCGCCGGCCTGCTGTCATTAAATGTTTGTATTTTGGTGAATTAAGTTCAAGACGAACAGAATAAGCTGGGTAAGATATAAAAACAAGTTCAGTTTGGCTTGTTTATCAGACTGCTCAGGGAATTTCTAGTTAGCCAGATGCCACCGAAGCTACTCTCTACCATTGCATAACCAAGATAAACAGAATGCAGCAAGCAACTAACCTGTTGACAAGGTCCAATTCATTTTTTGTAATGTTGCTGATGAAGAATAGGTGGATATCTCTCTAATATTTTAATTCCATTGACTGGCTAAATGACAATCCAAAGTACAAAATACTTAGTGATTTTCACCTATAGGCAGCATCAAACCGGCCTGCAGAAGGGGAAAAATGTGAAACAATAGCGTAAACATGCCTCTATAAATCGCACAGTCCTTCAGACTTTCAGATACCTCATCCAGCATATCCAGTCTTGTACTAAGTAGCGACACGCACAGACTAAATTTCAACTATGGCCTCAACAACTTCCACCCTGAAGTTCTATTTTTTCTTATCATCTACATCTGCTATTGCCCAAATGGCATTAGCCGGGGAGCGGGGACCCAGACATCACTTCTGATTTTTTAGCCCCACCAGACGTGAACAATGTTGATGGGAACTTCTTCACATTCTCAGGGCTCCGGAACCTCGTTGGTAGTCCCACAAACTTTACAGTCACGAAAGCAAGCATGGCAGAATTCCCTGCTCTAAACGGGTAAAGTGTTTCTTATGCTGTTCTCTAATTCCCAGCCAGTTCAACCAACCCTCCTCACTGTCACCCTCGTTCCGCCGAGCCCCTTTTCCTCACTGCCGGCACCCTTCAAGTAGGTTTTGTTGACCCTACCAACACGCTTCTCACCCAAACTCTACAAGCGGGTGACATTTTAGTGTTCCCCAAGGGACTTGTGCACTAATCCTGATTCAAACAACCAAGCTGTAGCAGTTTCTGCTTTTGGAAGTGCAAATGCAGTCACTGTCTCACTTCCGAAGACTCTAATCGCCAGCGGCATGGATGACAACATCTTAGATAAATCCTTCAAAATTGTTGTTACCATCCAAGCTCTCAAGTCTGGTCTTGCATCCTAGCGAAAATAGTAGCCATTTGTGTTAATTTATAACCTCACTCCCATTTTATTTGTTCATCCTTTTTTTTTTTAAGTCTCAATTTATTAATCTCTTATTATAAATAAATCACCAATAAATTTTAATTTTCAATTTTACCCTTTTTTTTATTACTATTACAAAGTTACACAAAACTCTAAAAACACTTACAAAAATCTAACAAACATCAACGCTAATAAAGTAATGCGATATAAATCAACCACTTTTTCTTAAGTATTGTGAAATCAACTATTTTTTTCTTAAGTTTTGTAAAAGTAGATAAAAGACAAACATCAACGATAATGAAGTAATTCGATATAAACCAATCACTTTTCCATAAGTTTTGTGAAAGTAAATAAAGGACAAATATATAAAAAACAGAGGGAGTATAAATTTACCATAATGTGTAGAATAACCATAACCCCTGTTCTATCTGGGTTTACATATATGCATCCACAATTTGTCATTTGATAGCTTAAAATTAATTTTTATGATCAACTGATTCATGGTTTCTCTCCCTTTCTTGTGCTGAACAAAAAATCGCAAGTAGAGTTGATTTAAGTACTTAAAACAAAAATATGAAATGGAGATTAGATTGCTGTGATGAAAAACAGAGAAATGTCCGTCGAGTGGATTTTGCACGATGCTCACTTTACCCCTCCTATGTGCCATGCTATCCTCTCAGGTCTCAACACGGCTCGTCGTCAGCAGGCATTTGAACTGCTATTAAACCAAAAAATAAAGCAAATTCAAATTTAATCTCTCCATCTCCATTTCATGGGGGTAAAATCGTATTAATCAGGCAATTGTGGCTGCAAAAGGGAAGCTGTTCAAATGAGCAAAGGCTTAGAGCCATGAAATCCGAAGCATTGCAGAACCAAGAACACTTGCTTCGGCAACAACTATTAGTCATAGTGAGATTGCAACTCAATTCAATACATGAATTTAACGCGAGGTTATGCATAATGCCATCCACGATTTTTAACCAAGGTAATAATATTCCTTTCATTATCAAGCATCTCTACTAATAACAGGATATCCATAGTAAAGTACCAGGAACGTAAAAAAGGGCCCAGCATAGACTCAGAGCCACTCACTTGTATTACTCAAATATAAATTCCAGGACTACCAAGTTGGTTAAAACTACAAAAAAGAACTCGCAACAGAAAACCATCACCAAGTAACGGAAAGCACTACCACCAAAACTGAAGGGTACGTTGCTCGGATAGATGGTGCTAGTTTACAGCCTTCTCCCTCTTCTACCACCCTTTCTACGGGTGCTATCGGTGGGAATAGGAGTCACATCCTCTGTAAAAACAGAAGAGCCCAACATAAGACTAAATACCAAAGAAGATTATTTCTCAGCATTTTTAAATACTTTTGACATACTAGTTAAAGAAATGCCGTACCAATACGACCAATTTTCATTCCAGAGCGAGCAAGAGCCCTGAGAGCAGACTGAGCACCAGGACCAGGGGTCTTGGTTTTGTTCCCTCCAGTAGCACGTAACTTGATATGCAGAGCAGTTATTCCAAGTTCCTGTTCAGTATTGAAAATGCAATTTGTCAACACCAATATACCCCAGAAGCTACCGTATCTCAAACAAGTTGATACATTATTATTACATAGACTGACAACAACAGGTCTTTCTTATCAGATAAAAGGACTATAATTGACCTTGCATCTCTGGGAAACATCTTGAGCGGCAAGCATAGCAGCATAAGGTGAAGATTCATCCCTGTCAGCTTTCACCTTCATACCACCTGAATTTTATGAAGAATTTCAAATTCAATATAGAGAACAAGCTTCAAGGATATAAAGTGTCAACACAGAGAACCACAGAAACAAGTACAACTGCATAAAACAAGTAAATAACCAGGGGTAAAACACAACAAGACTTGGGCATCTCGCATAAGAAGGGAATGAATTAGGAATCTTATGTCCCAGTCATCACATTCCATTACTGTTTATTAACCAATATAACCTCAGGAACGCATTATCTACAACATTTTCCTTGCAAATTTGTTATTTATAGATATTTCAACTTATATAGTTAATCCTGCCCCCTCCCAATCTTTATAAAGAAAAAAGGGTGACAACAAGTGGCAACCAAATGGTATACTGAGAACTGAAATTCTGATGTTATGCTGACCTGTAATCCGAACCATAGTTTCTCTTCCAGATAAATCAGTCACGTGCTGCAACACCAAAGGAAAAGAAACTGATCAAAATGCATGACTAAAATATTATAGTGAAACAGCAAATAACACATAATCAAAAAATTTCCTTCCCCAGAACAAAAAACCATATAACTTACAATGAAAGTGTCATTGAAAGAAGCAAAGATGTGGGCAACACCAAAAACATGCTCCCCTTCTCGCACAGCAGGGCCCAAGTTTGTATTTTCTTCCTTAGGCTCTCTAACCTTTCTCTTCGACGACTATACAATAACCAAAGAAGAGTTAATGGCAAAGTCCATGGCGAGAAAGAAACAAAAAGGAAAATGCCATTGCCAACCACAGCAGACATATTGCCATCATTTACTAGCTAAAACGATCACTTGCATTGCATACAATGTTAGATATATGACAGATGACGATAGGTAGAGAATAAAATTGCTAGATATTCGGTATGTATGCAGAAAAGCATTGAGGATCCAAATTAGGAGGTAGATCACAGTTAAACCAGTAGAGCTCAACAAGGATACAAAAAATTGAGACGGCAACCTACAAAACTGCTTCAAGTATCAACGCATTTACATTTCATTCTAACTTTTTAAATATCAATGCATTTGCATTTGATTTTCTTCTGACAATTGTGCCTCAATCAAGATTTTCATCAACTTTAGGGAGGGAAAAAAAAAAGGTGGGCACCAGATAAAGCAAATCTCCACGAGCCTGTCAAACATTCAGAACCAGCTAATACAGACACCCAAAACAAAATGAAGTCATCTTTCTCCCATCCTTTCCCACCTTTTCTCGGAAACAAACAGATTTTGCACGTTAAAGTCAAATTCATCAAAACTAGCTTCTAAAGCTTCTTCAAATACTGAGTTTCGAATATAATACGAGAGCCAAGCCAAAAAAACAAAAAAATCAAAGAAATTTCATGTAAAATTTGCGCTTAGAGCATCTAATGGCTTTGCTTACCATGGCTTGAAATTGGCAGAAGATGAGAGGATTAGGGACGTCGGTAGAGCGAGGACGGTGAGCTTCCAAATGACGGAGAAGATGAAAGAACCTTAAAACTTTGGTTTTTATACAAGCGGAAGAGGGCTAGGGTTTTAGGCCGGGAAATTACAGAATTTATCAATTGGTCCCTGGGTTCTTTTTATTTCTTTTAAACGTACTTGAAACTTTCTGTTTATCAAATCAGATTTGCCAAATTCCATTTATTGCCCGTAGTGTTTATGACAATGTCGTATTAGTCCTTAAATTACAGTAATAACATGTATATGCACTTTGGTTTTTAATAATTATTGAACTATGACTTTGGTTAATGTTCTTAAATTTTTTTAAAAAACATTTACCATTATAAGTAGAGAGAATCGATAATTATAATTACCATTATAATTAAAAATAAAACCTTCTTTTCTTAATGATCATTAATAAAAGAAGTTAACAATATACATGATCATTAAAAAAAATTGATAATTTAGTAATATTCCATTCATCCCATTTTATTTGTCCACCTTTTTTTTTTTGAGAAATCCCAATTTATTTTGTCCCTTACTCAAAATAAACAAAAAATGCATTCGAATTCTCAAATTTAAACTTAACTTTTTAATTATTATGTCTTACACAAAATTCAAAAACCTCAACAAAAGTTAAATATGTAAATCCATTATTTTTACACCTCACTTTCTTAAACTTTGTGTTAAGTAGTGGGGGACAAATGATTTGGAATAGAAGGAGTATCATGCATGGTTGTGCTTTGATTCATGTTGTCCTAATCACTCAATGTATGATTAGTCATTTATTTATTTAAGAAAAGTTTCACTAAGCAAGTCACTCAATTTGCAGATTCAAAAATTGACGAAGCAAAACGTATAACAGAAATGGGGCATTTGGTTCTGATAATTTGAGATAATCTTAGATAATGTGATTACCTCTATAAAAAATGACCAGTGCACATAAACTGAAAGATCATCAAATTGTGTTTAATTTAACATTTGTCAATGTTAGATTAATTTGTTTGGTTAGGGGATTATATTTTCTTTCAAAATTAATATTTTATTGTTGTACCCTCACTTAAAAACTGATAGCTTTTTTTTGTGCTATGTACCCTACATTTTTCAAGTTTTTTTTTATTTCAACAATTATATATGACTAACAAAACAAATTTATCTTCATAAAACTTAACAAAATAATATTTATTTGTTTCATCAAAGTAAATTATGCTAATTTGCCTAAGAAAAAAATAGATACTATATACTTAAGGCTTGTGAAGAAAATAATTGGGTAAGTCATATTCACAAAATATTGGTATATAATTAATATTTTAATGATTATATAAGCTAATTTTAATTATTCTTATGATAAAAAATAAATTATACTTCTAGTTTAATTGAACTATAACATATATTTAATAGTTTAATAATTATATAAGTTAAGTTTTTTTTTTGGCCAAAATTATATAAGTTAAGTTTAATAATATACTTCTTACAAAAAAAAACATGTTTAAAAGGAATGTCATAATTCACCAATTACATGGAGTTATTGTGGTTCAACGGGATAAAATATTGAAAGTAAAGTAGGAAAAATTTTAATATAACATGATAATTTTATATTACTTAAGAATTTTGAAGTTATTACATTATTAGATTTTGAAGTTATACACTAACGTAATAGTAATATAATATAATCTTAATTATCTAATTATCTTAAACCAAACAAAGGTATATAATAGAACAAAGGCCACATCCATACATTGAGGATGCAAGGTAGGCTAGGAAATGGTTCCATGATTGTTTTATTGTCCACATAAACAGGGATGGTAATAGAGCTGCTCATGAGCTAGCTCGTTATGGTGTTTCTTTAGATGAGATTTTGGTTTGGGTTGAAGAAGTCCCTCGCTGGCTTCCGAATATTGTAATTACAGACCAGGTTAAGTCATTAATAAAACCATCATGTTTTCCCTTAAAAAAAAAAGATAAATATCATATAATTGGGATTATATAACTTAACCTGTAACCAACAAAGACCACATAATCGTAATTATATAACTTAACCTCCAACCAAGCGAATCCTAAAATTGTTGTCTTGTTGCTAAGTGATCGGATCAGTGAAAATATAAAAGTTGAAATATAATATGACTTTGATGCAGATTGAAGCTTTATCGAATGCGTCAATGACAATAAAATATAGCTAAGGAATTTTGTTTACTTTACTACTGAAATTTGGCCTGAAAATCTAAATATGATGTCCAAATTTCTATTGATTATATTATCTTGGATATATTATTGGATGGATGGGTTGATAATGTTGACGTTCATATAAAATATTGTTGGATATAGACAATATTTTCAGACGAAACGCAGGTCATGGTCCAGTTTTAATTAATAGAGAATCTTTTGAAAAGATTTTCATCCCTTAAACTATTCCGATAAGATATGTTTTGAAAATGATGCCGCGAGCTATATCAATTAGTGCTACATTCCAATAAGATATGTTTTGAAAACGATGCCACGAGCGATATCAATTAGTGCTACAATTTAAAGAGAAACAAGAAATCTCGATCGGGTAATTTTTTTTAAGATGCCATCGAATTGACTAGAGGACAAACAAAGTCAGGAAAGAAGAGAACGTCTGCATACAGATTATATTATATATATCCCACTTAAAGGTGGAGGATGGAGTGAGAAAAACTTGAGTAACAACTTATAGCCATTAGTGATTTGATCTGCAATATTCTAGATTCATGGAGCACCCATTCTTCTCCTTGCCAATGCTTTTCTCTTTCATTATCTTTCTGTTCTTGTTGCTGAAACTCCGCAAGAGATTCGGAAACAACAATCTCACCACCCTAAATCTACCCCCGGGGCCATGGAAGTTGCCTGTCTTTGGGAACATACACCAACTTTCCGGCTCTCTACCCCATCATTCATTAAGAGATTTGGCCAAGAAATTTGGTCCCTTGATGCACCTTCAGCTTGGAGAATGCTCATACATAATTGTCTCTTCTCCAGAAACTGCTGCAGAGGTGATGAAAACCCATGACAGCATCTTCGCCTATAGGCCTTCTACACTCGTAGGAAAAACTATCATGTATAATGCAACGGACATTGCATTTTCTCCGTATGGAGACTATTGGAGACAGCTGCGGAAAATTTGCGTCTTGCAGCTGCTAAGTCCAAAACGTGTGCAATCATTTCGTCCGATTAGGGAAGAAGAGGTAACAAAGCTGGTTAGAGAACTTTCTTCGAAAGCAGGATCCGCAGTTAACCTTAGTGACATGCTATACTCTCTAACATATGAAATTATTTCAAGGACTGCTTTTGGAGGGAAGTGCAAAGAGAAAGAGGAATTTAGATTACTATTCAGGGAGATTTTAAAGTTGATTACAGGTTTAACTGTTGCAGACTTGTTCCCTTCAGTCAAATTTCTTCATTACCTAAGTGGGCTAAAGCCTAAACTTGAGAGGCTACACCAAAAAGTAGATAAGATTCTTGAAAATGTCATCATTGAACATAAAGCTAGAAATGAGATATCAAGGAGTAGTGAGGAGGGTGACTCGGATGATCTTGTGGATGTTCTTTTGAGTCATCAGGAGCATGCTGACCTTGAATTTCCTTTAACGACAGACAACATCAAAGCAGTACTCTTGGTTAGTAAGTCTATCTTTCATATATTTTTACATGTTGAATTGCACAATAATTTCTTTCATTCCTTAATGATCTTCTGAAGTTATTACTTTGATTGTATCGATCCGTAGCAGCGCGAACATCTGAAAATATAGTTCAAGGAAGTTATGTTACTGTTAGTTTTTTCTATTCATGTAGCAATATTTGCAGAATTTAATTCTAAATTTTTTAATTATTTAATACCATTGTAGGATGTTTTCATCGCTGGCACTGATACAATATTCACAATAGTAGAATGGGCAATGTCAGAAATATTGAAAAACCCAAGAGTTATGCAAAAGGCTCAGGAGGAAGTGAGGGAGGTTTTTAATAGAAGAGGAAGTGTTGATGGCGAAGGGTTTCATGCATTGGAGTACTTAAATCTTGTCATCAAAGAAGCTTTGAGATTGCACCCTCCAGTTCCTTTGCTATTTCCAAGAGAATGCTCTCAGAGATGCAAAATCAAGGGATATGATATACCATTGAAGAGCATAGTCATGATTAATGCATGGGCGATTGGGAGGAATCCTGAGTACTGGAATGAAGCTGAAAGATTTTATCCAGAGAGATTTCTTAATAGTTCAATCGACTATAAAGGGGCTAACTTTGAGTATATTCCGTTTGGTGCTGGACGAAGAGTATGTCCTGGCATGTTGTATGGCATTGCCAATGCGGAGTTAACTCTTGCACAGCTGCTTTATCATTTTGACTGGAAACTTGCTGGTGGGAGGAAGAATGAAGACCTTGATATGGATGAGAATTCTGGGGCAACAGTAGGAAGAAAAAATGATCTGTGCTTAGTTCCAATCCCTTATTTTCCTTCTTCTGGAAATTGAATGAAGTTGAGAATTTTCTGAGAGGAGATCCTTGATTGGTGAAGTTTATCAGTTAGGTGGTATTATAAACTCAAGGGGTGCCTTAACTTAATTTGGCATGAATGGAGTGTATATTGAAAATCCAAAATCTGCAGAACTGCACAAAACCCGGAACTTGAAAATATCTTTGATCCAGCGGGCAGTGAAATAATGAAGGGCAGAACTTAGATGCGTTTTCGTAGTCTATAAAATATCGTCACGTATATTTTTATATAATTTAATTTTTTTTAAAAAAAGAAGAATTAAATATTTAGTACTTTAAAAGAACATTTAGTAATATCCTTTTTATTACTAACATAAAAAGTACTTAAGAAAAAGTATATAAATCTTGTCCAATAATGAATGCGTGACGCTGTTCCTTTTTTTTTTTGTCTGTTTTTGCTTTAAGGGAATGTATGAGTGATGTTTTGAATGTATTTTAGCAAAGACAAAGAATTACCAATATAGTGTATAGTAATATTCCCTCCGTTCATATATGTTTATCTTATTAACTTTCACAAAGCTTTAAGAATAAGTGATTAGATGGTTAGATTTTTTTTTAAAAAAAAAGGAATAAGTGGTTAGATTATGTTAAATATTACTTTATTATCTTTAAAGTTTGTAAATGTTTTTAGAATTTTGTATAATGATGTAATAATAACAAAAAAAATGAAAGGTAAAATAAAAATTGAAGTTGATTGATTATTTATTTATGATAAAATATAAGTAAATTGGGACTTTTTAAAATTAAAAAATTAGATCAACAAAATGGGATGAAGGGAATAATATAACAGTACTACTAGTAATAAATTTAAGTAGAATATAGCATCTTATTTGAGTCTTGATCAAATAAAATAATACTACTAATAATAAAATATTACTCCATTCATTTTTTATTATATGACTTTAATAATTAACTAGGGGAAATGCCCGCGCTAACGCTGCGGGTATATAGGAAATATAATGAAACTAATATTAAATTGTCTTTTAAATAATCAAACCTGCGGGTATATAGGAAATATAATGAAACTAATATTAAATTGTCTTTTAAATAATCAAACATATAACTATGAGCAATACAAATATATTTTCACTATAGTCTTAGTATGATCTATAGTAATAATAACTAAACAGAATACTCGCAAACAACAAAACCAAATAGATATATCCATTACAACCAATAAATCCCAACAGTTATTTTCTTGCTCTGTTTATGATCTTTGTGTCTAATTCCTTTGGTGTGTGCATTTTATTTTCTACTTCGTTTAATCTTTGTCATTTCCTGCACATTAAAGTTACAATCATGAAATTATCAGGTTCAGCCAAAAAATTATGAATTGTAAATCAGAGGACATCAAAGAGAAAATAAAGTATATAAAATTAAAAGGTTGGCGTGTTTTATGCTCATGTGTCATTAATATTTTTTTAAATTGCAATTTTTTTAACATGTTCACAATTGTCATTTTTCTAATTTCAAAAATAGTAATTAAATAGTATCTTTTAAGACAACAACGATGAAAATAATAAATTTTTTTTGAAGGGAGAAGTAGATGTAGAGATCATCCGATGTGGGGTTCATATAATATGTTAGTGTTTGTGACTTTGAATTGACTTACCTTGCTTTTGCCTTTTTTGCCAGGGGCTCTTCTAAGTTTATCTCGGTGTGGCTTTCACATTGACTTTCTTTGTCTGTGACTGATTGGCATTTTGGTGTTCCTTCCTCTGAAAAAATTCTTTTTGTTCCAGTTATTCTGTATGTCAAATCACCCTGCTCTACAGCTTTCTTTGGCAAGGCAACAATCAGCTGGTATTTTCTACCTATCAATTCTGTGACTTTTGCTGGAATGTCGTTCTTTGAGATGTCCTCGGTAGCTGACATTGTTGATATACTCATGCCAGTCATATCTTCTGCATGTCTATCAAAAGTGGTTATATCCATTTCACCGGTTTCATCTTTGATAAGCAAAGGCAGCCGCATTCTGCAAGTACATTTGTTTTATATTGTTATAGTATTTTTTTTGTAAAGAAAAAATTCATTTCTATATAATAAGAAAAAAAATTTTGTAAATTAATGATACGTCATTCGGGGTGTCTTCAGTCCATGTGTGGTGCAAGAAAAAAATTGGTTCAAGCCTCTCTGACATTCATTGCATGCGTAATAAAACCATCCATCCGAAGTTTCGATGTCTTGAATTGTGATTGTTGTTTTGAATAATGTTTGCTGCAGTAAGTTATTGTTAGTAATGCCTATAAATAGATGCATCTTGTTGTGGTAATAGCTTATCTTATGATTTATGTAATATAGATAAGATTTACCTTTATTTCATCAAGATTGAAGCTCAGCAATTGTTTGATCGTCACCTTCAAAGGTTCTACATTCAAAGGCTGTGGTTGAATGTTATTGTCATTTGGACCTAGAAGTGCAACATTTTCTTCTTCTGCTGCTAGCCTAGAAAACAACAATGAGTAATCTTCATAAGAACTCTACACTTTATTCTGTAAATTGTATTTTCTTTTTCATTTGTCAATGTAATTTTACATTGAATTATATATTTCAACTTATAATACCAAAAGCTGTTTTAAATGGCTAAGAGTCACATCAGAATTGGTATATATATAATGTCAAGCATGAACAGCAAGCATACCATGAACAGCTAATAGTACAGAATGCATCTCATAGGAATAAAGGCATACTACGCTTATCTTTTTAGGTTAACAAAAATCAATGATTCCTTTTGAAGGAGAATAGAGATTAAAGGTTGACCCAAAAATGCCTACATCTATGTGTAAGAATCATATACTATTCCAGCTAACTCCTATGACAGAGACAGCCACAAATTTTCTACCTATAACAGAGACTGACAAATTTGTCTCTAAATTTTTCTTTTTAAGTTTGGAACAGTCATGGATTTTAGATGTGTAAAAAAAAATTTATAAATCACAGATATCAATAGAAAGTTTCTGGAAGCAAGTAGACCCAAGCTTCAAATTCCTAAGTTCATACTACACCGCAGGGTCCTGTTGATAGATAACAGAGTCAGAGATCTCCATAAACACATTTGCTCCTTACTCAATCCTTCTAAATCTGTTCTTTTTTTTCTAAACGTAATTCCTTCTATATGTTATTCTGTTTCATCCTTTTTTTGGTTTAAAACATTCTTAAAATAAGTCATTATGACATGTTTTAAATGCCAATAATGTATGATGTGACATGAACTGGATTGATATATTAAACTCTGCTATTTACTATGCACATGCAAAGGTTGCATTCATTTTGGGAAGTAATCTAAAAAGGTCATTGACCATGTTATATCACAATCCACATCAAAAGCAAGTACTAAAAAAAAGTTCATTAATGTCATGCAACCAAAGCCAAAGTTTAATTGGAAGATGCTTTGCAAACCATAGATAATTACCAGCAAGATTCAGACTATAGGTTGACTACCTAAAAGAGGCAAGAACCAAAGTTTTCAAGCCTGCAACGCCTAGAGCAATGGTGATCACTTTTTCATTCGAAATAACAAATCTGGCATTTCTAATCCAAAAGTGTCCCAAATCATTGGCACTAAGCGTAATTCATCCATAAAACTAAAAATGAGAGAAACACCCCCCCCCCCCATCTTTGGTCATTAAACTTACATTTCAATGAATTCTTCAGCTTGAGGAATGTCTAAGTTTACATAGACTTTCGTTGCTGAACATGACGATAAGTATACTGAGCCTGTGAATTAAAGAGGAATTTGAATAATCATTAGGTATACATACAATATATTGTAAAAGAAAGACTTTTAATATATTCTATTCTAATTCAAACCTTGGTATGTTTTGACGACCATTCCTGCAAATATAATCACTGGTTTTGGTTTAATTTGTAAGAGGTCATCCTCATTAATTTGCTCAAGGCATGGTTCCCAAATGGTAATACGCAAGGCAGTTCCGCTACAGTAGTTGTGATGAAGGTATTTTGTTAGAGTAATACTTTATAATAATTAATAAATTTTTAAAAAAAATTTCATTGGTAGGTATTATTGGGTTTTACCTATGGTTCCTAATCCAGAGATCTCTCTTAAGTACTGTTCTTTCGTTCCTTGTCAATCGAACTGGCATTATAGGGCCTATTGATATGAGAACTCCAATTGTATCTGCAAGACATTAAGATTTTTTTTATGTGGTTATATCAAACCGTGCTAATATCACTTCAAGTACTTGTAGCTTGTGGTGTTTAATGAAAAACTGGTCATATTTGTTACCTGCAAGTTTTTTGTCTGAATTTGCCATTTGTGACAGCACTTCTGTGTTCTGAAAATTGAAAAAATGCCTCGGACACATTGATGGATTGTCTTGAATTGGTTTCATCTCAGTCAGCTTGTTCAAAACAATAGCAAGTTCTCTGTCAACTGCAAGGTTTCTCATTGTAGCCTTAATGACTTGGAATCTTGAAATTTTGTACATTGCTCCCTCGATCAGTAATGCCTTGAATTTTTCAGCATTTGCTTCCTTTATTTGCACATGGATTGCTTCTCCCTAATATATTTGAGAAAATATGACGCAAAATTCAGTAGATATAATTTCACATCAGTTGATTATGCATAAATCTATTTTTTTTAAATCATACTCTTATAGCATATTAGGAAATTTATGTGAAAATCAATTTCCTTACCTTTGCATCTGTAGCGACAAAAGCTATTCCCAAAGATTTTCCTGTTGTTGGAATGGTACAATCCCAAAAACGTGCCACTCTTATCTTCAGTGCCTAATTTTGTCCTGGAGGGCTGGGCTCAGAGATGAACTTGAAACTCATTATTGAATACCTGCAAAAATTTATAAACAAAATCGTTGGACACAATACTTGAAAAGAAAAAAGAGATAAAAGCAAATTATTATCATAAGAAAAATTTGTGAAACCTTCTTTTTTTCAAAGGTTGAAGCAGGAGGGAGGAAGTTTTTTGAGTAATGATGGTAGCAAAAGTCAAAGCAACAGAGGAGCTAACTGAAAAAGAGAAATACCCAGATTTGTGAAGAATAGAATGGAAAAGGCATATGTACTGCTGCCTTTAAATAATACCAGCAGCCGTATAGGTTCTTGTATGGCGTTGTTGTTTGAAACTTGATCGTCGAAAGCCATGTATTAGTGATTGTTTGAATCGAAGCGTTTTTTATGAGAAGTTTAACTATCAGATAAGATGAATTTTTTCGTGGGAAAAGGGAAGGAATCATAATTGAAACAATTAACTGTACTCAGGATAGAGGGGAGGAATCCTAATTGAAAGTGGAAACCATAAGGGAAGGGGCACAAATTTATTGTGTTTGGTTATCTTAAACTGTTGAGAGGATTTTGTGGGTTAAGGCTGGTCTTTTGGTTGCTTACTCGCTGGGCCTTCAAGATAAAGCTCAAATTAGAGAAAAATCCAAAATTAATTGCAGTGGTATTTATTTATTTACATAAGTACTATATTATTTTATTTTGAAATATAAATATTTTCAGTTTAGATAAATATTTTATTTTCTAATGACATGATCATTCCTCCTAATTTCGGCTAAATACGTAAATAATTTTGGCAAAAAATTGAGGTAAATCACTGAATGAAAATTGCTAAATATATTAAATATATATGTATATTAGACTTAATATGATACACAGCCATAAAAAGATTTTGTTTTGGAGAGTATTTTTTTTTTTGCCAAAGATTTTTTTTTTTGGAGTTCAATAACCTAGTTCTTTGAAGAATTTAATTTTATGCCTTCTTTGACACAATTTATTTAAAATTTTAAATTTTTTTAAAAAATAATTAAAAATAAAAGCTTACTAATTTTCTGTAGATATTGATTCATCAATAATTTCTTCGCTATGCTGGAATTTGAATAATGTGAAACTTCGGATGATTATTTTGCAAGCAGGAATCGTAAGAAATTAATAGCAACTAATAATTAGCATAATTTGGAGGCCTTAAAGAGAAAAACAATGCTATACAGTTATGGCAATTTTGTTCCCAAGGTTAACTTTTGAAGATCTGGTATAATGAGTATTAAGGCAAGCAACAATAAAGTTCTCGAAAAGTAAATAAATGTGGGGAAGGTTGAATTATTAAAAATATTCTCATATATTAGAAAATTCAAAATGTCTGCAAATATATTATGCAGTAAATTTACATTAAAAACATCATTCACATTACAATATCGTCTAAAACAATAGCTTTCAAATGAAGTGCTATGATCAGCACTTCAATTACACAATCTGTAGGATATTATATTAAAAATACTGATTATAAACTTTTAAGTAGAATATATCATAGGATCTCATGTAGAAAAGCAAGATGACACTAAAGTTGAAATTGTCTTCACTGGATTTGTTGACTATCTGTACTGTAGAACAACCGGCTATATTATGTGATTAATTAACTTGAATAATTCCAATCTCATGGCGCAATCACAGCAGCTGATATTTTGTTCATCCACTCCAACAGGAAATTCTTGGTCATAGTTCCAGTGATTATTGCCAATTTCAAAGCAGAGAATGCTTGTTGGGTAATTAAAAGGCATGTACTGCTGTAGAGAAACTTTCCTCACACACTCTCTATACTGCTTGATGGTTGAACGACCCTTGGTGTTGAACAACATCCGTAGATACACAGCGCCTTGTAAGTTGTCTAACGATAGCAGGCATATCCCAAGCGCATATTGGCACAAATCATCACCTACTTCAAATCCTTTCTCCAGGTCTTTGATACCAGTAAGTATTAGACCTTCACTGCCAAAATGATACAGACCATATACCAATAAGGCAACCGGATGATTGAGACGGTAATAAGTATCTATGATGGCTCTTTGTTTTGTTGTGAGATCATCCATGCTCATTATATAAGTATTGAGATTGACAGTGCGCACAATCTTTTGAATTTCTGAATGGTGCAGCAATTTCTTTGAGCTGTTGATGAAGGAAAAAAAAAGGAATAAATTATTTCAAATAAAATGTGTTAATGGTATAGAGTGAAAGAGAATATCACGAAATATATTACAGAAGCCTTACCATAACAGTAGCTTTGCAAATTCTTCAGGCCCTTGTTTTGCAGCACGTTCTATTATCTCTATCTGCATGTCCATAGGCAATTCTTCAAAAGGAAAGTTCTTGGCAGACATCTTCAAAGAATATTTGGTCTTTCTTTTTTATGTGTATATAATACCGATAGCTGTTATAAATGGCCAAAGAGTCACATCAGAATTGCTATATATATAATGTAAATTACCATGACTTATGAGATATCTTCCCTCATTAAATGCATTGATTTTTTGAGAAACAGAAAAAAATTAAATTGCGCGGAATTTTAAAAAACTTTTTCATGTTCAAAATGCATAAAGACACTATTATTAAAGGTGAATATAATTAAATTTACAAATGTTAAATATTCAGTGCATGTATTTAACAGGATATAAAAATGAGTACAACGTTTTGTGAATTTTTTTTAAGTTAGTACATGTATTCATAAATACAGTAATAAATATAGAATGAAAATAATAGTTATATCTGACTTCTACACAGTTGGTTTCTATAATTAATGTATTATGAGAAAAAGTAAAATCTGTACAATCTAGCTTCTCTTATTTCTTTCAAAATTTTTTCATGAGATAATACTTATCCAAAGCCTAAAAAATATTCAAACACATACAAATGTGTTAAATTGAAATTTCTATCATTGCATGTTATTATAAAAGAAAGTAATATTTTAAACCGTTAATCAACCTAGTAACATTTTGTTTAACAACCTAAGTTAGCTTGATCAGTGCCAATCAAAATAGCCATGAAACATTTAACTTAGGTCATTGTGAACATTTAATCATCCATAAAAGCATCCTAACAGCCTCAAGAGCAATAAATGCATCAAAGGTAAGTGCAGCACAAACAGTCACCAATTACATAGATTAGCACCTAATGGTACAGAGTTAATGCGGCCATGCAATCTTTTTCAGTATTAAGAAACCCTTAAGATTTAAATAACAGTGTATACAACTCAATATAGATACATGAATATGGAAGAACTTACAAAGTGGTTAATGATGAACAATGCACTGTCTGAGTTGGAATTTTTCCAGATAGAAAATTCCTCTTCAACCTCAATTCCCTGAGTGAGACAGCTCTGCCAGTTTTAGAAGGAATGATGCCATTCAGCATATTGTCACTTAAATCAATAACTTCGGTGGTCTTCAATTCTCCTATGCTTCCCTTTTATGCAAACTTTTTAAGCACTAAGAAACCCTTAAGATTTAAACAACAGTGTATACGACTCAATATAGATACATGAATATGGAAGACCTTACAATGTGGTTAATGATGAACAATGCACTGTCTGAGTTGGAATTTTTCCAGATAAAAAGTTCCTCTACAACCTCAATTCCCTGAGTGAGACAGCTCCTCCAATTCCATAAGGAATGATGCCATTCAGCATATTGTCACTTAAATCAATAACTTCGGTGGTCTTCAATTCTCCTATGCTAGCCGAGATTGAACCAAAAAGATGGTTCTTGGACATATTAAAGAAGAGCAAGGTGCTAACAACCCCGAGGTTAGATGGAATTTCACCAGATAAAGCATTTGAAGAAAGATCCAATACCTGTAGGCCTTGATAAGATGGCATTCTTGAAGCGAGCAATGGACCTTCCATGCTCCCAATAAACGTATTCCGAAAAATTGGCGCACCCTTCACACCCAGCTTAAACATCCATGAAGGAACATTATCTGTCAACAAATTCTGGCTGACAAACATTTCCAAAATGTTAAAACAATTGCCATTGACTCTAGTAAATGGTAATTGTTTACCATTTAAAGAAAGGAATTTACTAATAACTAAACTGACCTAATTATATCTTTATCTTTGAAAATGGAAGTTGACTTGATAGGGGAATCACCTGCAACAATAGTTGAAATATAGTTTAGTACTATTTTAAATGGAAAATAAAAAATTTTTATAAATGGAGCATAAAAGGAAAGAGAAGAGCCTTACTGGATAAATAATTTTCTCTTTACTTTGTGGGACATTAGATCGACAATTCCATTTCGAACGTATGAAATTTCTTGAAAAGTTTACTCATTATTTTAATGGTATAACTTGGATGCCATAATTCTTATGTGTTATTGTCAAGATTTTAATATGTGTTCTAAAAGCATATTTGTTAGAAAAATTCCAAAGATTAGCTAAATCAGGGTCAAATTATAATACTTCAAATCATCCTATGCATCTGTTAAGATCATCATTTTTATGCAAGTGTATGCGTCTTGTTAGGTAATATAACAATTAGGTGTACTATCAATTATATCTACCATGAAACAGAGAAGGATTTTGCTAAAAAACTGTCTATGAGTAATGAGAAATAAGTGCAGTTTTATACTACTCAAAGCATCTCAACGATTTGTTAGCTTCATCAAGAATAAGGGCACAGGAACAGTTGCCAGGTACATGCTAGACAATAAATTTTCTCACGAATGAATGAAGAGAGAAAAAGAGCAATGATTTTAGAGTTCAGAGAAAACACGAAAAAAATTAAAAGCATAAGAATAATTTGTAGAGTTGAGAAAAGAGAAAACGAAATAAACAAAACAGATTAATCACAAAAGGAAGAGAGATAGAGAAGCATAAAAGGGAGTTCTATTATCATGCATTTTCTTCCCAATACATCTATTTTATTGTGAATAAAGTAAAAGCTATTGAGAAAAAGAAAATTGCCTCAGACGCTATACTATGTATTTTTCTCTTTATTTTCATATAAAAACTTATTGACATAGTCATAATAAAAGTAGCAACAAAGATGAATGCAAGACGGAAATTAAGCCAGAGTTGAAATTTTTTCGAAGATTTCCTTGTAGACTACATTTCTAGTTTTATCTTTTCTGTTTGTATTATCCTTATGAATATAAATTTTTAGACCTTGTTGTGATGTGACTCTAGACAAAGCAACGTAAAGCTGACCATGAGTGAATACGGGTTTCGGCAAAAATAGACCAACAAAGTCAAATGTTTGTCCTTGACTTTTATTAATAGTCATGGCATAGGAAACTTTGACAGGAAATTGTTTTCTATTCAGCACAAAAGGCAACTTAGTATCTTTTGTAGACATAATTATTCGCGGTATGAAAAACTTTTGTCCAACATGCGAACCTGTTATGATTTTGGCCTCTATCACATAAGGGCACAATTGAGTGATTATTAGCCTAGTACCATTACAAAGTCCACTTGTCTGGCTGATATTACGTAAAAGCATTATAACACATCCTATTTTTAGCTTTAGTATATGGTTAGGAATACCTGGAAAATTTAGACCGTTGAGGTACTCAGGTGGATAGAGATCATCATCAATAGCACAGTTCGAAGCTTTTGATATCGTGTCTGCACTATAATATGTTTTTTCTTCTGTTGGTAAAGCTTCAAGAAATATACTATTAAGTTCGTTAACTGTTTCATTGAATGGTGTAATCACTGCTCGCTGTCTCAAGTACTCGAGTTCTGCAAAATTTTCCATAAAGTTGGGATATATTACTTTGACCATCAATAACAATGGATCTTGTGTCGTTTCTAGTAACATATCTTGCGGAATTTCGATCCAGCTATATTCTTCATCATCCTCATGATGTGATGTAGGTAATTTTCCATCTCCAACATCTAAAAGCCATCTACTAAAACTCTGTAATTCATCTCTAGATGATTCGTCAAGGTTTGACTGCTTTAAACGCATATTTATGCTAAGGGTGTGAATTTGACAAAATTTCCATAACTGAGAGTTGCATATCGTTGCATTAATTACATCTGTCTTTGTACCCGAGGGCACAACTGGCAATATTTGACGGAAATCACCTCATAACACTACTGTTTTACCTCCGAAAGGCTGCTCTGAATTAATACCGGCAATAGGTGTCAACAAATCATTCAATGTTTTGTTTAGAGCTTCAATGCAGTTCCTGTGTACCATTGGAGCTTCATCCCACACAATCAAACTGGTATTTTCAATTAATCTTGCTAATTGAGTACCTTTTGAAATTGCGCATGTTGAACAATCATTCACTGCCAACGGAATCTTAAATCTTGAATGCGCTGTTCTACCACCCGGCAAAAGTAGTGACGCTATTCCCGATGATGCAACAGCAAGAACAATCTTTCCCGTTGACCGAATACCTGATATTAGTGTATTCCATAAGTAAGTCTTACATGTACCTCCAAAACCATATACAAAGAATAAGCCACCTTTGTTCGTGTCTATGGCTTCTCTAATGATTTTATACACGTTTAACTGCTCTGTATTAAGATTTGAAACAAATTGTATATGTTGCTCCTTTAGTGAATGCAGATTATAATTCAACTCCTCTTGAATAAGCCTATCAGAAATATATCCTGCTATACCTGATTGTGGTCTCGGTAACCTCTGTTCTTCTAAAGAACTGCAATGTTTATTAAATACCTCTTCCAAAGCAATAAGAGTGTAATTTCTTAGATTTGATTCAGGAATGCGAAATGTACTCGAATTAAAAGCTCTTTTTAGCCTATGGTCTATATCTTCACTCATCATTTTCCAGCAGCTTTCAAAAAAATTCTCGTGATCTGTGACTTGACAAAATAAGATGATTGTGACAAATAACTGTCGTAATTCATAACCAGTAGCCCATGATGAAGCTTGAGCCATTGCCGTTGTCCATTCGTTGTCATCACCCAAGATACCAAGTACACGGCAAGCATCTTTGAATGTCGGATAGACAATTCCGTTTACAGTTCGGATCTCTTCATAGCTTCGTGGTCCTCTAACTATATTCAGTAGCAATCGCATATAATACACCTCTCCAGCAGCTGGGTGTACATATATAATTCTGCCAATGGAGTTGCTCCCTTGTCTTTCTTTCCATTTTGACGTTGACTTGATCCAAGTGAACTTTGTAGGAAAATCCGCATATAATAGCTGCCTTGCAGTTTCGTTTGAACTATTCATAGCCATCCATTCAGTAAACATGGTCACATCTGCATCAGGTCTATCAATAATTTCCTCAATATTTTCTCTGTCATTGAAATACAAATTATGTTCTAACGGAAGATGGATCGGCAATCTCTGAACAGAAGGTTCTCTATGATGAATTTTAAACTGAAATATTCTCCAACTCGCTTCATAAGGAGATAGATATCGACAATCTAAATAAGTCTTTATCTCATCAATTTGACATTCATGACTTCGCTCAACAACTGCTCTTATTCTGTCAGGCCCCTTGTTAATATATTTAAACAAATATTTTACAGCTCTAGTATGGGTACAAACCTCTACATTAATGTGAGCATCATAACGAACTATTAAATCAACGTTATGTGGAACAACATACTTATTATCCAAATGAACCCCACGGTGGAAGACTGTTGATGATGATTCTCTCCTTCGATAAATTGGAAAGCCATCTTCATCAAAAGTCGTGATATTCTGATATCGCTTAGGGTAGTATTTTGTACATCGTCCGTCAGACATACATGGAGCTCTACTATTAACTACACCGCATGGTCCATGGAACATATATGATGTGACTGCCTTAAACCCAATAGGGTCTCTTTCTTTGTCGGGGATCTCTGCAGAAATTATTTTGTCAATTTCAGATCCTGTTCTGTAAGCATCTCCGTTTTCAAGCCAAAGCAGAATATGTACATGAGGAAGTCCTCTTTTTTGAAATTCTACCGTATACAAAACTGCCATAGAATAAGGTTTAAATTAATTAAGCTGAATCATGAAAAAAATTAAAAAGGAAAACCTAAAAGTTCTAAATACACGACATTTTAACAATATTAACATTAGGAAGATGCAAATCTATCTCAACCAATGATTATAATAAATATAGATTAAGTAAAGATACAAATGCTCAAAAAAAAATTCTTTTAGAACCATCACTAAAATGTGTGTTTATTCTGAGAGAGCAGGACAATGATGTCAACCTCTTAATTTAAAGATCTCCTTTATTTTTTGCATCAGTTTTAATATTTCAATATCTTTATTCTCAGTTAAAAATGGGTAAGAAGTTCAAAACTCTTAAGAAGTGTTATGATTATATACTAAATGCAAGCAAATAAGATAGTAAATCTATTTTACTTAATTCTTTAAAATACAATTCAAAAGTATACTAAAATAACTAAAAGGTAGCAAAATGAATATAGCAAATGATAGCACTGTGTTTGAAATCAGTAAAAGTAGACATATATTTCTCATACTCAAATCACTCTAAAATAAGAAACAATCATACAGAACTACAATAATTCTAAGATATTAATTCTGCATGATAAATAGATATGTCCTCATGTAAAATCTGATTTCATTTCTACATATCAGAAACAACCAAATTATATTGCATAAAATCAAACGAAGTAAAAAGATAATTAAAACACCAACAATCATAACCTGCAACAGCCTTTCCAAAATGGTCATTGTTCATAAGATCGTCCATCAAATCACGCAACTTTAACCTAAAGACTCTAGAAACAATATCAGGTCGGTCCTCTGGGCGTTGCCCCTTAATGTCTTTCAAAGCCTCCTTTATCTCAGCCCACTTTGCATTACAGGTAAATGTCAAGAACAATGTTGGATACCCATAATACCTACAACATAAGAATAATGTTACGATAGCTATATCCTTTTAATACTGCAAGTAAAATTATCTTTTAATATGTATACAATTGGTGGTAAAATCTTAGTGCATTGGCTCAATGAAATTATAGAACTTATTATGTAAAATATACCTGCATATAGCTATCACATCCTGATAATTTTGGAACATGTATCGAGGACTTCCTGTAAAGCTAGCTGGCAAAATAATCCGTTTTCCTACTGAACTGGCACAAATATCTCCATTAAACATTGCATCACGTACATTTTTATACATTTCACTTCTTAATATCTTCTGATTTTTCTTCAAAAATCTCAATCTTGTCTCTTCTATTATGGAATAAGCATCAACCAAAAATTGCTGGAATAGACGACCTCCTCGAAGAAGCGTATTAGAGGGCATAGAACGTTGCTGAATAAGAAATGAATAGTACTCTCTCATTGTAACAAATTGCCTATCCGAAGCCTTCTTCACAGGAGAGTCAACGTATGGAATTTTTAGATGGAATCCATCATCTCCATAAGGGAAAAGTATTGGATATTGCATTGACATAAACAAAGGGTGTAAATCATCAATCCTCATGAGCCCTTCCTGTCGATGCTTAACAATAATGTCTCTCCCAATCTCAGCATCTCCTAAATCACCTACAATCAATCCAGCAATTTTCGTGCAAGAAGGAGGACAATAATTATGTTCCCTCACATTTCTATTTGCAATTAATCTAAGTCTCATTGGCAAATATGTGAACTGTCTACAAAATTCTCTCACACCCCTGAATACTTTAACAATGACATTAGTCTCATCAAGCATAGATGTCAAACCTTGGACAACTTCTCTATCAACAGAAGCACTGCCATTAGAGTTGTCTACAACTGACATTCTGTTGTCTAACTCATTCTCTGTATCATATATATAAAGTTGAGCATATTTTGGTCTTTGTCCCTCAATAGGCAATAACGATCCTAGCTTGTGATAATTCTGTCCCCTCATTTTAAAGACATAAGGTCCTAATCCTATATTCACTGTTCTATCAATTCTAGCTCCTAATGACGTAAACTGAAACATTGCATTGTACATCCTAATCTTCTCTCTAAAATTTTTGCTTCTCTGACCATTATCTACATCTAACAAATCATGCAGGAATAATGGAGTAGATCTTTGAGGAGGTAATTTAACAGTACCTTGATTACAACAAAGAGTAAAAATTGGTACTACAGGACTCTTTGAGATATCAGCCCTTTCACCATACCACATTTCAGCATTGCAAAATATGCACATGAATTGAGGTCCTCCAAAATAAGACGGTGCAAAAACTGTCCCTACAAAGTTTAAAAACAATAGGTATATAAGAAAAATTTAGTTATACTCGACTTATCATAATCCATTCTGTATACATTACTTCTTTATGTAACTTACTATTATGATAAGTGTAATTGCCAAGACTGGAAATTCCAGCATGCTCATCTGTAAAAAGCCATAAATTAATTAAAAAAACAAAAAATTAAGAGAATTCTGAACATAGTGATTTTTTTTTATTTGTAATGACCAACGAAAGTTAAGCATGCCATCCTGAATAGGAACAAAAGAATCACTTTCTACGTAGTCAACCACCGGAGAAGAAGCATCATCATGAGAGTTTTGACAAATGACATTATATCCTCTACGAAAACGTTTAAACTTTATTACGCCTGCTCTGTGCAGTCTATTAATTCTAGCTTGAGACCTATTGATGATTGGTAATGGCCGCACACAATTTTTTCTACGTCGGACCATTGTAGCTTATATAGTCACTCCTTACAACATATAATACACAGCATCAAAGAGGATTCTTAACCACACACCTGAATTCCTTTAAAAAAAATATGGCATAAGAAGATATAAGAAGTAACAGATTGCAATTCATAAAAACAAATGCCAAAGATAAATGCTGGAAATCTAGTCCAAAACCAAGAAAAATCATACTATAAATGATGCATGATATAAATTACACTAACATGCGAATAAAAATAACATAAATGCTTTCATGTATACTCAAGATTAGCAATAATCTTCTCTTTTTCCATTAGCTATAATAAAAATTCTTTTTTTTTGTTTTCTATTTTTTAATAGCTATTATTAGTTTTATTCTTTGCAAAAATATAGAAACTAAAAGGAAAATAAAATTGTATCCAAAGCAGGCAAACCAAGGAAAAAAGCACTACACAAATCATAATCCACGTCTCCCAAAAAAGGAAGGTTTCCAACTCTTGAATATGGACTACTTAGTTACTAACTATTTCTTTATCTTACGAATATTCATTCCAAAAAAGCAGAAGGATTTAGAATCGCCTATACACCCACTCATTTCGAAGCAATCTGGTACAAAGCAAACCATTTCTAAACAATGAAACAGACAAAAGGAAGAGGATAAACATGTCAAAAAATAGGAATCTATAAATCAACATGAATTCCATAACTTAAGAACCAATTAAAAATTACTTGAGTACAATAATTTTATAGAACCTATATTTCATAATTTTATAGAACCCATAATTTTCTTAGAAATTGGTCTTAGCCAATCATATTTTGATCTTTTTTTAAAAAACTCTTTAAGAAAACTAAAAATATATCGCATTCTAAAAGCTAAAAATGCCCTGAAATGTATATTCAATTTTTCTATATGTATTTGAATCAAAAACAATATGCAAACTAAAAAGAACACAGCAAATTTAAAAGAAGGCAGCAGTAGAAAAAACAAATATTGAACTTACAACGTTACCTGGAAGTAGAATTATCGTCAACATCTTCATTGGTGAGCAAGGCGGCGGCTTATTGTGGCTAGTTAGTGTCCAATTTCCCTAGAGGTGGTTTTGATTTGTCTTCCGCCTAGCAACCCCAAACCATTGCTGGAGTACAGAAAGAGAGATGAAGATATGTTCTCAAATCCATGTGGCTGTAGTTATTATGGCTGCTGGTCAGGAGGGGAGAAGACAGGACATCATCGTTAGCATAACCTAACTTGTAGCAAAACATACTTAATTTAACGCTTATCTTAAAATTAATCTGACTCAAAAACTTAGTAAATACAATAAGTAAAAATATAAACCAAACTCATACAAATAAAAATCCTTAAAAACCCAGATACCCTCTAGCATCAACAAAAATCTCAATCGAATTTCACTCCAACCCATTTAATCAGCCATAAACAATAAGATGAGAGGCATGATGAATATAGACATGTTATGCAACATTACTCTTTTTAGAGGATTGAGTAGGATAATTAATTTTTTTTACAATTTAATTAATCTTATACAACTAATGTAAATTATATTACAAATTACATATAAATTTTCTTTTTATATAATCTCAATATTATCTCATTCAGTACACATATATCCTATTAATTTTTTGAGACAATACTTGTAGATTTAACCGTCCCCTTTGGCCTTATGGCCAAAGTTGTAGGGCTGGTTACCTTGATGGTTTGGGTTCTACTTGAAACCCTCACCTTGTTGTAAAAATTAGTTGTAAATACCACTTAGACTAAGAGCAAAAAAAAAAAACTTGATTACAGAAAATGATTAAGTGAGAACCAAACCTTGTTGTCATAGGCTATATTGGGTTCTGCTGTATGGGATGTTGGGTGAATATAGTCGTTTCCTTTAGTTTATCAATGAGATCAAAGATTTAACTGGGATGTTGCTTACATCTGCGAGTCTTCTAGCTTTATACATGATGAGATTTAACATCTGCAAGTTAGGTTTTCAAAAGAGTAACAAAAAAAGTTAGAAAGGAAGAAATAAGGAAGAAGAAATTTAAGAAATTAGATAAAAAAATAAACCAAAGAAAGATGTATACCATATATAAGTAGCACACTTATACTTTTTCTTCATACTTTCCTTTTTCCTTCATTAAATTACTTTTTATTTGCAAAAACTTGTTCCTTTAATTTGTATTGTTGCTGTTTCTTGCTATAAGATATGATTCAATATTTAAGATTCACTCTTCCATTAATTTATTTTTTCTCCTTATCACAAATAAAATTCTTATCTCAGATAATGAAAACAGTAATTCAGCTAAAAAAATAAATTGATCGTAGTAGACTTTAGCCTTTTGTATGGCCAATTGGCCATGCGTGTCTGGGCCCTGATATTAGTATGGGAATTAATCAATAAAAAATTATCATTGTTCGCTACCAAACAATGGAGTCCACCTTAATCTAATATATAATATATAATTACACTAATTGGAATCGCATATTATTTATGCATTTTTGCTTACTACTTCTGAATAAAATAATAAAACATGACAATGCATTTTGATTCGACTAATATATGGAATAATTTTATTTTCCGAAAAAGAACAGAGAAATCTTATCCTTCAAATCTCCCATAAAAAGCCTTTTTTTTATTATTATTAGTAGTATATGGTAATAATAAAAAGGTTTCCTAGGGACTTTTCTTTACTTAGAGGGAGAAAGAACATTCAGTAATCAAAGTTGTGGAACCGAATTTTCTCACAGAGTTACATTGTCATAAGGCCCCGTTCTAGTTTAAGAAAATGCAGAAAGAAAAAAATGAACATCCAATTCAAATTGTAGGAGTTGGAAAATCTTATTTTCTGTTAAAACATAAAGGAAAGAAAAGGCCTACTTCCCAGAAATGGAGTTAAATCTGAAACGTGACTGGCGATAGCAAAGGTTACCAATAAAAGGAATGAGTCTAAAAGAAATTGTAGCAAATTTCAAATTAAATCACAGCCCCGCCATCAGAATTAGAAAACAAACGCTTCCTAAGCCTTGATTGGGTGCCAACAGCTACACCAACTAATTAAGATATAAATATTAAGATATAAATATTATTAGCATATTATGGAAATTAAAATGTTGATTAAGTAGTCCAGTTTCAATAACTCACCAGCGAAGCGAGCACACTACTTGAATAAGGCTTAAGAATCCTCAATTGATACTGGTTGGATTTCTAGATGAAGTTTCAGGGCTGATTAGATACGCCAAGCTGATGGATCTCTTTCTCTATAAAAAATACACGTTGGGATGATAAAATTGAAAGAGCAATTCCCCAAGTTAGTCTCCAATTTCCCTTGAGGTGGTTTTCATTTGTCTTCCGCCTAGCAACAACAAACCATTTTTGGAGTAGAGAAAGAGAGATGAACACCTGTTCTCGAATCCATGTGGCTGCAGTTATTATGGCTGTCGGTGAGGGGTACTAACAAACGGCAGAAGGGCTGAAATACATGCAGGATAGAGGGGAAATACGTGCAGCTGCAGTTATTTAATTGGGATCTACAATAAAGAAAGAAAAAAAATAGAGCTGAAAGGCTATGCCGGATGGAGGGGAAGGAAGAGTCGAGAGAGAGAGAGGCAGGGGATGAAGAAAGCTTATTTCTAAAACAAAACAAACCTAAAATCCGAAAATAAGAAAAATATAAAAATGACGTGGATAGTCTCAGATAACACCTTATGGGATAGTTTTAAAAGGGTTCTAAAACAAAACAAACCTAAAATCTGAAAATAAGAAAAATTTAAAAATGACGTGGATAGTCTCAGATAACACCTTATGGGGATAGTTTTAAAAGGGGGTTATATATCTTAGATTAAAAAAAATAGTTACTTTTCAAATTTCAATAAAAACTTTAGATGTAATTTCAAAATTATACTTAAGTAAATATCAATCCATATATTTTTATATTTAATGTCTATGTATCTCTCCTATTTAAAGAAGGATAAACTTGAAAAAATTTAATAAATGCTTTCTTGATTTAATAAGAGGTCAAATAAAAAAAATGAAGAATGATAAGATAAATATGAATAAAGGGAGGAATAATAAAATACTAGTCAAGATGATTGGGCATCCCATAATTATTTGTATTTCCTTATTATTATTATGAAAAATGCTAAGGGCACACATTAAGCACCAAATATAAATTGCCTTTTGTTTGGAAAGATAAAAGTGTAATAATGATGTGATTTTAACTTTTTATTGTGATTAGAATATCTTTTAATAATCTTTCAAAAAAAAAAGAATACCCTTTAATAAAGTTTTAACCCTAAATTAAAAAAAATTTAGCCCCAAATTCTTTTTAAAATTTTAAGCTTAAATTCTAAAATTTAAAATATTAAATATATTGTTGAAATATTTTTTTTAAAAAAATCCACTAATTTGTCAAAGTTTAACCATATTATTGTAAGGTTTTAGTTTAAATATTTATTGTAATTACATCACTAAGTTTATATATTTAATTTTCATAAAATTTTTCACCTCTATAAAAAAATTATTACTAATATACATATATGTTAGGGTACTTTTTGTCGAAATCAAATTAATACTTCCTAATTACTTTTTAATTTATTGTGAAAACAATCATTTTTATTATTATTGTACCATTTTTAAGTAATAACTGTGATAAGAAAAATAGAAAACCCATATTATTATTATTATTATTAATGTCTCAACTAAAACGAACTAACCAATAATGTTGGACAAAAAAAAAAACTAAGCAAAAATGTTGGACAAAACTCACTTTGGTAAAATTTTAGTTGTACTTGAAATTACACAACAAGAAATGTAAATTGTAAAACCATCTAACTATATATCTTCTGGCAAAAGAAAAAAAAAAGTAACTTTACACCAGTGTAAGCTTGATCTTTTGTCCATGAAAATTTGATAATATCTTTTTTTATAAGTATAATGTATAATTTCCTATCGAGCCTGTCAAACTAATCAGAATAAGCTATAATAGAGACAAAAAAAAAAAGACAGATCTTTTCTCGGCAAACAGACAGATTTTGCTCGTTAAATCAAATTCATCGACGCTAGTTTCTAAAGCTTCTTTAAGTACTAGAGTTTCCAATACAATATAAGAGCCAAGCAAAAAAAGACAATCAAAGAAATTTCAGAAGGAAGTGTAAACATATGCGCTAACAGAATGCAATGGCTTTGCTTACCGTGGTTCGAGGACTAGGGACGTCATTCTGTCCTTCAAAACACAGTGCTTGCAGATTCGAAAATTCACAGAGTGAAAACGGTTTAAAGAAACATATATACTACTACTATATTATAACAATAAAGTTGTTGCCCTATTGCCAAGTGATGGGATCAATGACAATAAAAGTTTTATTTTTTTGTTAGAAAAAGTTTAAGAGTAAGATAGGTTATTTCACCTTCAAGATCAGGGTAAGTCATTAATCTCTTTGAGGGTTTACGGATTCCAATTTTATGAAATTTTTTGAACAGATTATCTATCAAAAGGAGTCTGTGAGAGTTCGAACTCGGGTGCCTTGTATCACTAACCCAAATTCCTACCACTTTGACCAACCCTCATTGGCAATGACAATAAAAGTTGAAACTTTGAAACTTTGATAGGATTACGTGATGTAAGGTATTAGGGATCGAGGTTTCACAGATTAGAAAACTTTGATAGACCGTAGACGATTTGTAAGTTTAAAAAATTTCACAAAATTAAAATTTGTAAATTCTTAAGAGATTGGTGACTTACAGATGAAATAATCTATCATACTCCTGAACTATTTTTCACTAAAAAAGAAACTTTGATGCAGATTGAAACTTAATTTATTGAATGCATCAATGACAATAAAATTTAGGTAAAGAGCTTCTTTCTTTTTTCTTCCTTTTTTGTGAAACTAGGTAAAGAATTTTGTTTACTACTAAAATATATTTGCCTGAGATTCTAAACATGGTGTCAAAATTTATATTGATTATTATCAGTTGGATCGATGTATTATTAGATGGACAGGTTGATAATATAATATTGGCATTCATATAAAATATTGTTGGATGGACAATATGTTCAGACAAAATGCGTGCGGATCAAGATCTGGTTTTAATTAGCAGAGAATCTTTTGAAAAGATTTTCATCCTTTAAACTATGGTAAGATATGTTTTGAAAATGATGCCATAGGCCATATCAATTAGTGCTATTGCTACAGCTTAAGGAAAACATGAAAGCTCAGATTTTTTTTTTCTTAAGATGCCATCGAATTAACTAGACGACAAACAAAGTCCGGGGATAATCTCTGCAAACAGATATATCCTACTTGAAGGTGGAGGATGGAATGAAAATTTTTATCGTTAGTGATCTGATCTGCAATATTCTAGATTCATGGAGCACCCATTCTTCTTCTTTCCAGTGCTTTTCTCTTTCATTATCTTTCTGTTCATGTTGCTGAAACTCCGCAAGAGATTTAGAAACAACAACCAGCTGACACTATATCTGCCCCCGGGGCCATGGAAGTTGCCTGTAATTGGGAACATACACCAACTTGTCGGCTCTCTACCCCATCATTCATTAAGAGATTTAGCCAAGAAATTTGGTCCCTTGATGCACCTTCAGCTTGGAGAATGTTCATACATAATTGTTTCTTCTCTAGAAACTGCTGCAGAGCCGATGAAGACCCATGACAGCATCTTCGCCTATAGGCCTTCTACACTTTTAGGAAATATTATCATGTATAATGCAACAGACATTGCATTTTCTCCGTATGGAGACTATTGGAGACAGCTGTGAAAAATTTGCGTGTTGCAGCTTCTAAGTCCAAAACGTGTGTAATCCTTCAGTCCAATTAGGGAAGAAGAGGTAGCAAAGCTGGTAAGAGAAATTTCTTCGAAAGCAGGATCCACAGTTAACCTTAGTAACATGCTCTATTCTCTAATATATGAAATTGTTTCAAGGACTGCTTTTAGAGGGAAGTGCAAAGAAGAAGAGAAATTCAGATTACTATTCAGGGAAATTACAAAGGTGGGTATAAGTTTTTCTGTTGCAGACTTGTTCCCTTCAGTCAAATTTCTTCATTTCCTCGATGGGTTGAAGCCTAAACTTGAGAGGCTGCACCAAAAAGTAGATAAGATTCTTGAAAATGTCATCAATGAACATAAAGCTAGCAGCAAGGAAATATCGAAGAGTAATGAGGAGGGTGACTCGGATGATCTTGTAGATGGTCTTTTGTCATCAAGAGCATGGTGACCTTGAATTGGCTTTAACTACTGACAACATCAAAGCAGTACTCTTGGTTAGTAAGTTTATCTTTCATATATTTTCACATGTTGAATTGCAGAATAATTTCTTTCATTCCTTAATGATATCTTCTGAAGTTTTTACTTTGATATTGTATCGACCCGTAGAAGTGGGAACATCCGAAGATATAGTTCAAGGAAGGAAGTTATGTTACTGTTAGTCTTTTCTATTCAAGTAGCAATATTTGCAGAATTCAATTCTAAATTTTTTAATTATCTAATGCCATTATTGTAGGATGTTTTCATCGCTGGCACTGACACAGCATTCACAACAATAGAATGGGCAATGTCAGAAATGCTGAAAAACCCAAAAGTTATGCTGAAGGCTTAAGCAGAAGTGTGGCAGGTTTTTAATAGAAGAGAAAGTGTTGATGGTGGAGGGCTTCATGCATTGGAGTGCTTAAATCTTGTCATCAAAGAAACTTTGAGATTGCACCCTCCAGCTCCTTTGCTATTTCCAAGAGAATTCTCTCAGAGATGCAAAATCAAGGGATATGATATACCATTGAAGAGCCGAGTCATTGTTAATGCATGGGCGATTGGGAGGAATCCTGAGTATTGGAAGGAAGCTGAGAGATTTTATCCAGAGAGATTTGTTAATAGTTCGATTGACTATAAAGGGGCTAACTTTGAGCTTATTCCATTTGGTGCTGGAAGAAGAATTTGTCCTGGCATGTTGTTTGCCATTGCCAATATTGAGTTAACTCTTGCACAATTGCTATATCATTTTGACTGGAAACTTGCAGGTGGGAGGAAGAATGAAGACCTTGACATGGATGAGAATTTTGGGGCAACAGTAAGAAGAAAAAATGATCTCTGTTTGGTTCCAATTCCTTATTCTTCTTCTAACAACTGAATGAGACTACCAAATAATGAATGGGTGATGTTTTGGATGTATTTAGCAAAGACAGAATATATAAAGTATAATACTAGTAAATTAGAAATAAAATAAGTTGAACGTGATGGAGAGAGTCATGTAAATTATTATTTGGTGAAATAGTCAATAGATAATTAGGCATCTCGATAATTTGTATTTTCTTAATATTAGTATTATTTTATTTGTGAGTATCACTTTATTCTAATGTATAATCTATAATCTATATAAAAGTGTGATTTGGGTAAAAGGTTTATACATATTAATTATCCTTTTTTCTTCAAATTATTTCAAAAATGCTATTGACTTTGGATTTTTGGGTTTGAACTTTGTGTTAAAGCTGTCTTTTACAATAAATTAGACTTTTTAAAAGTAAAATATTGGGCTTTGATGTGTTTTGGTGATTGACCAGTCTATACCAACAAACCTACTAATTAATAACTTATTTCTTTTGAAGATTAAATTTGAATATAATAACGTTTTTCTTTAGATTATGTTAGATTAGATTAGAATATAATATTTTATGATAAATGCATTTTATTATTTAGATAGATTAGATAGATATATTTACCAACCTTAGAGTTGACATCCAATATCGTTAATTATAGGGTAAAAATATGTTCATCCAACCTTAGATGATAATATAATATTTTTAAGATAAATACATATTATTATTTAGATAAATATACATTTTTTCACTATATATATAATTAATACAAATTCTTTTAAAAGGTGTAGACATATTATTAATCCATTCACTATGCAATGCTAAATCATCCCTACTTCTCTAATAAAACCAATTTTTATGCCATAACCATTTAGACTTTTATGTTATGAGAAAACTCAATTTAGAGAGGATGATTATGATTTTAAATTATTATATTTAGATAAATATTGAGCGACCTTAGAGCTAAAGAATTATAAATTATACTATAATAATTTTAAGATGAATACATATTATTATTTAGATAGTAGTTTAATTTGTATGTTTACTCTTATATAAATTCTTTTACAACACTAAAAATAGGAATTATTTTAAAATTAAAACTATGTACTATAAGTAATCTATCATTGCATTTCTTTTACTTTCAAAGCTTTAATTTATTTTTTGGTCAGTATAGATGTATTTGGTTCTTAATTTATATAGAAAACTTTTCTTCCTACTATCTTCAATTCTTTAATACTCTTACTTTTTCTTGCTGATTTCTTTTTCCTAACCATTGTTTTACATTTGTTATTCTACAAAATCTAAAGTACGCTTATTTTTTCATGTTATAATTTCTAATTTTATGGTGTTTGTTCATTTTCTTACTCTAATTTCTTAACCTAATTTTATTCACTAATTTTGTTTTACTTGATCACAGAAAATGTTTGATAATATTATGAAAATATCAGAAAATATTTCTCTTACTTATTCATCTAAGGAATTATTAAAGATTGTAATCAATCTCTTACTAATTCATCTGCGGATGAATCTGTATTATCTTTAATTAAATGTATTTGAAAAAAATATAATAATAAATAAATTAGATGAGATTCTTAAAAAATATATATTATTAATAGATCATTTTATTATGTGTGATACACGTAATACATACACAATATAATATAATATATATAAAAGTACAAGTCGGATAAAAGGTTTGTTTCATCTTAAATATCAATTTTCATTTAACAGATTTCAATAATGCCGTTAGATTTGGGTTTCACTTTTTACATTAGGGTTTTTTTCAAGAATGTCATTGGCTTAAATTGAGTTTTACATAATTATAAAGTACAAAATTAAGAACTAGATGTGTGAAATAGACGGGTTGAGTAAGTTATAGGTTCGGATCAAATTGACCCAAAAAGATTTTTGGGCATTCAAATTTCGGATAATTCAAATTCGAGTTTTCGGATCATTTAAGTTCAGGTTTTCAAGTCAATCATTTTTGAATTTTTTTTATTTGTCCCTTGGGTTTTTAGATCATTTAGATTCGAGTTTTTGGGTTTCTGATTATTTAAATTTGTATGTCAAGTTATTTCAGATTAATTTATCAAGATTTATAGGTTGAACTCTTGGGTTAATTAAGTTTTAAGTCATTCAATTTTCAAATTAATCGGGGTTCAAGTTATTTATCATACTTCATACTTAATATAAAGATTAGATCTTAAAGGGAGCATGGGAGTCATGCCACGTGTCGGATGCCTATTTTTTCATTCTTTTCGTTTCTTTTTTTTTTTCAAAAAATCAGGGCCAAAACAACGCCGTTTTGGTCCTTTGATGGCTAAAAAAAAGGCCGGTGGGTAGAATCCAAAGAAAGAAAGATCGGGGAAAGAGGAGGAGAGAAAAGAAGAGAAAAGAGAAAGAGAAGGCAGAAGAGAAAGGGGGAAGAGAAGCATCTTGGGAGGGAAAGAGATTTGCCGATCACCGATCGTCAATCTCTGACCCAATCCACCAAAACGAAGGTTGGATCCGGCGAAATCAACCTGTGATAATCATGCCTCGTCTTAATTGGCTACTGTCCTATTTTCCTATGTTTGAATTCGTTTTTTCATTCACTTTTATTACTTTTCCTGGGTTAACAGAGGAAGACAAACAGGGCTGAGAGAGGGGGAGAAGATGATAGACGGAATGCAAGAGGTGTTGGATCCGACCAGTTTGACTATGTTTCCTGAAGACTTTTTTCAATTTTTTAATGGCGGGTAACCACACTTTTATTTTTTTATCATGTTTTCCTTATTTCTTTTCATCTTTTATGATTTCCTTCTTAATTTGGTTCTTATTGTTTTGTTCCTTTTTATTATATCTTTTACAGGCACGTATAATTTGTAAGCTTCAACTATAAACAGATATGTTATATTATTTCTCTTATTTATTTGATAATTTATTTTATTGTTGTTAGTTTCCCTAATGGCTTTTCAAATCTATGTCTACTTTACAAAGATAATAATTAGTATTCATTAAATGATAAAACCATATGAATGATATGTTTATTTGTTTCGTGGTCATTAGTTTAAGTGAAATTTTATATCGCAGAGGCTTAAATTATTTTATGAGCTTTAGTTGGTTTAATTTTAATTAGTTTATATGTAACCTGAAAACATGTCATCATCTTTTCAAAAAAAAAAAAAAAGTTGTAGACTTGGGGTTGAGATATACCATAGAAGGTACTTTACACTTCTTTGCTGTAGTCTTCATCTCATGTTATGCGAATAGGTAGAAAAAATTTCAGAATCATTGCCAATTATTCTTGAGAGCTTAGTTTGTGATCTCAGATAGAAGTTTGGTCTTGACTTAATTCTTTTTGAGTGCTCTCTCTTCCTTTTGATGTTTCTTAATAGTTGACTGATTTAGTTGTTACCATGATTAAGAGGCAGATGGCAATACAGAATGTGCTGAATCTAATGCTAATGTTTTTCTTCATTTTTATTTTATCTTTGATTGATTTGTAATTGAAATAGGTTGTTAAGTGAGTAACTCTATTCTATCTCAGATTTGATAGAATAAGCTGGAGTGGATGGAAAGTCAAGGTAACTATATTTAATCTTAATGCATTTCCTTAGAGGTGATCAAAAGCTTACGAATTAGCCTGACATTTAGCATCTCTTTTTGTATTGTATGTAGTAAATATACTAATGCTGTCATTTTATTCGAAGATAATCGACTTTAACTGCCTTCCCAAAAAAGGAAGGTAAACCTTTTGACTTTCGTATATATTAGAAGTGTCATTAACTCTATATTGTATAATGCTGTCAAATGATCATATTCCTTTAATTTAGTTCCTTTAAGTTTTCTACTTGCACAGAAGTTGAAAGAAAAAATATGTAGCTGTAATCTCAGTATAAAGTTGCATAAGTTTGTTAATATTATCCTTATAATCTGATTTCGTAATAGCTACAGTTTTTTCCAACCAACTGCTTGGCATAATATATATCAACAAACGCAACTAAGTCTAAGACTGGAGAACATTAGGAAAACTGGAAAGCCCCACCTGTCAAAGAGTTCATAATAAATTTCAATGCTGCTATAGATGCAAGCAACAATGAATGCAATTTTGGTGTAGTAATCCCAAATGAAGAAGGATATATGCATGATACAGTCGCAAGTGTTCCTAAACAGATTAATGGCACTATCGTTTTTGCCATATTTCCCTAGTTTGTTGCATGATTGCTCTGTCTTCGGTTTGTGAAATTGATCTTGAAAATTTCTTTTTCAGAGTAAAAAAAGAATAAATAAATTAACAGTCATGATCGAGAAAGCCTGACTGAGACTACAATGACAGTCGTTTTACAGGGATTGATGGGAAGGGAAAAGGAGTTTCGGCTTGAACCATGTACAATTTGAATGCACTTGAGTGGGCCATTGCTGCTTAGAAATCGAGTCTTGAAAAAGAATTGCTACACGAGCAGAAGACAAGCAGGGCAGAGGGGTTGCCTCCCCATGCCTATGCAATACATGGCTCCTTGCAGCTTTTTGCTGATGCTCTGTTTTGGGGATAGGTGATTGGCTAACTGTACAAGAGCCCTCCCTGAGACAGGATTTGATCTTGAAGTGTGATGGGTGTATTCTTGGTAGAGGTGATCATGGGTCGGGTCGGGCCGGATTTGGGTCGGGCTTTGACTAAGGAAAAAAGAAATATGGCTTTGTCCAGGCCCGGCCCGGCCCAACTATTCGGGCTTGGTCATATGACCAAGGCATAAATTTCAATTTAAATGTCCAAGACCCGCACAAAAAGTTCATTTTTCTCCCAACACCTAAATGAAAATTTAGATAAATAATAATAAGAGAATAATCTAAAATAAACCCAAATTTAAAGTCTAATATTACACCACACAATTCACAAATATTCAAATTCAATTAAAGCTAAAAAACAGAACCATGTCCAGACTCCACATCTCACATTAAAAGTCTAAAACAAATGATAACAAAACAAATGTCCACATAAAGTAGCACAAAATCAGATGGTAATATTGCTTCTTTTTGAATGGCTTTCTAAGTTAACAAATCTTCCATGTTCATCTTCAACATCTACGTTAGTAATATATAACATTAATTAATATGTACAATTATCTAAGTTACAAAAGAAACTAATCTCTAAATGAAAATGATAATTACCTATAAACTATAAAGTCACTGCAGCAGCAGCAGCCACACTATCATCTTCATCATCATCATCACTAGAGCAAGATGCTCCATCTTCTATTTCTAGAATAAAAATAAAGTAAACAAATTAAGAAACTGTAAGCTAACACAATCATCAAAACAACTGAAATAATAAAAATGGCCAGCAATATATTAAACATTGGCAGAAGATTACTTACTAGCTGAAAAGCCTCGAGCGCGCATCCAATCATCAAAACAAACAACAGCTTGAACTGTCTTCGGTTTGAGTGAACTCCTCAAACAGTTAATGATTTTCTTCCCAATACTGAAAGCTGATTCAGAAGCCACAGTAGATATAGGAATAGCCAAAAGATCACGAGCTAGTAATGCAAGTTCAGAATATCGGATTGAGCTCTTACTCCAATAGTCCAAGATATCAATATCACAATTCAAGTCAAGTGCTTTTTCTTCCAAGTAAAGATCCAATTGTGATTTTTCAGTGTCACATTTGGATTTACTTAAATACTCCTTAAAATCTTCAACCTCATCACAATTACCAAATTCAATCCCACTCACATTGAAATCTTGAAAGCCTGATTCAACAACACTAGCCCCCATCACATTTGAATTTCCAACCAAAGATGGACTGGATTTTGAGCTCTTTAAATACTCATCAAATAAGATTTTAAGAGTATTAAGAACTGTTTGAACAAACTCAGAGGCATGACTACCATAGAGTTTAATATAACAATATTCCACATAATTTAGCTTGTAACGAGGATCTAAAATGGCAGCACATGATAATACTAAACTATACTCAACCCAATATTTATTAAACTTCTCTTGCATCTCCTTAACCATAGGACTTAAGAATGTATGTGGACCTTTAGCAATGTTTACCAAGACATTATGGACTTTCCAAACCCCTCTAAAATAAATATTTGAGGTGGTATATTTAGAACCAGAAAACATACATGTCACATCATAAAATACTTTTAAGAATTTGCAAAGGATGTGAACATTCCCCCATTCCTCATCAGAGAGAGCAAAAAGCTGAAAATCTTTATCCCTTTCTGCCCAAAAAAGTAACACATCTTTGTAATAAAGAACAGATTCAAGCATCAAATATGTAGAATTCCACCTCACACAAACATCTTGACGTAATTTCTTGGTTCCATTCAAGTGAAAATTTTTTTCAGCAATTTCATAAAATCTTTTCTTGCGATGGCCAGATTTTTTTATGTATTTTATCCCATTTCGAACTTTAGCAACAACATCATCAATGAGTTTCAAACCAGCTTGAACAATCAGATTCAGAATATGTCCACAACATCTAATTTGAAAAAAAACACCATCACATAGAAGAGCCCTTTTGGCACGAAAGCGACTTTTAAGAGAAGAAACCATAACATCATTATAAGCTGCATTATCCAAAGTGATGCTGAAAATTTTCTTATTTATTTTCCATTGAGCTAAGCACATGTTAAGTTCATCAGCTATGTGCAAACCATCATCACATATTATTCTTTTTTGCAATTTCCAATCACTAACAATCCAATGAGCAGTAACACAAATATATTCATCAACAGTATGCTCACATTTCCAATTATCAGAAGTTAAGCATATTCGACCAGGTGCTTTAGCTAACTCTTCTTTGACATACTCTCTTTCTTTTGCATAGTAATTCAAAACATCCATAGCAGCTGTATGTCTACTTATATTCTTATAATGAGGACTTGTAACACTCATCAAATGTCTAAATCCCAGCTCCTCAACAGTCCTAAAAGAATGTTTACCACACACTAAAAAAATTGAAACAGCCCTACGACATTCCTCCTGATCATATTTATAATTCTTTATCACTGACCCACCCTCTGAAGTTGTTTGACTTGCTGCAATTGTGTATTGCTTAATATCTTTGTTCATTCTTTTAATACAACTATCTATATGACGTCTTAAATGAGAAGTTCCACTAGAAGATTTAGCGGACAGAATTGTCTTACAGTGATTGCATTGTGCCTTCAAAAGCTCTTTCTCTTCACACTCGAGCTTCGTCATATCATTCCACACCTTTGATGTAGTAGCTTTTCGACGCTTGGAAGCACTTTCATACTCATTATAGCCATCCTCCACATTTATAGGTGTATTTGAACTTGTCATTGTCATGAAATTCAATTCCTACAATAAGAAGAAGTATAAAATAAATTAACAAAAATCAATAAGAAGTGTAAAATAAATTAACAAAAATCAAAACTCATATTAGCAGTTAGCACTAAATTAACATATATTTGATAAGTTTATTAATGACAGGAGAATAAAGTGAAGAGTACAATGCATATCTACCATCTACCATTTACTTGCGTTTGTATGTGTGCACGAAATTTGCATTATAATGTTGGACATCAATATAACTTTGGAATTTAGCACCTAGCAAATCATATGTATACCCATTTAACAAAAATCAAAACCTACGGCTTATAAGTTACAACATTTATATTTAGAAAATCATAGACCCATTTAACAAAAATAAAAACCCACAATCCCTACACACATAATCAGAAAAATAAGTAAACAAGTGAGTTTTTACCTTAGATGACAAGTCGATCTTGAAGGGTTGGAAACTGATTAAATGAGTAAATGCAAACTTTCTTTGAGGTTTTAAGTGATACAAAAATGGAGGAAAGATGAGAAATTATAAAGACAAATATATAGGATTTGAAAGTTGTGAAAATAGAAGAAGAAAGATGAAAGTAAGCTAGTGAAATCAAGAACGATCTTGAGAGTTGAGAGCAAATGGGGAGAGGCGGCTAACCCTAAAATGAGAGAGGAGAAAACTGAAGTGAAGACCGAAGAGTAAAGTGCCTGTTCAGTTTGTTCAAAATGGAGTGAAAGCCGAGATTAGAGTTTGGGGGGGGGGGGGGGGCACTGACATGAGAGATAGGTGATCAAATGAAATAAAAGCAAATGCAAAAGCTTTTGCAGCATGGGAATATGGGATCCAGTCACGTTCAAATGAAATAAAAGTAAAAGCAAAAGCTTTTGCAGCATGGGAATATGGGATCCAGTCACGTGAATTCTTACATATGCTAGATATATATTAAAAATTCTTATATATATTATATATATATTTCTAGCAAAAAATATATATATATATATTACATATAAAAAATATTTTCTAGTTATAGTTTTGAGTTTACACTTAAGGTAATGTCTACAAATAATAAATATATATTATTTATTACATTATAAATTTGGGCCGGGCCCGGGCCTCAATGTTATGTCCAAGGCCCGGCCCATTTTAAAAATGGGCTTCATCATCTGTCCAAGGCCCGATATTCGGGCTTAATATTTTTGTCCAAACTCTCCCAAATTTCGGGTGGGTAGCCCGGCCCTTGAGCAGGTCTAGAAGCTATCAGAATAACGTGAAAATTGAATTACATACAATTAAAGAGTACAAAAAAGCTTGACAAAAAATCCATAACTTAAACTACAGGGGACAAGAGGACAAAAAAAAATCTACATATCATAAGAACCTACACAGAGAAAATGAAAAAGTAGTGAGGAAACCCATTTAAAAATCAAAGTAAAAACATTCATATCATATGTGATAAACAAAAATAAAAAAGAATACCAAGAATTAGACCTGCTCAAGGGCCGGGCTACCCGCCTGAGCCCGAAAGCCTGCCTGAAATTTGGAAGGGTTTGGACAAAAATATTAAGCCCGAATATCGGGCCTTGGACAGATGATGAAGCCCATTTTTAAAATGGGTCGGGCCTTGGACATAACATTGAGGCCTGGGCCCGGCCCGAATTTATAATGTAATAAATAATATATATTTATTATTTGTAGATATTACCTTAAGTGTAAACTCAAAACTATAACTAGAAAATATTTTGTATATGTAATATATATATATATATTTTTTTTTGCTAGAAATATATATAATATATATAAGAATTTTTAATGTATATCTAGTATATGTAAGAATTCACGTGACTAGATCCCATATTCCCATGCTGCAAAAGCTTTTGCTTTTACTTTTATTTCATTTGAACGTGACTGGATCCCATATTCCCATGCTGCAAAAGCTTTTGCATTTGCTTTTATTTCATTTGATCACCTATCTCTCATGTCAGTGCCCCCCCCCCCCCAAACTCTAATCTCGGCTTTCACTCCATTTTGAACAAACTGAACAGGCACTTTACTCTTCGGTCTTCACTTCAGTTTTCTCCTTTCTCATTTTAGGGTTAGCCGCCTCTCCTCATTTGCTCTCAACTCTCAAGATCGTTCTTGATTTCACTAGCTTACTTTCATCTTTCTTCTTCTATTTTCACAACTTTCAAATCCTATATATTTGTCTTTATAATTTCTCATCTTTCCTCCATTTTTGTATCACTTAAAACCTCAAAGAAAGTTTGCATTTACTCATTTAATCAGTTTCCAACCCTTCAAGATCGACTTGTCATCTAAGGTAAAAACTCACTTGTTTACTTATTTTTCTGATTATGTGTGTAGGGATTGTGGGTTTTTATTTTTGTTAAATGGGTCTATGATTTTCTAAATATAAATGTTGTAACTTATAAGCCGTAGGTTTTGATTTTTGTTAAATGGGTATACATATGATTTGCTAGGTGCTAAATTCCAAAGTTATATTGATGTCCAACATTATAATGCAAATTTCGTGCACACATACAAACGCAAGTAAATGGTAGATGGTAGATATGCATTGTACTCTTCACTTTATTCTCCTGTCATTAATAAACTTATCAAATATATGTTAATTTAGTGCTAACTGCTAATATGAGTTTTGATTTTTGTTAATTTATTTTACACTTCTTATTGATTTTTTTTAATTTATTTTATACTTCTTCTTATTGTAGGAATTGAATTTCATGACAATGACAAGTTCAAATACACCTATAAATGTGGAGGATGGTATAATGAGTATGAAAGTGCTTCCAAGCGTCGAAAAGCTACTACATCAAAGGTGTGGAATGATATGACGAAGCTCGAGTGTGAAGAGAAAGAGCTTTTGAAGGCACAATGCAATCACTGTAAGACAATTCTGTCCGCTAAATCTTCTAGTGGAACTTCTCATTTAAGACGTCATATAGATAGTTGTATTAAAAGAATGAACAAAGATATTAAGCAATACACAATTGCAGTAAGTCAAACAACTTCAGAGGGTGGGTCAGTGATAAAGAATTATAAATATGATCAGGAGGAATGTCGTAGGGCTGTTTCAATTTTTTTAGTGTGTGGTAAACATTCTTTTAGGACTGTTGAGGAGCCGGGATTTAGACATTTGATGAGTGTTGCAAGTCCTCATTATAAGAATATAAGTAGACATACAGCTGCTAGGGATGTTTTGAATTACTATGCAAAAGAAAGAGAGTATGTCAAAGAAGAGTTAGCTAAAGCACCTGGTCGAATATGCTTAATTTCTGATAATTGGAAATCTAAGCATACTGTTGATGAATATATTTGTGTTACTGCTCATTGGATTGTTAGTGATTGGAAATTGCAAAAAAGAATAATATGTGATGATGGTTTGCACATAGCTGATGAACTTAACATGTGCTTAGCTCAATGGAAAATAAATAAGAAAATTTTCAGCATCACTTTGAATAATGCAGCTTATAATGATGTTATGGTTTCTTCTCTTAAAAGTCGCTTTCGTGCCAAAAGGGCTCTTCTATGTGATGGTGCTTTTTTTCAAATTAGATGTTGTGGACATATTCTGAATCTGATTGTTCAAGCTGGTTTGAAACTCATTGATGATGTTGTTGCTAAAGTTCGAAATGGGATAAAATACATAAAAAAATCTTGCCCTCGCAAGAAAAGATTTTATGAAATTGCTGAAAAAAATTTTCACTTGAATGGAACCAAGAAATTGCGTCAAGATATTTGTGTGAGGTGGAATTCTACATATTTGATGCTTGAATCTGTTCTTTATTACAAAGATGTGTTACTTTTTTGGGCAGAAAGGATAAAGATTTTCAGCTTTTTGCTCTCTCTGATGAGGAATGGGGGAATGTTCACATCCTTTGCAAATTCTTAAAAGTATTTTATGATGTGACATGTATGTTTTCTGGTTCTAAATATACCACCTCAAATATTTATTTTAGAAGGGTTTGGAAAGTCCATAATGTCTTGGTAGACATTGCTAAAGGTCCACATACATTTTTATTATTTCAGTTGTTTTGATGATTTGATGATTGTGTTAGCTTACAGTTTCTTAATTTGTTTACTTTATTTTTATTCTAGAAATAGAAGATGGAGCATCTTGCTCTAGTGATGATGATGATGAAGATGATAGTGTGGCTGCTGCTGCTGCAGTGACTTTATAGTTTATAGGTAATTATCATTTTCATTTAGAGATTAGTTTCTTTTGTAACTTAGATAATTGTACATATTAATTAATGTTATATATTACTAACGTAGATGTTGAAGATGAACATGGAAGATTTGTTAACTTGGAAAGCCATTCAAAAAGAAGCAATATTACCATCTGACTTTGTGCTACTTTATGTGGACATTTGTTTTGTTATTATTTGTTTTAGACTTTTAATGTGAGATGTGGAGTCTGGACATGGTTCTGTTTTTTAGCTTTAATTGAATTTGAATATTTGTGAATTGTGTGGTGTAATATTAGACTTTAAATTTGGGTTTATTTTAGATTATTCTCTTATTATTATTTATCTAAATTTTCATTTAGGTGTTGGGAGAAAAATGGACTTTTTGTGCGGGCCTTGGACATTTAAATTGAAATATGTGCGGGCTTTGGTCATATGACTAAGCCCGAATAGTCGGGCCAGGCCGGGCCTGGACAAAGCCATATTTCTTTTTTCCTTAGTCAAAGCCCGACCCGAATCCGACTCGGCCCGGCCCATGATCACCTCTAATAGCTTCTGTGTTGTGCAATTAAGAAAGACTCAACCATTTTTTATGTATATATATATATATGACTCTAGAGGGAAGGGTAAATGGCAACAAAAGTGGGGGCTTAATCAGCGTTTCACAAACTCCACTGTCATTTTGCCATGCATTTTTCTAAAGATGTCAAAAGTAGATTTCTCATGTTAAGTTGCCTTTTGTAGGTGATTATTTATTTTAATTCCCTTTTCTAATATTACTATACATCTATTAGATGTGGGAATAAAAAATTCTCTTAATAATTTTTTCATGTATCTTAATTAATCAATTTAATTATTTAACAAAAACTTAAAAGACCCGCAGCGAAGTGCGGGTTAGAATACTAGTTTCCTTCAAAATTCAAATCGGATTAGATTAGTTTCGGGTTCGAGTTTGTTAGATCAATTTTTTGGATTAACATAACGAGTTATATCACATACGATACACGTAATACTGAAACTAGTATATATAAATATATATATATATATATATACATATCTTCATATTTATTTCATGAATGAGTTTCTTATACGGCATCATCAAGTTCAAGAGAGAATTAGTGAGAATTTTATTGTTATTATTTTTTTTATGAACTCAGTCTCAGAGTCAAATGAGATGATCCAGTTTCTGGCTCAATAGATAGCTGCAGGTAGGGGTGTAAGCGATACACCACTACTCGCAAGCTACTCGGGCTCGACTCGAGGAAAACTCGAACTCGACTCGATCATAGTCGAGCCGAGCTCGAGCTCGAGCTACTCGAGTAGTCGAGCGAGCCGAGTTCGAGTATGTTATTACTTGACTCGAGTGCTCGCGAGCCTAATCGAGTAGTTAATATTTATATTATAAAATTACTATTTTATCCTCAAAATTTAAATCTTAATATATTTTTCTTTCTTCATAGTAAGGGTTAGATATGTCTTTTTAAACCTTTATGTTCCAAAACCTAAAATGTTTTCAACTCTCTTTTCTTTCTCAGCCGACCAAATCGTGAATCTCTTAATCTCTTTGGCCTTTGCCAGCCATTGCCTCCCTTCTCCAAAACCTAATTTCCAGTTGAACCTTCCGGCCTCCTTCAGAGCTAAAACTCTTCAAAACCAATTATTTAGATTCCATCTATTTCACTTTCGGACTGAAAACTGGAAAATCAAAGCAGAAAAATTCCTCTTTCTTGTCACTAAATCCAACTGTTTCACTTTCACCGCCGTTTCTCTAGCGACTCCATCTTTGCCACCGATTAGATTTACACACTCTCTGTAGTCATTGAAGCTTCACAGGTGAGAGCCTCCTGTACTTGAAGCTTTACGCTTTGATTTCATCGATTGCTTCTCCAACTAGGTTGCATTTGACTCTTTCTTTTTATTTGAATTATTTTCTTGCTTTATGTTTTGAACTCTCAGTTTCGTTCAAATACTTTTGGATGTAAAAATTGAAAATAAATGACGATTTACAAAGCTACTGATTGATGGTGGGATTTCAATGAAGATTTGAATTTCTCCTTTCTCATTTTAAATCCTCTAGATTTAAGAAATCCTATCCCTTGGACCTTGAGTAATAGAGGCTTTTGGCTTCGTTGAATTTCAATGGCGGTGGTGTTGCCCATGGCAAACTCTTTGCCTCTCATCGATTGATAATCCAATTTTAAGTTTTGCTTAGGTTTGTAATTGTTTTAGTTACTAATCGTTAAATTTATATTTTGTATTTAGTTTTTTTGTTCAAAATAATCTTGTTGCATGGATTGGTGATAACCAACCTTTGGAACATAAAATCTTTATTATGAATTTGTTTGCTGGTGAATATCTGCCAATAGGCCTTTAGATGGGGGAAGAGAGTGGTTCCAAACCTTGTCGGTTCACTGTTTGCTTAGACTAACATGTAGTTAAAGGTATTGGATCCAATGTGGGATGGGCTACTTTTATGTTCATTTCAAATACTTAATCACTCTGTTTAGCTAAATAGCAGGAACAATTACATTAGTTTAGGTTCATATGTAGAAGACAGTGGGAAAGTGTCTTGAAAGTTGAAATTTCTATTATTAGCCTGAAAAAGAGGATATATGTATTTATTTTAATGTTAACAAATTAAAACTACAGTTGTTTAAAGTTAACTGGAAAACCAAATGCTTAATCTTACTTTCTATTTCTAAACATTAATTTACTTAGTTTTAATAATAAGTTGTAATAGTAATTGTTTGTTTTTATTTTATATAAGATTTTTTTTGTTTAAAATACATAAGATTTCCTTGATTACCAATAACCAATCTTATAATTATTCTCTTTTTATCTTTGTATTGTAGTAAGCAATTATGCTTTTCTACTTAAACAGCTGTTTTGAAAAAAATAATAAAAACTTAACTATTCTTAAATAATTATATCTAATTGGTTTAGTATAAATCTGCTCATTTGTTCATAATTTGTTTTGATTGCCAAGGAATTTCCCTTTTTTCCCTTGTCATTGCTGCTTGATTCATGCTTTTTTTTCACTCATGTCTCTATCCGTTCTTTGCAGGAATAGCAGATTTCATTGATATAAGTATATCTGATTTCTTCCAAGACTCCAGTCATTGAATTGTGAGCTCTTTACTTTCATTATATTTGTTGACAATAATATTAACCTTAATTTTATTAAAATTTTGGTTTGGTGGCAATTTTTGTTCCCCTGACATCTGGGTTAGTGGTGCTGATTCCATAAGGCCTTAAAGGAAATCTCTATATTGTATTACGATTACTCTTTTAAACTCAGTTAACATAAAAGCACTAGCTATGTTTTAACATATCTGATTATTGTGTAAGAACTTAAATATCTGTGTATGAAAGCGTATGTTAGAACTTGAAGCTATGCTGCCCTCCTTGAGGGACTGTCGTTATACTTCCATCTTATTTGCTTTCCTCTCTCGGGAACTTAGCTGGGTTCTAGTTTGTAAACTAAATTTCAGGGATTTAACACTTTTATGGCCATTAAGCTAGATTAGTTATTCTGTTAACAGATTTTGTCAGAGAATGTTTCAGTTGGTTTCCTTTGAGAAAAACTTGCATGCTATATTCTTTAGATGAAAGATTTAATGAAAGTTTCTTTTGATGAGCTTATGCAATATTCTCTAATATGGTCTTTCTTAGTACTTTTTCTGATTTACAGATTGGAGAATACAAGGAAACAATTGGCACCTACCTGCTTAACTTTGCATCACTTCCCATCAACCAATTTCAAAATTGGAATTTAATTATTTGTGTATTGCTACTTGGCATGTGTTGTAGTTTACTGTATCATTGTTTTTTTTCACAATGTTTGTGAATTTGTGATATTCAATAAAATTGTGTTGTTATATTGATGAGAATACTTCAGGTCATGAATAAAAACTTTGATTCGAGCTCTGTCGAGCTCGAGCTCGAGCTCGAGTATAGAATGCTATTGTCAAATTGGGTTTTTTAAGCCTTTATCGAGCTTAATCGAGCGAGCTCGAGTAGCTCGGTTTAGGTTTCGAGTCGAGCTCGAGCTACAAAAAAAGAACTCGATCGAGTTCGAGCTCGAGCTCGAGTATCGGATTTTTTGTCGAGCTCGAGCTCGAGTACGTTACTACTTGGCTCGAACTCGACCGATTACACCCCTAGCTGCAGGGCCATATAGCAGGCTTTAGCAGGCCTAGCTAATTTCCATCCATTATGCCATGGGCTGGGCCCGCCTATGACCCTAAAATTTTTTCTTTTTATTTTTTGGTTAGATACGTATGATATGAGACCTTTATAATTTGATATAGAAAATGTAAATTTAGTTCATTGATTATGATTTAATTAAATTAAGTTCTTTTATTATCTTTATTATCAAATTAAGTTTAAATTATTAATAGTGTTAAATCTTTATAATTAATTATATTGATGTGGTGTTAACTTTAATGATGTGTATTTTTAAAAAAATTATAAAAATTTCATGAAATATCTTTTAATTGTAATAATAAAATTTTTCACTAAAAATAATAAAATTAAACATTAAACATAAAAAAAATAAAAAATGAACTGTAAAAAAAAATCATGTGACAAAAAAAAGCCACTTGAAACTTTTTAAACATTTTTAAACACATATATCTAATATTTCATGTAGTAAATAAAATCACAAGAAACTTTTTTAAAACTTTTTGAAGTACTTATCATTATGATTAATGACATATTAGTACGGTGAACAATAAAAATTTAATATCATTAATGATTGAATTTAATTTGAAAATAAATAATAATAAAAGAACTCAATTTAATTAAATTATAATAAAAAAATTTAATTTTCATTTGAAGGATCAATTTCATAATTTAACTATTTTCCTTGTAGATATAATTGTCTACTTGTCTTGTATACCCAAAAAAAGCGACCGACTTTCTCTAGTATCCTTATCGCTTAAAGTCCCCAAATATTACCCTTTTCCACGTCACTCGCTCTTTCTTTCCTCTCTCAAAAAAATAAAAAAAAACACTCTCCTTTTTCTCATAATATAAACGCAGCCGTCGCGAAGCGAATCTTCAATGAAAAGCAATCCGACCCGACTCAAGCCCACGATGGAAATCAATGGACCTTCCCGCTTCCGCCACCCCAAATCCCCATCAACCGATCGATTCCTCGGCATTTACCCACACGCGCCTCCATCCGACGACCCTTCTTCATCTTCTGCTGCAGCGGAAGAGCTCAATGAAGACGATATCTTCTTCTTCGGCGACTTTTCTGAAAACTGCAATGGCCCCAGCTCCGTCGGCAGCTTCCAAAATTCTGTCCACCATACAGCATCTCCTTCGTCTAGCCCCCGTAACCATAAATCCTTCCCTCATTCCGAAAACTTTGGAATCCTTGCCGCCATCCGTGACCCTTCCCGCCCGCACTCCCACTTCTATCAAAAACCCTCCATTTCGACGTCAGCATCCTCCTCATCCCCTGCCGCGTCAGTAGCATCCTCCTCGTCCTCGTCGTTTCGTTTAATCCCTTCGATTCCGAAACCACCGCAAGAACGAATCCCAATTGTTTCATCGTCCTCTTCGGGAAGGTTTCATCAGTCGGCGCCGGTTAACGTGCCGGTACTGGCGAAAACAATGAAGAAAAACCGAGAATTCGACGACAATTACGACGTGGACGTGGAGGAAGAAGGAGAAATGTTGCCGCCGCATGAGATTGTAGCCAGGAGCTTAGCGCAGTCACCAATGTTGGCTTGCTCGGTGCTTGAAGGCGTTGGGAGAACCCTCAAAGGGAGGGATCTAAGGCAGGTAAGGAATGCTGTTTGGAGACAAACTGGGTTCCTTGATTAAATGAGGAAGGAATTGTGTTTTGAATTTTTTTTAACAAAATTTTAATTTAGGTTTGATTATTGACTGTTGGATATGGATAAATATATGTACTCTGATGAATGTATTCAAAAATAGATTTTTTTTAATGTAATCTAATTCTTTTTGTTATGTCAATGTATGTGCGTTTGGGTTTTTTTTTTTTTTTTAATTAAATGTCAAAAACGAAAGAAAAGAAACAAAGAAATATAGAAGTTATAACGTAAGAAGTTAGAAACTTGGAAGTAAATTCCTTTATGCATGTTGTGAAGCATGGAAGAATTGACTTTGCTTTGCTAGAATCAAAGTAATCTTTGCTGAATTTTAGAACAGAAGGTCTTCACTGGTTTTATTGGTGATGGTGGAGGTCTGCATTCGATTACATCACTACATACTGTTTAAATAGTTTGAGGTATAATTGCACCTTCTGGTGCTATATTATGCAGAATTTATGGTTCAAATCACAATGCTTGGTACTTAGGGATCTAGGAACCAGCTAAATGTGTGGGGTTCTTTGGAGGACTCTAGGTTTGGGTTTTCCCTGGTGGCCTGATAGCTTTGAACTTTACTTGTTGCATTTAAGATGTTGGATGTTTTATGGTTCATATGTTGCTTTTGTGAAGGGGTCTAGTACTGTTTGGTACAATGATGGTAGGTTGGGTTGGTTGTGTAAGTGTTTATCTCTATCAGACTTCAATAATTACATCTGTGTCTATGTTGATGCCAATGCTAACTCAAACAGAAATAGTAAGCCGGAGCTTATAATTATCTGATAAGATGAACTAAAAAGATGGTGCTAAAGCTTTTAAGTTGCTGTTAGTGTCACCATTTGTATGTACTGTAAAAACTGCCGAAACTGATACATGTGTCTCCTAGAACTCTTATATGGTTAACCACTGAATGGAACTCTTATAGGTTTTGCTGTTCAACTCGCCGGTTATATGCTGTAAAAACTAAATGAAGATAGAAATGGTGTCTCCAGGACCTCTTAGATGTAGTAGGACTCGTAAAGTCCTAATTCCTATTTCCTAACCACAGTAGCAAACTGAGTTAGAATGGGTATTTTTAGAGCACAGAATCAGTTACTCATGAAGCTTTACCTAATCCTCTTAACTTAGATTCACCTTGTTTTAGCATCTGTAGGAGTAAGAACTAGTGTTCCTGGAGTAAATTGCTGAAAAGAAAAATGTGAAATTGGTGTTTCATCACAATAACTTGGTTCAAGTAACATGATCCTCATTAGAATATAGGATTATGGATTGCCCAACAATATAGAAGTTTAGAACTTATTAAGCCCTTTGATTTGAAGAAATTACCTTACTAGATTCATGATACAGCAGTCATTACTTATTATTTAACTAAATTTAACTGTTTTAAGGTGTATTGCTAACTTATATGTGGCCTTTATTTATTAAGGTGGACCTTACACATAATTCTAACAATTCTAGGAATCCCATTTCAACGAGGATTATTTAGTCTATATGTATATATGTATATATGTATATATGTATATATGTATATATGTATTCCTTTTTTAATTACAGATTCGTTATAGCTGATTGAAAAGGGAATTTGAATCACTAATGAGTTACTGAATAATCCCATTTCTTCCATCTTTTTTTCCCATTATTTTTTTGTCGGCATCTGTAACTTTTGAGTTACTACTGAAGTCCAAGTCTTGGGAAACATGATTCTTTTCTATTTTACCATCCATATCTGGTCTTTCTAAGTGCTTTTTAAACCTAAGGCCCACTTCGTACTTCCGAACCCATATAAATTCTAAATGCATGAACTTTAAAGCCCTTAAGCTATTGACCTTGAAATCCAAATCATTGGCATCTCTTTTTTTTCCCTCTCCTATTGGATATTCATTTACTTATTTCTGAATAAGATAATCACATTCGGTTCACTACTCTAGAAGTTTTTTTTTGGAGGGACACTACTCTCAGATTTTAGTTTCATTTAATTCGCATATTCTGTCAAAGAAGGAAAAGGGTAAATGTCCTTTGAAAATTGTATAGACAGGTCTCTTCCATTTTGTTACTGCAGAAAGAAAATCTCATCTCTTGTGACCTGCATGCATGTACTGTCTTCTTGTATTCAATAATGCTGTAGGCATATTCGTCAATAGCTTATATACTGTTTTCAAATGGAACTAATAGCTTATGTTATTAAATGATGTATTTGTGGTTTCATAAATTGCTTCAAAAGAAAAGCATCAATCTGCTATTGGGTATTAGTGATCTAAGTTTGACTGCATATGTACATATGTTGATAAATGCTATACTCTATTAGTAGCTTGGAAATGGCAAAGAATCTTGTTCCCTATATATGTGGTGATCACTGCATAATGTAGAAGAAGCGACTAAAGACAAACAAAAGGAAAAGCAAACTAAACAGAACCTGGTTCACCCAGTTGAAGCTAGGTTTGGCAGCTTAAGGTTTTAAACTACACATAGGTATTCAGACAATATAACCCTACCAGATTTTAATCTTGTTGGCCTTGTTGGACTGTGACAGTTGTCATTCTCTGGCTAGAAGTCCTCGTCTTGACATGCGGACTTTTTCTTTTCCTGAGTGATGATAGTGCACTGATTTGATAGTAGAAGCTACTTATTGATTGATGCGGAGTAGCTTTCTAAATGGCACACATATAATCTCTCTTTAGGTCTAAAACTTAGACCTGTCTGCTTGACTGGGTCAAGGGGACTTAGTAGAATGATGAGTTAGTTTAGTTCAACCTAAATTAAGATTCTTAAACCACAACAGATGAAATTAAGAGGAGGTTACTCTGAGTTTGCTTTTGGTTTTCACTTATTTCAAAGTCTTAAGGTACTCTTCAACCTTCTAGATATGACTTAGCTAGCCATTTCCTGTTTGACCCTCTCCATGGAAAAACACTCTGAAGTGTAGTAGAACATGTTCTGTTATTCTGAATTTTGTTCATTTATTTGCGTATGTGCTTGTGGGACTCACTTGGTTGGACGGTTGCAACCTTTTTTTTTTTAAGTTAGGGGAGGAGCAATTATTGCATGGTTTCAATTTGCTGAAGATGTTAACAACTCAGATTTTAATTTAATATTGTAGATTTAGTCTGGCAGTTAAGCTTTTGAAATACCATGGGAAAGAAAACTTCATTTTTTGGAGTGAAGACAAAAGGAAATGCTGCTGAGTTAGAAGGTATTCTCCTAGAGATGGTTTTTGCTCCCTTTTTTGATGGAGGGAGGGTTATAGAGGGGATGAGAAACTTCCTATTCTTTCGCTTCATTGACCAAATTCTGGACCTTCAAATTGAAAATTCTTGAGGAATTGACGGTGCCTTCACTGAAGACTGTAGTTTCAGTAAAAATTCTACCCTATACTTTTTCACATTGTTCGATTCTTTTGGTGGGAAATAGATTATGCAGAAAAATCAAATTCATCCGAACCATGAAGTATCAATGACAATGATCAATCAGCTGTTTGGTTTTGTCATGAGATGACGAACTAGTTATCAGAAGAAGATTATATATTCAACCTTAATCATGATAGGTATGCACAACCTAGAGAGTTATTTTAGTTATTTAGCGGAACATGTATTGACTAGTATAATTATGCCAGGACCTAGAAGGTTCATTTTAACACTAATGACTTTGAGCCATTTGACAGAATAGGTACTGGCTCTCATTTTTCACTTCATTTCTACATCCTCTCTCAATCTCTGCCGAATAGCGAGTGCTCTTTGGTATTTCTTTTGTGTATCATCATTAATTTGCAATTTGTAGACTTTTGGTTCTCACCTGGTTGTATAGTCACAACTCATTCTTTTGTCTTTTCTGTTTGGGGCAGGAAGCAATTATTGTGTAGAATCAATTTGGACGACCAATTAGGTCTTATAATGTGGAATTGGTTCAGCAGTTGAGCTTTGAATGTATTGCAAACGTGTCTTATAAATAGATAGAGTTTTATTTTTTATTTTGTGATGGAATGAGAAATAGAAATTTAAGAGTAAGGTCAGATTATCCCTTTTCTCTTAGTCATATATCCAGAGTTATGAAGGAAATGCTGTGGAAGTTGACATATATTGAACAAGAAATATTGAAATCTTATATTAGACATCAATGATCAATCTTCGTAAAGTGAAGGCTGTTTTTGTTGGGTAGGATACCTTGCCGGATGATACTTTCCAGTTTCTGAATCTGATATTGCGACTTGAGAGTGACCTCTAACGCAATACAATAATTGCGTTTGCGGTGCGCTCAACAGACATGGCACTGCTTCAACCTTGTGTTCATCACATGCATGCTCATATGTTGGGGCAGAGTAACAAACTTCTTCCCACACTTCCGTCTACACACCAACCATGTCTAGGATTTATACCTGAATTAAGAGTCCCATCTACTTTTCTTCACAAATAATAAGGCACTATCTATGCATTAAAGCTCAATATCGACCAAAATTATGGAGCCCCATCTGTTACGAGGTCGAAAATGATTTTCAAGTTATTAGGTTTTTGTCCAAGTTGATGAACTGAGAGTCATGATTATGGGAAAGACTCCAGTCTGTGAGAGTAGAGTTGCCATGAAATCATAGGATGATGTAATTATAACTCATATTTGAACTATAAGTTACCGCAATAAATGTTGTCTGTGGGATGGATCGATAGAAATTTGTCGACATTTGCACATTACTGGGATGCGTTCTACTAATTTTGCTAATTTCTTTTTTGTCCAGAACTAGACTCAGAATTGATAATATATATTTAAGATTTAATAAAATTAAAGTACAATAACAGAATTGAATATTGGGTCAAAACCATCAACGTTGTGATAAGCTTATTAGGCAGAATCTCTATTACTTTAATGTGCAAGATATTGTGAGAGAACGTTTCTCATATGAATGAGACTAAACCCACTTGAAAACGACATTAACGGGTTGGCTTTTTAACTAAATATAAATTTAATTTATATATTTTGATTATCCTGGAGACTATTTAAGAAAGAATTTGGTTTTTGTTGGAGAGTTGTCACGATCGTGGTTTAAGCATGAGTGGTCGACCTTTTAGGGACAATTGGTGTGGCCTTCCACATATTTGGCAACATGTATACAACAAGAAAAGAGTGCCTCTCTTAAATTCATTTCTAATCCAAGGGCTCTCTCTCTCATCGATATTCTTCGCCCATAATTTGACCAGGGGTTGAGCAAAGAATATTCTCTTTTTTCAATATAAATCTATCAGTATTCGATAACCATATTAGATCCTAATTAGTCCCGAGTAAAGCAATCGCACATCTTTTCAATTATAGTAATTAAATAAAAAATCAAATTTTGCTAATTAAGCTAAAAATATCTACCAAAGTGGTTTTATATCCCATCTAATTATTCAAGCTAACGTTATATGTAACTATAGCCTTATTTTGAGTAGTTAGGGATGGGATGATTATGGTAGAATTTCCTTTATGCATATGCAGGTTCTCATTCTCATGGATGACTTGTGATCCCTTATAGCCCAGAAGAAAAAAGGGTCGAGGGAGAGGCATATATTCTTGTGAAAGGCACAAGAAAAAAACCTAATTCTCAGGTGCTTTTTACTGTGCAATTTCTGGTGGGGGAATTCAATGTGAGACAGTTGCAAATAATTCCTTTTTAGCATGTCGTGAAAACTTGCCTGCTTAGATTGCTGGGTGTGGAGTTTTTTTTTTGGTCGGTATATTTACTGGTTTTAGGTTTTCAACTCATTAGGGACCCCAAAATCAGAACAACTTATATCAAATCTGGAGGAAGAAAAATGGTTGGACTTAATAATTAGTGAAGAGAAAGGGTTGATGCATGCCAGCAGTACATCCCTGCAGTACTGCAAGAAAACTGTAGTAACGCAATTAATGTGGGAACAAATATCATTTTCATAGAAGAAGGCGTTTTGCGTCCTTGACTCTTTGAGGGACATCTTAATGTTCGATCTCAATCTTGAAAGTATCGATTTGAATTTAAGAATGGACGTATATTTTATAGTAGTATTTATAAGAAAAAGAAGAAAAATTTTGGTAAATGTGAAGCTATGTTTAAATGTCAATTTTAATAGATGGAGTAAAAAGTATAAAATGCAGGAAAGTCTGTGTTCTCAAGGGCTACCCTACAACATTTAAAAGGGTTATCGTGAGGTCAGGAGGATTCCCAATTGGATCTCCAACAATCAAGAATTTTAAATAAGATGTTTATCTTTTTTTTAATTTTTCATCTTTATGTCCAAAAAGAAAAATGCAAAAAGAGAAAACGATCTAGGGAAAACAAGAAGAAATTGGAGGTAGCAGAACAAAATATAAGTAGTATAATATTAATGGACATTACGCATTTAATCGTCCTTTTGGCTAAGCTACAAATGACATTAGAATTATCTTTTCTGATCTTTAATTTTACATTTTTTTTTTGCTTTCATTTATTGGCACACAAAGTACAAAAGAAATAATCAACCTACCACGTACTGGCTTATTAAATGTCAAAAACATATTTTTTTCTAACCTACAGGGCTACGATCGTATTTGCTATGTAACTTCTACTATTTTCTCTCACCAAAAAAAAAAAAAAACTTCTACTATGTACTAGCTTGAAAATATAAAAGATAAATACAAGTATATTGAAGGTCTTATTATAGTTTATTATGTGAAATCAAATTAATAATTCTCGAGATTGAAAATAATTAGTTTGGTTTAATTTTGAAAATCGTAGTTTGCAAACCCCTAAAATTAAACACTTGAGAATGATTATATATGGGTTTAATTATACGTGGGGAAATGTCCTATTTTAAGGCCAAACAAGGCTCGACGGATATCCCAATGCACCGAAAGAGGAAAACAAAAGTCAATTAGCAGTACCACAGTTAATCAGTCCCTAATATAGATTTGTCTTTTTTTTTAATCTTTTCCTTTATGTCAAGGACAGAAACATAGCAATCCTCAAAATAGAAATGGCGGGTTGAGAAACAGGTAGAAATCTTAGGTTCAAGCCGTTGTGTGGTGTCTAGATTTAACAAGTGTGCGATCCTTAGCTTCGATTGTGGCCGATGGACTTATGTATAATAATCGTTAAATAAAGTGGCTACATGTTTAGGGATTCTATGGCAAAAACAAAAAAAAAAAACAATCTTAATGGTAGTAGTTACATATATATAGATTAAGGAACCACACTAGCTAGGTTTTTTTTATCATGTCAATAGGGTTACATACCTGATTTTTCCTCTGTTGCTCGATAAATAATTAGTACTAGTAATAAAGTTTTTTAAAATCAGATTGTTCAACAACTCACAAGAAATAAATGTGTCATATATGTAGCAATAGGAGATGGTCCTCGATTATTGGACCAAATGGTTTCCTTTCTAAAGGAAAATAGAACCTGTATTATGTAAATTTAGTGTCTTTGAATTTGTATAAAATTATCATTTTGATCATTTAATTTTTATTTTAGAATTTTTAACATTCAAACTTTTATTTTGTGCATAATGTAACCCTTGGTGCTGATGTGACGCAATGAGAAAATTATACATGTCATATAAAAATTTCACGTGTCAATATATGGTTAGGCTACATCAGTATCAATACGTACATTGTACATAAAATAAAAGTTTGAGGGTCAAAAATTCTAAAATAAAAGTTGAATGTCTAAAACGACAATTTTATACAAGTTCGAGGACTATTTTATGTATTAAGTGAAATTTATTTACATTAATTTGTCATGGTAGAAGAAGATAAGGGACTTCTCGTGCTAGTTCGTTACTGCAGTAAATTGGCACCAACCACCAAACTCAGGCTTTGGTTCCTTCATTTAATACGCTTTCTTAGCTAATTCCGCCCTTTCCTGTTAGTATTTATAAGGTGCAATATATGCTATCTTTTCCACTCATTTTCATAATTTCTTGGTGGTTTTCTTTGCTTGCAATGGCACTTCGTTCACTGATTACTGCACTCTTCGTCCTGTTTGCTCTTGCTAGGATTCAGCTCTCGACTTGCCGAGTTCTTCAGGGGAAAGTCTCCTGCCTTGACTGTAGTCATGATTATGACTTCTCGGGTACATTTATTTCACTCTAAATAAGTTCTAGGTATCTGATTTTTCCACTATTTTCTCAACTTCTTATTAGCAAATTGTAAGCTTAATTATGTAGACCTGCTTTGAGTTGTTGTTCAATTATTGTCTCAGGGTAGGTAACTAAATTTGCCAGTTCCTAGTTGTGGTATTAATCATACTTTGGCTTTTCAGGTATCAAGGTTCAACTGAAGTGTGATCAAGTGAAAAAATTGGCCACAGAAACTACAGAAGAAGATGGTTCTTTCAAGGTTGAGCTTCCATCAGGCACAACTAAGACCCCAACCCATCAAAAATGCCTTGCCAGGCTCCTCGGTGGTCCTAATCAGCTCTATGCTTGGAAGAAGAACTTGGTGTCAAATGTTGTCAAGGACCATGAATTAGACTCCTACACCATTTCCACCCCACTAATCTTCTCTACTTCATGCCCTTTGGCTACCACAGATGCTAAATGTGAAGCTCCAAATGGAATTGGTTCATCTAAGACTATCGATCTGCCTCTGCCACCAGAATGGGGCCTTGCACCATCTAGCTATTATGTTCCTTTCTTCCCCATCATCGGTATCCCTTGATCATCACCTCTGTGACTTACAGTTTGCTAGCTCTTTTGTGTAATGGTACTATTAATATCATCATAAGTTAGGGAAAAAGACTTATATATAGTTCTTAATTTGTAAGTCACTTGTAAGATTTCATGTAATTTCTATTAGTTATGTGTAATATGAGTTGGGAGGACTTATCTTTAACCTTTGCTTCTTGTTTAATACTAGCATATATTGCAACAAACGGGTTTCCAATAATTCTTCAAGCATATGAATTTTACATCTTCTATTTATTTAATCTTTTGGGTATTTTGCTTTAGAGAACTTTACATGAAGGTCGAGCTCAAACATGTTATAAAGGGGAAAAAAATGGTGTTCACTATATATCTCTATCTCAACATTGAGGATGGAAATCACCTACCATATTTAATTTAGTGTCTTACTTTATACCTCATTCACAAGAACACGTCACGTATCCCATTCATTTAACTCTAATTATTCCTTATTTGGTTTTAGGAATTTTTTTAACGAAAATTTTTAAAACTATTCTAGAGAGAAAAAAAGACCCCTCTATAACAAAAATTTATTTCTAAATTAAAATTTTTTAATTTTGAAAGTAAGTTTTTACGTTTATGATATTATTGGGATAGGGTTTTAATAAAAATAATGATTTTTTTTCTTTGTTTATTTTGTTAAAATCAAATAGGAAATAAGATGAGTTAAGTGAATGGGACACGTGACAGGCTGTTGTGTATGAGACATAGAGTAAGACACTAAGATGGGGCAAGAGATTTTTATTCCAACATTGAGAGGGTAGACAGACATGCATGTGCCTATGCATATCTTGTATTGAAGAAATGGAGTGATTCCGTATTAATTAGATTAAACTCTTCTAGTAATTTATTGGTTCCTCTTTCTATTTTTCTTTGGACTTTGGACTTTGGACAACCCCCATTAAGATTAGCTATATTCATATGGCCCCATGGCTCGTACCACTTTGCTTAACTATTTTTTGAATTGAGATATCAAATATTTGTAGATTAATTGGGCTTGCTTTGTTTTTCTTTTTGTATTTTTAAAAAAAAAAAAGAAAAGTGCATAAACAGATCAGATACCACGAGCCTTTTAACAGATAGAAGCTGCATGGTCTCAGACGAGTTTAGGTTTCGAAGTTGCAAGGCCCTCTACAGGTTTTAGGCTTAGAATCTAGTAGATATCTGTACATGAATCGAATGATACTTACTAGTACAAGCAATCCACTGATCAATGTTTGCCAGGTGCGGACCAACTCACAAAATAAGGGGAAAACGTTAGGAAAAGATATGTTTTTTATTGTAGCTTAGTTTGGGGTTACTTCTTTTTAAGCATTTTCTGTGCTAGATTAATGACCAATATGCTAAAAAAAAGTTGCAAATAATTTAGTGTTTCACCTTTTTTTCTCTAAGGTTAATATTAGCTGCTTTAACGGGAGGACATTTCAAAACTATTGGCTGATAAGTATTTTGAAGTTTGAACAGTTAAACAGTGACTCTATTAGCCTTTTTTTTTTTTTGTTGTTGCTGGATTGGGGGCTTTCGCATCTTGAAGATTGATTGTAATTAATGATGAGGCTAGAAATGCAAAGAACAAAAAGGACACCAGAGGAGAGGGCCTAATTCTTGCCATGTTGCTAACTTAAAAAGTAAGAATTCTGAGTTCTGACCTCTTCCTGTCCTTGAGAAGCGAGGGAGTTTGCTTGATGGATCAAAATGGTAGTAAAAGGGTGCTTTGTTTATAGGATGAGGAAAATGAAACCGGGAGAGAAATCAGGCTCCCTCAATTACGCCTGATCAGGAAATTCAAAAATTGAAGACTAACGCTGCATTTTGAGTTCAATAAACCATTACATAGATACTAAAAAGAAGCTCTCTCATGAATATATTACCATTATGAAGAGGCCTGTATGAAGAAGCTGCTATAATTTAAGTGAACATTCTCTTTTAGCCGGAATCCCGAGCTCATCAAATGTCAATCATGTGAGGCCGTACAATAATTTCACATATAATTGATTTTTTTTTTTTTAGCATTTTCCTTGGATACCTTACCCGAATTGCAAGGAATCCTATATTTAAGGAAGCTAGAATTAGAGATGAGGGTCAGATTAATACAGGACCATCAAAAATTTATAGTTCAATATGGATATATAGCAATCATTTCGGCTAACAGCCACCATTCACCCTGGTAGGCATTAGGAACCATTCTTTGATCTTAGTTATTCAACCGAAATCACAAGAACGATGACATTTCAAAGTTCAAATTTCACCCACTGAAAAGCAAATGAAGCTATTTCTTCAGGCAAAATCAAATATTTGCAAGCTTCTGTTCAGAAGACGATATCTGATTTGTTGTTGAGATCAGGATGGCAGAAACTTTGAAGGAAACAGAACAGCTTTTGTTCGATGACTCTGATATTCCTGATTGGCTTTTGACCGAGATCCTCCAACGCCTGCCAGTTAAAGATATCTTCATGTTCAAATGCGTCTCCAGGAGATGGTCCACCCTGATTTCTGATCCTCTTTTTGCCCGCTCTTATGCCACCAGAATCAGCCATAACGTGTTTTTGACTACTTCACAAGATTCACAACCATGGAACCTTCTTTTCAGATACCTGTTCGAAGTAAGAATTCTTTCGTCTAGCATGATAGATGACCGTGTTGCTTTGAACCAATTCCAGGATTTCTCATTGCCAGGCTTTTCGTTAAACTTCCTTCCTTCTGAACAGGATTGCCCCATAAAGATCCTGGCATCGAGTAACGGTTTGTTGTTATGTTCTGAAAGCTTTTATTGGCAGAAAATTTACTACATCTGTAATCCATTTACCAGGCAATGGATTACTCTCCCCCATCCTCTCAAAGCGTTACAATCAGTTGCAACTGGCTTCATAAGCAAACATGATGGCTACAGGCTGGTCCGGATTCCAGCAGCTAACAGCTCATCTGACAATATCTTACAATTGGAAACTTTCTCTTCCAAAACTGGCCAATGGCACTGCTCAATGGTACATTGCCCTGTTCCTGGCTATTCCATCAAGACAGATTGTCCGGTTGTGCATTACAATGGAAGTTTACATTGGCTAGAGCTTCGCCACAGCAAAATCTTTAGATACGATCCTGACAAGAACACCAGCCAAGTCCACCTGATGAACTTGCCTGATGGCAAAGAGAGTGAGCACCTATCTCTCTTGGGGGTGTCTTGTGGTCATTTTCGTTACTTTGAGGTTACAGATACTTGTCAAGGACCGAGAAATTTAAGCATTTGGGTACTTTCAGATTATGATGCTCAAGAATGGTATTTGCAGTACAGGATCAGATTTTCGGATTCTTGGTCTAATCAGGATGAACTCAATAGATTTATTCCCAAAGATAATTTCTACATTTTCCCTCTGGCTCTCCACCCCTATGATTTTGATACAGTCTATCTGGGTTATGGAGGTTGCCTGGTCGAATACAATCTTCGGACAAGAAAATTGGAGGTGGCTCGTCGGAACGTCTACTCACATCAACTGCTAGCTTTCGTGTTCTCACCATGGCCAACAATGATTCCGTAACCATCTAGTAACAATGTGCTTAGTGAAGAAACCGCTTCAATGATTAGAATCAGATTGAATTAAAGGTTTCCAAATTCGAATAATTTCAAAACGGGATCAAAAAGAAATTTGATGTTTTCTCTTATGTAACCCCAAAAGCTTCAGTAGGAATCATGAATTAATACTGAGTTGATGTCTAGCGTTAGGACAGTAATATTTTTACTAGAAAAATTGCTTGTGCTTCACTGCAAGGCAGTTTGATTTTTTTTGTTATCATGAAATATAATATTTTATGATTAAAAGTAAAATTTTCATTTTAAATTTTTAGAGAGCCCTTCTTGCAAGGTTTTAAGGAGACAAAATATGTAGAAATTAAGTAAAAAAGAAGGAAAAAGAGAAAGAGAGTATTAAAGAGATCAAATAAACAAAACAACAAAATAAAATTGAAAACCTTGTTACCACTATTTCCTTTCTGATTATCATTTTCTTTATTATCCCTTTTATCTTTTTTTTTTCGTAACACCTATTAATTTATTATCTTTAATTGAATCTTTTTGAAAAAATATAAAAAGAATTTGTATTTTCTAGGCATTATAAAACTACGATTAAAACATAATTTAGACAAAAAAAATTAGATAAAAAATCTATAAAAAGAAAAATCATTTTTCTTAGAAAAAGTATGAAAATACCCTTTTGTCCCTTAAATATCTTTAAAAAAACTAAATTGTCAATTTTAAATTCAAAAAAGAGATTTCTATACAATATTAATTTTCTTAGCACCACCAAATACCATATTAAAGTTTTAGAAAAGGAAATTTAATTGGAGACAGAATTAATATATAAGTATAGACGGTGACGGATCTTAACATGAGATATTAGGAGGTAAATTTGAAATGAATTAATTTTATGGAGGATCAAATTGAGATTTTTGTTATATTTATGTACAAATATTTATTAAATACATAAAAATACTAATAGAATTTTAAAAATTTTGAGGGGGCCAAGGCCGCTACAAAGTATAACAAGGATCTGCCATTGGGTATAGATGAGAAACCCCATTTCCATAAGCCAAAACTCTCCAATACCTACTTCCGGTCCGGGACTGCAGATTGCATTAACTCCCATTCAATTATCAAATCATATCAGTTATATCTATTCCTGGAGATGATTGAGCCTGACACCTTATGAGCAAATCCATTGAGCATTTCTATAAACAATTTTGTGGAAAATATTTATATTCTTTTGTCATCTTAATTTGTGATTGCGCGCCTTCCTGTTCAACCATATTCGCGTGAATTGAACGGACAGGGATATACCGTGTCGGCCATAGGCCCATAGTTCATAGCCAGCCTAAAAAGTGCAAACAAATGATAGGTAAGTACTAAGTAACTGTCATCAAGAAACGCATGTTGAGTTAAGTGCAATAGGTTCAATAGTAGTACTTCTTTAAATAAAGTTTAGAAATCTTAATTTTATGAATATGAATAGAAAAAATAGATTTAAAATAATTTTTTTATTTGAGTCCGATACAGCTTAACTTTAAATTAGTTAATATCAATATAACTATTGAATATTGGAGATTTAAATATATATATATATATATATTTAAGTCATCACATATGCTTCTAAAAGGAGGGATCCATATTATCGATAATTATTTTTTGTACAATCCTGTAATTCTTTAATCATAATAAAAAATTATGTGATGATCCATTATGAAGCCCACATTATTAATTGATGGACCCTTATATAATTTTTTATTATAATTGGAGAACTACAGGATTGTTAAAAAAATAATTATAGATGATATGGTTCTTAAAAAAAACAAAACATAGACAAAGCAAATGGAAAAAGGGAAAAAATCAATAAAGAACAAAAGAAAACTATTACAAAATCTTTAAAATAAAGATAGTAAGATGTGACTCAAAGCAAATGGGAAAAGGAAAAGAACCCATAAAGAGCAAAAGAAAATTACATTACAAAATCTTTAAAATAAGATCCTAAAATATGACTCAAAAAGGTGTGTAAACCCATAAAGAAAAAAGAATTGTTTACATTTACATACTTACAAATAAAGTAATAAAAAGGAAACAAGATTAGGTCTATAACTCGATAATGAGTAGTATTACAAACTTACAAGTCATTGACTTAAAAAAGAAATTTTGTGATTGCTAAAGAAGTCCAAGACTAGGGAAAAACCCAGAGAAGAAGGGGTCTCTGATCCTGTTTACTCCTGGATATATGAACATGCTGTCGTACGTATGAAATCAGCCAAGGCCAAGGCCAAAGCCAGGCCAAGCCAAGCCCTTGCGGGTTTTCAAAGTCAAGAGAAAATCAAGCTCTGGACTTGGACTTGCACCCCAACAAACAAAAATGGAATTATTTCAATTCAATTTGCACGTATGGCCATTGGCCAGGCTCAAGACGCTTAAGACGAGACGACTCGGGCGTACGTAAAGCCCCCTCCCTTAACGCGGATATATTGTAGATAAGCTTTTGAAAGGGTAAAACACTTGGCCAAGAAAATCCTTCCTAAACCAAAGGCCATTTTCCTTCCACTATTGTCCCAAGTCCGCGTTACATTGAATTAGATTTTAAAGAAAATAACTTCTTTATACTTATACATATAATTAATGATAATTAATTTATTAACTTTCGTTTTCATTACAGCTTTTTCTTTTTCTTTTTTTTTAATTATTATATCATCGTGTTATCTAGAGGTGACAATCGGGTGGGTTGGGCGGATTTCGGACCGGATCCTTTCAAGTTCAGATCATTCGGGTTCGGGTCTATAACGGGTTCGGATCACTTCGGATTCAGGTTTTTTCAAATTTGAGCCTAATTGGATTCGAGTTGATTCGGATTTGAACCGTTTCAGAATCAGGTTAACTCAGATTCGGACGAATTTCAGGCAAGTTTTGTACTTTTTTTAATTTTATGAAAAAAAATTTTGATATGAATGAAATTTTAAAAATCTTAAATCCGAAAGGTTAATATTTTTTATTTACTGTACTTTTGTATTTAATTATGTATATAAAGTAGTATAAACTAATTTATATAAAAAATTTATGAAAAAAAAGAGTTATATTACTATTAATTAAATGAATTAATCTACATAAAAATTTATGATTCATAGTATATTATATATATATATATATATATTAAGATCTATTCACATTGTTATCACTCATTACTAATAAATTATGAATTGGATAAATGATTTAATTAGAAAATGATATATACAACAGAATAAATTAAAAATAAGATCCAAACCTATAACATTACATTAGGTTAGTAATAAATTAATAATCAATAAATTAGAAATAATTAAATTTGGAGAAGTCATATTTTAAAAATATATATTTATAACACTAAATAAATAAGAAGACATATTTATGATTAAGTAAATACCATACATATTATATAAATTAGTATATAATATAGTATCAATAAAAACATATCATACACATTAAACATTGACATTACTTAAATAAATTGTTAGATTTAAAAACAAAACGTGTATCAATAAGACTAAGAAATGATGAGACAATTTATTAATTAAAGGTAAATAATCTTAACTCTTATAATTCTTACAAGTTAAAACTAAAATTCCTAGTAGTAATTAAAATAAATGTAATATTGTATATTTATAACATGGTAATGGCATTTACATAGGTTAGTTGATTTAATTTTTAACTTTTATTAAGTATGATTATTGAATTGATTATTTGAATGTTAATTGTGTATAAATAAAAGTAATATTATCATAGAAAATTATTTAATTTGTAAAATTAAACTAATTTTTCTACTACCACTACTACTAAAAATTATTATTATTATTATTGTAAGATTATTATTATTAATCTTACAAGATTTATTATGTTTATATACATCTAAATTATATATCTTTTCACTAAACAAAATTATAATTTGTTTAAAATTAGTACATCAAAACCATTTATTTATTTATTTATTTATTTATTAGACATTATTATATTTTGATATTATTTTTTATTTATTTTTAAAATGTAAACATTTGATTTATGTATTTATTATTATATTTTTTTTAGGTACAGAAGATGCTGCCTATGCAGCTAAGGTCTTAAGTAAGTCACTCCATTGGCATCTTGCTCAAGAACATGCATTATGTATTTATTATTTAATTACCATAAAAAAGATTAAAAAAATCAAATTACAAATAGATAGTCAATTGTCTACTTAGACTTAGGGGACTTTAGTTTGATAGGATGAATTTTGACTTATCTACCATAATTTGTTGTACCTATATAATTTGTTTATGTCACCTATATAAGTTATTGTTACTCTGCGTATAGATGAGATGTAGACTGTTTTTCTAGAGATTACAGCCTAACTTAAGTTTGTTTTAAGTTTCCTTTCTTCACAAAAAAAAATTGATCTAACTTCTGAATTACAAATTTGTAACCAAGTGGAGATTATTTATTTACTCAATTGTATAATTAAAACGAAAAAATATTAAAAATTTACAATAAATTTTCAACTAAAACTTGTATTTAAAAAATTATTTAATTTTATTTAAATTTTTTGTATTAAATTCAGACAATTTCGGGTTTGGGTTCGGATCAGGCTCGGGTTCCGGTGCTTCCGGATTCGGATAATTTCAAATTCGGATCGTTTCGGGTTGGATTTATTTTGGGATTGAGCTATTTTCGGGTACGGATTATTTACTTTTTTAGTCAATCAGATTTAGATTCGAAATTTTCGGATGAATTTTCCGGGTACAGGAATTCAAGTTCACTTTACCAACCTCTAATGCTATCCTTAATTTTCGGATATCCCAGTCCCAGTAAACATAGTAAGACTTGGTCCCCTTTAAATCCAAACTAAGGTTTTTTTTCTTTTATTTCTTTTTTCTTTTCAAAGTTACGTCACGCTCTAATATTAAAATCTATTCGAGTTTCAAGTTTCAACTTTGAGATAAGTGGAATGAAAACTCAAATTTCAGTTATAATTTATACATATATATTAAGAAGAAAAATAAGTCAAAGAGAAAAATTTTACTATATTATTTGGTGAATTGATGCTGACAAAAGTTTAAAAATTTCTAAACTCTACTCATTCTGTCATTTAGATTCCTTTTAACTCATTGTCATTGACATTTTCTTGTTTGCTTCAGGCCAGAATGGCTCTCTTTGTCAATGCTTCTAATAAATTACTATAAATTCTGTCGGTTCTTATTTATTAATTTATTATTACTAATTGTTACAACTTACAAGCTTCTTCAAATTTTATTCTATTTTATTTTTTATATATTAGCAATTGATTCCCCCAAGCTATACGTTGGATAAGTTTTCTACATTTGGTAAGATTAGTAGATGAATTTTCTACATCTGGTAAGAATTTTCAATAAAACATGGAAAATGCAATGCACGCTTTGGTTTCTAATTTCGCCTTTTCCTTTAAACAAGTTTATTTAGTCATATCTCCACTCAAAAGTGTGCCACATATACGTATAATTAACCAATCAACCAGTAAATTCCTCAATACGGTACCATGATTTTTACTAATAAAATTTTACTATTTAATACTTATTAACTTTTCTTTTGGGTTTAATTAGTAGATTTTTCTATTTACTTTTTAATTAGTTTCTTCAAAAGTTATTATCAAATCAAAATAAAATTATAAATTAGATACTACCAACTTACTTTAATGGTTCCATCAAGAAATAGAATAATACTACATACGTTTTATTAAAAATTATAGTTCTAATTTTTATTTCTGATAACTATATTAGACACCTATTAATTCAGAAACTAAACAGAGTAAGTTCTTTCAAATTTATTTTCTCATTCGAAATAAACATTAGTACTATTGTAATGTTTACGTTTGCATATGTAGCTATATGTTTTGTCTTTTGATGAAGCTATATTTTCTAATGTGCAATTAAAAGTAATTAACAAATATACATTAAAAAAAACAAAGTTACCACTTTTTTTGTAAGTATACAACTTTTTTTTATTCTTTAAAATCAATGCAAAACTTTACTGTAATATTAACTTGTGCAACAACATTTTTGCATAGAATAATGATTTGAAAAATTAATTTTCAGTACAATAAAAGTCAAAAACAAAATAATTTTAGAATCTAGACTTTATCTTTCTTGCACTAAACCTTGGATGGTTGAAAATATCGTACTCAACATTGATTTTACTCAAAATTTAAGGACCAGTATTTTTAAATTTTAATGAGCAACAGTTCCATAGAAATGCCAAAGTCGTAGGCTTTCAAGACTTCATTGACTACATAGACCCACATTTTTAATATTATACGCTTCAAATATTAATAATGTCTGGCTGAGATAAACCAAGAAACACATGTCAATAAAAGTAATAAAAAATTAAAAATCGTTTTTTTGTGACAATATAAATATATTTTTATTAATATTTAGAGACTGGTTTGACATAATTCAGCTCTAATAATTACTATTAATTTATTTGTGTTTTTTTAATCAAAAAATTAATATCTTTTAACAATATTTTGATTGCTAGAAATTGGAATTAATAATTTCAAGATTTTAATTTTAAATTCTGAACATATAATAAAATGACTATAGTTTATAAGATAAGATTGTTAATCCTTAATAACCCATTAAGAAAAGTCCCTCCCTCACCATTTTCCTGCTGGCCTTCCACCCACATTGAAAGGGACAGCTTCGGCCTTTGCTTAATTGGACCCCATCAACGCCCCATCAAGCCTGGTTGAATGTTGGGATAAATGGGGAAAGAATCCCTATGACTTGTTCTTAGTTACGATGCACTCCGTGATCTTTATATTCGGTTCAATTAAGCACTTAAATTGGATGAATACGAATCTTGGTTTACTACTATAAACTCTCTTATCTTTAAATTGATAAGAAAAAGTATTAGCACATATTTGTGTGACAATAAATCATAGTTAGTCTATTTCAAACAAAAAAAAAATCAAAAAATTGAGGAATCAATATATCCTTTTGGATATAGTTTAGGTACCAATTTAAATATTAAGTCAAAAAAAAATTCCAAGGATTCAATCTGAGACAAAGTTCGAGGACCGGATTGTAATCCTTAGCGAATGTCTGAAGGCTTTATTGGAATTAAGGAAAGTAGTAATAATTGACAAACAGAGGCCAAATTCCCTATCTAACCCGGCACAAAGTGTAGCCAATTATAGAACAAAGCAAGGGAGACGTTGACCATGTCATCCCATGATTATTGGATACATAATGACCAAGGTGTACAGAGTTACAGGGTATAAAAATAAGATAGCATGCAGGAGATAATAGATGCGTGAAGCTGACTACTTCAACGTCAGATTTCATTGGATGGAAAGCAACATTACTGGGACAAGTGAAGCAATATTATAGGACAAAGGAACATTTTCCTTTTATCTTCATTACATAAACGCGTGGAAGTTTCCACCAATCCCAAAACCCTCACAAATTTTCCAAATTCACTCGGCAAACCTTCGCTGTCTCTTTCCCAGGCATTGTGCGTCTATTTAAAGCTCCTGCAATAGCTCATCAGAATCAAAAATAACGAAGGACAAAAAGTATAACACCTCAAAGACACAACAGGAACAACATATAGCTTATGTCGCAAATGGAGGTCGCCACTGGCTTTCGGTTCTTTCCGACAGAAGAAGAGTTAGTTTCCTTCTACCTACGCAACCAGCTTGAAGGCAGGAGACAAGAGATGCACCTCGTTATCCCTGTCCTCAACATTTATGATGTGGAGCCATGGGACCTTCCACGTACGGTTTTCTTCGCTGCTTTTTTACAGTAGGAATGTTATGCATGTTCAAAATGCTTCAGAAAGTATTCTACAATAATTAAGTTACCTTTTTTTTTATCTTTACCGGTTTCTGATATGCTGCAGCGCTTGCTGGAGAGCTCTGTAGAGGAGACACCGAGCAATGGTTTTACTTTACGCCCAGACAGGAGAGGGAAGCTCGGGGAGGGAGACCAACCCGAACTACAGCTTCTGGATACTGGAAGGCAACGGGGTCTCCCAGCTATGTCTACTCATCAGATGATCGCGTCATAGGAATGAAGAAGACCATGGTCTTTTATAAGGGAAAAGCTCCTTCTGGGAGAAAAACCAAATACAAGATGAATGAATATAGAGCCATTGATGCGGTAACCAACCCATCTGCTGGTGCTACTCCTCAGGTGAACATTTATAGAGTTAAATACTCCCTTGGGCTTAAAGCTAGATATGAACTTCTTCCATTTCTAATTATCATTTACTTGTTTACCATTTCTTAATGTAGTTGAGACACGAATTCAGTCTGTGTCGAATCTACGTGGTATCGGGCAGCTTTCGAGCATTCGATAGACGTCCACTTGAAGCTGTGTCCCGAGGAACACAACTTCATGGCAACGGGGCTGCAACATCTTCTAGGACAGCCACAATGATGGAGATAACAAGCCCCTCAAGTACTTCAAATTCTGGAGGAGATCACTCTGACCTCCCAGAAGCCAGTGAAGACGATATTTGGGAGATGGTTAATGATCTAGAAGAACCTCCCTTAGGATGGGAACTGCCAACTGGACCCGAGTGGAGCAATATTGGTAGCTAAAGTTAATCGTCCCCTTATGTGGCATGAAAAAAGTGTACCATATAAAGCTCAAAGCATGAGCAAAACGTAACTTTAGTAAGTAGGAGAATTTCTTTTCCCGCTCCTAGCTAGGTTAAGGGGAAGCAATAGCAAATAAGCACGATCTAAAGAAATTAATTAATGTAAACTAGGATTATTCTTGTCAAAAAGCCAGAAGGTTGTGGAAACTCCAACAGTTTTTGTAGAGATATCTGTCACTGCTAGTTGATTCTATTGAGTTTCAAGAAGTGCTCACGTATTCTCCTCCATAGAACCACCACTTTTAAAGCTCAACACTGGAACTAATAACCTGGAGTCAAGTAAACAGAATAACAGCAACGAAATGAAGAAAATAACCTTTTGAAAATATGACAAAGTTTGAATAAAGACGAGCAGAACAACGGTCAATTAATTAAAAAATGAATATCAATAAAGGACAAACAAGAAAAAACAAGAAAAAATGTAGTATGCCTATCTGCTTATTGACTTGTTAAACATCTAAACCAAAGTTTTGTTGAGTCATAATTCATGCATGCCTATATGCCAACAAGGAGTTTACATTGGACTGGTCATTATCATATACTCATGCATACCGCTGCTATCATCTTTTGTAAATGGAGTGCAAGCAACTGTGGATTTAATTTTTGCCTTCTTCGATGGTCCAAGCCAAAGTTAACAGAAAACGGATATTTACCAAGGAAACTAGCTTCAAACTAGACCAGATACAACACCGGCTATTAAACTACTGTAAGATATTAAAGCAATGTTGATGACAAAATGAAGCTTCAGGCCTGGCATGGCCAAAGGGTACCCCGTACCCTGCTCAACCAAACATAATTAACACCCCATATCATAAGCAGATGCCAACTTCTCAAAATAGTTCTAAATATTAATGTATTGAAAAGGATCTGATGGTTGTCTTAGTTACAATAGCACAAGGAACCACCTGGTTATAAAGATAGATCATCCCAACTCAAGTTTTCTGATTGATTATTCGACAGATTAAGAATTTAATGTGTACCATCAGCTTTATCTACAATCGAGGTCTTACAAAGTGTATTATAGAGTCCGCAAGAATTCTACATCATACCAGGTTAGGGGGGCATGACCTTGACAAATCTTCACTGAGACTTTACCCCATGAAGTTGATGACAGCTCACACGCTGTTTCAAGAGGACCATCCAGGAAAGTCAAATTTACCCTATTATTCTTAAAACTTCATTATGTGGCTATTAATCTAACAACCAATAATAATCAATGTCTAATAAACACTCAATGGTATTCCACCTAAAGATAAGTGGACTAATGACAAAGATAGAAGTGAACAAGGAATTTCACTTAAATGGAAAGCACATCCATAGGCATGAAAAGACCATGATTCAAAATATTGAATTCAACATTTTTGAAAATGAATTCTGCTACACATTTTCTTCGAATATTCTGACCTGTGCTCTTCGTGAACAATCCAAGAAGTTATATAAGAATAGCTAGCAGTTTTCAGAGTGCCTAACATTGAGTAAAAACATAAATAAGACAATTTAATGCTTCACCTAAACATGTCAAAGCTTCAATTCGATGGTTAACATTCCTGTGAAGATGGATGTTTTTTCAACATTCTGGCACATTCAAAGAATGGATGACAGAAACAACAGTTTAGCTATCCATCTATTGCATCAAAAACTCGTAGGCTTGTGCTATATTTGGAGCTAAAATGTGGTCATAAATCATCATTAATTAAGTTATCCCTCCTTTTATGGCCCAACAGGGCGCAACTACTAAAGGAAGTTCTGAAAGAATTATAGCTGCCTATAACCACCCTTGTGGGCTGTTTTATTTCTGCAGGACCTTTTCTTGAAATATTTCCTTATCCTTAAACAAATATCAGCATTGCAGTCAATGAGTTACCATTCTTAAGAAGCTCATAGAAGTGATTTCCTTTCGTCTGTACCTATTGATCTTACTCTTAGTATCGGCAGTAAGCATATAAAGCAACCAAGCAAACAAGGAAGGCACTGGATGAAGAGCTCAGAATAAGATTACCACTTATCCCTGGTCAAGCTTATTTCATCTGCCCCTATAATTCTAACATTAATTGCTCCTTGTGCAACTTTCATACTAATTTTGTTTCAATTAGATAAAATCAGCGTTTCCTATTCACAGATATCTTTACCTCAAACATCAAGGTCAATCAAGCTGCTAATCTTCTAACCCAACCCCACTTTCCCTCTCAATTTACATAATTTTAAAGGTACCCTTTTTGACACTGATAATAACTTTTTCCACTTCCAGCAAAAGGAAACAGAATTTCAAAGTTGCATCTCAATTCTTTGTAGGATCAAAGCCTGTCTCTTTTCCCTCTTTCACAACCGAATGAGTCATTTAGCAACCAAAATTACCCACTCGAACTCCATATCTTCCTGCCCTAACTGACCTCCTATCTATCAATTGATTGAAAATTTTTCCTCTAACTGCTAGCTCATCATTATCTAATTGAGACTATAAATTCAACTGCATGGTTTTTGTAAGCAACAACCTAGAGGTACCTACTGAAGTACACAACTTTCATGCCTAGGTCTCTCACTTGAATCCACATATACAACTCTTATCATGACTAAGAAACTATTCCTCATTGACAGATTCTAGCACCTTCATGGTCCCTGCTCCCTGCTTTTACCTTTTTTCAGACAGAGAGCGAAGAAGCAATAGCTTAGACTGTCCTAAATGCTATCAGCAAAATGAGTTTCATTTCAAGAGGAAATGATAAGTGAACTATGTTGCACTACTTCTAGTATGTAAAAGTATGTGATGAGAACAGATAACATTTTTCTATGTCAGTGATAATGAAAGAGTAACATGGGAAATATATCAAACATTGACAAATCCTAATTGTCATTCTTTTACTTCTTGTGCCCCAGAAACTTTAAGACAAATGATTAGCTCTTCTCTGATGCTTCGTTTGTAACCACAAACATATATTCATCTTTTAGCAATCAGCTTATTATTCAAAAGAGTAGCCCCATAGCATGCACCAAATAACTTCTTCAGAGAAATATCTTTAAAATCCAAATCAACACAAGGCATCATGTTCAGCTAGATCTGCATTTTATGATATTAAACACAACTTATGCAAGGACACCCCGATTAGCCATGACAGATCCTTAGTTCCTTAATGACTAGATACTACCTGAACCACTCTAAATGCTTTGAAATAGACCAAACGGGTACCAAAAACTGACCAGAAACTAAACCTAAACTTTTGCCATCACTATCAAAAGTCAAAATCACATGTCACTTAAGTCAATTCTGTTTAACTGATGAACAAATATGTGACATCTGTGTTTTTCTTTTCTTTCCACTTTCCTTCAAATATCAGAGAGATGAATTAATTCGGTAATAATTGCGTATTTAGACAACCACTCTAAATTTCAACCAAAACAACGACCAGATTTTCCAATATGCGACATGAAAGCCTAAAATTCTTCAGCTGCCCATCTGCCTTCACATTGTGTTTCCATTGAGCAGAACAGGCTACACTGATTATCAGACAGAGGACACCTGACCGGAATCGTTAAAGGAACTAACTTCCAGAAATAACAAAATCCTCCTCTTAAGATTCACTGGTTTCAACTTCAAAGTCCCAACCGTTCCCTCTATCCTAATATCTGCTTAGTTCTCAAAACAGATACCATAAAAGAGGCCCATCAAAGGGAGCAAATTTAACCAGCTAACATCCACCAGACCAGCATAAACAAAAAAAGCGAGCAAATTTATTACTAAGTTTCTCCTATTAATTTCTCTCATTCTTCTTGACAAACAATTTTGCATGGAAAACCAACAGCAGACAGGAAGAAGAAACACAAACACATTGAAAACTTATAAACTACAGACTAAAATAGACTGACATAAAGCCCCTCTCGTAGCATATAAATCAAAAAAGAATGAAACCCAGATTTGTTTCACAATCCAAACAAAGCCACAACATAAACAAAAGTAAAATTCAGAATAAACTGGTAATGACACAAAATGAGTAAAAAGCTTACCTTGGCTTGTGTTTGTCCTTTCTGCTTGCTACCTTTTGTGAAGCAGAATCTAAAAACAGTGTGAAAAGAGAAAGACAGAGAGGTAGTCTGCCGAGCGCTCAATCTGACAGTAAAGCAGCCGTGTATACGTTTGTTTTCTCTCATTGTTGCCCGCTTTCTGCGGCCCTTGCCATGTTTCAAGTTGACGAGTTTTGACTTCACTTTTTCCTACCAGCTACTCTGTTTGGTCGCTAACCTATTGTGGAAATCTTTTATTCTTTTACGTCAATATATAGTTATATACCCGTATTCTTTTTCTCGAAAAGGAAAAGGCAATAAAATTCCATCTTAAGTTTTCATCATTTTATATTTAACTTTTATATAATTTTCTTAATTTACTATTATCATATATTAATTCATGATTTATATCCTAAAATTAGATGCTCTTCTTTCTTTTAAAAAATAAAATATTAAAATTAATTATATATAATATAATTAAATAGAACTACAGCAAGAAAAATATTAGAAATTATAAATGTTTTTGGGCACTTGTGACTGTTACTTTCCTAGTCAATTTTCCTTATGGGGCCCTGGTCCCAATTTTCAACTTGCTAGTTGGTGAGACATGTTTTTTTTTTTTTTCTGGAACTAATAATCGAACATGTTTTCAATTTCTTGACAAAGTGCAAAATTGTCTTGGATTCAATAAACCACAAACTCCGGCCAAAATGAATAAGGCTCCCTTGACACAGTTGTGAGTTGTGGGATTAGTTTTGATGAGATTAAAATATTAAAATTAATTATTATAATGATAAGATTAAAATTATAACGATGATAATAAAATCAATTGTGAAAATATATACATTTGAATAGTAGTGAGATGAGAATGTAAAATGATAAAAAAATACATTAATTTAGAAAAAGCTCAAGTGGTCTATTAAAAAAAATAAAGATGACGTGGGTTTTTTGAAAGAGTGATGTGGTAGAAATTGAGAATTTCCATTGCAGTACTTTGCTGCAATTAGACCGTTGCGCTTTGGGGGATGCCACATAGGCAATCCCCACTGCAATGATGTTACACTTGAGGCCCCATTTGGGCCATTGTAGCACGTTTAGCCTTTAATTAAGCGTGTTTAATGTTTTCCAAAGAGAGCTGAAATAAACCAAAAACAAAATGAAACATATTATACTTCATCCCTAGATATTGTCTCTCTTTTACATTCATAAAGTTTAAGAAAAAAATGTTTAATTAAGTACTTTGTTATCCTGATGTTTGTAAATGTTTTTGAAATTTTGTGTAATAATGTAATAATAATAAAAAAGAAGAATGATAAAATTAAAAATTAAAGTTTATTGATTATTTATTTATGTTAAAAAACAAATAAATTAAAATTTTCCTAAAAAGAAAGATGGATAAATAAAAAAAAGGATAAAGTAGGAATTAGTAGTAATAAGAAAGTAACCTCTAACAAGTTCACTGGCCACTGGCCCCCTAATAATAAATTTAATTGCTTCTTTACCCATTTCCTTTCTTTTTACCAAAACGACTAAACTCTCCTAGTCCACCCAACACCGACTCACCGATTTTATGTTGCCAAATGTCAAGCAAATAAACAGCCAGCTCTTTGGACAAAGAAAAAAAAATTAAAATAGATGATAAATTCAATTCAATTATTGGCATTAATGGATTTCTATAAAAATTACACTCAACTGAAATAATTCTGAATTTTGATACCGATAAAACCGACATCTAAACAAATGATTTGTTTTTTGGCCAAAAAAAAAGACAAATGATTTGTTAAATGTAATCGTATTTTATGAAGTCATCCTGATCGTCTAGAGTATTAAACTTTTTTGATTAATCGGGATAACCTTAAAATATTAAGAAAGAATTAAAGTGGTGTTAATCATTATAGGATGATAATAATCGATCTCGATATTCTCCTTATTAGGTCCTTTATTTGGTTTTGGTAAAAGAACAAATAAAATAATCCACTCTGGCTTTTGGATTAGTAGGAATAAGTGTACTTATCGTTAGACTAACTAATGCTCAAATATATCTAAAAAAAAAAAACTAATGCTCAAATTTTGTAACTAATTTAGTAGTGCAAAATAGCATGTGTATAAACTCAAATAATTATATATTATCCAATTGAAACATTGAATTGAACTGTTTATAAAAAAATAAAAATAATAGAGAATAGGTTTTGTAGTAATCTGGGTGGATGTCAAAGGATTTGTCTTGTATATCCATGATGATTAATTAAATGAATTATTTTATATGTAATGTAAATGTAACAGCTTAATTAATTAAGTATTAAGCGATGGCCGCCGACAGTGGAGATTGCTCATTGCTAGCTTCACGGTGAGAAAGCACTTATCAGCAAACCGCAAGTTGAAGCTCTGCAAATTAGAAAATTATCACTATCATGGTGGGATCATTAACGAACCAAAGAATATTCAATTCTTATAACCATGTGGCTGTGACTTGGGCGTATGAAAAGGATCGAAAAGGATTCGCATGAAAATGAAAAATTGGAGTATACAAAAATAACGAAAGGGACATAAGGATGTTTTTAAGCCAAAGCATATATTTTTGAAAAAAAAAATACTAATTTTTATGGGAAATAAAAATTTGATTCAACGCAAATCAGGATGAAAGATAAGATTAAATCTATTATTATACCTTTAACTAAGCTGCCAACTTTAATTAAGCATGGTTTAGAAATATTTAATTTTTATTAGTAGAAAAGGATAAGTGGAAAAAAATGATGATTCAACAACTAGAATCTCTTCATAATCCTTAACAGATAAGATTGAATCTTTAGAATCTCTTTACGCAATAGTTTAGCTAACATACAATAAATATATTCTCTAGAGATAAGTCTCCGGCCAAGACCTTCTAGTAACTTAAGTCGTACTAATCCTAACAAAAGTTAAAACTAATTTAAAAAAGTTTATCTGAAACAGACAATAATTAATTTATTTTTTCGGATAAACTGCACATTCTTAATCTAATGTTCTATTGCAGTTTAAAGGGTTTACTTAACTAATGTCTATAGGCACAGGTTAAGTCTAATTAATGATGATAAAAAGTAATATTAAATTTTGTAAAGAGTAATAATTATTGTCAGAAAGTATTTGAATGACAAAAATGTCTTTAGATTTATTTAAGGCTAAACTTTATAAATTTGGGGTTAAACTTTGACAAGGTTTTTTTTAAAAAAAAAACTCTACAATAATATATTTGAAAATTTAAAACTAACCTTTAAAATTAAAATTTTTTATTTGGGACTAAATTTTATAAATTTGGGGTTAAACTTTATAAATTTGGGGCTAAATTTAATTAAGGGTATTTTTATCTTTAAGCAATAACAAAAATATAAAATAAATGTTAAGCACCTAAAGACAAGGTAATTATTGTCAATAATTGCTTGCTATAGGTACCCATTAGCAATTTCCTTCTATTAAATAAAAAAAGTGCAAAACATTTTTTTAACTTTCGGTCATTTCTTCCTTTTAACTAAGGGTCTGGTTAACTAGTGCCTATAGACACTGGTTAAACTCATTTAATAGAGTTAAAAAGTAACTTTGAATTCTGAAATAGCAATAATTATTATAAAAAAAAAAATGATATGATAAAACTATCCCTAGATACAAAAAGTTTTTTATTTGAGGTTAAATTTTATCAATTTTGTATTAAACTTTAATAAATTTGTTAAAAATTTTTTTTAAAACCCTACAATAATATATTTTAAATATTAAAACTTACCCTTACAATTTATTTTTTTTATTTGGGTTAAACTTTATAAATTTATAGTTAAACTTAATTAAAAGTATTCTTATCTTTAAACACTAATAAAAACATAAAATAAATGATAAATACAAAAAACAAAACAATTATTAAAAATAATTACTTTGTTTAACTGTGCCTATAAAGCAGAACCTGGCCGACATCTGTCCCCTTTAACTAAACAGAACCTGGAGCAGTCAAATAAAGTAGTACTACTATAAAGCAGTTTCAGTTAACTGAAAATGAAAAAAGAAAAAAAGAAAAAAACTTAAATTAAAAAGAGATTCTGGCCGACATCTGGCTATAAGCGAAATAAAATAGTGTTCAAACTCAAAAGCAAGACAACGTGTTTAATGTGATCTCATGAGTCATGACATCAAGGTCTGTTAAGTCAGAGGATAGCCGAAAGTTAACGTAATCCAAAACTAAGAAAGTTCCCGATCTTTTCTTATAAACCAACCAAACGGCCTTCTAAATTTTCGAAACCAACCAAAAACACAGCTCAAGCCTAATCGGCTTTTAGTTATGTTCGGCTCGAACAACGATTCGCTGTCCTGGTCAAGGTACCAGGACAAGCTGTTCGAGGGAGCGTTGATTATGTTCCCAGAGGAATCGCCGGGCCGATGGGAAAAAATCGCTGCCCAAGTTCCCGGGAAGTCTGCAATGGAGGTTAGGATGCATTACGAGGATTTGGAGCATGATGTGATGGAGATTGAGTCCGGCCGGATTGAGTTGCCGAGTTACGAGGGTGAGTTAGAATCTTCGAGTTGGGTTAACGAGTCGGGTGAGAGCCAAGTATGCTTTGGATCCAAAGGAAAGGAAAGGGAAAGCGAGAGAAGAAAAGGTATCCCTTGGACAGAAGAAGAACACAGGTTAGAATTAAAATTAACTAAAATTTAAAAAGCCGACTTAGGGTACAGAATTTTAATTAATCTTTATTACTTTCACCAAGATGTAATACTAATTCGTTGTTTGTTTGATTGATGGAATTGTTGTTAATGTAGGCTTTTCTTGATTGGACTACAAAAATATGGTAAAGGGGATTGGAGAAGCATATCAAGAAACGCCGTCGTATCGAGGACACCAACTCAAGTTGCAAGCCATGCCCAAAAGTATTTTCTTCGATTAAACTCGATGAATGGAAAGGACAAGAAAAGGTCCAGCATACATGATATCACAGTGGCGGATGAAGATAATGCCATGGATTAAAAGAGCAATAATCAGAATGGAGTTGGTGTTGGAGCGACGGTCGATCACTCGAGCATTGAATTAATGGATCAATCCAAGTTTTTCAATGAACAAGGAAGGTCATTTGGGAGTAATACTCACGGCTTTCACTTCCCATTATCGTAATTTGTGAAGGAAAAAAAAAAGAGGGAAGTTAAGGAGACAGCAAAAATGTAAAATGTTCATATTTTTTATATTATAGTATATGTAAAATGTAAATGTAAATAGTGCTCAAAAGTATTTATAAGCCTTAAAAGAAAAAATGTATTAAGTTGTAAATATTTATCTAATTTGGAGGAAAGTTTTTTTTTTTTAATTTTTAAATAATTAGTTGTCCATTTTCTTAACATTAATTGATGATCATTATTAATTTGTTATGCATCATACTTTTGGCGACCCAAGTGTTTGCTGACCATAAACTTTTGCTGTCCGAATCGTTCCTTATGCTGCTGTTTTGCGAAATTTAGCAACTGGCTTCGACATGACACCGTTTTGAATCATATTTTGCGTGGGCCAAACGGTTTGAGTCAATTGGGGGTCTGTTTTTAGTGGATGTGATTGGGTTTGGGCTACCATTTGGGTGTAAGGACTTCAGGAAAAATAAAAATTTAGGCCTTAATTTGTAATTTCTAAAAAAAAAAAAATTTGTTATGCATCAATCGGCGAATATATATATATATATATATATACTAGCATGGTGCCTCGCGCTAACGTTGCGAGTGTGTCCGTGTTTACGTTACGGGTTTTATGAAACTATATTTTGTACATGTACTTTTACAAAAAATCAATAGTATGAAAAAAGTATATATGTGTTTAGCATAAAAATCACATTATATAATTGTAATAGGATCAAAATACATATTAATATAAATGTTGATAAAACGGGGCATCCCCAAACATTAGTGTACGTAGGACAAATACAAATCTCAATTCATATGTTCATCTCTAATAATTTACTTACTAAATGTGCAATTAAAATTGTATCTATGAATACCTCAAAAAAAAATTGTATTTATGAAAGCACTCCCAAGTTCCTTTTTTCTTTTGTTTTCAAGGTTTTCATTCATTCAATCTTCATTTTGCCCCTGTCAAATAGATTTAATAGTTTCTTAGGTTTTGTAATTTTATATATATGCATATATAAAAGATTTGGTAACTTGTTTCGTTTATTTGCTGGAGATTTTTCAGGGAATAAGTAATTTTGGGTTTTCAGTCAGCAATGAGAATCATGTGATTCTCTTTCATTTCTTTGGCATCTTTAGCAAAGTTGGTCCTGTCATACATATTTTTTTTAAAGGGCAAAAGCCAAATTTTCCAAGGGAGATAAAGGGAGTTAGTGATTGAAAAGGATAAAAAGAAAAACAATATCTACCTGCTTTTTGAATCGATATTAACCAAATAAGCAAAGGAGATAATCTTTATCTCACAACTAAAACTTTCAAAGCAAATCAATAACCATATTAAAAATAGATTGTAAGTACTTAACATACTTTCTTCCAACTCCTTCACATTTCACAATGGCAAATATAAGTAGAGGTCCTGCTCCTGTTGGTCACAAAGTCATGCATTTCTAACCATCATTAATTACTCTAAGAATGACATGCTCTAAAGTCATCAAAGTTACTAACATAAGATGCATGGAAAATAAAAAATATATCAAATGTAATAGTTACCTTTTAATATCACTTCAATTTTCCTGTTAGCAACAAAGAGCAACAAATAAATGTCCTTTCAGTTGCTGACATTCAACAAAAGAGAGCCAACAAAAGCTTTCAATCATATAACCAAGTCATGACATAACAGAAATTTACTTAAACTTTTTTACGAAGGCATGATCATAAAATTAAATACAGTAAAAGTTCTTCCCCCCAATTACCTCATCTATATCATCCTCTCAACCAACACCAAAACTTATAGTTTTGGCTACACATCTACCCGCCATCCTCACGAACACAGATTGCCATGGGCAGAATAACTTGTATCCTTCACCCTAATCAGTTTAGTATCATATGTAAACCAATAACCTTGGGACGTAGAATCTAAAGTGCTTGTTTAAGATAACATATATGGTTATCTAATTAAACAATGGGGTCTTGAGGATATTATTCGGAAAATGAATGCTCACTCAATTTTGTGTTAGTTATCTGCCACAGATAGGGTCTGTGAAGTCAAAAGAAGACAAAAAGAGGTAGGGCCTATGAATTCAAAAGAAGAGAGAGGTAATTAACAATATCTTATTTTCTTCTAGTGGGTATTCTTCTCTAATGCAGAACATTTATAGTTGACAAATAATTTGAACCATCATATAAAAATCAGTAGGTAAATGTAACAATTTGTTCTTCATCATATATATATATATATATATATATATATTTGAACGACCTGACTGCTTTTCTAACAAAATTTCAAGATGAAACTTTCACACTTCATGTTTATTATTACGATCATTTTGGTTATTTTCATGCTTGAGGAAATTAAGCTAACCATAAGGGACTTGGGATTTGGAATGGGGAAAGGATATGAAAGAGGAATAAACACTTAATGTAATCAAACATTCAAATGAAAAGGAAATATTCAAATCGACAGTAGGGGAAAAGGGAACAAATCTAGGAACCCACAAAGTTACCTAGAGCAATTGTAGTGATTCAGCTTGTCTCAAAACGATAACCAAAGTAGTATATTGTGAGAAAATTCAAACTGCAGGAACAAAAGAACAAAATTGAATCTATTAAAGGGAAATAAGAATTGAAAGGAAAAAGAAGAGAGGGAAATGAATGAGATTGCTATGAGAAATAAAAGAGGAAACAAACATCTTTTTGCAAGACACCAAGCAACGACAAAATATCCATTATCGACTGAATGTTTGAATCATTGGCATCACTATATAACACAACAATCGATATTAAAATAGCTTGAACACTTAATAATTCATTCACAATTATAGGAAAAGGAGTAAAAAAGTGAGAAAAAAGCATCTGAAACACAAAAGGAATAATCATCAAAACCCAGGATTGATGACTAATATAAACTTTAGAAATGGGGAAAAAGAAGAGTTAAGAGTAGAACTGACAAACCTTACTAAAAAAAGGCTTCAATCTGCGGCATTGTGAATGAGATTTTCCCTTTTTAAATGATTCACGGAATTGAAGCGTAGAAGTCTATACCAAGCAAAAGGGAGTAATCATCTTCGTTACTTTCAGCCTCAATTTCATGTTCTGCATAAAAACAAAATTAGAAAAAAAAGAGAAAGAAAAATCAGCCAGAGATCTAAATAGTAAGCAAGAGAAAATGCGAGGAAAAAACAAAAAAGAGATTTACCTCAAAAGAACAGAATCTTCAATTTGAAAATGGGCAGAGATGAGGATTGAAGAGCTGGACTGAAAAATGGGAAGGGGTGGTGGTGGGACGGCTATGAGTGAATATCAAAGGGCACGGTGGGGGGGGGGGGGGGGGGAAGGGATGGGGGAGAGGTGAACAGCCATGAAAGGGGAGGGATTTTAAAATTGATTTTTTTAAAGAAGAAAATATTTATATTTAATTGTTAAAATATAAAACTCCAGACAAAGGATTCTCAAATGTAAGAGCTCTAAAAGTTTAGAGCACCATGTGTCAATTTTTGAGAGCATCAAAGGATAAAAATCAACTGTATGTATAGATGTATAGATGTATATATATATATATATATATATACTAATATATAAAAAAAAGAATGTGAATTTACTATAACACCCATTTTATCTAAAAAACCTCTTAATTGACTATGGGGTCCATAGGTTTTTTCGTCATTTTGAAATAATTATTTTACCTTTACCTTATTTTCCTTTTTTTTCCTTTGTGGGCCCACTTGGCATTTTTTTTAATGAGAATGAATGTTAAAATATAAATAATATTTGTGGTGAAGGAAATTTGGTTAATTTTTTATATATATTAACTTTGGTCAATTAAAGGCTTATTTTTTATATATTAAATTTGACTGACAAAATATCACCAAAAAAAATATGACTAATAAAATTTGATTAATTAAAGGATTAATTTAAGGGTATAAAGGGACATTTGACATCTTTTGGTTGGTTGATAAGAAAATAAACATATAAAGTTATTAAATTAATATTTACCTTAAAGAAAATTTAGTTAATTTTTTATCTATTAAACTTGATTAAAGGATTATTTTTTATTTTCAAATAAGAAAAAGGGAATGGACACAAACGAAGATAGGTAACAACCTTGACATAAGATATATGCATTTATAGTATTCAATATGAATTAAGATCTTCGAACTCAAGATAAATAGGAATATTGTTAACAACATTTCCTAGCCACAGTAGAATTAAAAGCATTTTGTTTTGCTTAATTATATTTTACATTATTATTATGACTCAACATCTTAATATGATTGTTAAGATATTAATGTGAATCTTACATGTACATTTAATACAAATTAGAATAAATGAAATTGATTTTATTTATATTTATATACTCTTATCTTTTTTCTTGATTCTTATATTTAATTATTTTTTTATAAAATATACGACTAAAAATTCCGCTGCGAAGTGCGGGTACACAGCTATTATAGAAGAAAAAGAAAAGAAAAAAGTTTGGGTTTGGAGGAAATAGCGGCCTAACGCATAGCCGATAGTTAATGGGCCAACGCTTTTGGGCTCAAAGTCAAAGCCAGTTTAGGTTAGAATCAAATGATAAATTTTACTACGATTTTTCAAAATATGCAAGTGATGTTCTTTTTTTTTTCTTTTTTCTTTCTAATAATATGGAAATTTTTTACAATTATATATACTTGGCATAATGAAAAATACTTTTACAATTATGAATTATAATTATATTCTTCTGGCCAAAAAAATTGAATAATTCTTTTTTTGTGAGACGAAATTTAATAATTCTGCTCCTTTGTCTTTAATTACAGTAGCTTTTAATTTTCTTAAAAGTTTATGTCAATTAAAAACAAAATTTATAAAAAGATAATACTACTTGATTGAAAATGTAAATAAATTTATATGAGTATATACTCATGTAATTTATATCTTGGCCTAGTGTCATGTAATTTATATTTGTTGTCATTCCCATATATATATATATATATTTATAAATGTGATATCAATTTTATGTAACCAAAAAAACAATATCAAATTTACAATGGTTTTCCTTGTTCTCTTATCTTACTTATTCCATTCATTGCCTTGCAACAAAACATACCCTTATAATAATATTAGGATAATTAAGCAATTTAAAATCTTCGGGATATTACATTCTCAAAAAAAAAAAAACTTTGAGATATTGTAACTTTTTTAATTTTTAATACAAAAGCAGGAATAAAAAATTTACTACTACGAGCAAACGAAAGAATAAACGTTTTTTGGTCGAAAAGAAAATTAATAATACTCGACTATTAAAACAAACATCTCGCGCGAACCCAAATAAGGCCAAAAGACGGCCGTGGACTTTCCGGTGAGCAAAATTCCCTGTTTGGCTCTACTCCCGAACAGGGTTGAACAAACCCCCAAAAAATCTCCCATCCCAAACACATAGCTACATCGCTCTTCGATGCTCTCTCCGCCAACCAATTAGCTTCGAAGCCTATAACAGAAAATTATTGATGGCGATTCTCTACGCAGTGGTGGCTAGGGGCACGGTGGTTCTGGCAGAGTTCAGCGCTGTGACCGGGAACACCGGGGCAGTGGCACGGCGGCTTCTTGAGAAACTTCCCGAGGACGCCGATTCGAGACTCTGCTTCTCGCAGGATCGGTATATCTTTCATATACTCAGATCCGATGGCCTCACTTATCTCTGTATGGCTAATGATACCTTCGGAAGTACGTTTCTTTTACTTCATTCACATTTCCTTTCATTATATTTATTTTGAAAATTCGCCTTCTTCGAGCTTTGTTATGAGTTTGAATGCTTAGGTTGATAATTGAAGTGATGAAAGAGATTTTGGACTCTTCCTGTGAGTTTCGAGGTTTTAACTCATTTGAAATCTGTGACTTGTTTTTGCTTGATTTTGTTTTCTTTCGTAGTATATATATCTTGCTTTATTGAAGAATTACCAAGCTAGTTATCAGTTATGCATTGATTTAGCATAGTGCGGAGGATTTAGGAAAACTCGAGGAGTTATTTGTTAGCAAATTCATTGGCATAAGTGTTAATTTTTGTGCTTTATTAGTAGGTAAGGTATCATGATTATCACATGAATATAACAAATTAAGTCAAAGAGGTTTCACAAGATAGAAGTTAGATTCTAGTCACCTTAAAAGTTAACTTTTGAAGAATGAAGATTTAGTCTTTCAACTGTGTTAAGTTATGGAACTTATTCATCTCTCTTATGGTGCATCCATTTTCAATTCCTTATGTTTCCTGTTGGATGTTGATAGTTTTCATTTGAAGCTAATATTAGAACATCCTCTGAAGAATGTGTTTGAACAATCTATGTTCCTTTGAAAATTGCATGCTGCCTTCTTTGTTTGCTGTTATTTAAGCACTTTTGTTTGTTCTTCTCTCAACAAGGGAGATAATATGTACAAGCCGTGTTACTTTTATTTCATTTTTGTTTCATTATATTTAATAGTTTCTATATCATTTTACAATCATTTTTATACCATATAAGCTTGTGAGCAGTTTCATAACTCTGGATTACTATTGCTGCCTAATTTTTTGTGGATATTCATTTCTATGCAGCTTTATCTCCTTTCTGGATTGGCTATATTACTTTTTTTTTCCCTAAAATGTAAAAGAAAGAAATGACAATCTTTACGAGTCACTATTCATTGTTGTGTGCAGGGAGAATTCCATTTTCGTACTTGGAGGATATTCAGATGAGGTTCATGAAAAACTATGGCAGAGTGGCTCATTATGCTCCAGCATATGCAATGAATGATGAGTTCTCGCGGGTGTTGCATCAACAAATGGAATTTTTCTCCAGTAATCCTAGTGCAGATACTCTCAATCGTGTTAGAGGTGAAGTGTCTGAGGCAAGTATCTTGGAATGGCTTGAACTTAATTATCTGTGCATCTGTTGGAACTTCATTTTCAATTTTGTCCTTTTTTTTTTTTATATATATATTGGGCCTATCGAGATGTGCTGATGAGTGCTTTAGATTGTTGCAAATTGATTTACTTTTTATGGTTCCTACTTTTAATGGAACACTTCCTATCTCTAGCCGATAGTTGTCATTGTGTAATGGCTTGAATATTTGATTCTGTTACCCTGTTGAAATGTGGAGGTTTTCAATTTTACAAAGAATGTACTAGTGCAATCACTAGTGTTGGCTAGTTCTTAAGGAGAAAGCACTGTGGATTGCTCAGCATCTTTTAATAAAATGTTTGTGCTCGTTATTGTCTGTATTTACAGCATTGTTATTAATTCAATGGCAGCATATCAAGTGATTACTCTACCCTGAATCTGTTATTATTATTTTTCAGATACGTACAATTATGGTGGAAAACATAGAGAAAATACTAGAGAGAGGTGACAGAATTGAGCTTCTTGTTGACAAAACGGCAACAATGCAAGATGGTGCATTTCACTTCAAGAAACAGTCTAAACGCCTTCGTCGAGCTCTTTGGATGAAAAATGCCAAACTCTTGTGAGCACATTCAAATTCTTTTTATCACTTATTATGTTATGGAAATATAAACAAATAGTGAATTTATAATGGTCTATTACCAATAGGCGATAGCATTGGAGAAAAACTATGAATAATGGCTGCTCAGTGCCCATCTCTCCAGAGCTATTTATACATGTGCAACTAGAGCTCGTTGCCATTGGATTTAATCATGGCATTATAATGCTTTCCATACTTCTAATATGTGTATTGTGTAAAAAGCCTACTAATAAGAGGAGAATAGGAGAAATTGATGAAATCATTGCATTTGTCTTTGATGTGTGAAGAATCATATCAAACAATGTCAATGGAATTCTCACTGATTTTGTCCATTTTCTTGGACTACTTATGTGTAATAATTTTTGATTGCACTGTTAGCTAGCATTCTTATCATCCATGGATGTGAATAGAGTTCACCCTAACATCTCAAATTAACTACTTGAACCATCTTAAATTGATTTTAGAGTTGTAAATGGATCACATCTTAAGTTCATGTTTAAATTGATGCCAATAGAGAAACTTACATGACTGTTTACAGGGCCCTGTTGACGTGCTTGATTGTTCTGTTACTTTACATAATAATTGCTGCTTGCTGTGGAGGCCTCACTCTACCTTCATGTAGATCATGAGGGGTAGTTCCACGGGTCTCTGTTTCTACCGAGGCATGCTTTTACCTTCAAGATTATTTTATGGAAGTTTGTCTCTGAGGAGGCTCCTCGGGATCCAGTTCCAGGTTTTGAGCTATATTTGGAAACATAATGTCTATACCGCTCCAGGTTCCAGAAAGGTTCTGTATATTTCACCGCTGTTGCTGCACCTCACTTAGATACTTATCTCTGAAGAATGGGTTTCTGTTTACATTGTTGCAAATCATCTTTACATTCTGTAAATGCATGGATTTCAGAATCTATTATTTATTTTGGGGTTTGAGGAAAACTTGCGTGTTGTAACTTCATAATGTCTACTTCTTCCCATAATCATCTGTTCAGTCATTTTAGTTCTGGTCTATTTACAACTCTCTCTCCCTCTCTAGCCGTTTTAATTCTCCGTGAATTTTGGCATTTCTCTTTGGCGTGCAGTCATGTAATGCATTGTAGCTAGTAAAAATGCGGGTACGTAGTAAATTGGGGCAAATTTTCTCGTTTTGTTGTTTGTTGATGACTAGGTTTTAAGATGTTAGCAATATCTAGTTTTAGAAGGAAACATGACATGTGGATGTTATGAAGTGCTAACTTCTAACACTTGATCTGATTATTCTTTTAAGCTTGAACGACAGGTTCTGCTCGGCAAGGGATTAACTAAAGCAGATCTAACTAATGGCTAAAAGGATAGTAAGAGTGAAAATTGTACGTTTCATTTATTATTATGCCTTGGAACAATCCCGCGCTACTTATAGCTATTTATTTTTTGACTTTGCAGATTTCATTAGATTTAGGCGAGGTTGAAAATGATCTTCTACATAATCTTTTGCTAATAATAATTTTTACTTTGTGAATAATATTTGTCAGGTTTAATTATTTGGATCGATTGGATGGAAACTAGATCTGTGAAATTTTAAGATAATTATTAAGGGCCGTTTCCTTGCCCTAGTTTGTAGCTTTCTACACTAAACTGAGCGGGCGGAGGGGATTGCTGGGTAGGGACCAAAGCTGGAGGGAATTGAAATTCAATCAACTGTACTATTTAATATACGTAGTATTTGTTAATTTGCCATAATGTTAGGCAACTATCTATCTTGTAGGAAAAAGATGGAAATTTGAGTTTACCGGTGAGTGGTGACCATTGAACGTGAAAACTATGCCCACAGTTCCTTTGCGTATGGGGCACCGAACCATCTCGGAAGTGAGAGTCTATGCAAAGACAAAAATAGGGGCTAGTTTATTGCCGCCCCAAAAAGGTTTCCAAAAGTGGCTTGGCTTGGTCCTACTCGCCTAACGCAACCATTAATAAAAATTTGCATTTTATGCTTATGTAACCCACGTGCCCAGAAAAAAGTTTATCCCATCGAACTTCTATACCGTAAGTGGTATTTATAATGGGGCCTAAACAACAGAGTCTACAATCACATGGACCGCCAGATTTCTCTCAAACTGCCACGAAAACCCCCGGGCCCCACAACCAGTTACTTTAATAAGTGAGGATCTTCGGTATTTTGGTTGACTCGGAGTTACAGTTCTTTTGATAATGGATTGTCAGATTATTTCATCGGTCAATTTCCATTAGTTTACATCCGAGGCTGTGAAATATTCCATTTAAATCTTGCGCCAAAACCGGTTAGGAACAAGGCATCTTTCTATCTTTGGTTTCCCTGGATTCCTCTCTGTCTGCATCTCTGCTAACTCCCTTTTCAATTCAATAACAGTGTTCTTCGCATTCTTGGTAGATAGACTTCTTGTCTTACCTTCTCCTCCAGCTCATGGGAACCCTTGTTAGGCCTTTTTTACCAGCTTTTGCGACCGGGAAAGGTCAACTTCTTCCTTCATCCACTGCTTCATTTCCTCCTGCCAAACCACATTTAAGAAAATCGAGAAAGACCCATCATAGAATCAGCAGCTGCAAGTCTAACAGCTTCCTTGACCTAAAACCAGAGTCGAAACCAGAGTGCCTGGATATTGATCTTTCTTGGTTTAACTCTTCTGATCGGCCTTGTTTTGATGTGATCATTATTGGCACCGGCCCTAGTGGTCTCCGGCTTGCCGAGCAAGTCTCCAGCCATGGAATTAAGGTATGCTGTGTTGATCCGTCTCCGCTTTCGCTTTGGCATAACAATTTTGGAGTTTGGGTTGATGAGTTTGAGAACTTGGGACTTGGGGATTGTTTAGACAAAATCTGGCCCATGACTTGTGTCTATATTGATGAGAATTTAACCAGGTATTTAAACCGGCCTTATGGTAGGGTCTCTAGGAAGACACTCAAGACAAAGTTATTGGAGAATTGCATCTCTAATTCAGTTAAATTCCATAGAGCTAAGGTTTGGAAAGTGAAACATGAGGAATTTCAGTCTGCTATTGAGTGTGATGATGGTAGTGAGCTAAAGGCCAGCTTAATTGTCGATGCTAGTGGTTTTGCTAGCAGTTTCATAGAGTATGATAAGCCAAGGAACTATGGATATCAGATTGCTCATGGTATTTTGGCTGAGGTTGATTATCACCCTTTTGACCTGGATAAGATGGTTCTTATGGATTGGAGAGATTCCCATTTGGGAAATGAACCTTATTTGAGAGCTAACAATCTGAAAATCCCAACTTTTCTATACGCAATGCCGTTTGATTCAAACTTAATATTTCTGGAAGAGACTTCTCTGGTTAGTCGACCGGTACTATCTTACATGGAGATCAAGAAAAGGATGGTAGCAAGGTTAAGACATCTAGGAATTAGAGTGAAGAAAGTGATAGAAGATGAAAAGTGTTTGATTCCCATGGGTGGCCCTCTCCCCAGAATCCCTCAAACCGTAATGGCCATGGGTGGGACTTCTGGGGTAGTCCACCCTGCGACAGGGTTTATGGTGGCTCGGACGATGGCCTTAGCCCCGGTGGTGGCCGAAGCTATTGCAGAATGTCTTGGTTCGACAAGAATGATCAGAGGAAGACCACTTTATAATAAAGTATGGAATGGATTGTGGCCAAGTGAGAGGAGACGTACAAGGGAATTTTACTCTTTCGGAATGGAAACTTTGTTGAAGCTCGACTTAAAGGGAACGAGGGGTTTCTTTCACGCTTTCTTCTGCCTGGATCCTTATTATTGGCATGGCTACCTCTCCTCCAGACTCTCTCTTGCTGAACTTGCCAGTATGAGCCTCTCTTTGTTTGGACGTGCCTCGAATCCTTCCAAGTTCGATATTGTTTCCAAATGCCCCGTCCCTCTTGCTAGAATGCTGGGAAATCTAGCTCTGGAAACCATTTAAGTGATGAAGATTGAAAGAATCATAGCCACTTTATTCTCGGAGGGTCTTGCTGATCTCTTGCTTCCTTTCCATTTCGTTTCCTTATATAATAATGAAGTCAAATTTATAAGAACAGATGTGTTCATCCCGTCAGTGTAATGTATGATGGGACTGAAAAAATGTGACAGATGTTTTTCATTAATTGGCAAGTATTGAAGATTATTAGTGAAAAGAAGAAACTTATGCAAAAATTATTACTCTTAATATTACTAATCAAGTTTAATACTTGAATTAAACAATCAAGTTATGTCTAGCTAGTAACTTCTAAATTAAATAATTTTTAACCAAACTTATTTTATTTGCGTAAATTTTAAGTCATACAGCTTTTTCTCTCAGATAATTTTTCTCAAGTTTAGCCTTTTTTGCCCAAAAAAAGAAAGAAAACTGCTTAATCCTTTTAATAAAATCATTCTTTATTTCTTTTGGTAAATAAAAGAAAGTAAAATCAAAATTAAATGAAGAAAGCTGATACATAAAAACAATAAGGAAACTACCTGACCACTTGCTTGCAGTTGCCAACAACAGCCAGCAAAGCCATCTTCTACCTTTTTCTTCTTCTTCTTCAAATTGCTCTCCATTTCTGTTTTATTCTTAAACTTTGGGAATTAGGGTTTTTGACTCCAAATTTCCATGAGGCCAATAAGGCTACCGGAACCTCCTAGCCCCACGAGGGGCATGCCGGAGATCTTCGAAGGCGGCGCGTATAACGTTATCAGGCGCGCTGTTGTCATCGGAAACGGCTCCCCTGGATCCGAGAACCAAAGCATCGGGCTGCTCAGAGCTCTCGGGTTATCCGAGAAGCATGTTCTTTATGTAAGTCCAACTCAACCTTCCCTAAGAAAAATCATTTCTTTTTACTTTTTTCTCTGCTAGTCTTGTCTGAATATTATAGTTTTGCTCCGTGAATTTCTAGTTTTATGTTATTGCTGTTAAACCACTATAAAGTTGTCAAATGGTTACTCGAAAAATATTTGCTTTTTAATGATTTGTAGAATTAGTCTCAAAGTTATTACTATATGATTAAATGGATTATTCATTATTTTCTGTTATTTGGTTTTGTGGTTTTCTTGTTATCTGATACTGATAAGCAGCGAGTTACGAGGCCGAGAGGAGGAATAAATGAGTGGCTACATTGGCTTCCAGTTAGTCTTCACAAGAAGTTGGATTATCTGATTCGGCTGATTCGAATTTACACGAGAGGAAAGAAACTTGTGCCTTTACCTTCAGACAATGGTGGCGCTGGTAGTGTCGGTTTGGCTTCTGTTTTAGAAGCTGATGTTAAGGGGATTGTAACCATGGCCCGTGAAACTTATGAAAAGTACTTTCTTTTTCAACCTTCCGCTATGGAAACTTGTTCTAGTTATCAAGCCTATATAGTGTTGAATGAAAGGGATTTCTGCATTTCCTTTTTTGGATTCTCTTGTAGGATATTGCAAAAATGGTTGTCTTTTAAATTGCATAATGGTTGCAGCATGTAAAGATTTTTCACACTTTGTTAGTAAATTTTTAGATGAATGTCTTTGGGACCTGAATTCTCAAGTATTTTACCATTGGAATGCATGTTTGACTGATTGAAGTATAAAATGTAGCATCTTTTGTTGGATAGCTTCGTTTGGCGACTTATGGATATGTTGATAAATTTTCAGGGATGGTCCTTTGTTGGTTGTTGCATCTGGCAGAGACACCATTTCTATTGCAAGTTCAATAAGACGCTTAGCCTCTGAGAATGTTTTTGTCATCCAGGTTTGTAATGGACCTTAGCTTCTTTCAACTTGCACATTCTGTATTTTCTCTTTCCAATCATGTCCATCCTTTATGTTCCATATTGGTTATGCTCAAAAAAGCCAATAAGTATTCAGATGCTCCTTGATGGTGTATAATCAATGTTTCATGTCTTCATTGATACATTGCTAGGCTTTCTAGAAAATATAAGGTTGTGCTATGTCATCGTTAGTTCTTTGAATCTTTTAGCTTAACATCAGTTATACATCAGTTAACATTATTCAATTGTATGCCTAGTATTAGTTTTTAAATTTCTTTAAATTGCAGATCCAACATCCCAGGTCAGAATTGAATAGGTTTGATTTGGTGATCACCCCTCGTCATGACTTCTATCCTTTAACTCCTCAAGCAAAGGAGCAAGTTCCTCGGTTTCTTCAAAGGTGGATTACTCCTCGTGAACCACCCGATAGGCATGTGGTAGGTGTCTATATGACTATTAGTAACCCGATATTGGAACCTTGTTTGGTTAAAATTTTAGTTTGTCTGAAGAGAGGTTTCTTTTCAACTTTCAGATTCTCACTTTAGGAGCCCTGCATCAAATTGATTCTGCTGCACTCCGCAGTGCAGCTGCTGCATGGCATGATGAGTTTGCACCTCTGCCAAAGCCCTTACTGGTGGTTAACATTGGTTGGCCTACAAGTAATTATTCTTGCTTTGAGACTATCTTTGATATATAACCCACAGGAATTTTGCCCTGGATTATTGATGTCTGCATGCCACGGTGCTTAGAGCTTGTTTTGTGCTGCTTTTCTATTTTATGGGATATGGGCGATGGGATCTTTAATCTTTATGGTTGCCATTTACTTAACAAATTATACATTCCATTGCTGTCAAACTTGGTCTCTTCATAACTGCATGAAGCTGAATATTTTACATGGTTGCAATACTTCTTGAACTTCCTTACGATGTAGTATTTATGAATCTTGAAAAGGAATGATTTGGAGCTGGGCCTGTTTTCCTTTTAACCTCCAGTGACCATGTCAATGTTGTAGCTAAATATATTGTATAAAAAGATTCTTTTTCTTCACTCTCTTGTTGCTCTTTGCCTTATGCCTTCGTGTAATATATGCATGTTTTCTATGCTGCCTCAATTCTTTGCAGGCCACTGTCGATATGGTGCAGACCTTGCAAAGCAGTTAACCGCTTCCCTTCTCAGTATACTTACAAGCTGTGGGACTGTCCGAATATGTTTCTCCAGTAGGACACCTGAGAAGGTTTTAATAAACAACAATTTCACTCACAATTTCTTTCTCACTTTTCTTTTATGATGAGTGATGACTAACGTTATGTACATTTTACCCATCAACTTGGCCAATAGGTATCGAAAATCATTGTCAAAGAACTTGCGGCTAATCCAAAAGTTTACACCTGGGATGGTCAAGGTATATTCAGTTAGTTATATTTAATTTACAGGTAAAATACAGGACTTCTAATGGGTACTTACTATGATGATCTTCAGAGCCAAATCCACAGATGGGACATTTAGCTTGGGCAGATGCTTTTGTCATCACAGCAGATTCAGTGAGTCTGATGAGTGAGGCTTGCAGTACTGGGTATGACGGAAAAAAAAACTTTATATAACTCCTTACTGATTTTTTGGAACATGTTCAACTTTCTGAGATGTTTATTCTACCTGTTGGTTTCATGCAGGAAACCTGTCTATGTTATGGGAGCTGACCGCTGCAAATGGAAATTATCAGACTTCCATAAATCTTTGAGGGAACGAGGAGTGGTTCGGCCATTTACAGGTTCTGAAGATGTAAGTAAATATTCAATGGCATGTTTTGATACCTCTTTTTCCATCCCCCTTATCTTTTGTCTCTGTTTCATATGGCTGGATAAAGTCATAAACTCTTATTTACGCCTGCTCACCATACTGAACTGAACCAAACTCCTAATGTAGTTGTGCTCCTTTAACCATTACAACCGGATTAGATGGAGTAACTAATTTCCCTTATGGGATTAATTATATGGATGATTTTCTTTGTGCTTCTTTTAGATTTCAGAAAGCTGGAGCTATCCTCCCCTCAATGATACAGCAGAAGCAGCCAGTCGGGTACGCGAAGCACTTGCCGAGCGTGGCTGGAGGGTTCGACCGTAATGAAGCTGCTGCTGACTGTTGTTGTAAAGGCACTGTTGATTTAGATCTTGTTTGAATTGGTTGAATAGGACAAATGGGAATACCAGCTTCAAATTCATTCTTTGCCCATAAAGGGGTTTTCAAATATGATACATGTAGAATAAAGCGTTAGCTATTTAGTGCGGCTTGTAAAGTATGAAGAGGGAGCAGGCGTATCTTTTTGCAGCGGAGCTTGAGGCCCTTTGAGGCTGTGTTTGGTCAATGTTTGGTCGCAAATATATGTACTGGTATATAAAATTTTTGTAAATTAAACTGATTTATTGATAATGTTCGATTTACACACCTGAAAATGAAAAACAGATCTGATGCAATGAAATTGACCACACGTCATGCCAACATCTGTCATCTCTCTCGTGTAGTAATGTTGCTTTGTCTTCTTCCATCTGTCATCTTCTGTTTCCCTTCACCGTATGAATCGAAAGTGTCTTTATCTCAGGCATGGATACAATCGCAGGTTAACAATAGCATGGATTGGCTTCACGCTGCCCCTTGCTGGGGCTACCTCAAATCTTAGAGTTGCATTTTTCCCTGAGATGTTTCTCATTAAATTTACAGTCTCAGCTGCAATTCTGCTGAGCTTATGCGGGCAAAAGGTATCGCAATGGAATTGCATATTTAGATCCAAGAAGGTTCTTGTGTAGGATGTAATATAAGCTTCGAGTGCTTGTGTGTGAATATGGAAGTGTGGAATACAAGGGAAATGCAGAAAAATCAAAAGAATACTAGTATGAACTATTGAACTTATATTTAGAAGTTTCTGATACTAGGAGAGCTAAACAAAGCTTGAAGAGTCTAGCTGACGGGCTCCGAGAGTGAACACCACCCCCCCCCCCCCCCCCCAAGTTGGCACTTACAAACTTCTTGACCCTATAATTCGTAATGTATATGGAAGGATTGGAATTTGGATGCAATACAAATGAACAGATTTAATTATTGGTCACTTGTTCATAGGTAATTACTCCCTCATAGTTGATTGGGTACATTTGATACTGAATATCTCAGTTCTCAACTGAGATCCTCAAACAAAATAATGCTGACAGTATCTTTTCCTTAACATTTTCGAATGAGTTTATTGGAAGTGGAGCAAGTTAGAGTTAGCATCTGGCAACAACTCCATTCTGCAATTCTGCATACTAAATGGTGCTATCAAATCATGTATATCAAAAAGATATCTAACCCACTAACATGTTCTTTTCTCTCTTTAAATCTGATTATTTCCTATATAAACAGATCATAATGTTGGGCTTTTTTGTATCCAAAGATCTTCCAAGTTGTCTTTCAAGAAACATCTCTCTCATTCTCATTCTTCATCTATTATTATCTTTGCAAACCGTGTCACAATGGAGACAACAATCAACATTTCAGAGAATAAGAACAGTACCAAAGGAAAAGCCCCTCTGTTAGTCTCTTCATCAAAAGCAGTGGAACAACCAAAACGAGGATTGAACAAAGGCCTTGCCATTTTTGACTTCATTTTAAGGCTCTGTGCCATGGGGGCCGCCTTGGGTGCTGCTGCCACCATGGGCAATACTCAACAGACTCTCCCTTTTTTCACACAATTCTTCCAGTTTCAGGCTCAATACAATGATATTCCAGTTTTCGTGTATATACTACGTTACCATTTGACCAAAAACAAAAACCATATACTACTACTTATTTACTTCATCTGATCTACTGCTTTATATATGCAGGTTTTTCTTGATAGCCATGGGAATAGTTGCCGGCTATCTTATCCTCTCCTTGCCATTCTCCATAATCTGCATCATTCGTCCTTATGCAGCAGCGCCAAGGCTCATCCTTGTCATCTTTGATACAGTAAACTGAACCCACTACATACATCCAGAATCTCTAATTAGCTTGCTTTCAGAACATATATTGTTATTGTAATTCTAAACTTTAATCCTGCATAAATTATTGCAGGCAATGGCAGGTCTAACTATAGCCACAGCAGCAGCTTCTGCTTCCATTGTGTATTTGGCTCATAATGGAAACTCAAACACGAACTGGCTTCCAATTTGTCAGCAGTTTGGTGACTATTGCCAGAGCGTGAGTGGAGCTGTGGTGGGTTCCTTCCTAGCAGGAACCCTTCTCTTGTTTATAATTGTGCTCTCTGCTTTTATTCTCAAAAGGACCTGAGATACATAGGTCACAAACTATGGCTTCATGGTCTTGAATTCTACTGCTTCAGTACTGAAAGTGTGAAAAATAAAATAGAAAAAAAAAGGGGGGAAAGAAGCCTTTTCCGTTCCATTATGACTTCTAAGTTGTTTGTAGTTGGATGAAGTCAATGCAAGGAGTGGATGGCGGTCGTATGATTTGCTTCTGGTTGTAATTTGTGTGTTCAACTTGTGCTGATTGTAAAGTTGCTCCTTTATTTCACTATACAAAAATCTTGTATATATTGACAGCTGCATTTATTATGTTTTTAATGGTTCCGGTGGGAAGGGACAGCAAGCTGTTAAATGCTGTTTACAAAATAGATACGATAGAAATTTAATTATTTTATTATTATATAAAAAAGAAATTTAATTATTTAATGCTGTTAAATGCCAAAATATAAAGAAATTCTAATTTATTTTTTAATTTTCTTAAAAAATTAAGTATAGTACTACAACATATAAAAAAAAAAAAAACCAAAAGGCTGAGTTTCACTTCCACAGAAGTAAAGAAAGGAATCCAGTCTGAAGCGTTCTGACAATCAACTGAAGAAAACAACATAGTACACACCTTCCACCCAATCATTCCTCGCCACGTCCCTCTCCTAAATTTAACCACCTGTTGTATAATCCCACACGTGCTAATGACAACACACGAACGCCCATACCAAACACTCGGTTCACTCGCCACGTGTCCGGTTCTCGCCGACCAGCCAGACGTCGTCCACGTCACGAACTTTTCTCCCTGCGGTGGTCTCGTCCCAACCTTCGTTAAAAAGCAGCCTCCCATTTTAATTTTCCTTTTCTTTTTTTTTTCTCCTTCCACTTTAAAAAGAGACTCTCTCTCTCTATAAGAAAGAAAAAAAGAAAGAAATAACATTTTCTGTCCTTTGTTCCTTTGTTTCTTCTCTCTCTCTCTCTGAATACTCTCCTTTGCCTCCAAGTTATCTTCTTTTTTGGCTTTACCTTTCTTCAAAAACCCTAACACGGAAATAAATACCCCTTCCCTCTTTTTGTTTTTTTTATTCCTGTTTTGCAGATCTCAACTGGGTTTCCAAGGTGCCTCTATTTCTCTCTCTCTTTCTCTAAAGGTGAGTCTTTTATTTCTTATTTTGTAACTCTTTATAAGTCAAAGTTTGGGTTTTTTTTTTATAAAGTTTTCTGTTTAAATTTTCGCCCTTTTATATTTGTTGATCGCTTTTTGGTTTTTGGGGCTTGATCTTTGGTTCGTGATTCGTTCTTTTGGGGTTTTGGGATTGGCTTGGTGTTGTTAATTTTTGTGTTTCGGAGTTTTTTTTAGTTACCCTTTTTGCTTGCTTGGTTGGTTGCTAAGAAATGGTAGGAAAATAAGATAGAAGAAAATAAGTTTCAAGAAATTTAATTTGGAGGATGTTTTGATTTGTTCCAGGAAGTCAGGTAATTAGGTCCATTTTAGTGAGCTTTTGTAATGCTTTGATTACTAGGTAATAGAGGGTTTTTGGGTTCATAAGATAATCTTTAGAATTTTCCTACCTTTTCTTGGAAATCAAACCAGGTTTTTGGCAGATAAAGTTTTCATTTTTTGGTTGATTTTTTTCTTGGAAATTTGGATGGTTGTTGATTGCAGCTTGGGCTAGTGAAGGTGAAATTTTTGGGAATTTTTCGGGGTATATAAATTCCAAGTACTTTGAGGGTTTTATTGTTTAAGTTCGAAGTCTGGGTCTCATGAGAATTGTCAGGGGAATGCAGAGATTGTTTCGTGATGAAGTGAACGTGCTGGGCTGGAAGAAATCATTCAGCCAAGGGATTGGCATTACCACGCCCAAGGCAAGAACTCGTGACAAACCTATGAGTAGGGTTCTGTGTCTCTAAGTTTAGGGGGTTTTGGAAAGAAGAATTACGGCTAGGGTTTCTCATTGGGAATAATTATCAACGAAAGCTATGACTCGCGTTTTGGTTCAACGAGGTTCCACTGGTAACTCTTCAAATCCAAGCCGTTCTTCTTCCTTGCCCGGGCCTTCTTCTTCTCGGGCAGAGCCGCAAGTTTCTACTCATCAAGTTCCTTCAATTGTGAAAGATGAGGAAGTTAGTGAGGAAGTGCAGGAACAAGTTGCTACAGATGAGCTTTTAGAGTGTTCTGGAAGTAGTGAAAACAAGGCTGTCAAAAGTGATGATCCTTTGCTAGAGAACTTGCACAATGATCGGAATGAAACTTCAGGTGATGAAACTGTTGAGACTGACAAAGTGAATACTCTTGATGGCACGGTTCCATGGGAAATGATGAACGAGATGGGTGGGTTGAGGATTTCAGAAAAAGTTGCGGTTGAAAGTGAAGGTCCAAGTGGTGATCCCTTACCTAGTGGCAGTGGAAGTCCACATCCGCCTCCACCTCCTGTTCCACCACCTAAGCCTTCAGCTGCAAATTTAAATTCCAGGAGATTTAACACAGGAAGCTCAAATCCTGTCCGTACTGGGCCATCTAGAAGAGCAGTTGCTTGGCCCATTGTTTCAACAAGGACATCACCATCTGGCTCACGGCCTTCTTCTCCTAGATCTCATGGTGAAAGTGAGGGTTATAATAGTGCTGATGAGCAGAACCCATGCTTTGTATCCTCCTATGATGATGTAGTAAGTTTTCTGGTCTAAATAATCAAATCCTTATTCTCTTTTATTTAGTAATTCACTTTTTTTTTAAGCTGAAAACACAGCTAATTAGGAAATTATTATATGATTGGCACACGAAAACTAATACTACTATTATTTGCTATCATACTGTGTCTTTTTTATCCTGTTTTTGGAAGTCTACCTGGATTATAGGTGAACTTTTTTATTTGTGGATGATGTATTTTTTTATCCAGTATCCAAAGGTTTTTATATTGTACTTGTAACTTGTGACGTTTTCTTTTGTTTGAATGGAATATCATGTAGGTTAAATGTTTTTTCCTTGAATTGTGACTTGAACTTAATGCTTAGTTTTAGTGTCTTGCTTTGTGAGATGAGATTGACTTTTTATGCTGGTTTGTTGCATCTGGTCTAGGAAAGGGAGCGCCAGTTTGAGATTGAGATTAGACGAGCTAAAGGGTTGGAAGTCAAACGGATGTTAGAAGATGGGAACTGCCTCTTTCGTGCTGTTGCTGATCAAGTGTATGGGGACTCAGATGCTTATTATGATTTGATTAGACAAATGTGCATTGATTACATGGTATGGATATTACATGCTTGAATTTTGCTTCTGAAATTTATGCACCATGAAAGATTGTTGCTGTTATTATAGGTGCTAGATGGTCAGTATGACATGTTAATTTTAAACTCAATGAAAAACCTTTTGGTGATAAATTTTGTAGAAACAGAATAACCACAAATTATTTAGAGAAAAGAGAATAGGTAACTTGGTAATTGCTATTTTTATGTTCGGTCACATGGTCCGACTAACCTATCATAGCGCTTTTTAGACTGGATACAGAGATGGAGTTTTCTAAAGACGCATTTTGTCTTATAGCATGGTAGTTTGTTTAATTTCATGGTAAGGGGATTTTCTATTCGCATCATATTCCCCAAGTTCTGTAGGAAAGGTTTCATTAGTCTTGCTTGCCAAATTCAAGGAGAAAAATGAAAGCAGAATGCCCCCCAGTTTTACTTGAATATGAAATGCTGAGCCTTTCTAATAACTAGTTATAACTATAGTTTCATTAGTTGGCTTAGAGTTTTCAATATAATTGGAGGATGTATGGATGGTCAAACATAACTTTGGTAACTTACTGTTGAGGCATCAAATTTAACTAATATCTTGAGATAATTGTAGAACAAAGGATGGTCTTGTCCGTTTATTTGGTGTTGGCATGGTGTGGGGTATTTGTTATGCTAAAAGTTTAAGCTGGATTAAATAGTTGTCATCCGCATTTGTTATCACTTTTTTATTTGTCTTGGTTTTCCATCACCATAACTTTTTGATTGGTTTTAAAGTATAGCTTTATAATTCCTAGATCTCTTCTGTTACCCTCAATCAAATTTGTTTTGAGGTGCTTGAGTGAGGTGATTTGGAATGTTTTTATGATGGATGCTTACTTTAACTGTTCATCCAGGAGAGAGAGAGGGATCACTTTTCTCAGTTTATAACAGAAGGGTTTACATCTTATTGTAAGAGGAAAAGAAGGGATAAGGTATGGAGAGCAATATTTGGTTTACTCGAATCAATTTCATTGTCTATTGTCTCCTCATTTTACCTGTATGAGCACATTGCCTATTTTAAAATGGTTTAAAAGCTTCTGTTCTTTTAATCTTGAATACAGGTCTATGGGAACAATGTGGAGATCCAGGCTTTATCAGAAATGTATAATAGACCTATCCATATCTATTCCTACAGCACAGGTGAAACTTGGTCGATGGTTTTGATATTCATATATTTAGCTTTGTCTTCACTCTTCTATAATATTCTTCTCTTTTTACTGACAAAAATTTAACTGTTGCAGAACCTATAAACATTTTTCATGGAAGTTATAACACTGACACACCTCCTATAAGGCTGAGCTACCATCATGGGAATCATTACAACTCTCTTGTTGACCCACGTCGCTTGACCGTTGGTGCTGGGCTTGGATTCAGCTGTCTTCGAGGGGTGCGTCTGCATTTCTTTCTCCACATGGTTCTTTATCTACTTCTTTATTGCTTCTTTGTCTCTTGATTAGAACATGCTATATCGCTTTAGGTACCTCATGATATGAAACTGGATTTGTGTATGAGGCTTCAATTGCAAAACTTTTCCAACTTGAATGTGGAATTTGAATAATTTAGAATATGAAACTGGATTAATGTCGTGTTTGCTTTGCAGGCTAATGTGGACAAGGATCAAGTGAAGGCTGCTATTAAAGCTCAGCAAGACCAACAGATTGATAATGCAAGTATTTTTGATAAATTACGAGTAAAAAGTTTTCGTGTCTTTTCATGAATATGTTTTTAACTCACCTTGTCTTTCTCTTTTGTACTTGATATATATCCACAGGCTCTCCTGGCTGAGGGGCGATTTTACTCTGATCTTGAGCTTACTGAGAAGGAAATTGAGCGAATGGTTATGGAAGCTTCACGAGCCGAGTACCTTGCAAATGACAAGTTTAAGCCGCAAGTGGGCCGTAAAGAGTCATCTACTTCCACTGCTGAACCATCGTCATCTGGAGCCAGTGAGTATCATAAGAGATTTCTGAATCTGATTTTGTGTTCTCTGATGGTCTTTGGTGGACACGAACCCGTTAAACATTGAAACTGTATTATTTGCTGACAGGGCCATCAGGAAGTGAGACCAAAGTGGAAGGTCCAAAGGAGCAGGGTTTGCAGGACAATGTTCTGAGCAGTGGCATGCAAATACTATTGTCGATGGGATTCAGTTATCTTCAGGCAATCGAAGCTTATAGTATATTCGGGGATGATGTAGACTCCATGGTCTGTTACCTCCTAGAAACCGGCAGTAGCAGTAGGCGCAAAGGCAAGGCAACAGAATGAGAGATGTCGCAATTTACAGGGACATGTTATTGTTAGTACAAAGGCAGAGGCAGGCTTAGTAGAGCATAATATTGGCTTCTCCCCCCCACTCCCCACTGTACTAATGAGTAATTATGATGTAGCCTTTGGTCAATAATAAAACAATTCCTATTTAACTGAGAGCACGTCAGACAGTTTATAGATGTGTTTGTCTAAATTCAAAGTTAATAAAATAAAAATTAGCCTTTAAAGAAAAAAAATATATCTATATATATTCTGTCATACCTGGAATATCTATTGTGGCATTTTATTTTCTGGCTTTTCATCATTGCACTGTGTAAATAAACAAAAAGATACATTCTGTTTACCAAAAATAATCATGAATTCGTCTTAATTTTTGTATGTTGTGAATAATCTATTTCATGGAATTCTATTTCTATATAAATATGATATAATAATTGGAAAATTGAATAAAATTGAATCTTAGACAAAATTAAACAAAAATGAGAAAGAAAAAGGGCCATGGCAGAGCCCAATCCAATCTATCGAAGAATAATCGATTTGACCCGGTCCATAGTGAAGCGGGTAGACGGCCCACTTACTTAAAACGTAAGTTGTCTCCCTTGTTCCTGATCGTAGGGGGAAGGGCAAATTTGTCAGTTGAGTTTCCAACCGAAAAAACAAACTTAAAAGCTTGCCAAAGAAGCAGAGTTTGGTTCGGCTTTGGCAATTCGCATCGTTTCCATTGCCATTTTTCTCTTTCTCTTTTTCTTTTCTACATGGTTGATTTCTGTTCACTTTCATTGTCGTAGTAGAGCCTGACGGAACGAAACTTTGTTTGGCTCTTGAGCTCTAGGGTTTCTGATTGAATTTCGTTAAAGAGGACAATGTCGCAGCAGTACGGGAAATTGATGCCAAATCTGGACCAACAGAGCACCAAGCTTCTTAATCTGACGGTCCTCCGTCGCATCGACCCTTTCGTCGAGGAAATTCTCATCACCGCCGCTCATGTTGCTTTCTACGAGTTCAACGTCGACCTTAGCCAATGGGTTACTACTTCATTGTTTCCCCTTCCTATTCCTTTTACTACAACTTGTTTTTCCTTCTTTTCAATAACCTTCTTTTTTCGTTTCTTCTTTGTTGTTTTTGCAGAGCCGAAAGGACGTCGAGGGATCTCTTTTTGTTGTCAAGAGGTAACTTTTAAGTGTATAATCTAGCTTTTTTTTCTCCCCCTTAAATTTTACATTTTTTATTATAAATTTAGTAAAAGTTTTCGGTTGTTAATTCAGGAATACGCAGCCTAGGTTTCAGTTTATTGTCATGAATCGGCGCAACACTGGTTAGTGCCACACTGCCGTTTCTGTTGTTCTGTTTAATATTTGGATTCCTTGGAACTTATAATAGCAAAAAGTGCATTTATTTGTGTAATTATTTTCTTATTTTATCATTTCGGTGTCTTGATTGATGTAATACGTTATATGATAAAGCTTTTTTGCACAATTTGGTAAGAATGGAAGCTGAGGCAAGAAATTATAATCTCAGAACAAAGTTCTTTTATTTAGTACTAAGAAGCTTCAATGCACCTCTTAAAACAGATAATTTGGTGGAAAATATTTTGGGAGATTTTGAGTATGAAGTTCAGGATAAATATCTGCTATACCGCAATGCCTCTCAGGAAATAAATGGTATTTGGTTCTATGATGCACGGGAGCTTGAGGAGGTTGCAAATCTCTTTAGCAGGTACAGCAAATTTCCTGATTTTTATCTTCTTGTTTTTCTTTGTATGTATGTATGTATTGGTGTTTTTTCCCTTTTTCCTGGGGCTGTTTGAGGGGGCGGTTGGTATTCCTTTTGGGCTATAATAGTTAGAAAAGGAATTCTGATTTCCTTCTGTCTTAGCAAGATTATCCTCCTAAAACATCTTCCTAGGCATTGTTTGCAATAGATATGATTATTTTTTGAGCTATGACTCTTTGGAGAATCTGTCTGACCATTTCACTGGGTTTCATTTCCTATTTTGTGTTATAATAGCCCATTGGTCACCGTTTGTTTAAGACTTTACATTGGAGAAAGGGCTGTGGGCAGTGCCATGAGCTGTGTAGGCAGCTTTGCTTCTACTCTTGTATTTTGAGTGATAACAGGAGGTTTAGCTCAGTATGTTAAGTGATTACAATGCTTGAAGTCAAGCTAAAATTAATGATCTGTATTTTTTTTTTCAATTTTTTAATTGCTTATTTATGCCTTTTCTTTTTGCTTGTGGTGTCTCCAGGATTCTTACTGCCTACTCCAAGGTGCCCCAGAAGTCAAAGGCAGCATCCACAAAAGGGTAATACTAAACATTGTACTCCCCTCTTTTTTATTGTCCATTCATATGTTTCTTCATTAGTTGAAAATTCGCATTGTGCTTACTGGTCTACATTACTTCATCATCAAGGTGAATTTTCTCTAGATTTTTAGTACTTTATGCTAGTGATCTTTGTGTTTTTCAGTCAATATTGCTGTTTCCAAGCACTAGAAATTACTTCAACAGTTATAATCTGCCTCTTTTTTTTTTTTGGCCAAAATCTGCACCTATTATTTCATATATTTTCTTCTTTTACCATATGCACCACTATCCTAAAGAGATGTTAAAGTTTCTGATATTTCTATAAATTGAGTTTGTGAGTTTATTACCATGTTGGACACCCCAACCCTCTTTTGTCTTCTACCAAATGGGTTCTGGATCATTGCAATTTTGTTTAGGCCTGGACCATATAAAATAGTAATAAAACCCTGTTTTTGTGGCTGCTCGATTATCAACCTTCACTGGTGTTCTGTTTTGAGGAAACTCATGCTTTTAAAGCTGGATTCCTTTTTCACTTTCTACATTTTAACTGTAATGAATTGCGAATGCACCAATTGTGGTGCCATTATATTTGCTTATTAAACTTCGAACATATTCCATGTTTCGTTACTTGTCATCAGTATCACCATTGCAGGTAACAACTCTCAAAAAAATGTTTTAATAAATCTTCTTTCTTCCTTTTTTTTTTATTGTTGCATATTTCCAAGTACTGATATCAATTGCATGCAGTGAGTTTGAGGAACTGGAGGCTGTCTCAACAATGGCTATTATTGATGGTCCTTTGGAGCAATCATCATCAACTGCAACTAATGCTGCTGATGTCCCAGACGATCCTGCCTTTGTGAATTTCTTTAGTGTATGTGTTTTCCTTCTAAACAATGTTATTATGAAGTAAACTTTTATGCATTCAATACTGCACTCAGATTATATGCCATACGTTATACTGCCTATAGAAAATTGAGTTGGTTTATGATTGTAACTTGTCTCGTTGTGCTGACTTTTACTGGTTGCTTTACCTATGTTGAGCTCCATGAACAAAGATTGTTTTTGCTTAGTTAATGAGCAAAATATGTATGCTTTAACAGCAAAGTTTGGGATATTGTTGATTGTAACTTGCATGCATGTTATTGTGAGCGATTGCATCTTGATCTAGTTTTGAACTTCTAATTGTCAACTCCCTCCATCATCCCTTTTAAGGCCACCTTTCCCTTGTAAGTTGTTTATTTACTAACATAAGTGGATAATTGGTGACTTGTTCTTATTTTATGTCACATTGTTCTGAGAAATTACTACTTAAAAAACACATGTATGAAGGGAAAAGAGGTATAATTATTAAAGTCGATGGATGGGTTTATCATTTAAATTTGTTCTTGGGAAGATTTTGAAGCATTCTGTAAATTTGGACATAGGAACAACGTTTCTTATATGAGTGACAATTTTAGTCTTTTTCTTTCCTGATTGCAGGCAGCTATGACAGTCGGAAGTGCTTCAAATACAGGAGGTCCGCAACTATACCAATCTTCTGCAGGAATGCCTGCACCTTCCAATCCTGCCGTTATTGCCAACCCAACGGTGCCTGCTTCGCAACTACCATCTCAATTATCATCTTCTGCTCCTTTGACGCCGCTATTTGATACCCCTGACTGCAGTAGCAATCATACTAATCTTGTAAAGCCCTCCACGTTCTTTGTGCCTCCTTCCTCTTCTGCACAGATATTGCCTCCTGTCTCTACACCTTTGCCCACTGCTCCTCTGCTAAGGGTTCCTCAGAGTCTGCAGCGGCCATATGGTGCTCCATTGCTGCAACCTTTTCCACCACCAACTCCATCACCATCTCTCACTCCTGCTCCGGTTCCCATTCAACACTATGGTTCGACTATCAGCAGAGAGAGGGTTCGGGATGCACTTTTGGCTCTTGTTGAGGTTAGTTTTTCTATGCATTGGCAATATTTGTAATCAGATTCAAAGCCGATTGGATGGACCTTTTGAACTATTTACTTTAAGAATGCTGATTAAGGAATTCTTGTTTTTAAATGTTATTTTCATGCCATGTAACAGGACAATCAATTCATCGACATGGTCCACCAAGCATTGCTCAATGCAAATCACTGCTGAGCCCTGGCAAGAAGCGAGCGTGGTATTATATCGTTAGGTGTAGTTATTTTTTGGTCCATTTGTGTAGGTCATTCGGTTTGCCCCCCGTTGTTACCTTTGCTAAAAGTTGAAAAACCCAATTTGTATAGCGTATTTTTGCCTATATGAATTTGGTGCAGTCCTTACGATTCAATATAATATAATATAATGATTCTGATTTTTTTTTAAATCTGTCTGCCATGGTACGGTGGTTATCTAAAGGCGATACTGCATTTGTTCCTGCGGCCAAACAGGCCATATGTGATGAATTATGTTTTTACTTCTGCAGTCCATTATCATAAAAATCCATCCGAAGTGTTACCCCATGGCCATGGGCGAATAATGCCCATGGGGCGTTGCAAACTTTGTGAAGAAGAGGTGCGTGAACATTAGTCTTTGGTAATAATCAAGCATCCAGTGGTTAAACTTCAAAGTTCCAATTCACTAAATAGTACTCTGTTCTTATTTAATTGTTTTTTTTTGTCAAATCCTATCAATTTTTACCATTAATTATAATATTAAATTTTCAAAAAAATGTTTTGAAAAGTTTAAGATTTATATTTTTTAAATTTTATCTTTAAAAAATTTATAACTTTATAATTTTATTACAAATAGTGATCAAAGTTAAAAGTTAATTTAACAAAAAAATAAACAGTTAAATAAGAGCAGATAAAGTATCATTTTTAAATCTTAAGGGTAAAAAGAAGAAAATACGTTATTAACCCAATAAGTTACTCACGGGTTAAAGCGAAGAGTGAACCGAAGACCCATTCGTAAGTCATGATCAGTTTTGGACTTGTAGACTTCTGGTTACTGATTACTCAACCCAACCCAATTCTGGTGTGGTCCCATACAAGAAAATCCACACCAAAAAGAAGTACGCGAAAAGCATAAAGCCCAAAATAAATTAGCGAAGACAAATTTTCCCAGTTTTGTTTGTCCAGTGATACGAACCAGATTCTTGAGAGAGAGAAATATTAGAGAAGAATAGACAGAGCGGAGAAGAGAAGAGAAGAGATAGAGATTGAGAATAGAACAGAGATAGTGAGAAGAAGGAGAGTATTTTCTTCATTACTTTCTCAATTCCTTTGCTTCCAAAGGTAACTCTTAGATGTGCTCATTGAGCCAAGCAGGCCTTTGGTCTCGCCTTACCCTCGCACTGGTAGAGTTCAATTCTCCCGTGTTGTAACATCCAGCAGTTCCCTCCGTCTATGAAACTGAAATTCAGACAGAAAAGACTTCAGTAACTGCGCTTCTATCTCTCTCTTTTTCTCTGGTCTGCTCCAGTGTAAAAATGGCGGCTTCGAGGTTGGGAGGAAGCATTCTAAAGTACGTGTATGATTCAAGCAGCCTATTCAATAAGAATCCAGGCCAACTCTTCTTCCTAAGAGGCTTCGCTTCTACCCTCTTCGTCAAAGGTAATCATATTTCAGTCTTCTTTATTAACCCATTGCCACTACCCTTGGGTTGATTTGATGTAAACAATTTAGTCTCAACATTGGAATCTTTTGGGAATTGATGGGTTGGTGATGAAAAACACTGACACCCATTTTTTCCTTCCTTTGAAAAAAAAAAATTTAATTGGTAAGTTTGATTAGCTTATCTATTTTATTTGGGACAATAAAGAACTCATATAATGTGTTAAACTAAAGTAATTGATAGATTTTGCATGCTTTACTTGATTGAACCAGCAGCTTTGAAAGGTTTTGTTCAAGGCTGAATCTTGATAAGGACATATTCTTTGGTGACTGATTGAAGAGGATTATGAAGTTCATTTGGGGGCTTAATGCCAAATTGTATTCTTAGCTTCATTGAATCAATGATACTCTTAGTTATTAGAACTTCCTTTTATACCTTTTAAATTTTGTATATATAACTTTGGTCCATGCAATTTTTACTTGATACATAATGTTCTTACTGATACGCTTACTTTTTGCTTTGAAAGCTTTTCTTTCTCCATGGTGCCTCTTCCTCGTTCTTTTGATTTTACTGTAACTAATGATTTTGCTTGCAGGTATTTCTTTCTCTACCACGGAGGAAGGATTAGCTAATTCATTTTCACAATTTGGTAAAGTGGTTGAAGGTTTGCTCTGCTCCTCCTTGATCCAACCTTTTAACACCTTTCTTGTTTTTGACATTTGTATCTACTAAAGATTGGTATTCACTTGGCTATTTTCCTTTTCCAGCAAAGATAATAATGAATAAGGTTAAAAGTAGATCAAAGGGTTATGGCTATGTGACTTTTGCCGAGGAGGAAGAAGCCAGGGAGGCTCTTACAGTCATGAATGGGAAGGTAATTGTTGCCTGCTCTCTTTCTCAATTTTTTTCTTTCATTTAATCCCACATTAGTCATCTGCTTTACACCAAGGAACCTTTTATGGGCTGTATAGTTAGTAACACCTTTAATGCGAAGGATATCAAGATTCTGCTGCTATTTTTGGCATGTTGCAAATTGTGAAATTCAAATTTGACAAGGTGTAAGCACTTGCAGTTGCTAGATGGACGTGTCATTTTTGTAGACAAGGTGGAGCAGCCTCATTCACGTTCCATTCCAGAACCCCTAGTCAAAGCAGCTGATGAATGATTTTGGTCTTTCTTTGTTTTTCTGTCATATGAATGTAAGAAGCTTTCCTAGAATTATTACATGGTGGATAGAATATGAGTAGAATATCATTTGTTTTGAATCCTGTCAAAACTGAGTTAAAAAAAGGCACATTATTGCCACTGTTTTCTGAGAGATTATCTACTCAGTTGAGTGAGAATTTTGCATCTTTGTCTTTTGAGGGTTGCGTCGACATAAAATTTTGGCTTTTTATATATCTCTGATTTCTCTTCCAATCAATTCCCACTCCTTTTGCACGACATAAACTAAACTAAACGCATTAATATGCAATTCTGTGGCACTACTCGTTCTGGTGTGGGAGCACGTTAGAGTGGTTGAGTAAAGGCCATGGCTACCATAGTTTCAGTTGTTAAACATGGCGACCGATAGGTTACCCTTTAATCCTACCCTTTTTATCTTCAACAATTCAAAATTGAGACTCCTGAGTAAGCCGTCTCAACTTCTTAAGAACCCATAAATTCCTCCAAAAAGGAAGGTTTTAATTTCAGCCTGTTTGCCAAAATTATTGGTAAAAAGGGGAAAAAAGCTAAGTTTGATGCTGCAAGCCTGCAACCGTGAACCAGACCCACGGTTGAAAGCACAGAATAGAATTTCACAAGCCATCAATATTCAATCCGGATCACTGACAAATTAATCACCCTAAAGGCTAAAGATATGTTTGCACCTTCCACCCAATTTTCTGGTTGGAGATTAACATTTATACCACGAGCTGGCAATAGCAAAATAGTACAATACAGGGTCTGAGCAAAATTTTTCTCGCACCTAGCTTGACCTCATTTTGGAAAAATAAATTTGAGCAAAACATCAATTTTGGACCAGCATCTAAAATGATCCCTCGTGATACTAAAACTAACAAAAACATTAGTCAAAACCACTAGGGAACCTCATGGAGATTTCAGTTTTAAGCTACATCAGGAATCCTTTCGTACAAGGCATTTGCATACAATGCTGCTTCAACAATCAAGCCATTTTCACCTTTCGAGAAGGAGGCCGGCGAAATAGACTGATTAGATCATCAAGACCCTGTAGAGAACCGTTGTCATTAAGTTAACAATCTATTTGCAAAAATTGCTTTTGTCCTTTTAATGTTATTTAGCTACAGAAAAAAAAAGGGGGGAATATAGACTGTACCCTAGTGGTGATGACAAGAAAACTGAAGAGCACTATCAAATATGATCCCAACACAAGAAGCAGCAACAAGTCAAATGTTACACTAGCAACCTGTGACAACATATTTAAACTGTTCATTATTTGCATTAATAAAGAACAAATGCAAAGAAACAACTCTTTCTTATTCTGCTTATAAAACCGATCAATGATCTGAGATATCTATCAATAATCTTTCCTACAATAACATTGATCATGGTTAATTTAACCATCTATCTTATGCAGTATGATTGGATAAGAAATAAGAAAGAAGGCACATATAAATGCACAATCAAACATTCACCATAAGTAACTATAGAAAATACCTGATAAATGTTAAGCCTAGCACTAGTTGAATCGTAGAAAGTGAACAACCCTTCAAGGACCTCATGTTGCACATTCACTTCATCAGTATGATCAGCTAATTCCTGCCATTGAATGAAAGGAATAGCAGTGAGAATCAGTAAAGCAATAGAGAGTACAAGGCAAGTAAACAGAATACTAATATTTTCAATTTTCACCATTTACCTTAAACCAATATCGAAAAGTTTGTTCAGTCATATTTACTAAGAAGAGACATGAAAGTTCATCCAATAAGATTCAATCTAAAATGGAATACACATTGCTTTTTCTTTACTTTCACTTTTGATTAATAGTACGTGCAACTTTTCTTCCCAAAACCAAAGGGCTTCTATCATGCAATTGTCAATAACCACTATCAGAATTTCCTTCATTTTGATTCTTCCAACCTCACCCCCTCAAAATCGATCCCCATCCATCTCCCCGCTCCCCCCCCCAAAAAAAAAACAAAACACCCCCCATCCCCCTTCCTCCTCCTCCTCCAACAGAGAGAAAAAAAAAAAGAACTAAAAAAGGAAACAAAACATAAAGGAGATTAAAATAGGAAAAGAAGATAAACCTTTTTCAATGCCATCACAAAAGGGTCGTTCTTTGAAAGAAATGGAGCCACTCGAGGTGTTCGTGACAAAAGATTCAGCCAAGATTTTACATAAGCAGGATTGACAGCCAAACTACTGTCATCTGCAAAGATTTGGACACTTTTCCCCTGGTGGCCATATATATGCCTCTGCAAAAGGAAAGACAAATGTAAAATAACATGTCCATACACAAGCAAAAGATTAAACCATTATGTCTTTGTACACTTAACAATTATTAAATACCCTAACTATATAATAAAGCAGCCAAAAATCACCACAAAAATGGCTCCTCTGAGTGGTTGTTCAGGTTACATAGATTATATTACATCATTGTGCTCTATTTCAGGAATGATCAGTAAAAGCATTGTTCTTTTCAATACTTTGCAGCCAGCATTTCATTGGTCTTACCCTTCCCCTTTTGACATCAGCATCATCCAATTCGCATCATCTTACGAGGGCATACTTGGGCCTTTGTCTCAAAAGTCCAAAAGATTACATTGCAAAATAATCAATAAATACTAAATACAAACTTTTCTCCAGGGAGAACTGCATTAATTTATTCAAGTACTAATATGCACTGGTTGCAAATTTAACCTCTGCATTAAACATGCTTCTTTTAGGTACAAGAGGAAGCACCATGGCTTGAACCTAAGATCTCTACCCATATCCAACCCAACCCTTACCACTTAAGCCATGCCCAAGTGGATCTACACTAAACACACTAATGTAATGCATTTCACACAAGAATATCACGTAATAAATAGTTCATGTCATTGCCACATCTGGCAGTGCTTAGGTAGAGGTCAAGCATGTATGTGATTCGTCTGCATATTCTCCTGCTACATGTTGCATTGCAGGTTCTCACAAATATGGCAAGATATATTTCCATGTGTTTATGCTAACCCCTAAAAAGGGACGGGTAGGGAGAAAGGAAGAAGGGCGGTAGGGCGGTGGTGGTTGGGGCGGGGGAATGGGGTTGGAGGGGTGATTTGTCTTGAAATTACAAAGTCATCATTTACAAGCACGGAAGTTCAAAAACATAAAATCCAGATATATATCAGATAGTTTAACCTTACCGCAAGACTTTCAGCAACTAACTTCACACCTCTAACAACTGCAGTTTCATTCACAAATTGTCTGCAAAAGAATAAGCTCTCAGTGGCAAGTCTCAAACAAAACCACTACAGAAATTGGATTGATAAGGGCTCAAGTTTGAAAAATATGACCTGGTATCAGACAAACCTCCAGTGCCTTCCAGAAGTTCAGGTGCAACAGAGAGCTCAGAAAGAGTGGCAGCAGTCACTCTCAGCCTTGAGAATTGTTCATGCTCCCAAGCTACCTACAGCAGCTCAATTGCTTTAATACTGATCTAGACAGCAGAAATGCAAGCACACAGGGCATTCTTTTATCTATGCACAGAACGTCCTCACAGATAGATTAAATGCAGCTTCATGTTTAATATCTTAAACTAAAGTTACTTTAGTCATAAATTAACAGAAAAGAAAGAAAGTTTAGATTTAACTGATTTATTTCAAGAATAAGCTAACCCTTGTCCAGAAAACATGTTCTGTTCGACAAAAGCCAGGATCATAAAGGCCACAGGGTTAGTGCTGTTATGAGAAACCAATAAAAAAGAATGCATTCATGGATCCATAGACTTAAATTTCATTGGTTCTAATAACTGAAAATAGCTACAAACAGAAACTCAAAACATAAGAATAAGATCTCAAAGTCACAAAATTGATAGGGAATATGGTCCAGCCATATATAAATATTAACTCACTCGAGGATTGGAGATATTTATTTTCTTGTGCTTCAGACCAACTTTGAGGTCCAACTCCTCTGCTACATTAGAGAAACCCTTCAATAAACACCAGGTGTCAAATTATGAGACAGAAAGAAAATTCAATATCATAGAATGCCTTCCAGATATCTCTAGCTTACCTCAAAAATTTGCTTGATATAGGCATTCTCTGGAGGCTTTGACACATGAATCCACAATTCATTATCCCAAGAACCAATACTATTTAAGCAAACTGCATAGTCGATACTCTCGCGTAAACGTTGATCAAAACTTCGAAGCCACTGCACAGAATATGATATTTACATTACAATTTTACCAACTAACAATGGTGAAAGTAACTAAAAGAATAAAAGCCTCTGAGAGATGTTAAAACTTCACTTCATGAAGGAGAAGTAATTACCTTCTGAGTTCCATTGTAGTTATAAGGTCCGCCAGATGTCAAGCCAAAAAGTAAATTGTACCTTCCTCTGGTCTTAGGATTTGAGTAGAGAAGAGAAAATAACCTGGCTATTTCAAGAAGAGCCACAATGCCACTTCCATTGCTGTCACTGCCCACCGATAAAGCCTACATGAATAAAAAATTTCTCACACCTTCATTTGGACCATTGAAGCTGGTTTTCTTTATTGAAATTAAATAAAATACTTACAGGAGCAGCACCAAAAGTATCATAAGATGCCACAATAGCAATGGTTGGAAGTTGATTTGCCTCTCCATCAGCTTTCAAACCAGACAACCACCCCTGTCACCACAAAGAAGAATTACCAGAGTAAAACTTTATTCTAGCACCATTAATAGCATATTCAAGATTGTCCACATAATACATGCAATGATTGAAAATTAGCTCAAAAAAATTAATTACCAGTACATAATGTCAAACATCATTCCATAAAAAAAGATAATATCAACATGGACCATGCAACGCATGAACATGAAACCTTGTAACTTTCAAGATTGCATATTTTCTTTATTCCCTACTCAAAAGGCAATAAGGCTCTTTGCCTTTACATCACCATTACTCTCTTGCCCTTAAGCCCCTTAAAAGTAGAAAGGCAAGAAGAGAATATTCTTTGATATGGTAAAAATAAAACTATCTTTCACATACCACCTGCATCTGATTTTTAATATATATAAGAAGCGAAAGTACAAGCCATCTCAAATTTTCTAGTAAGCAATTAGTTACATTTCGTTCATGTAGAAAAAGAAAAAATGCATACACACCTGAATATTAGTGATGGTGGGAGATGCAATTTTTTTTGGCTCTGCTGTTGGGATGACAAGCTTGTATCTGTAAATGTATCACAAAAAAGGTTGAAATTAAGCATGAATAATGACAAGAAACACCATTTTTTTACCAATCTCAACAGAAAAATAAACTAGATAATACACAAGAACTGACAAAACATTCACATCAAAATAGAGGTAGAATCATATTAAAAAATACACTACCATGGTAAAGGAAGAGCAACAAGGAAAAAATCAGGTGAAGACGCATTCTATTACATTAGGAACGTCCATGAGGGGGGGGGGGGGGGGGGGAAGGGCATTGATTTTTGGGTCCCCGAACTGATGAGATTATCACTGTGCAAAATTTTGGCCAGATTAGAAACAAACAGATAAAATATTCTCTCCTTGTATGAAAATGGGTAAGACTTTACGCTAGATCCAGTTCATGGTATCAAATGGGCATCCTTATAAAATATTTCAACAGTGCAGTGTCCCCTTAAGTCTTTTGTTAAACAGTTTCAAAGAAAGTCATTATAAATGAAAACCAAATAAACTTTTTCTTCTGCTAAACCTCTCTAAGATAAAAACATCGCTTTTCCATTCAAAATTAAACACCACATGGATGACAAACTGCACAGGTCCAGAGACAAGAAAGTTTTACATACAGGGCCAAGGGGATGACCTCATGGTAATGAAGGTATCCGAATTTAGGAAATGATAGAATAATCCATTAGTAAGTTAACTGCGAAAGATATTCAACTAATATATTAAGTATAGCAGAATTTCCAGTTTTGAACAAAAGGCTCTCAACTAACCCGCCAGTTGTTGCAGTAGCAGGCTGTCCAATTGCATCATTATTCTTTATGTCAGCCAACACAGTTTCAATTTCATCATTTTCAAAAGCAAAATAGACAGGATACTGCAACACAAAATACCAAAAAATGCCAAATATGAGGGTAAAGAAGACGTAAAAGAATCAAGATGGGAAAAGTAGAAAAGGCTTTTCTTTTCTCGCCACAATTTCTCCGACAAATGTCGCAAAAGTTAACATTGGAAGTAGAAGAATACTACTAATTGGACCAATTCTAATATTATATGCATAAAAACATACAATTCTAAAATTATATGTATAAAACATGAGGCAAAAACTGAAAAGCACATGACAGATATATGCTCTAGCTCATGACACTTCTGAAACATAGAACCATAATGCCCATGAGACTTGTGGAACATATAACATGCTATGAGACCGATGTACATATCATAATAAAATTAGTTTTTGATGAAAAAGCTTACTAAAGATGCAATAATAGCAATATGAAAAAAGTAGGCTCAAATTTTACATATATGTATCCTTGTTAAATAATTTGTCTACCGCCACGCATGCTTGAGGAAGAGAATTCCATGGTTTATGCTATACGCACAATCATACACTAGTTGATATGACAATGACAGGCATCCAATCGAGACAGAAGCATGTAGTAAGACTTGGAATCTAAATCTTTTAGACTTGGCAGGATTTTTGGAACAACGGCAGAGTAATTAGAAATGGTTAAACCAATTGCCAAATAGAGAGAAATATATTCAACAAAATTAAATTTCGTTCAAGATCAAATTGCAGGTGGAAAAACATATTAACACAGTAACACATAGGATCCAAGAAAACACAATTCACAAGATATAATTTAGACTCACAGGTATATTTGCATGTATAAGTAACTGTTCAAGCTCTGCCAATACGTTGTTCAATTTCTCTTTTTCACGAATTTGCTTATTCCTTCCATTTTCAGAGTTAAATACTTCTGGAAGCAAAAATAACAACCCTCCTAACGGCTTTTTCTGAGTAATATAATCTGTCAACCACAATAAAATAAGGCTGTATTTAAAAAAAAAAGAAGAAAAGAAAAACGAGGGAACATTTAGATTGTCGAAAACGAAAGCGAACCTCGAACGAAAGTGATGTTCAATTCACGGAGAGGAATGATGAGGACGGTTCTGGAAAGATCGGCGCCGGGAGGGAAACGCAAGGAGGCCCCGTGGTGGTTGAGGGCGGCGAGGCGAGATCCGAAAGGGGAACCGGACATGTCATATTGGATCAGACGATAGACATCGACGACAGCAGCGGCGTCGCATAGCTCGACGCAGGCCAATAAAATGAAGACAAGAGCGATGACCGAGTACATCGACTCTAGCATCTCACGGTGACCGGCGGATTTCTTGGAGGCCGCCATCGTAGAGAGGATGGGGGTGCGATTGGATCTAGGGCTCACAGGAAGTGAGAGGAAGGTTTTGGGGTTTTGTTTTTCCTTCGAGTGGGTTAAGTTAAGTAAGTAAAATTGCTTAATGGGAGCTGATTCCATGTTGCTGTGTGTCAGTGTCAGGTTTCGCTTGGAATTTGGATGGGACTGTATATTTAAGACTTAAGACCTCATCACTATTTTGATTAATTGTTTCATTTTTAGTATTAGATTAGATTTTGAATGAGATAATTTTGATTAATTTTTTCATTATTATTAGATTAGATTTTGAATGAGATTCAGTTTATTACAGTCAACTTCACTCACCTTGTAAACAAATACTAATAATTTCTATCATAAATAATACTAATACTAATAGTAATAGTAATTCTTTAAAAAATTACACTACTCTTTTATGGAAAAATTAATAATAATTCTGCTCTAATTAGTTCTTGTTTCGGTTTTTTTTTTTTTTGTGAACAAGTTATGTGAATTCAGCGTTAAATAGTAAAATTAAACACTGATGGAGAAAAACCTCTTGTATTGGACCTAATTTTCATATTCCTATAACAATGGCTTTTTTTTTTTGTTGATATCCCATGGAGAATTCTTGATCCATATTAAATTAAATTGGCTAAGCTTGAAATTGGAATAATGAATACACATGGCGTTTTTAATGCAGAGTTTTGTCAAAATCAACCCTAACAAATTTCAACAACAAGTCTAGCTCTGCTCTTATCAAAAGCAAACTGTAATCTGGAACTCTGTTGAAGGACCGTCTCAATTTTGAGCTAATTGGTGGCAGTATGCATTTGGCCTTTTGCTTCAACTTGAGAAAGAGATTCAGATTGTTTGGCTTTTTTCATCTGCCTGCGGTTTTCAATCATATGTTGATTTGTAAAGCTGCTTCGGTTTTTAATCATAGAGGCTTGCCACAGAACAGAATGCGAGGGAGGCAACCTGAGGAAGTTCATATGTGACGCCCAGTCCCACAGAACAGCAATATCGATTGAATTGATTAAAGAAGTGTGCAAGTAAAAATCATTCTAAACAAAAATATGTGAAAGGAGTTATTCTCTGGATTGAGTGTTCAACATCGTATGATCATGAAAAGTTCAATGGCAATCATCCCATTATAAAAACAAGTGGATTCTGAGTATCAATCTCGGAACTAAGAAACATATACATTAGAGCGTCGATACCGCCGGAAGGACCTTGCAGTCTTGCTAGCATTCCATATTCTTTGAACAGTGCAGGTCAATTGCGCTTGCCAATCCTGCTGGCCACAACCCAAGGAAGTAGAAACTGGAAGTGTTTGGATGGCTTTCTTGTTGGGATGATCCCTATGCACTTAACATGGGGACAAAAGGCGGCTAAAATTTCCAACAGTGCAGCACTTTCCAGTGAACAATCAAGTTCAATGTTGAAGTGTTCAACCAAAATATGCTAAATTGGAGACTCAGTCACTTGATTGTTCCTCATTTTCTGGAAAGACAAACTTCAGGTCTTCATTATCTCTATATACTTGAACAAGAGCAGCTGCTTTGTATGCAAACATCCCAACCATTGCAGGCACAAGCTGTGAAGGACAAGTGTCAAAACTCTAAATCAAGAGTGTTTTGGAAATTTACTATCAGTACATTATTAAACCTTGACAAGTTGTTATAGGAAAAAACCTTGTTTGAAGGGTACCTGGAAATCGAAGACATCATTGGCCAAAAATTTATGGGACAGGATCCACACTCCATATATAGCAGCTGGGATTGCTAGTCTTGGAGAAGAAAGAGCAATGCCACAACCCTTAATTGATCTCTCAAAGAAGTCTTGCAAGTCCTCACTTCTTATACCTATTCTGAAATAAGAAAACAAACATCATTGTACACAATCAAAGGGACTAAGCAGTCAATTATTACTACATGAAAACTGTGATCACAAATAAAAGAGAGAAGTTTCCACTAGTACTTTTTTGATTTCTTTTGCATGAAAATCTGAGGAACCATTTCCTTGGATAGATTGTCCACATGCTGAGATAAGAGCTGAAGGTATAAGCAACTGCAGGGAAAACGGATCGGGTTAGAATACTGGAACAAAGATGACTAACAATGGGGGTAAAATGTCATGATATATGGCAAGAAGGTTTCTCTCTCCCTATCCTCAAGAAAATTGCACATGAGGAAATTTTGTTCCTAAAGGCTGATTTGAAATATATCATATATAAGAGTAAGACACCCAACAGCTTGTCCAAATAAATAACCTTTAGATTGACTCCTGCAGAAATAGTTTTCCAGGATAAAAATTTTAGATCTCAGGAGGAATATAACTGTTGGCCGGAGATTTGAAATATCTCCCCTGTTCCTCCAGTGGACGATTGTGGTGTTTTATTCCTGAATAAGATATATCATCTCTGCTAAGTAAATTTGTGAAAAGATAAAGACTTGACCCTTGACTCATCACCTCTTTAGTTATGGAAATTATTACTAGCATAGGCTGCCACACCAAGTTTTAAACTGCCAATTGAACCAAGATAACCTAATTAAAATTGTAGTAGCAACTAACCTGAAAAGAACCCCTACTGCATAACTAACAGCAGCCTGCGCAACATTGAAGTGTGTGAGTCCTATGGAAGATAATAATATATATGACAATTCCTGTAAATCACTCTTTTTCCCCCAGAAGTAATATCTCCTAAAGATAGAAGGAAGTTTTCTCAAAGCTTAAAAGTAGAGAATCTTAACAAGATTCCAGTTTCACTCTTTCCGGTTTATAAACAGGGAATAACCAATCAAGAGTCAACGCATGTGCTGACAGAATATCCATATCATTAGCTTTTAGGCCACACCATCCATAGCTGTCTGTTTTTTTGTGAATATCTTACTTGAACTGATAACACTGTCAAACAATATCCGCTGCATGCAGTTCCAATACCAACTGACAAAAGCATCAGTTCCCTCTTTAGCTACAAGATCAAATGACAAACAATTAGTGCCTTCCACAACAGTTTAACAATTATCGGATGCAAGACTTAATCACAGTTTAAATCAAAACCCTTTTCGGTTTACCTTTAGGTCCTTGACACTTTACTAAAGCAATTACTTGTAAGAAAGAAAACCACTATAACTAACCAAGAAATATAATAAGTTCGAGATGAGTAGCATACAGCTTCATATTTAAGAAGGTTCAGTTTCTTTCTTCTTTCACTGTCATCCCGCAACACCTATTCATACACATGGGTTAATGAATAAAAACAACAAGAGTGATTTCTTTCTTTAAAACGACAAGTTGTTTCCTTTTGGAGTCAAATAAATGTTGTCAATTTCCTCTTTTCTGCACACCTTGGCCCGGGCTTTCTTATTCATTGGTGCAGAATCATCACCCAATAACCATTCCTGAGTTCTTGACAGCTTCAAAAATCCACCAGCATCATCACTTTCCATTACCTACATTTTTAAGGATCCGCAGCACAAGTGAATTCAATCAGCTTTGTCAATGAAACAATCTCCAGTAAAATAAGCAAACATGGTGAGACTGCACAAGATAATATTCTACTTGTTCTGCTTGCTGAGAAGTATCAGCAGGTTCGCCAGCATCACCATCAACAACTTTCAGAACCTCTCTCTGCCACAGCATATCAGAAGCTTTTGAAATAAAATCTCCATTTACTGCTCTATCCTTGAAAAACATCTGCAGAACATCCTCTTCTATAGATTCACTCACTGAACAATATATTAAAAAAAGAAAAGAGCAGCAGTTAATCGTCATTCAGTCATACAATTCAAACACAAAAAACCTCTAATCTGAGACATAATGGTGATAGTTCCTGAACTAATCCAGTCACTTGGAGAAGAATTCACTCACTACATTAAAGTTCAAAGGTAGAATGATAAAACAATTGCAGCATGGGATAAAATAAACACTGAATACAATTCAATGCAATTAGCTGCCATTATCATGATCTAACAACAGAAATCATCATAAAGAAAATGAAAACACTAATCTTTAATTTACCTAAGACGAAAAACCTCCCGATGAAAAAGTTGATCATTTGATAACCCCGGAAGGCATTCTTGTTACATGACATATTAAAATCCAGAGACAAGCTAACTTTAAACCTCAAAAGAATCCCATATTAAATATGACCCAAAGAACTATGAAACTCAAAATCTAAAGGCAGAAAGTGTAATGCCAAGAGGGTACCGGAACGAGAGCTTGTTTTCAAGACGAAGACAGCTGAGTTTCTTCTGGAAAGTGGTGACCTTAGAGGACGAGGAAGAGGAGATAATCTTGTAAATGGAGCACTGCTGCAGTTGGTAATGAAAGCAAGCCCTGAAAGAGTATCCATTGGCAATGGCCTTTTGTGAAATTGGTGGGAAGTAGAAATATCTTAAAAGTGCCCAGGTATTAGAACCGAGAAAGGGGGCGTTATCCCTTTGATAATATTTTCTCCAGTTTAACAGCCAAAGGTCTACGGCCCTAAGCCGTTAAATTACACCGGTTAACTTAGCAAAATTCCAACCTTTTTTATCATCCTTTTTTTAATATAAAAAATTATGAAAGGTAATTAAAAAAAAGGAAAAGCAAAATCCACGTGGCGCAATAAAGTGCTAGAGCATAGGAAGGAATTAGGTTGAGGAAGCAGAGGATCCAAATTTATACGCTGGCTTGTGCCGTTGTGCTCCTCTAAGCTCCAGAGAAGGGTTTAAGAAAAGCCTCGCCCTTTCTGTTTACAACAAAAAAGGGGCCTGATTATTGCCGCTGAAACTCGAAGGTTCTTCCTTCTTTCCGTTAAAGCAAAAGACCGCTAGAAACAAAACTCGAAGAGAGAGAACCAAAAAAGAAAGAATTGAAAGAAAGAGATGGACAAGATGAGGATCGAAGAGGTTCAATCTACTGCGAAAAAGCAGAGAATCGCTACTCACACTCACATTAAAGGCCTTGGTCTCGATGTAATCACTCCCCCACCTCTCTGTCTCTCTTTCTTTTATCTGTTTTTTAAGTATTTTTTAGCTTAAATGCTTTGTGTTTTTCTTCAATAGGTTGTAACTGTGAGCATTTTTTGAAGTTTTCTTTTGTATTAACCCATAAAAAGTTTCATTTTTTCTCAAAGACCTTCTCTGGGTTAGGGTTTTAAGCTTAAAAGTTCACTTTTCTTTTCCTGTTGTGCACATTATTGGTCATTTATTGTTGATTTTTGGGAGTTGGGTTTGGTACATTTTTAGTTTAGACTGGATAGAATTGTGTCTTCAATTTGATTAACTTTAGTTTCCACTGGTGGAGATAATGCTATATATTGGAAATTCTTTAGGTCTCGGTTATTGGACAATGGGAAGAATGGGTTGGCTTTTTATAGGTGTAAAAAGGTGTTATCAAGTGTAAAAAATGTCTTCTTATGCATTCTAGAGTTGGATAAGTGGGTTTAAATCATGTATTTTCGCTATGGAAGTCAAGGAAGAAGACTTCAACCATAGGAATATGCTAGTTAGCTAACATGCTGTTCACCATATCTTTCTCTTTTATTACTTGTTGTTTGACAAGAAAAATTCTAGTCTGTGTGCTTCTACTTGTAGAACAATTTCTAATCTTTTTTGAACTTTCTTTTCCTTCGTCTACCAGGCCAGTGGAAATGCCATTCCTTTGGCTGCAGGGTTTGTGGGGCAAGCTGAGGCAAGGGAAGCAGCTGGTCTTGTGGTGGATATGATAAGGCAAAAGAAGATGGCTGGCCGTGCACTTTTGCTGGCTGGGCCTCCTGGTACCGGGAAAACAGCTTTGGCCCTTGGAATATCCCAAGAGCTTGGGAGCAAGGTTCTTTTTTCTTTTTCTCACTAATATTTGAATGTCGTTGAAATTTGGCATTATCAGTACCCAGTTCTTTGGAGGGATTGTCAATTTTGGTATATACGTGTTCCTCTTCCTCATTTGCAGGTTCCATTCTGTCCAATGGTTGGCTCTGAAGTATACTCATCAGAAGTAAAGAAAACTGAGGTTTTGATGGAAAATTTCCGACGGGCTATTGGTCTACGTATCAAGGAAAATAAGGAGGTCTATGAAGGAGAGGCAAGTTACAGCTGATTAAAGTCCTCCTGGTTTTATGTGATTGTTTTCTCCTTGTATTGTTGGGTGGCTTCAGAGCCTGATGCTTGGCTGGTCTTGTTTTAGGTTACTGAACTTTCTCCTGAAGAAACAGAAAGTGTAACAGGTGGTTATGGTAAAAGCATTAGCCATGTAATTATTGGATTGAAAACTGTCAAAGGAACAAAACAACTGAAGTTGGATCCTACTATTTATGATGCCTTGATTAAAGAGAAGGTAAGCCTTTAAGTTTCTCTGCTTTATTATGGAAGAAAAATTGTTCAAGTTTTATTTTTTTAACTTCTTGTAAACTGTATGAGGCACCATAGCAGTTTTTCATCTCTTTCCTCCAGGGACTTTTAAATATTTAGATTGTGAATCTGCTTAAGAATTTTTGGTTTCACTTGGATATCTTGTGAGATTTTTAATTTGACTGGCAGGTAGCTGTAGGAGATGTTATATATATCGAAGCAAATAGTGGAGCAGTCAAAAGGGTGGGCAGGAGTGATGCTTTTGCCACAGAATTTGACCTTGAAGCAGAAGAATATGTCCCACTTCCCAAGGGAGAGGTTCACAAAAAGAAGGAGATAGTGCAGGTTGGTCTCCGCTGAGCTCAGGCTTATTTCTATGTCTTTCCCACAGCATTCATGCTTTAATATATACTGATTGGCCCTAGAGGCTTAGACTTGATGCTGATTGGCATGGGTATTTATCTACTTTGATAATCATCATGTCGCATTGTGATACAAGGTATATGAACTCAGTGTGCTTGTGTATCATTGCAACTGACAATTGAGAACTTCCTTTTGATATTTCTTGCCAACAACTTGTAGGTTAACAATTGTTATTGTTGTCCTTTAAAATCTATAACACACTGAAAAAGGAAAAAAGGGCAGGGGGTGATGAGGCTGGGAATCTATAAGTTTGATACCTTCTACATTTGCCTGTTATTTTAAAAATACTGCTTTGCTGACCTAGTAATATAAGCCTTTTTTCTGGATCTAAATTTAATTCTTTTGACTGTATTGCAATTCACGAAAAACTTCTTTTCTATTTTCTACACCACCAGGATGTAACATTGCATGACCTGGATGCTGCCAATGCACGGCCACAAGGGGGGCAAGACATTTTGTCGCTAATGGGTCAGATGATGAAACCCAGGAAGACAGAAATCACTGACAAATTACGACAGGAAATAAATAAGGTATGATTTTCCAAACACATTTGAGATCCACCTATATTCTACAATGTAATGAAAAGCAACATCCTTTTCCTGAACAAGTTTGAGATATAGCCCAATCCATCCTTCCAAAAAGTAACTCTAGAATGATAAAAGCGTTTCAAATTTTTATAATGGAATTTCATTACCTGCCCTTGTTTCCTACTACAAATTTAACCTAAGTCTATTCAGCTACTTACTGGTTTAATCCTATTGTGATCTTCTCATTAGAAGCTACTCTACTGTACATGGTCGTGACTTTTAGAGTCATAGAGATTGCTTATTCAATTTGGGTATAAGGTTGTTATTTGGCTTTTGACTTCAACAAGTGTGCTGATTTGTTTGTTGGAAAGATAGTTTGCCTTTTAATTGAAATAGTTGTGTTTGTGACAGGTAGTTAATCGGTATATTGATGAAGGTGTGGCAGAGCTCGTTCCAGGGGTTCTATTCATTGATGAGGTCTCAACCTTTTCTTTACTTGAGCTCTTTTCTAGTGTATGATATAGTATGTTCTCAGATGCATAGATACAATTTATGTTTTGTATGTGAGTTTGTGTACACTTACATGTAGATTAAGATCTTTTCTTGGATCATGACCTGTGTACATGCTTAAAGCTCATATGCAAATCATGCATGCTTATGTTTTCTGAATCATGATTTGCAGGTGCATATGTTGGACATGGAGTGCTTCTCATACTTGAATCGTGCTTTAGAGAGCTCACTATCTCCTATAGTAATTTTTGCTACAAATAGGGGAATATGTAATGTAAGGTACTGAAAATGATTCTGAGATATTGGAAGTTTTGGAATATTGACTTTTCTGTTAATTACATCCAAGAGGAAGTTTAAATATACAATCTTCCATCACATATTTTATTTGTGCCTTTGTATGGGGTTAGCATCATGTTTCCATTTTCCTGACATGCATTTATGAGTCAGAACATTAGACCCTTAGCAAGGTGATTTTCCTTTTTTTTATTCTGAAGATAGATCTCATGTTAATTGGTATGTTTTCAAAAGGTATACTTGATATAATTTATTTTCATTGCATACTAGGTATAATTTATTTCCATTGCTTATGTATTCCTAATGTGTTTTGATGCTAGTTTCTTAAAAAATGCATGTGTTTTGCAGGGGGACTGATATGAATAGTCCTCATGGCATACCTGTTGACTTATTGGACAGATTGGTGATAATCCGCACACAAATTTATGGTCCTGCTGAGATGATACAGGTTAAAGTCCTGGTTATATGTGCTTTATTGTTAGCTGGACTATTTTACTGTGTGTGTACCAAATGACAACCTAGCTATATCTTTAACTTATCTGGTCTGCAGATTCTAGCAATTCGTGCACAGGTGGAAGAACTGGTTGTGGATGAAGAAAGTCTAGCATTCCTTGGAGAGATGGGGCAAAGCACCTCCTTGAGGTCAGGCTTAAATTCTTTTTGTGCTCAATGCCATTTGCCCTCCTCCATCTGAAGTTCTACTTACATTTTTCTGTTTCTTCAGGCATGCAGTTCAGCTGCTATCTCCTGCTAGCATTGTGGCAAAAATGAATGGTCGAGACAACATTTGCAAGGTAATTAACTATTGGGAAGCTACAATTCTTCATGGTTGTCCTTTATCCAGGAGTCAATGTGTTTACTTATTTACTTCTCCCTTATGCAGGCGGACATTGAGGAAGTAAGCACGCTATATATAGATGCCAAGTCTTCAGCAAAGATTCTTCAAGAGCAGCAGGAAAAATACATTTCATGATATTAAACTTTTTTTACTCTTGCCCGGTAGTTTCGGCTCGAATTTTTTTGTGCATTTGTGTTTAGATACCTCTCTTTCTCAGCAGTAGATGGAGGAAGCTGAAGTGTCTAATTTAGGCTTACTGCTTTACGTTGTTCATTGAGCACGCATGGTATGTGCAAATGCAAAATGAGTTACTGTACTTGGAAGCTTCTAATGCCAGTAAAATACATTTCCTAAAGCCTTGTGGTACATATTAGCTCCCGTACAGGTTCAGTTCAAGTGCTGATTGAGGCTTACCATTGCCGACCATATGATGTAAATTGCAAGGTTGTCGCCATTTGCTTTAATTCGAATCCAGCAATGCATCATTTATTGCTCTTTGCTGAATTCGATATTTGCCGTTAGAAGGTTTTCACCGTCAGCTCAGTTCCACCCGTCTTCCTTGCCTAAACTGAAATATCTACTAAAAAGCCATCTAGCAAAAGCGCATATGTTGTGCAAGGGCAGTGCCGGCCAGACCCACCCCCACCCCTCGCGCTCGCCCCCAGCCTTCTGCCCCCTCTCCCTCCACAGACCCCAACTGTCCAAAAGGATTTTCAGGGCTGGTGTAAAAGCTTTACTGATGTTGTTATACTAGAAATAAGCGTATGTTTGTAATCTGATCAATGTTCCGTTGACAGATTTTCATGTACTGTTGGATGATGGTTTCGAGTTAAAACGTAGAGCTACTGTTTACTTGGGTTCTTCTACCTGATCCTTAGCTAATGGTCATATTTCGTTTATTTGGGAGTATCTGTCTTTATTAGTGCATTTGGAAATATGTGCGGTTTAAGATATTTTCAGTTCCGGGATAACGTTTCATTGTCAACCTGACAAGCATCCATATGACAAATTTGTAGTGTTTGGAAGGCTCGTGAGCTTGGGAAACTTCATCACACAGGGTTCTATTTGGCACGAGGAAAGAAAAATTGTCGGCAAAATACCAGTACAAATATGCGAAGTTAGCTACAGGATAAAACTAAAAGGAGAAAAAAGGAGAGGTGTAACTTGTTTGCGGTGTCGACTCTGTTATGGTATTTTACTCCTTCTGTCTTATAATATAAGTTTTTTTTTTTAAAAAATTTTATCTCAAAATAGTTATCTTTTTTATAAAATTAAGATAATAATTTTATAATTTTTCTATTTTATCTTTATTTTGTCATATTAAAAACCTCTCTCTTTAATATATGTCTCATCTTTATCTCTCTCTCCTCTTTAATACAATTAAATAAAAATAAAATAAATAAGAATATAAAATTTAACAAATAAAATTATTTTTATTAATTTTTGGTAAAACAATTGAAAAAGATTTATATTATGGGACAGAGGAGTAGTTACTATGATGCAGATGCCTTTTCTTTCACGAGTAATCAGTAATATTTCTCTGTTTTCCTCCACTTATCTTGAGAAATACACATATATATACTATAAATAGACTGGTTATAAGCATCATTAATCAGGAACAGAGATAAACAGGGAAAGTAAAAAAAGACGGAAAATGAGCAAAAGCAGATTTGAGATACCAGAATCTGTGGCGGCGGACATCTTCTCTAAGCTTCCAGTTAAATCCCTGGTACGTTTTAGGTGCCTTAGTAAGCCTTGGTGTTCTTCTTTTCGATCATCTCATTTCATTACCAAACATTACCAAAACAATCTCAGAAACAACAACCTTAAGCTCCTACTCAAACGTTGTCATGGCAACACCCACGATGACATCTATTATTTCTCTGCACTTTCATCCAGAAAAGAGGGAAACTTTTTAGTTAAAGAGAACATTCATCTGCGCTTTTTTGAGAATTGTTTGTTTGCCCCTGTAGTTTCTGGTCCTTGTAATGGATTACTCTGTTTGCATGATTTTGATAAAATTGCCCTTTGGAACCCTTCAACCAGAGAGTTTAAAACCCTTCCTCCATCCACAGTCAATCGCCCTCTTAAAGTAGATTCAACCAGTTTTGGTTGCCTTGGATTTGGGTTTGATTCTGTAACTGATGACTATAAAGTTGTTAGATTTGTTACTAATTATTTTGATGATAACGAGGAAGAAGGCTTGCTAGCTGATTGGATTCACCAAGTTGAGTTATATTCGCTTAAAACTGATTCCTGGAAGGAAATTTCTGTTCCTGAGGTCCATCCTTTTGCATCTCCTTTGTTCAATAATTACGTTAATGGATTTTGGTATTGGCAGGCGACTGGGGATTCTGAATACCTTATCCTTTCATTCGACATGTCTAATGAAAAATTTTCAACTTTACCTTTGCCAAATTTTGGTGGGTCTTTAGCACAGTATTATTTGCAACTTTTGGACTTTAATGGATTACTTGGTGCTATTGTTTACCCAAGGGAGGGAACTGATAAGACTTTTGACTTGTGGGTTATGGATGGATCATGGACTAGAACACTCAGTATTGAATCTGTTCCTGGAGTTGAGAGACCATTGGGGTTTTGGAAAAACGGTGAATTGTTTCTAGAGAGCTCAAATCAGGAACTAGTGCTGTTTGATCCTGCCACCCGAGAGCTTAAGAATCTTGGCATCGATGCTTATCAGAATACAATGCAGCTTATTGCTTATTATGAGAGCATTGTTCCAATTAATGGAAGCTCAGAGGAGGAGGAACAAATAATTCGCCAGCTCATGCCTTGAATTGATATTGAAGAGGGAAGAAAGAGGGATAGGGAAATAAAACTAAAGGGGTAAGCTTTAATAATAATTTTTTTTTCCTCTTGGTAAATTATTATGCAGTTGTTGTTGACTATATTCTCTTGTAATCTTCTCCAAGCATGCTGTTATTGTTTGAATTTTATGTCAGAGATTTTGGCCTCTGCAGTGTGTTTACACACACAATACATGCTTTGTAATTTCGGAGAAAATTGGTCTTACTTGATCAAGATAGTTTTCAATTTTATTATGGTGGTTCTTTTTACAGTTTGTTTTGGTTATTTTAGTGAATTTGCAGATTTCGCTTGAAGAATTCTGTAGTTGTTTGTACTTATTTGTGTAGTTGAGTCGAATTTTTTTGCGATTCCTTCTTCTTGTCTTTTCAGATAATCTATTACGTTAAGCAGATGTTGGGGTTATAGGTTTGTTTGTCACCAACGTGTTCAGAAAATAACTTTTTAACATACTTTGCTTTAATAATCCATTCTATATTAAGGGAATGCAGTCTCCCATAGCAGTTAACATTCATTCTAGAACTTAATCAATTTATAAGTTGAATGGAAACTGGTTTTTGTCTCTTTGATTGATGCAGTAGGGACAAAGCTGCGTTTTGGCGAAATAATTTTGCCTAAATTCGAAGCCGTGCTTTAAATGAATTTGATAGAATTGTGCTGCATACTTTAATCTTTGCTCTTGAAATGTATTCTTTATGATTATTTGTAAAGAATGGAACATGAGTTTATACATACTGTCTATAGAACCAGTTTCTAAATCATCAAATACATAAAAATACTATATGTATATCTAGAGATTTACACTACACGCACAGAAAAGTGGAAACATAGTATCGTTTGGAACTGAAGTTCAGTTGCTTTTGCTCCTTGGCATCTAATTATTTGGGTTATGCCTTAGGGTACTTTTGTCAAAATTTATGTAAGCTGCTTGGTCAGGAGTGCTCCTGTTTTAATCAAAAATTTTGTATCAGATGGGGAAGAATATTGATATTGTTGAGTAGCAGGGCTGTTTCGTAGCAGAGAAATGGCATGTTAGTTATGCAATAGGAGAAAAGAGAAAGGAAACTATGCAGTAGTGTATATGTGCAAGTTCATAGCGGTACTTAATTTTCTCACTTAAATTGTTGTTATTAGCCACGTTATTTTGACCTGCTTCACCATCATTCTCATTTTGTGCAGGTCAAAGTTACAAGTGTGGTACAGAGAGGCTAACAAGATGAACAACCCTAGTCTTGGCGAGCTGCATTTGCTACGGGCTTAAACTTGTTTTGCCTTGTGGGGCTTTGTTTGATCGATTATATGGTGACACTAGGGCTATGAGTTCCGTGTTTAATATTCACTTCTGTATAATCTTCCTTCAACTCTGAGGATAATACCATCTATACTTTAAGAACGTTTGGCTTGGTGTAAATATTACTTCCTCCCATTCGGATGACACAGCGTAGTGAATATTGTACTAGTGTTTATCTTTCAAATCTCTGATCACCTTATTTTCATATTTGTACAGCAGCATGAATCTGCAATAGAATTATCTCGGTGAATTGGAGAGGTAATCATGGTGAAAGGGCAAGTAGCTATGTCAACATTTTTACACTTTTACAATAGTTATAAAGCCGTTTCACTTGTGTCAAATTTACTTTCCAAATTTGTTGTAGTTGACTTGAGTAAACGAAATGACATATTAATGTCCCAATTCAACTTTACAAACTTTTTAAAGGCAGTCGTTGCCTGGGATGGGAGTTTCTTCGCTTGGGATTCTATTGGAAATTAGGAATGGACGAACATGGGCCCGCGACATTTTTTCTCTTCCAGCCTCAAGTAGTCAAATTTTCGGTCCTAAAAACAATCAACTCACACCAAACAACCAGAACCGTGCGGCGTGCGTTGAGGGGGAAATGAGAGAACATTTCAACATCCCGAAATCCGTTACTATACCCTAATCTAACCTATAGCTGTAAGGCAATAAAATTAATGAAAATCCGGAGGTGGGGTGGGGTGGGGTGTTTGTGTGCTGGCAGCCAAGTCCCGCGCGGGACTTGGCCCAGTCCGTGTGGGGGTCCACTTGCCCTTAGAGGTATTTTTATAATTTTTCGTCGAAAGTCCGATTTTAATTTAAAACTTTTTCGGATATTTTTCTAAGTCCTGAAAGGCTGAAACACATTTAAATATCGTCTTAGATCATACTCGAACCTCATTGGTGTATTCATAGTTTGATTATGAATGCTAACACGTATTTCCGTATATTAGGGTTCCGGATGATCGAGTGCGACGATGCTCTGGAGGTTGGTCTACGTGGATCATTTGGGAGTATACGAACCTCCCAACACTGTGAGTGACTTAGATTTCAATGCCTAGCTACTAGGGTAGAACATTTTCAAAAGATAAAATGATTTTTAAAGGTTTTGGGACACGGGGAATCCACCGCCCACACACACACTTATTTGATGATATATCCACGTAGGAAGTGGAATGTTTTCAAAGAAAATATAAAGATTTATGTGTATGTGTATGTTTATATTTATATGTTTTAAATATATATGTTTTATACATATATATATATATATGATATTGTTGAAGATGAGAGCGAGATGAGCGATTGAGAGATTCTCGGTGCTCTGGTTGGAGGGAGCGTGTGGACCGAGTGAGAGACGTGCACGCAACCAAGTAGTTGTGGACCTGGGAGAGGTGCGTAGAGTAACTCGTCAGGGCTCGATGTAGCTATGTTCCACCCACAGAGATTGGTACCACCGAAGGAACGGGCTAGAGAAAGAAAAATATGAAAAAGTTTTAGAAAGAAAAGAGATAGCCTTCGGTGCAGTAAGGCATTCGATCGGCCAGTAGAGCCTTCAGTCTGTTTGAGGCCAACCCATTTTATTTAGATATTATTTAAATGGTTTTAAATCCAATTCTCACTTGGAGAATTTGAAAAGAGATTTTGAAAAGAAAATTATTTATTTTATTATTATGTTTTGGATTGCCCATGTTTTCCTAACCCCTAGTGAAGATTCATTGAACCTCTGTCACTCATCTGTATCCAATGTGAATGGATGCAGATCCGTACACGAGGACAGCAGATAGATCAGAGGCTCACTATGAGGCGTTGGTGGCATAGGAGTAATAGTTTCCATTGCGTAGGTTTTATTTTAAACAAATCCACCGGTACTTCTTTTATAGTTATTTGTTTTATTATTTAATTTCTAATGAAATTTTAGTATTGTTTTACAGCGATGATATCCATTTTATGCCTTGCGGTGCTTCGAATGCGTGACCGGCCAGCACGTACTTCGAGATAACACGACGGTTTCCGCGTGACTGACCTCTCTAGGTCGGGGGGGGGGGGGGGGGGGGGGGAAGGGAGGGCAAGGAGAATTGGGTCGTTTTTTGGAGACTTGATTAAGTTGACACATTTGTTTATCTAAACTTGTTTTGCCTTGTGGGGCTTTGTTTGATCGATTATATGGTGACACTAGGGCTATGAGTTCCGTGTTTAATATTCACTTCTGTATAATCTTCCTTCAACTTTGGGGATAATACCATGTATACTTTAAGAACGTTTTGCTTGGTGTAAATATTACTTCCTCCCATTCGGATGACACAGCGTAGTGAATATTGTACTAGTGTTTCTTTCAAATCTCTGATCACCTTATTTGCACATTTCTAAAGCAACACGAATCTGTAAGAGAATTATATTGGTGAATTGGAGAGGTAATCATGGTTCAAGGTCAACATTTTTACAATCGTAATAATGCCGTTTCTCTTGTGTCAAATTTAGGTTATGGTTGGTACATGAAAATATTTTCTGTTTTCATTCTCTAAAAAATACAAAGAAATCACCATATAAGATATGTTAGTTTATAGAAATGTATGTATATTTTAGAAAATAAAAATGAAAATGGATCTAATTTTGAGAACAATTTTTTTTAATCTCACTTCTATATCTATTTTTATTTTCATTTTCTAAAATATGTATACAATTTTCATTACAATACATATCTTACACGATAGTTTCTTTGTATTTTTTAGAGAATGAAAATAAAAAATATTTTCCCATACTAAACATAACTTTACTTTTCCAAATTTGTACGTAGTTGACTTGAGTAAACGAAATGATAATTCAACTTTACAAACTTTTCAAAGGCAGCCATTGGCTGGGACCGGGAGTTTCTACTTTCTACGAACATTCTTCTCTTGGGATTCTACTGGAAATTTGGAATGGACGAACAAGGGCCGTGACATTTTATCTCTCCCAGCCTCAAGTGGCTTTCGAGTCAAATTTTCGCCCCTATAATGGATAATTAACTCACACCAAACAACGGGGACCGTGCGTTGAGGGGAATTAAGAGAACTTTTCAACATCCCATGTTCCGTTAGTAACACGGTCTATACCCTAACCTAACCTATAAAGCAATAAAATTAATGAAAAAGGGCAAAACACAGGGGAAAAAAAAGGATTGAGTTGAGACATTCGTTTATGTAAACTTACACCGCCTATTTTAACTAAACTTATTATGAAAAGTATTTTTATTATATTTATAATTTGTCTAATTATTAAATTAAATAAAAAATAATTCTATATTTAGTATAGAAATATCTTAAACCACAAGAATTTATACTAAAGACCTATATCCATTGACATATATATCTAAATTGTAAACAGTAAAGGATTGTATTTAAAACTTTTTTTGGGGGGCCAAGCATCGTACTAAAACTTGATTTTAGAAAATCCATACTTGGTGAAAAAAAAAATCTATAATTTAATTATACGTCACCGCCCCTGGTATGGTGATACCCTTGTCTTCAATTACTCAACAGTACCATTCAAGTCACGCACTAAGCAGTAAGCACTAATGCAACTCGTTTCAACGTTTTAGCCAAGTTCTCAACATCTTTTGCTGAATTATGCTGAAGAACCTCTCATGGGGAACATTACATGTTTCCTTCTATCATTATTGATCACATGGTGCTTCATAGATAGCGTAGCCATAAGGAACCTCAGCACTGATCAAGCTGAGCTTCTCGAGTTCATGAACCGTATCTCTGATCCTCACAAAGTCTTAGTAAACAATTGGTCTGCCTCTAATTCAGTTTGCGACTGGATTGGCATCTCTTGCGATGGTTTCCATCGAAGAGTCAAAGGCTTGAATCTTCCAAACATTGGTCTTTCTGGAATCCTCCCTCCTCACCTCGGAAACCTGTCCTTCCTAGCCTCTGTTAACTTGACTGGCAATAATTTCCATGGCCATCTTCCTCAAGAGCTGGGGCAGTTAAGACGTCTCAAACTCCTTGATTTAAGCTACAACGCCCTCGATGGGGAGTTTCCATCATCTCTTGGAACCTTGCAAGAGGTGAAGTTGTTGGTCCTTGGCAACAACAGCTTCACAGGTCCAATTCCTCCTGCTTTCTTCAACATGTCAAACTTGGAGACCTTAGACTTGAGTTACAACTCGATTCAGGGAAACATTCCAGACAAGACGGAAAATCTTCAAGCTTTGAAGATATTAAATGTCACAAACAACAAACTGATTGGGTTCATACCATCATCGATCTACAACATTTCATCGCTGCGAATATTAGATCTATCATATAACAAACTGTCTGGCAGCTTACCGGATAAACTTTGTGACAACGTTCCCAGTCTCCAGATGCTCTGGTTGCAGTATAATATTTTGTCGGGCCATATTCCATCAGGTGTAGGAAAATGCAGCAATCTTCAAATTCTTGCGCTAGGTTATAATCGCTTTGACGGGCTCATTCCGGGGAGTATTGGAAACATAACTAGACTCGAAAGACTTTTTTTGTCGGGCAATCTTGGTATTCATGGTATAAGATTCCACTACTATTCTCTCCTCCACTTATCCAAAAATTAGGGACTGTCGAGTGTGGATAATTACTATACAAATTATATTTTATGGTAACAAATATGTAATTGACGGTGTACACATTGTTGTTTGCTGAATTTTCAGGTACCATCCCTGAGGAGTTTGGTGGCCTACGCAGTTTGGTGGTTATTCAGGCGGATCGAATGAGCCTCACCGGTCCGATTCCGCATTCTTTCTTCAACATTTCTTCTCTGCGAAGGATTTATCTCCACAACAACAGCCTATCGGGTATTGACTATAATTATATTTTCAGCCAAAGAAATAACTATGATTATTTATGATAATATCAATCTATCATCATAAAGCTATTTAAAATGTAATAAGTTAACATTAAACTATTATTAATTATTAATGCATTTTACATGTGTGTGTGTGTCTTTTTTTTTTTTTTTTGCGAACAAATGTGTGGGTCTATATATAATGAATACATGGTAATTATTTAAAGCAACTTGTGAAATTTTCATCCTATTAACCTGTTTATAGGATAAATCCATAATTTAATGTGTTTTACCACAATGCAAAGTTTCAAGTTTTTCTTTTTGTTCTAAACAAAAGAGTTTACAGAGTCACACTCGAACTTAGTTCCTTTTTAGCTTAGTATCCAATTTCATCCTTAAACTATATTAAAAATAACAAATTGATTTCTAAACTTTTATTTTGGGACCGATTGATCTCTAAATAATAAAAACTTAACGAGGACCGATTGATCTCTAAATAATAAAAAATTTAACGAATTGAGATAAATTGGTCCTTAAACTTTTATTTTGTGATGGATTGGTTCCTGAGTTTTCTTTAATTTTCTTTCATTCAGGATATATCTATCTCAAAATAATAATTCAAAAACTAATCTATTTCCAATAAAAATTAAGGGACTAATTTATCCTTTTGGTATAGTTTATGGATCAAATTGAGTTTTAAGCCGTTATTTTTTTTTAATGATCACTATTCAGCAATGATGCAAGCTCGACCTTCGTTAATGAATATAATATATAATTGACAAGTTTTTGTTAAAAAAAGGATGATTACTATTTTGTGTATTAAGCCCTATAACTTTCATACTAATTAACGCAGATGATCATAAAAGCATGTTAAAAGCTTTTGTTATGTTTTGCAGGTGAAATACCACTTGAAATTCGTAACCTACGCAGATTGGAGAAGTTAATCTTGTCATACAACGATCTAAGTGGTCCCATGCCATTAAACATCTTCAATATCTCAACCATGTTAAGCATCGAATTAGATGATAACCACTTTCACGGGCAACTACCATCTGATATAGGCCATTGGGTTCCAAATCTTGAGATACTAGGGCTATGGGGAAATCATCTCAGTGGAGTCATCCCCAGCTCTATTTCCAATGCTTCAAAGCTTAGAGAAGTACTGCTAGAACGGAACTTATTTCATGGTTTTATCCCCAGTGAACTTGGCAATTTAAGATTGCTTGAGTTTCTTAATCTTCACACAAATAATTTCACCGCTGAACCTGCATCTCAGGAGTGGAGCTTTCTCTCTTCTCTGGCAAACTGCAGGTATTTGGAACATCTATCCTTTTCGTATAATCCATTGAATCGTAGTCTTCCAGCTTCTATCGGGAATCTATCTAAATCTCTTGAGTGGATCGATGCGTTTGGATGCAATATCGATGGCAACATTCCTCCAGAAGTAGGTAACTTCAGCAACTTGATGGTTCTTGAGCTTTCCGAAAATGAATTTTCAGGATACATTCCAGAATCAATAGGAGGGTTAAAGAATCTCCAAGGTTTTTATCTTCAATATAATAAACTGCAGGGATCTATACCCGACAGTATCTGTAGTTTAACGAGGTTGGATACTTTAAGGCTAGGAAATAATGAGCTCCAAGGATCTATACCAACATGTTTGGCTAATTTGACTTATCTCAGTACTCTCGAATTGTTCTCCAACAGTTTGAGTTCTAGCATACCCTCAACATTTTGGACCTTTCCAAATATCTTGAAGATTGACTTGTCATCAAATTCTCTTAGTGGCTCTGTCCCACCAGTTATTGCTAATCTGAAGGTACTGTTCGAGTTGGACTTGTCAAAAAATGTATTATCTGGTGTTATTCCCATTACATTTCAAGACCTGCAACGTCTGCAACTTCTATCCTTAGCCAAAAATAAATTTCAAGGTCATATCCCTGAATCATTCGGTGGCTTGATTAGTTTGGAAAATTTAGATCTTTCATCCAACAATCTGACGGGATTCATTCCCAAGTCTTTGGAGAGACTTTCCTATCTCAAATATCTGAACTTATCTTTCAATAGATTAGAGGGAGAAATTCCTACAGGAGGACCTTTTGTAAATTTCTCAGCTCAATCTTTTATGCATAATTATGCACTTTGTGGTCCACCTAAATTGCAGGTCCCACCATGTAAATCTAAAGGCAGCGGACAGTCCAAGAAAGTCACAATGGTGGTATTGAAATATCTTTTTCCAACAATTTCTTTCTTAATATTGATAATGGCCATAATTATCCTCTTCAAAAGGTACCGACAGAGGAGTATAACCGGTGATCTAGAGGCCGCTGAGGACTTGTTACCTTTGGCAGCTTTCAGAAGAATTTCCTACCAAGAACTTACAAGTGCAGTTGATGGATTCAATGAAAGCAATTTTCTTGGTTCAGGGAGTTTTGGCTCTGTGTATAAAGGAATGCTCTCCGATGGAACGAACATTGCGGTTAAAGTTTTCAACTTGCAATCAGAGGGAGCAGTTGAGAGTTTTTTCACAGAATGTGAAGTCATGCGCAACATTCGGCATCGAAATCTTGTCAAAGTCATCAGTGGTTGCTGCAATCTTGACTTCAAAGCTTTAGTGCTCGAGTTTATGCCTTGCGGGAGCCTCGAGAAATGGTTATATTCTCACAACTATTTTCTTGATATTGCTCAAAGATTGGATATAATGATAGATGTGGCATCCGCTCTAGAATATCTCCATTACGGTCTGTCAGCACCTGTGATCCACTGTGACATAAAGCCAAGCAATGTTCTATTAGATGCAGACATGGTTGCTCATCTCAGTGATTTTGGTATTTCTAAACTCCTAGGAGAAGGAGATTCCAAGACTCAAACCATGACACTTGCCACTATGGGATACATGGCACCAGGTGATGTTTTGTAACAGTTTCTCTGGTATCTTATCCTATCTTATGTTTCAACATTTATGGTTGCATTAAATCAATCTTCAATAACATAGATAAAACTTTTTATTGGCCATTTTCCTCAAGAATTTTTTAACAATTTAATTGCCTTTGAAACACAGAATTTGGATCGATGGGAGTTGTTTCTCTGAAGGGTGATGTCTATAGTTATGGTATCTTACTGCTGGAAACTTTCACAAGACGCAGGCCTACAGATGAAATGTTTGATGGAGAAATGAGCATAACCCGTTGGGTGACAGAAGCATTGTCTTCTCATGAAAACTTAATTGGTATTTTAGATGACAACTTGTTGAAAGCAGAGGACCGATATTTCATTGCTAAATCAAATTGTATATCATCTGTTATGGGATTAGCTTTGGAATGCTCAGCAGAGTTACCAGAACAGAGGAAGAACATGAAGGATGTGGTAGCCACGCTCAAGAACATCAAAACAAAGTTTCTAAAAGATGTGAGAGGGAAAGTTTAATACTTCAGGGAATCAGTCTTCGTTGTTCTGTAGTTTGAGATGGTTAGCGTAGCTTTCTTCAAAAACTATGTGCTTCGCTTGGCTTCGTGAATTCATTCAGAAGTCATAAATAAGACTGCTGAAATTGCAAAGACCATGCTATTTATTTAGGCAGACAATTACGTGAGTTAGGAGTCCAATCTTTGTTTTTTGGTGAAATATTATGTTACGAGCCTATAGCAGAATGATCCAAGAGACCCGAGAGCTTATGGCCAAAAAGGAGACCAATAGCAGAATGATCCAAGAGACCCGAGAGCTTATGGCAAAAAAGGAGACCAATAGGACCAATGACTGTTAGACTTTCTTTTAAACTGTATGAACAAATTCACACAGAAAAATCTAACATCTTTATTTAGAAAAACTTGATGCGGAAAATTAAGAATTGAAGATCATACCTCCAGCCATTGAAAAGCAGCTTTCCTTTTGCTTGGATACTTCTAGTCTCTCACAAACTTTAGAAAATCTTTAGATGGTGTCAAGAAATTTTGTTCATCTATTGAGACTAGGGATCCAAGTGGCTATTTATAGTAGTCCTGCCATCAAGGACTCTTTTTCAAAATCAAAAACTGACGTGACGTGATGAGATCATGGGAAAAGATATGGGCCACTTATCAGATAATGGATGGGTAACTACTTATTCTATAAGTTCTTGAATAAAACTACTTATAGAATAAGTAGTTTATTTTATTCAAGACTCCAAAACTTATAGAATAAGTAGTCTTGAATTACTTATAGAATAAGTAGTTTATTTTATTCAAGACTCCAAAACTTATAGAATAAGTAGTCTTGAATTACTTATAGAATAAGTAGTTTATTTTATTCAAAACTCCAAAACTTATAGAATAAGTAGTCTTGAACTACTTATAGAATAAGTAGTTTATTTTATTCAAGACTCCAAATTGAATAAAACTCTACATTCTCCCACTTGGCCCATATATTTTTATAAAATCCATGAATCTTTTAAACTCAAGAAAGAAACAAAATACATGGATCATGGCGACAAGTCCCCTAATAGTGAGTATTATCTTCCATGTATCACTATGCATTTTGTCACTCCAATGTCAGTCAACTTTATGAATAAACCTTATGTTTATTTCAAGGTCCAACCATAATTGTTGTCTTTCAAACCAAATGCGTACACCATAATGAAAAAACAACCAAACAAATGAGTTTCAACATAGAAAATTAGGACTTATTTCATAAAATAGAACCAAGTCCTAATCGCATTATAAGATCCTTAAAACCCATCGGTGGCATGCCTTTTGTTAAAGGATCAGCTAGCATCAATTCAGTGCTAATGTGCTCAATGACCACTTTGTTTTCCTTGATGCGCTCCCTTATGGCTAAATACTTAATGTCGATGTGTTTACTTCGACTACCACTTTTGTTGTTCTTAGCCAAGAAAACAGCAGCTGAATTGTCGCAATACATCTTTAATGGCCTAGAAATAGAATCCACAATTCTAAGTCCAGATATGAAACTCTTTAGCCATACACCATGTGAGGTAGCCTCAAAACAAGAAACGAACTCAGCCTCCATGGTAGAAGTGGCAGTCAATGTCTGCTTTGCACTTCTCCAAGAAACGGCTCCGCCAGCAAGCATAAATACATATCCTGATGTTGATTTTCGTGAATCAACACATCCAGCAAAGTCCGAATCTGAGTAACCAACTATCTCCAAATTGTAGGTTCTCCTATACATAAGCATGTAGTCTTTGGTCCCTTTAAGGTACCTTAGCACTTTTTTCGCAGCTCTCCAGTGGTCCAAACCTGGATTACTCTGATATCTTCCCAACATTCCAACAGCAAAAGCAATGTCAGGTCTTGTACAAACCTGAGCATACATTATGCTTCCGACAGCAGAAGCATATGGAATGTTTTTCATTTGTTCATTTTCAAGCTCATTTTTCGGGCACTGATTCAAATTGAATCTATCACCCTTCACAATAAGTGCTACACTTGGTGAACAATCTTTCATACGAAATCTCTCTAACACTTTATTGATATAGGTTTCTTGAGATAGACCCAAAATGTCTCTAGATCTATCTCTATGGATCTTAATGCCAATGACATAAGATGCTTCACCCATATCTTTCATATCAAAACTCTTAGAGAGAAACTGTTTCACCTCATATAGCAACCCTTTATTATTTGTTGCTAACAAAATGTCATCCACATATAGAATAAGGAAACAGATCTTGCTCCCACTAACCTTTTGGTATATGCATTGATCCATGATGTTTTCTTCAAAACCAAATGAAGAGATTACATCATGAAATTTCAAGTACCACTGACGGGAGGCTTGTTTCAATCCATATATGGATTTCTTGAGCTTGCATACTAAATGCTCACCATTATTAGAGGAGAATCCTTCTGGCTGTTTCATATAAACCTCCTCCTCTAGATTTCCATTGAGGAAAGCCGTTTTCACATCCATTTGTTGCAATTCTAAATCAAAGTGTGCAACTAACGCCAAAATGATACGAAGAGAATCTTTCTTAGATACAGGAGAAAATGTCTCCGTGTAATCAATTCCTTCTTGTTGAGTGAATCCTTTAGCAACAAGTCTAGCTTTATATCTTTCAATGTTGCCTTTTGAGTCTCTTTTTGTCTTAAAGACCCACTTACATCCGATAGCTTTTGCACCATCAGGCAACTTGACAAGATCCCAGACTCTATTAGATGCCATAGAATTCATCTCATCTATCATAGCATTATGCCACAAATCAGATTCTTTGCAACTCATGGCTTGTGAAAATGTTTCAGGATCATTTTCGGCTCCAACATTATAGTCAGCCTCTTGTAGATACACAACATAATCACTAGGGATTGCTGATTTCCTTTCTCTAGTTGATCTTCTTAATGTTGTATCATCTTCCTGTTGAGGTGCAGGTTGTACAACTGGTTGTTCAACAATTTCAGGTATTTGTTGAACAATTGGATCAACTGGATTATCAACAGTTTGTGGATTTTCAATGGTTGGTTGTTCAACACCCAATTGAACTTGAGGGGTATTATGAACGATAACCAATTTGTCACTTGAAATGGAAGTTTGTGCATCACAATAATCCTTCTCAAAAATGAAGTTTTGAGATTGATTACTCCCACTAATCAAGTCATTTTCAAGAAATTTTGCATTTCTTGATTCCACAATCCTAGTGCTGTGAGATGGACAATAAAATCTGTAACCTTTGGACTTTTCAGCATATCCAATGAAATGCCCACTTATAGTCCTTGGATCCAGTTTCTTTTCTTGTGGGTTATAAACTCTCACTTCAGACGGGCATCCCCAAACGCGTATATGCCGCAAACTCGGTTTCCAACCTTTCCATAATTCAAATGGAGTTTTTGGGACAGCCTTAGTTGGAACCCGGTTTAATATATACACAGCCGTTTTAAGAGCTTCAGTCCACAAGGATTTGGGAAGCTTAGAACTACTAAGCATACTCCGCACCATGTCCATTAATGTTCTATTTCTTCTTTCGGCTACACCATTTTGGTCTGGAGACCCAGGCATGGTGTATTGGGCAACTATCCCATGCTCTTGAAGAAATTTCGCAAATGGACCAAACGCTTGTCCATCCTCAGTGTATCTACCATAGTATTCTCCACCTCTATCTGATCTCACGATCTTAATCTGCTTTCCGCATTGTTTCTCCACTTCTGCTTTGAACACTTTAAAAGCATCCAATGCTTCATTTTTATTATGAAGCAAGTAGAGATACATGAATCGTGAATAATCATCTATAAAGGAGATGAAGTATTTCTGACCATACGAGTCCATATCTGGACTACAAATGTCTGTATGTATGATTTCTAATATGTCTAAACTCCTCTTGGCACCTTTCTTTGACTTGTTAGTCTGCTTTCCCTTTATGCAGTCTACACAAGTGTCAAAATCAGTGTAGTCTAGAGTACTTAGTACTCCATCATTCACCAATCTTTTAATCCTTTCAATGGATATATGGCATAATCTACGGTGCCACAACATAGAGGATTCCTCATTCATAACACATCTTTTAACACCACTATGAACATGCAACACATTTTGAAAAACATCATTTTGCAATTTAATTTGATAAAGCCCATCAACAATTGTACCAGTTCCAATAAGTTCAGATTTAAAATATAATTTCAAAGAAATATCCATATTAAAAGAATAACCCAAAGGTGTAAGTCTTGCAACTGAAATCAAATTCCTAGAAAAACTTGGTACATAAAATGTTCTTTCCAAATTTAAAGCAAAACCAGAACTTAAAATTAATTGGCATGTTCCCACTGCTTCCACAAGTGATGACATCTTGTTCCCTGAATAGATGTACTGCTCACTTCCCACCGGCTTCCTTTTGTTTAGAAGCCCTGCAAGGTGTTTGCAACATGGATTGTAGAACAAGAATCAATCCACCAAGTGTTATGACAAACATCAACCAAATTAGATTCATAACAAACAAATGAGATTGGGGTACCTTTCCTTTCAAGCCAAGCTTTGTATTTGACACAATCCTTCTTCATATGCCCTTTCTTTTTACAGAAAAAGCATTTGAATTCCTTTTTGATGTCAATCTGAGCAGGTATCTTACCTTTTCCATTTTGTTTGGCTTGCCCCTTGTTCTTTCCTTGTGTTACCATATGTGCACTTTCTCCCATTTCCATAGTCAACCTTCCTTCCTCTTGTACACACATGGTCAGAAGTTCATTAATTGACCACTTATCCTTATGTGTGTTGTAAGAGATTTTAAAAGGTCCATACTGAGGTGAAAGGGAATTCAATATGAAATGCACAAGGAAAGAATCAGACATCTCAACCTCAAGAGACTTTAATTGAGCCGCAATGTCCCTCATCTGCATGATGTGCTCACGCACACCTCTTACATTGGTGAGCTTCATTGACGATAACTTGGTCATTAGGGTGTTGGCAAGGGACTTATCTGAAGACTCAAATTGTTCATCAATAGCCTTCAGTAAATCTTCGACATTTTTACACTCCTTAATTGAACCACGGATGCTAGCATTAATTTTTGTCTTTATAAACATCATGCTGAGGCGATTAGATCGCTCCCAACGTTCATGAAGAGCAATTTCAGCCGGAGTGCTAGCATCAGTAAGAGCAGGCGGTTCATTTTTCCTTATAGCATAATCAATGTCCATGCACCCTAAATGAAGAAGCATTCTTTCTTTCCATATCTTATAGTTATCGCCATTCAAATCAGGAATATCACATTTTATCTCAGAGATACTCACAGGTTGTATAGCCGCATAAAATAATAAAACATGCTTATTTCACAAAATTGAGGCAAATAAACAAATCATGCTTTACCAATGTAAAAACATGCATAAATATTTCAAATTTATGAACCATGTAACAAATAAAAACTGCCTGTGGGCTAAGTTAATATTTAAAGATTCATAAGTATTCTTTATGAAGAAACTAACAAATTATATTCCTTTCTTAATTCCTGTGGGTAAATTAAGAAAATAACTTGTCATTTCATCTCTGATTAATCATAAAAATATAATAAAAATTCCTGTGGGATAAGATTTACTATATTTAATATGAATAATCACAATGAATGTCATTTTTCTATATATGTGGTCAAAAACACTTTTCACAACATAATGTGTAATTTAATATAATTAAAGATGCTGTGGCTAATCTTTAACTAATTAAATTTACACTAACCACATGACATTTCTTTATGTCAATTTTGATTTTGGCCACACTTGCAAAAGTTACATGAAACTTTAACTCTCTCTCGTACAGACGAGAAGAAAACCAAATTCACAGTCAGTTCTTTGCTTTATACAAGTTAAAGAAACTAAATTTTAACTCGATTAAAACTGACAAAAATTATAATTTTAAGATCCCATTTTTTTATCTCATTAATAGAGAAAAACCAAGAAAGAAAAACCAATCAAGACAGAGGATAAATTGCCCTGATACCAACTGTTAGACTTTCTTTAAACTGTATGAACAAATTCACACAGAAAAATCTAACATCTTTATTTAGAAAAACTTGATGCGAAAAATTAAGAATTGAAGATCATACCTCCAGCCATTGAAAAGCAGCTTTCCTTTTGCTTGGATACTTCTAGTCTCTCACAAACTTTAGAAAATCTTTAGATGGTGTCAAGAAATTTTGTTCATCTATTGAGACTAGGGACCCAAGTGGCTATTTATAGTAGTCCTGCCATCAAGGACTCTTTTTCAAAACCAAAAACTGACGTGACGTGATGAGATCATGGGAAAAGATATGGGTCACTTATCAGATAATGGATGGGTAACTACTTATTCTATAAGTTCTTGAATAAAACTACTTATAGAATAAGTAGTTTATTTTATTCAAGACTCCAAAACTTATAGAATAAGTAGTCTTGAATTACTTATAGAATAAGTAGTTTATTTTATTCAAGACTCCAAAACTTATAGAATAAGTAGTCTTGAACTACTTATAGAATAAGTAGTTTATTTTATTGAAGACTCCAAATTGAATAAAACTCTACAAGGACTTCTTATGGGATATTGTTGTAAATAAATACTCTTGTTGTGTAAGATCCAGCCCAAGGGTGGCCTGTAATCAAGGACACATATGTAGCAAACAAAGAAATGAAAATTAATCAGAAAAGTATTCTCTTGCTCAACTCTCTCTGCTCTCTCCCTCAACTTCTCTGCCTCTAATTCACTTCTCTGTTTCTTCTCTCCCTCAAATCTCTCCTTATTCTGTTCTAATCTCCCTTCCTCTCTAATCTGTCTATCTTAAGGAATCAGTATCCTACCATCTTAAGTGCCCTTTTGGTATTTCCTTTTCTGAGCCTTTTTTTTTGGTGTAATATACATTCATGTTGAACTCAAAAAAGACACGAGTTGAAAAGGGGAATGGCTATCTAATCTTAATTAAGCAGCCATTTCCCTGTCCAATTAGAGGTTTATAAACTCGTGACTTTTCCTTTTGTCTATCCAACTTGGTGAATTAAACAGGTTTATTTCCATTGTATTGTATATATAATTCCTTTGTCAATACTTGTTTGTTCATCTTTCTGTTCCACCGTTCATCTCTGCTAATCATGGCAATAAATACGAGTAGGTAAATTGTATTTTTAGTCAAACTAAAGTTGAAATTTTTGAATTGGTTTCATCATCATGTCAAACTCTAATCGTCAATGTGCCTATTTTTTCACTACTCGGTAAAATTTTCCTTTTTTTTTCCTTTTCTTGTTCCACCTAAAATACATATATAAATGGATTTCCTGTTTTTATTTATCACTAATCAGAAACAGAGTAAGGAAAGAAAGACTTTTGTTTCAAGTTGGAGATGAATATTCATGTTGTTTGACTAGCAGGGCTGTTTTGTAGCAGAGAAATGGCGTTTTATTTATTCAATAAGCGAAAACGAAAATGGAAACCACTTTTTATCCAAAAAAAAAGGGAAAATGGAAAGTGGAAACCACATATTTGTGTAAATGTACATTGCATACCAGTTTGGTCTTCAATGTCCCGGTTACAAGTTCTCATCAGAGAAGCAGAGGGAACTCACCTAACAACATGGATTGTTTTGGGTAAAAGTGGACTGTTGCCGAGATGTTTTAGCCTCTTAAACTCATAACCTGTTTCCAGTTACAAAGGGGTCTTCTAGTACTAAACCAAAGAGTTACCAAATGATCTATTGTATGGAGGTTTGTACCATAGTTACCTAGAACTGGATACATTTCAGTACGTAGAACGAATACGGGATCGTGGTATATAACTTATAAATTTTGTGGTACGAAGGAAGTAGACTTAGATAATACGATATTTTGGGTCGTGATACGCTTAAAAAAATTTGTTTGGATCGTTAATAGTATATATCATGTAGAATTTTTATAATATAAATCAATCTTTATAAACAATTAAAATATATAAAACAATTGCAACCAAAGCAAAAAAAAAATTTGGTACATAAATATATGAATAAAAATTTTACTCATTAGTTGATTGTTAGAACATTTATGAAGAGAACTTATGTTATAATCTTTATTCAAGTAATAAAAAATTTATCCGTAAGTTTTATTTTTCTTTATTCAGAACACTCATCATCTTCATTTCACCCACTATTTCTACAAAAAAAATTAAACATTCAAAATCAAATTTAGTAAGAAAATTAAGTGAATAAATTCCTTTTCGTTTTATTTATTTAAAATTCATCCTTTTTAATCTTAATTTCTTCAAAAATTTTTATTTTATATAGAAAAATTCGAAACGCCAATTTCATGAAACTGAATTGGGAACCCAAGGATCCCGAAACGTAAAAATATCATGATTCGGATCGAAAACCCCGGATCACGGTTATAAGGGAGTGGAGGAATCCCGTTAACTATGGTCTGTACTTTGTTTGTTGCTGCGCCAGATTGCGTTGTGTTACATGTGCGCACTTCCAGCCAAGCCGAACATTCATGATTGTAAGATTGAGGACTTGGATTTGATCGGATTTTGAAGAGGATATAATTCCATTTTAATATTACATGGAGTAATTCTTAACTAATTTCTGGAATTTTTTTATTTTGACCATTTTGGAGTTGGTACACTTTAGACTTTAATTTCAAGGATGAGATTTAGTTATTAATTAATAAAATCTTTATCCGTGCTATAAAAGAAGCATGATATAGATACAATGCAATGAAATAGCAACAAATATACTTATATAAAATTAATGAAAGGCAAGGGCAATTGGGTGAGGCCTAAAGGGAGACGCGTTTCTGCAGCACGCTTGGTGGAAATGGCTACACTGCAGATTTAGGCAGTGCAAATTTCCTAGCAACTAACTGAGCCAAGCGATCATAATCAAAGTGATCAATTTCTTTTTTAAACGAAATTATATATAATTGAATAGATTGATCTTGAAACTTCAATCAAGTTCACCAACATCTTTTGCTGCATTTTGCTGAAGAACCTCATGGGGAACATTACATGCTTCCTCCTTTCATTATTGATCACACGTTGCTTCATTGCCAGCGTAGCCATAAGGAACCTCAGCACTGATCAAGCTGAGTTTCTTGAATTCATGAACCGTATCTCTGATCCTCACAAAGTCTTGGCAAACAATTGGTCTGCCTCATATTCAGTTTGCAACTGGATTGGCATCTCTTGCGATGGTTACCATCGAAGAGTCAGAGGCTTGAATCTTCCAAACATGGGTCTCTTGGGAACCCTCCCTCCTCACCTTGGAAACCTATCCTTTTTAGCCTCTCTTAACTTGACTGGCAACGATTTCCATGACCATCTACCTCGAGAGTTGGGGCAGTTAAGTCGTCTGAAACTCCTTGATTTAAGCTACAGCGGCCTCAGTGGGGAACTGCCATCATCTCTTGGAAGCTTGCAAAAGGCCAGGTTGTTGGTCCTTCGCAACAACACTTTCACGGGTCCAATCCCTCCTGCTTTCTTCAACATGTCAAACTTGGAGACCTTAGACTTGCGCGACAACTCCATCCAAGGAAACATTCCAGACAAGGCGGAAAATCTGCAAGCTTTGAAGAAAATAAATGTTAGTTACAACCAACTGATTGGGATTATACCTCCATCCTTCTACAACGTTTCATCACTGCGAATGGTTGATCTAGGAGATAACAAACTGTCTGGCACTTTACCAGATAATCTTTGTGACAACCTTCCCCACCTTCAGAAGTCTCTGAATATGCTTTCGGGCCTTATTCCATCAAGTATAGGAAAATGCAGCAACCTTCAATATCTTTCACTATCTTATAATCACTTTGATGGGCTCATTCCTGGAAGTATTGGAAATTTAACTAGGCTCGAAGGACTTAGTCTGGGTGGCAATAGGATTCCTGGTGAGATTCTACTACGTAACATCTTTTCAGCCACTTTTAATTTTCAAATTTTAGGGATTGCCAATATATATTTATGCAAATCCCATTTTATGGTAACAACTAGTAAATAAATATGAGATGATTGTTTGCTGAATTTGCAGGTAGGATCCCTCCGGAGCTTGGTAATCTTCACAGTTTGAATTTTTTTGCAGCAGAGAGAATGAGCCTCACGGCGATTCCACCTTTTTTCTTCAACATCTCTTCTCTGAAAGAAATTTGGCTTTACAACAACAGTCCATCGGGTATTAGTTACTATAATTATATTTTCAAACAGAAAAAAAAAAAAAAACTATGATTATATTTATTTACATAGTAGCTAATATTTGATTTCTTGTCATTATTTCAAAATTACTTTTTGCATTTTGATAGAGCTTTTAAAATAGTTTTTTCATTTCATAAATTTTCAAAAAAAATTGTCACTTGAAAATCTGCGAGATTCTAGCATCCACAAAATTCCTTTACCCAATCAAAATTAATTAGGATGGATGTGATTTAATTAGATATATAATAATAATAATAATAATAATAATAATAATAATAATAATAATAATAATAATAATAATAATAATAATATATTTATAAAAAAGTACGAGTTATATAAAAAATTTTATTCATCTTAAATATCTAATTTTCTTCAAAATCTCAAGTGTCCTTACAGGATTGGGGCATAGGCCTTTATTTTTTATCAGGGAAAGAACACATTCCTTAATAAAACCATAGCAATTTTGATAAGGTGTAAAATTCTATATAATCTAAAACTCACACACACTTTTTACCGATGTGGGATCCGAAGACCATCCATTATCGGGGTGATCCATAGACACGCGCTACTCACACCACACACCTTTTAACCATGGCCCCTTGACAAATTTAATTTTTAACCTATAAAAGTTTTCATAATTTTCTTATAAATATTCATTCGGCTCCCTTCAAACTTGGAAAATTTTGCCTTTCACCTATAAATCTTCTTCATTTTCGTACAAATATTAGTTGGCCCCGCAAACTATTCAATTTAATTATCATTTACTAATCATTGATGAATAAGTTAATTCTTTTTAATCCTTTAATCTTTAACACTATATAAAGGTTATCTCATATGGAGTTTATAGGAGATGTCACATGGCATTTTTAAGTTTTATCAAAATTATAATATTTAGAAATATATTAAAAGCCTTTAAAGAAATGCATTAAAAGAAAATATTAAAATAAATAGTTATATATGACGCCAAAAAAATAGTTATACAAATTAATTTAATTATTTCTCTATCTTTAAATTCCTATCCCTTTCTCTCCCTGAATTCTATTCCCTCCATTATCCCTGACTCTTTTTCTTCCTTTTTCCCTCAAATCAAATCAAAAATTTCCCTTTATTTTTCAATTTTAGGTAGTCATTTTTTTTAATTCACACACAGATTTCACTGTAAACTAAGCTGTTTTTAACTTTCCATTCCATCATAAGTTTTTCTTTCTTGAAAAAAATATAAGAGAACAAGTATATTTATATATTTATATTACATTTTTTAATTGTGTATGTTATAATATGTAAGGGCAATATATGTAGTTCCGTCTATAACTTTATCAAATTGATGCAATTAAGTGATTTAAACTTCAAAGTTTCCATTTATTTTTTGATACTTACGTATCAGAAAAATTCTCAAATATTTATTTATATGTTAAGTATATTCATTTTTTTTTAACTTTTAACAATAATTCGTAATGCGTGATTGATTTTGAGTTATTCATTGTGCATTTGATCTTTACTTATATAAATATATATATATATATATATATATGATTTATTTAGATTTTTTCCATATAATTAAAATTTTAAATAAATAACGAGATGAAAACTAATCTCTTGCTGTTGAGAAAAAGATGTGTCGATTCTTAATTAAATCATGTCGTTTCATAAATTATATAGTATCTCATAATTATATTTTTGTTGAGAAATTGATTTAAATAACTTTACATATATAACAGAACTTTATACCAATGAAATTTAAACAATTAATTTAATTTAAAAATAAATTAAACTATAATGCCACTATTGCATTACTTAATTTTGGTTAAATAAAATCTTTTATGTAGTACATACTATACACTGACTCATATCAAATATCAAATCATGCCTCCGTCCTTGACTGCATTAGGGATAAACGGTATTGTATGCGTATAGATATTGTAGTTAGTTAACATGTTTGATTGCCAATGGCGTTGATCAAAGTGGTAAGAATGCAAAATCAGTGATGCAAGATATCCGGGTTCAACTCTTATAGGTCTTCATTAGTAAGCAATTTGTAAGTTCGAAAAACTCTATTAAATTGAAATTCGTAAATTTTCAAAAAGATTTGTGACTTGTTTTGATCTTAAAGGTAAGATAATCTCTGCTGCTCCTAAACATTTGTTAAAAAAAATTTTAATTTAAGAGTTGGTCTTTGGTAAGTCCATGTCTATACTGTATTTGGTAAGTTTTTAATTTTTAATTTAAATTAAGCAATATATCCCCAGTGGGCGCGGGCAACTTCTGGTTACTAGTATTTTACACTATATAACTTTGACACAAATTAATATGCAGATGATAAAAGAGTAGCTTAAAGCTTTTCTAACATTTTTGCAGGTGAAACACCACCTGAAATTCAAAATCTACAAAGATTAGAGACGTTGGTCCTTGCATTCAACCATCTAAGTGGTCGCCTGCCATTAAACATGTTCAATATCTCTACCATTGTAGGCATCGGATTAGATGACAACCGCTTTCACGGGCAACTGCCGCCTGATATAGGCCATTGGGTTCCAAATCTTGAAATATTATCGTTATGGGCAAATCATCTCAGTGGAGTCATCCCCAGCTCTATTTCCAATGCTTCAAAGCTTCGAGAAGTATTACTAGAATTGAACTTATTTCATGGTCTTATCCCCAACGAACTTGGCAATTTGCAACTCCTTGAGATACCTGATCTTAACATGAATAATTTGACCGCTGAACCTTCATCTCAAGAGTGGAGCTTTCTCTCTTCTATGGCAAATTGCAGGCATTTAAACCAGCTATCCTTGTCCTACAATCCATTCAACCGTAATCTTCCGCCTTCCTTAGGAAATCTATCTACATCTCTTGTGGTGGTTGAAGCAAGTTCTTGCAACATAAATGGCAACTTTCCTCTGGAGCTTGGTAACTTGATGAGCAGCATGATGGCTTTTGCCTTTTTCGAAAATGAACTCTCAGGAAACATTCCAGAAACAGTGGCAAGCTAAAAGAATCTTCAAGGTTTGTTTCTTTACTCAAATAAACTACAGGGATCTATACCATACAGTGTTTGTAGTCTAAAGAGGTTGGATACTTTACACCTAGGAAATAATGAGCTACAAGGATCTATACCAACATGTTTGGCTAATTTGACTCGTCTCAGTACTCTCGGAATGTACTCCAACAGTTTGAGTTCTAGCATACCCTCAACATTCTGGACCTTTCAAAATATCTTAGTGATTGACTTGTCATCAATTTCTCTTAGCGGCTCCATTCCACCAGATATTGCTAATCTTAAGGTAATGGTCCAGTTGAAGTTGTCAAATAATGCATTATCTGGTGATATTCCCATAACATTTCAAGACCTCCAACGTCTGCAAATTCTATCCTTATCCAAAAATAAATTTCAAGGTCCTATCCCTGAGTCATGGAGTGGCTTGATTAGTTTGGAAATCTTAGATCTTTCATCCAATCATCTGACGGGATTCATTCCCAAGTCTTTGGAGAAACTTTCCTCCCTCAAATATCTTAATTTATCTTTCAATAGATTAGAAGGAGAAATTCCTACAAGAGGACCTTTTGTAAATTTCTCGGCTCAATCTTTTATGCATAATTATGCACTTTGTGGTTCACCTAAATTGCAAGTCCCACCATGTAAATCTAAAAGCAGTGGACAGTCCAAGAAAACCGCAATGGTGGTATTGAAATATCCTTTTCCGATCATTTTTTTCTTAATTTTGATAATGGCCATAATTATCCTCTTCAAAAGATACCGACAAAGAAGTACCACCTAGCAACTGCAGAGGATTTGTTACCTTTGGCAGCATTGAGAAGAATTTCCTACCAAGAACTTACACGTGCAGTTGATGGCTTCAAAGAAACCAATTTTCTTGGTTCGGTGAGTTTTGGCTCTGTATATAAAGGAATGCTTTCGGATGGGACGAACATTGCGGTCAAAGTTTTCAATTTGCAATTAGAGGGAGCAGTTGAGAGTTTTTTTGCAGAATGTGAAGTGATGCGCAACATTCGACATCGAAATCTTGTCAAAGTAATCAGTGGTTGCTGCAATCTTGACTTCAAAGCCTTAGTGCTCGAGTTTCTGTCTCGCGGGAGCCTGGAGAAATGGTTATATTCTCACAACCACTTTCCTGATATTGTTCAAAGATTGGATATAATGATAGATACGGCATCGGCTCTAGAATACCTTCATTATGGGCTGTCAGCACCTGTGATCCACTGTGACATAAAGCCAAGCAATGTTCTATTAGACGAAGACATGGTTGGACACCTGAGTGATTTTGGCATTTCTAAACTCTTAGGAGAAGAAGATTCCATGACTCAAACCATGACACTTGCCACTATGGGCTACATGCCACCAGGTGATGCTTTTTTGTTAAAATTCAATAACCAAGTTACAATAACATACATATGACTTTTTAATGACATTTCTTTTTACAGAACATTTATAACAATTTAATTACCTTTGAAACACAGAATTTGGATCGATGGGAGTTGTTTCTCTGAAGAGTGATGTCTATAGTTATGGCATCTTACTGATGGAAACTTTCATAAGACGGAGGCCTACTGATGACATGTTTGAGGGAGAAATGAGCATAACCCGTTGGGTGAGAGAAGCATTGTCTTCTGTTGAAAACTCGATTGGTATTGCAGATGACAACTTGTTGAAAACAGGGGAACAACATTTCAGTGCTAAATCAAATTGCATTTCTTCTGCGATGGGATTAGCTTTGGAATGCTCGGCAGAGTTAGCAGAGCAAAGGAAGAACATGAAGGATGTGGTGGCAACGCTCAAGAAGATCAAAACAAAGTTTCTAAAGGATGTGAGACGGCGAACTTAAACCATAGCAGAACTACATAAACTGTATGCATTGCCTGGCTTCATGAATTCATTAAGAAGTCATGAATAAGACTGCTGAAATTGCAAAGAACATGCAGACAATCATTTTATCCGTCTAGTGTTAGGATCCTGATTTTCAAAGCATGTTTGTATCCTCTAAGTATCCTCTAACTAGCTATTTCTGTTCTACAATTATAACCATTTCCTCTGTTTAGTCTAATTTTATTTTATACTACTATTTATTTTTCTTTGTTTTCTGGAAAATAACTCAAATATTAAAAGAATCTAATTCGAGTATTTAATTTTTTTGGGGGGAAAATCTCTAATCTCTTTCTCTTAAAAAATTTCTTAAATTTATTTTATTTTTATTATTAATTAATTTCTGAAAGGACTAACTAATGGATGAGGGGCAACGGATATTTCCTATGTTGTTATGAGTGAGTTAAAATGTTCAGGCGCTGTAGTTTCTGGTTTCATATACTTCAGCTGAAACTAACTACATTCACCACTTCGCGATGGTTACCATGAACCGTAACTCTGATCCTCACAAAGCCTTGGCAGACAATTGGTCTGCCTCTTTTTCAATTTGCGACTGAATTGGCATCTCTTGCGATGGTTACCATAGAAGAGTCGAAGGATTCAATCTTCGGAACATGGGTCTCGCGGGAACCCTCCCTCCTCACCTTGGGAATCTCTTCTTCCTAGCTAGCCTCTCTTATCATGACTGACAACAATTTCGATGGCCATCTACCTCAGGACTCAGGAGTTGGGGCAGTTAAGTCGCCTGAAGCTGATTGATAAGCAACAACGCCATCGATGGGAAACTGCCATCATCTCTTGGAACCTTGCAAGTTTTGGTCCTTGGCAACAACTGCTTCGCGGGTCCAATTCCTCCTGCTTTCTTCAACATATCAAATTTGGAGACCTTAGACTTGCGCTATAACTCCATTCAAGGAAACATTCCAGACAATACGGTAAATCTTCAAAATTTGAAAAAGTTTATTGTTGCAAACAACCAACTGATTGGGTTCATACCTTCATCCATCTAGAACATCTCAGCAAACAGTAGATTTAGCATCTAACAAACTGTCCGGTAGTTTACCGGATAATCTTGGTGTCAACTAAAAAAATTGGTGCAGTAGGGGCAAAGCAGCTTTTGGCCAAAAAAATTTGCCTAAATTGAAGCAGTTCTTTGATCATTAACTTTGAATAGCTATTCTTTGCTCTTAAAATGTATTCCTTATGATTATTTGCGATGAATGGGATATAAGCATATGTATACTGTCTATAATACCAGTTTCTAAATGGTCAAATACTTAAAATACCATCTGTAGATCTACAAATTTACACCAAAAACAGAGAAAAGTGAAAACATAGTGTAGTTCGGAACCGAAGTTCAGTTGCTGTTTCTTCTTGGCACGTAATCATTTTGGTTATGCTTAGGGTTTTTCGCCAATGTATTTACTAAAGCTGCTTAGTTCAGACTTCAGAGTGTTCCTGGCCGACAGAAAATTTTGTTTGGCTTATAGCATATTCTGCTTGGCCGACAATTTATTCTGCATGGCCTTTCAGCAAAGTCTGTCAGCAATCTACGCTGTTGGCTCCTTGATTTGCCTACAATATGCTAGCTCTTTGTTTCGCCAGAAATTTTCTATGCTTTAGTTGATCTAGCGGTAATTTTATCTTCTTGATTTTTTTTTAGTTGTGACCGATGGTAATTTCAGTCATAGACGGGAAAATAAAGCTTAAACAAGTGCTTCAATTTCAATAGAAATTTCACACGGGGGCCAATATTTTATACCACAATTTACAGTTTTTGAAATTGTAGGCCGATGGATCCCTTCTGGCTTGCAGTTTTGTTTTTGATTAATGGTCAGCGACTTTAAATCCAAATTAAAGTCACACCAATCTTGGAAGATTGGAAAGACCAATTCAAAGTCAAGCTCAATCAAAGCAATTCGGTTTTAAAGATAGAGATTTGAAAATCAAATTCAGCTGATTCAAAGAAGGAGACGAACAATCATCACAAAAACCTCTTCAATACTTGAAGACCAGCTCGATGGCTCTCAATTTCTAGCATTCTTCTTCTAAGCTTTTCTAAGTATTTTTCCTTTTACTTGGCAAAAATTTTTCTTGGTTTCTTATTTTACATCTCCCTTTCACTTCCGTTTACTGTTTTGTTGATTAAGCCACCGTCGGCTTCTTTTTTATCTTGTACTATTTTTGACTGATATCTCAGATTGGCCTAGATTTCAGTCATATTTCAATACAAGTTTTTATTTGATCGAATTTTTGTTCTTTACTTCTGCAAAGCGCTTAAGTAAAATCACCCAATAAGTTTAATGATTTAAATAGTCTGTCTATAACTTTAAATTAGAACCCACGCATACTTTTCTTTTTAATTTTGTTATTTTTAAGCAAAAGCAACTGGCACACCCCGTTTCATCGGCCAATGAATTTTTTGTGAGAACACAAAGAGTCACCTACGTGCAGGATATGCAAAACTGGAGATGAGACAGTGGAGCATCTATTGTTGACTTGTGAACGGGCATCACAGGTATGGTTTGGTGTTGATGTTAGTTATATTGTTGATAGGCGGAACATTACTACTCTAGATAGATGGCTAAGAAAGGTATTAGACATGAAAATACCAAAAAAAGAAGACAAATTTATTGTACAGATTATTGTGGCATTTACTTGTTGGCACATTTGAAGGGTAGAAATGAGACAGTGTTGAATAAAAGAGAACCAGATGCAGTTCCAGTTGTGAATAAAATAAAAAGAGCTGCGGCTGCGTTCATGGGGTCTATGGATAATAAAAAAAGAAAGTGTGATGGCAAAGAGAAAGTTAAAGGATCCATCAACATTTATTTTAAGCCAGTTTGCAAGGCACATCCCTCTCTTGTCCACATTTGTGATAAGGACGGGGTACCTGCCCCACCATATTGTTCACTAAACAATGGGTAGTCTTAAGGGAGTGAGGGCTAGAATATGTTCCTCTATCTCCACGTGACTTTGACTTGTAAATATGCTGTATGGTGCAATTCTTTCAATGCAATAAAATGACAATTGTTGTTGGCCAAAAAAAAAAAATTAAGTTCTCAACATCTTTTGCTGCATTTTGCTGAAGAACCTCATGGGGAATATTACACGCTTCCTCCTTTCAGTATTCATCTCATGTTGCTTCATCGCTAGTGTAGCCATAAGGAACCTCAGCACTGATCAAGCTGAGCTTCTTGAATTCTTGAACCGTATCTCTGATCCTCATAAAGTCTTGGGAAGCAATTGGTCTGCCTTTTATTCAGTTTGCGACTGGATTGGCATTTCTTGCGATGGTTACCATGGAAGAGTGAAAGGGTTGAATCTTCCAAACATGGGTCTCTCGGGAACCCTCCCTCCTCACCTCGGAAACCTCTCCTTCCTAGCCTCTCTTAACTTGACTGGCAACAGTTTCCACGGCCACCTACCAGAAGAGTTGGGGCAGTTAAATCGTCTGAAGCTCCTTGATTTAAGCTTCAACGCCCTCGATGGGGAACTTCCGTCACCTTTCGGAACCTTGCAAAAGGTCAAGTTGTTGGTACTTGGCAACAACAGCTTAACGGGTCCAATTCCTCCTGCGTTCTTTAACATGTCAAACTTGGAGATCTTAGACTTGAGCGGCAATTCTCTTCAGGGAAACATTCCAGACAAGACAGGAAGTCTTCAAAATTTGAAGATCTTTAATGTTGCTAACAACCAACTGATCGGGCTCATACCTTCATCCATCTACAACATTTCATCGCTGCGAATAGCAGATCTAGCATCTAACAAACTGTCTGGCAGTTTACCGGATAATCTTTGTGACAACCTTCCCAATCTCCAGATTTTTGAGTTGACTAAGAATATGGTTTCGGGCCATATTCCATCGAGTGTGGGAAAATGCAGCAACCTTCAAGTTCTTTCACTATCTTATAACCACCTTGGTGGGCTCATACCTGGAAGTATTGGAAATTTAACTAGGCTCAAACGACTTATTCTGGTGGGCAATAGTATTCATGGTAAGATTCTAGTACGAAATATATTTTCTCATCCATTTTTTCTAATTTTAGGGACTGCCAAAATATACATATAATATTTATGCAGTCATATTTTATAGTAATAATGAATAAATTAATATGACTATCAAATAGGAGGTTTATATATACAAGGCAGATTAATATGAGATTATCATGTTTGCTGAATTTTCAGGTGCGATCCCTCGGGAGTTTGGTTGTCTTCTTAGTCTGGAGGTTTTTGCAGCGGAGAAAATGAGTCTCACGGGTCCAATTCCACCTTCTTTGTTCAACATTTCTTCTCTGACAGAAATTTTTCTCTCCTATAACAGTCTATCGGGTATTAACTTTAATTATATTTTCAGCCAAAAAAAACTATGATTATATTTATTTACGTAGTAGCATATGATTTCTTGTTACTTTTGTTTTACTTGGTCATTTTAATTAAATTTACTTTTCGAATTTTGATATTTTTTTAAAATAATTATTTCATCTCATAAAAAAAAAAAGACACATGACAATCTTCGAGAAATTCTAGTATCCATTAAATCTGTTTACCCATGGTACCAGAAAAAAAAATTGTTTGCCCATCCCGAATTGTAATAGATGTGATATAATAGGTACATAATGATGCAATTAATATTTTTTAAATCACTCAAAATAAAAAAAATTCCTTTCACTATATATATATATATACATACATATACACACACACTAGATCCTTTCATGTCCACATTTTGTTACCGATCATTTTTCATTATTTAAAATATATAAATATTAATTAAATTTAATTATTATGAAAATTTTAAAAATAAATCTATAGTTATAAATAAATGTTTAAAAAGGTAATATATAATAAATGAGAAATGCAATAATTGTGATAATTTCAAATTGAAATTATACATACGCAAAATGAATGGTCCATAATAACATATTTAAATAAATAAATATTTTTCATTATTTCATATAAATTAAACATTATTAAATATTAAAATTTTAATATAAAATAATGGTGCATTCAATTCATATAATATATTATCTATTTATATATTTATACATTACATAATATAATTTATAAAAATTATTAGGTATTATAAAATTTATATATATTTATTATGTAGAAATATAATTTATATATATATATATATATATATGTATCATTTATACATTTGCTAATTTAATGTGGGCTTGAAGAAGAAGTCCACTAATTAAAACAACTGTTAATTGGACTAATCTAATCTATACTCCCTTATAAGAAAACTCAAGCATGTTAGAGGAGGAGAGGGTGCAATTGTCACCCTCTCATTGGCTCCACTTTTTTTTTTTTCTTTTTTCTTTTTTGATGTTTTGGGCTAAAGCCCATTAGTTCTTTCTCTCTTTTTTTTTTAAAAAATTTTGGTGCTTTCTTTTATTTTTGAAAATTTTTAATATGTTTTTTGTAGGAATTTTTTCACCCTTAATAAGTCTAAAAGAAGTTTTAGCTTGGTGATTTTTGTTGGGTTCAAGAAAAATTTTTTTACATTTTGGTATATTATATATGTTATTAAAATTTATTTATTATCAAAGAGTTAATATTTGATTTATATATTTTTATTTAATTTTTTAGTAAATATTTTTATTTAATTATTAATCAACATTTTCAACTTATGTATAATATTTTACATATGTAATTTTATTATTAATTAATTAACATTATCTATGAATATTAAGATTATTATATATATATTGTATTACATTTTGGTTTATATATAATATTAATATATGATTGTATTGATTGATTTTAAAATATTATTCATCTCTATCCTCTTATATTTTTAAAAGATAAAATTCAAATGCTGAAAATTAAAAAAAAAAAATTCCCGGGGCGTAGCCCGGGTCACTTTCTAGTTTGGATTTGAAAAAAAAGGCCACTAATTTAAACATTTTAGACTCCTAGCTAATGACATAGCTACCTTGCATCTATCCTTTTATATCACCAAATAAGTGTTTGAATATAAGATCATGTATCTAAATTTTTATATATTGTATATTATTATTATTTTATATGATACATATATGAGAGATTATTTTACATCCGATGTACCTAAGATTAAGAGTTTTACACCATTTTATAATTTAACGTATAATTAATATTTAGTTAATCCAACAGTTGAACTACATACTCTATTCAAATACATTGTGTATGTAAAATTTCAAGTTAATTTAAAATATCTAACATATGTTTTAATATAATAGAATTTTTTATTGTTAAATATATATTAAAAATATCAAAAAAATGTTAGAGTCTAAATCGATATCATAAAAATATCGGATTGACTTAAAATTTTACGTGCATGATATATTAGAATATATCTTTAAATATGACGATCGGATTGTTAAAATATTGATCATATATCAAATCATAAAAAAATGTGTAAAACTAAAGGTTTTATAGTGATGTAGTAGATCGCTCCTCATATGTGTGTGTGTATATATACCTACTAAAACATAAAAAAAATATGTGAATTTACAAAAATACCCATTTTATCTCAAATTTTCTTTTTTCTCTATTTGCTATTATGGCCTTTTAGTCATTTTACATTCCATTTTTTTAGTCTATATTCTTAAATTGGTGGGACCCACACACATACACAATCATTATTATATTGTAATATATAAATACTATTATATATTATAAATGCTACTAATAATATATACATACATATAATACTACTAATTTTAAGAATAGGTTTGTATATTTATACCATTTAGAATGAATAGAGATATTGAGAATTCAAAATAAATAGGAATATTATTGATAACATCTTTTGTCAATCCTCTAAACATGATAGAATTGAACTCATTTTATTTTATTTAATTATACTTTGAAAAATTATCTCATACACTGATAATATAAATTTTTAACTCCATAAGTGGGGTTAGAGAATTGACATGTATTTTTATAGGGTATATTTTTATATATTTTTTAATTAATTAATTAATTAGTAGAATATGTGTCATTTGCCTAACACTGCATGTGGAATTAAAAAACTTCATTGTTAATGTCTGAAAACTAAACTTATATACTTTACACTATTATTATGACTTATAATCTTAAAATGATTGTTAAGGTATTAATGTAAATTTAATACAAATTAAAATAAATTAAATTAATTTTAATTATATTTGTATTTTTATTCTTATCTCAATTTTTATATTTAATTATCTTAAATAAAATTAAATAAGTAAAAATACAAAATCCGCTGCGAAGCGCGAGTATATGGCTAGTGTATATATATATATATATATATATCTTCACAACCTATCATTTGTATTTCTATTTTTCTAATATCTATATGCTAACTTAATATCGTAATTTCTTAAAACTCTCTTAATACGTACTTTGGTGAAATCTGCTAGCTAAACTATTATCCACGTCAGAATTCTTTTGTCAAAAAAACAAAACTCAATTATTATAAATTTAACCGGGGAAGTTGATATATTTAAATTTAAATATTTAGTTTGATTTGTTTATTTATTTCTATAACTTCTGAGGTAAATTAATTTATGATAAAATTTTAAAGCATATAAGTTCAAATCTTTTTTTTTTTGTCAATTTCATAACATCTAATTTAATTTTATATCTTATATCATACCTGTAGCATCAGGGGCGGATCCAGAAATTTTAAGTAGTGGGGGCAAAATCATAAAATTAATATTAACTACTTCTATCCCATTAAAATTGTCACTTATTGATTTTTTTAGGTCAAATTTTTTGAAATTTGACTTCATTTTATTTTATATTTATAATTGATAAAAATATAAAAATAATGGTCTACAAACTTGGGATTAAATATGTGTATTTTATATAAAAACTAAAATGAGAAAAAAGTCAATAAATAACATTTTTATTGGAAGAGAGTGATGTAAAACCTATAAATATAACATAATCCAAATGCATAATATAAGTCAAGTGTATAATTATAAAACATGTTACAAAAAGATAATGTACTACAAATACAATCATTTTCTACAGATTCATAGCTTGAAAGCATTGTAAAATCTTTTTATTAGCAATATTACGATATATATATATATATATATATGTATATATATATATGTATATATATCTCTTTATATAGATAACCAATCAATCATTCATATAAGAATCCTCTAAAATTGATGACTTCCTCTTCGTAAGATATTTTTCCATAATTAATAAATAAGTTTTATAGTTTCCAAAGGAATAAAAAAATTATATTCAAATGAAATTATACGAAAATCACTAGTTACACTTATAAAAATATAATTACATATCCTATATTTTGTATATCAATCTTACTAAATAAATTAATATCATAATGAACAAATAACTAAAAAAATGTTAACTATTTTCTTCAATTTCAAAATAGAGTAAGATATTAGTGTTAAATTTAAATGTTAATTACTATTTATATAAATATAAACAAATTCAATGAATTCTAATTTCTAAATTAAATGATTCCATCATTATAAAAAATTTCAAACAATAAAATATTTCATCATATTAAGAAATTATAAAAATAATAATAAATTAATTAAAAAAATCACATTTATTAAATATTTGATGAAAAAATGGTTCACTTTAATTCAACTTTTATTTGAGAAAGAAGTCAAAGGAAAGAGAAATATATAGAGATGGTGACTAATGGGAATGGTGTTGAAAATTTTTTTTTTGAAAAATAATGCACAAAATATAATAGAGAAGAAAAGATAGTGGAACCTAGAAATCAAAGAGAGAGAAAAAGTTTGAAAAGAAAGAGAAGATGGTAATAATGAGACCGGAAAGAAAAATAAAATGTAAAAAAAAGTTATCTTTTCTCTCTTTTATCCCTTTTATTATTTGAGTTTAGATCAAATATTATATATTTCTTTTGTAATATGTTAACTCCATGGGGCAATAATAAAGGACAAGAAATTTTGAACTAAATTTTATACATATATTAAAGGGATTGTAAGATTCTGCCCCCACTGCCCCCACTGTAAATCCGCCCTTGTGTAGCATAACCGAGGGCAATATATCTAATTATATATATTGACAAGAGTTTTTGTTCAAAAAAAAGATGATTACGATCACTTTCATATTAATTAACGCAGATGATCATAAAAGCAGCTTAAACGCTTTTCTTATGTTTTGCAGGTGAAATACCACCTGAAATCCGTAACCTACGCAGATTGGAGACGTTAGCCCTTGAAAACAACAATCTAAGTGGTCACATATCATTAAACATATTCAATATCTCAACCATAATACAAATCGCATTAGATAGAAACCACTTTTACGGGCAACTTCCGTCTGATCTAGGTCATTGGGTTCCATATCTTGAGAAACTACTGCTATGGGGAAATCATCTCAGTGGAGTCATCCCGAGCTCTCTTTCCAATGCTTCGAAGCTTCGAGTCGTATATTTGGAAAAGAACTTATTTCATGGTCTTATCCCCTACGAACTTGGCAATTTGCTTCTCCTTGAGGTCCTTGTTCTTAACGCAAATAGTTTGGCCGCTGAACCTTCATCTCAGGAGTGGAGCTTTCTCTCTTCTCTAGCAAACTGCAGGCATTTACGCACTCTATCCCTGTCCTACAATCCGTTGAATCGTAATCTTCCAGCTTTCATTGGAAATCTATCTACATCTATTGGGTGGTTTGATGCCAATGCTTGCAACATCGATGGCAACATTCCTCCCGAACTTGGTAACCTAAGCAGCTCGATAGTTCTTTCATTTTCCGAGAATGATCTCTCAGGAAACATTCCAGAAAGAGTAGGAAATTTAGAGAATCTCCAAGGATTTGATATTCACTCTAATAAACTACAGGGACCGATACCAGACAGTATCTGTAGTTTAACGATGTTGGATATTTTATACCTTGGAAACAATGAGCTCCAAGGATCTATACCAACATGTCTAGCTAATATGACTTCTCTCAGCAGTCTCGACTTGTCCTCCAACAATTTGAGTTCTAGCATACCCTCAACATTCTGGACCTTAAGAAATATCTTGAGGGTTGACCTGTCATCAAATTCTCTTAGCGGCTCCATTCCTCCAGATATTGCTAATCTGAAGGTACTGATCGGTTTGAACTTGTCAAATAATGCATTATCTGGTGATATTCCAATAACATTTCAGGACCTACAAAATCTGCTAATTCTATCCTTATCCAAAAATAAATTTCAAGGTCCTATACCTGAATCTTTCGGTGGCTTGATTAGTTTGGAAATCTTAGATCTTTCATGCAATAATCTGACGGGATTCATTCCCTTGTCTTTGGAGAAACTTTCCTCCCTCAAATATCTTAACTTATCTGTCAATAGATTAGAAGGGGAAATTCCTACAGGAGGACCTTTTGTAAATTTCTCAGCTCAATCTTTTATGCATAATTACCGCCTTTGTGGTTCACCTAAATTGCAAGTCCCACCATGTAAATCTAAAAGAAGAGGACAGTCCAAGAAAGCCGCGATGGGAGTATTGAGATATCTTTTTCCAACAATTTCTTTCTTTATATTGATAATGGCCATAATTATCCTCTTCAAAAGATACCGACAAAGGAGTACTACAGGCCGTGATCTAGCGGCTACTGAGGACTTGTTACCTTTGGCAGCTTTCAGAAGAATTTCCTACCAAGAACTTACAAGTGCAGTTGATGGATTCAATGAAAGAAATTTTCTTGGTTCAGGGAGTTTTGGCTCTGTGTATAAAGGAATGCTCTCCGATGGAACGAACATTGCGGTAAAAGTTTTCAACTTGCAATTACAGGGAGCAGTTGAGAGTTTTTTCGCAGAATGTGAAGTCATGCGCAACATTCGACATCGAAATCTTGTCAAAGTCATCAGTGGTTGCTGCAATCTTGACTTCAAAGCTTTAGTGCTCGAGTTTATGCCTTGTGGGAGCCTCGAGAAATGGTTATATTCTCACAACTATTTCCTTGATATTGCTCAAAGATTGGATATAATGATAGATGTGGCATCCGCTCTAGAATACCTCCATTACGGTCTGTCAGCACCTGTGATCCACTGTGACATAAAGCCAAGCAATGTTCTCTTAGATGAAGACATGGTTGCTCATCTCAGTGATTTTGGTATTTCTAAACTCTTAGGAGAAGGAGATTCCATGACTCAAACCATGACACTTGCCACTATGGGATACATGGCACCAGGTGATGTTTTGTAACAGTTTCTCTGGTATCTTATCCTATCTTATGTTTCAACATTTATGGTTGCATTAAATCAATCTTCAATAACATAGATAAAACTTTTTATTGGCCATTTTCCTCAAGAATTTTTTAACAATTTAATTGCCTTTGAAACACAGAATTTGGATCGATGGGAGTTGTTTCTCTGAAGGGTGATGTCTATAGTTATGGTATCTTACTGATGGAAACTTTCACAAGACGCAGGCCTACAGATGAAATGTTTGATGGAGAAATGAGCATAACCCGTTGGGTGACAAAAGCATTGTCTTCTCATGAAAACTTAATTGGTATTTTAGATGACAACTTGTTGAAAGCAGAGGACCGACATTTCATTGATAAATCAAATTGTATATCATCTGTTATGGGATTAGCTTTGGAATGCTCGGCAGATTTACCAGAACAGAGGAAGAACATGAAGGATGTGGTAGCCATGCTCAAGAACATCAAAACAAAGTTTCTAAAGGATGTGAAACCGAAAGATTATTACTTCAGGGAATCTGCCTTCGTTGTTCTGTAGTTTGGGATGGTTAGCTTAGCTTTCTTCAAAAACTATGTGCTTTGCATGGTTGCGTGAATTCATTCAGAAGTCATAAATAAGACGGCTGAAATTGCAAAGGCCGTGCTATTTATTTAGGCAGACAATTACGAGAGTTAGGAGTCCAATTTTAAGTTCCCTTTTGGTATTTCCTTTCTGACCCTGTTTTTTGGTATAATATACATTCATGTTGAACTCAAAAAAGACAGTTTGTGTCATTGGTTGAAAAGGGGAATGGCTTTCTAATCTTAATTAAGCAGCCATTTCCCTGTCAAATTAGAGGTTTATAAACTCGTGATTTTTCCTTTTGTCTCTCCAACTTAGTGAATTAAACAGGTTTATTTCCTTTTTATTGTATATATAATTCCTTTTTCAATACTTGTTTGTTCATCTTCTGTTCCAGTTCCACCGTTCATCCCTGCTAATCATGGCAATAAATAGTAGGTAAATTGTATTTTTAGTCAAACTAATGTCGAAATTTTTTAGTTGGTTTCATCATCATGTCAAACTCTAATCGTCAATGTACCAATTTTTTTACTACTAGGTAAAATTTTCCTTTACTACTAAGTTGTCAAATTCTCTTTTTTCTTTTTTTTTTTTATAATTTTCACTTTATGGGTCCCACATATGACATGGCAAATCCACATATTCCTATTTATTGGTATTGCAGATGACAACTTACTGAAAACAGGGGAACAACATTTCAGTGCTAAATCAAATTGCATTTCTTCTGTGATGGGATAAGCTTTGGAACGCTCGGCAGAGTTAGCAAAGCAAAGGAAGAACTTGAAGGATGTGGCAGCCATGATCAAGAAGATCAAAACAAAGTTTCTAAAGATGTGAGACGGCGAGCTTAATACCTTAGGGGGGAATCTGCCTTCATTGTTCTGTAGTTTGAGATGGTTAGCTTTCTTCAAAAGCTGTATGCATTGCCTTGCCTGGCTTCATGAATTCATTCAGAAGTCATGAATAAGACTGCTGAAATTACAAAGAACATGCAGACAATCATTTTATCCGTCTAGTGTTAAGATCCTGCTTTTCAAAGCATGTTTGTACCCTCTAATTGAACTTAACAAGCTATTTCTGTTCTGTAATTATAACCATTTCCTCTTATTAGTCTGATTTTATTTTATTTTGTTTTTGTCATTCGGTATCTAGAGCTTCGTTCTGATTAATCCAAATTCGAGTCGGGCAGGACCATAAGGACGGCAAAGCTCTCTCATCCAGGTTTTTAAAGTAGCTGCGTACTCAAAGATTCGAACTCAAGTCACTTGGTTAAACTAGAACAGCCCTTTACCAGCTGTTCTACGCCCCTGAGGGTCTAATTTTATTTTATACTGCTACTATTTCTTTTTTCTTTGATTTCTGGAAAAGAACTCAAATATTAAAAGAATCTAATTCGAGTAATTAATTTTTTGGAGGGAAAATCTCTAATCTCTTTCTCTAAAAAATTTTTCCTAAATTTTTTTTTATTATTATTAATTCATTTCTGAAAGGACTAACTATTACTAATGGACGAGGGGCAACGGACATTTCCTATGTTGTTCTAAGTGAGTTAAAATGTTCCGCCTGTGTAGTTTCTGATTTCATATACTTCAGCTGCAAATAACTACATTCACCACTTCGCGCCGCCAGTTCGCTGGAGAGAAAATTGCTAGGGTTTTAGCTAAAACCCCAAACTCCCCATGACTCGCTTAACCAAAGAACAGCTCTTGCAAGACAAACGGACCCATGATCCTAACTCCATCACCTCTCTCTCCCTCGACCACAAAGCTCTTTCCGATGTATGAAGCCGCCGCCCTTTCCTCTTTCTCCTTGCTCTTCCTTTTCCTTTCGTTTCATCTCTTAACTTTTTTTTTTGTTTTTTTAAACAGGTTTCTTGCTTGGGTGAATTCCAAAACTTGGAAAGACTCGACCTTACCTTCAACAATCTCACTTCGCTAGAGGTTTTTCCCCTTTTTCTTTCATTCTTAATATTTTTCTTTTTCTTTTCTCCATTTCGGTCTAGAATTAAATGTAATTTTGCTTTCCATTTACAGGGACTGAAGTCCTGCGTTAATTTGAAATGGTTATCGGTTGTTCAAAACAAATTGCAAACTTTGAAAGGAATTGAACAGCTCACTAAGCTCACTGTAAGTAGCCTGACACAAAATTATGTGGGTTTCTTCTTGAATTCCATATTGACAAATTAAAATGCATGATACGATTCCTTTGCTTGTGAAATAGGTATTGAATGCAGGCAAAAATAAGCTTAGATCAATGGAAGAGGTTAGATCTCTTGTAAATTTGCGCGCATTAATTTTGAATGGTAAGCATTACATAGATAGTTTGTCTTAACTGTTGTTCAAAGACAGTTTTGGTTAATTACGATTAAATTCCTAGTTTATACCCCTCTTTATCTGGCTGTGCAGACAACGAGATTATTTCCATAAGCGGACTCGATCAAATGAAAGACTTGAACACTCTTGGTATGAATTCATAATCTTCATGTTGAGATTCACTGCGCCATCGCATGTTCTGTTATAACATCCTATGATCAAAATTTTTGGAAAGTTGTGCTAATTCACTTTGTGGTTGAAATTGATGTGCAACACCAAAGTTGATATGAATGCACTTCTCTCTCAATATAGAGAGGAATGTCAGGGTGTGAACTACTTCTGTTTAATCCCCTCTTAAGCTTACTCTTTAACTCATCCCATCGGCCATCACCCTATGTCTTTTCCCTCTTCTTGTCACTACTTCTTTTGGCCGAATTCTTGTCACTAATCAATCCAACTTTTGAAAGATGACTTGGCAATACTGTTGAAAGGCATTTTTGATTAGGTCAGTTTGGGGGTAGATTATATGTAAAATCCTTTCTGATTTCCATTTGGCAATGGAAGTACAAAGTTGTAGTGCTTAAAGTTCAATTCTCTGGCATCATGCTGGAGTTGGTCATTAATGTTTATTGAAAGCACCTTGTATGTTATTTAAAATGCACAAAAACTGTTCTTACTCATCTCATGAAAGATAATATCACAATTTTTGGTCCTCTTAGTTTTTATTCACTTACCTCTACCAAAAGAGGAAAGATAACCAGTTTTGCATTTGGACTGCTGCATTAGAAATTTCTTGTGTCATTTTAACTTGAATCATACTCAATATTGTCTGGATCTTTCTGCAGTAATTTCTAGGAATCCTATCAGTAAAATTGGTGATTCTCTTGCCAAGCTGAAATCTATCACAAAGGTGAGGACCGAGGAGTTCTTCCGTTATTGATGTATCGTAAATGCAATTTCCACTTCTGAAGCTTTCTTTACCTTTGTTCCAGCTTTCCGCATCTAACTGCCAAATTCAAGTTATTGAGTCTTCACTTAAGTCCTGCTCTGGATTGAAAGAGATCCGACTCGCTCACAATGATATCAAAGTATGTTTTCTTTCAGAATGACTATCCTAGCAAGCATGTTTCTGTACATTTTAATCTGGTTAATTAGTTACTGATATCTCCTGTCTCCCTCTCTTCATGTGTGTGAATTACCCAGAGTCTCCCAGCAGAGCTGTCTTATAATAAGAAACTTCAAAATTTGGACTTGGGAAATAACTTGATCACTAGGTGGTCAGAATTGAAGGTTAGTTGCAAGCAAACTTAATACTTTGTCTCAGTTTTATGGTTTTTCCTTTTCTTAGAAACGCACTTTCTGCATTGTTGTTTGACAACAAACTATAACAGACACTGGAATCATTAGTCAATCTGAAGAATCTCAATCTACAAGGAAATCCTATAGCTGAGAAAGATAAATTAGCAAAGAAGGTAGGCATGTTTGCCCTTTTACACTTTTCTTGTCTATGTTTTTCTTCCTTTTTTTCCAAGAAATGAATTGTGGCCTTAATCGCTTGACTTGATTTACTATAAATCACTCCATTACAGGTTAAAAAGTTACTGCCTAATTTGCACATATTCAATGCTAGACCAATTGATAAAAGTATCAAAAAGGAAATGGGTGAAAATGTTGACATTGCTTCACATAATGCTGCTTACAAGGATGAGAACCCCAAACTTCAGGTGTCGCTTCAGAAACAGGATATTAATCTTGATAATGCAGTGGACCTTGATGCTGAGAAAGAATTGAAGAGGAAAAGGAAGAAAGGACATGACAAGCTGTCAACAGAAGTTCTAGTTGATGAGGAGAGTGATATCATTATTGGAAAGGGAAAAAAGAAGAAAAAATCAAAGGGGGAACTGGAAAATGTGACTCGTGTTGGTGTGGAGAAAGAATCTGCTCAAAAAGGGAGGAGAACAAATGATAAGGTCCTCAAGAAGGAAGTTTCAGCGCACTCAGATGGTATCATGCTTGAAGAGAAACCAGAGAAGAAAAAGTTAGAGAAACGGGCTGAACTTGACATTATTGATGATAGCGGTACCTCCTTTTCCGAGCTTTTCACAACTGAAGTTGCAGATCCAGAAGATGATGGTAAAAGGAAGTTGCTTGATGGAGCTGGTCAAGATAAAAAATCGGCAGGCACCTCAGTTACCTACCTTGTAAAAAAGAAGAAAAAGAAACGTGGTATGCTTCCTGAACTTCAATTAGCCCCAGCGGTCGAAGTTGGAATGGGGGGTCCATCAACCTGGGATGACGAGTGAAGCAGATTTCCAGTGGCACTCAATTTCTCGGTTGAGGTAGAATTAGGCTGTTAGTTGCCATTCTTATACGCCCCCTGTTTTCCTGATGCTTTTCCACTCAACTCTGTGATCTTTGATGTGAAGCTTCTTTTGTTATATTGCCAGTCATGTGCGGAAAAGAACTGAGATTATTTGATGAGTGATTAATCAGATGTACCGGTGTATTACCATATGAAATGTAACTTTCAAATTGCACTCTCACTTCCTTTCTTAAAAGAGGACAGTAGCCTGGGAGAGTTAACCTTATGATGAAAGTTAGACTTTTCTCTCTACCTCAATTCTTGCATCTTGCACCACCATTTTACAATCAGCAAAGAAAGGATGCCAATCAGTACTTTTTATTTGGTACAGCGGGTAGCCACTAGTAAGAACAAGATCCCAAAGAATAATGCGAATTTTGAATTTTTGACCTCCATTGTCAGTAGCCGTAAGTTTTGTAAAACCTATATACGATGGTGGTGAGCCCATAGATATATTTTCTTTTCGGTACGCAAAGCCCACAGATTTATTAGTGGACGCCTGGACGTGGACGGTCATCGCAAGTTTACAACTTTAGAATTGATGGTCACCAATCACCATCATGGAAATATATTAGAATTAGATTTGGATTAATTAAGCATGGGTTATCTTGTCGGGAATATGCTAAAAACGTGGCTCTTGTGTTAGGTAAAATAACTGAGTGGTTAAAGCATTGAACTTCTTAATCATTATTACAGCTCAGTTAATCTCTCTGTTTATGATTAAAAAATTAAAAAAGGCTTCTAGTCAAATATTCCTCCATTTCCCTTCTAAATTAGCACCTTTAGTCTTTGACCGAAGCCAGTGCTTGACTTTGAAGTGGAAAATGCATGGTGTGAATCGATTTTGGTGAATTGAAGTGGAAATGGGAAGAGAGAACCGAACTTCGCCTTTCATCGAAGATGGTCAAAGTTAACCTAACAAGGTGTGGATTAGCTAATGCCCATTTTGTAGATTTATGAAGAATTAATAAACAAAATCGAGGGTTATATTTTGTTAAGGAAAATAATTATTGTGACAATTAAACCTTAATTAACTTATTAAGCTTTTCTAAATTAAATTAGTAAAAGTAAAACCCGTTGACATATATAGTTCGCGGCATTTGCAAATTGGCAGAGTAAGCTCTTCCACAACAGCGGCTGCTGGGTCGTCTCGGTTCCGCTTTCCATCATGCCCTTGAAAAGGTCTCAAGTTCAGCACCGTAACTTCAGGGCAACCTTTTCAACTCAGCCACCCATCAAACTAATATGTAATCTGTCGTCAAAATTCAAAAACAAAAAAGGGGCGGCAGAGTTTCTGTCGAAGACAAGATTTGAGCATGATTTCATTAATTTATGTAACTTGTACTAAAAAAAATATAGGTTTATATTTGTAGTTTTCATGCAACTACCAAAGACTTCGAAAATGGACCGAGTCAGGAGTGTCGTGACTTGTGATCTCCTCAATTTAGTCCAAGTCTAGCCCAAAATTGCAAGGAAAGTGCCAATGTTAAATATAAAACAGACCCGAGAATTACTTAATTAATTAATCTTGCTGAAAATAATATCATACACTAAAAAAATAAAATAAAAGGGTTTTGAGAATCACAGCTGTTTAAGCAGGAATTGTAAGCTTCTGGGATTGTTTTCTAAATCTGAATGGTTCCCAACTTCCAAGCACTAATGGACACCAAAGCCTCCCGAATCCAAACTCTTGCAAAGTATATAAATCCATATCCTTGTGAGAGGGAGATAACATTAAAGAGAATTCCTTTTTATGGTGATCTAATGGTTAGTCTTATTATGAACTGACAGCTTGATTCAGCAGATCAATTTTTGTTTCTAATTTAATTGGCTTAATGAAACTAATCGTGATTGACTTAATTTCCGGCCCTCTAAGCGGATAGATATTGAGACAATAATTACAAAGGACAATTGGAATATTGACAAGATTCATTGGCAATTACCACAGAGAAATGAACTTTGGGTAAGGCTGGTTAGTTTACAAAGAGCAAATGACAAAGTTATGATTGGCAATCCCACAGAAGATCTTTTTTTTTTGGTCAAACACAGAAGATCAATTTATACAATTTACTTGGAAATTAACTACCTTAATTGCTGTCAACATTTTTTTAATTACTAAATTGAATTACCATAAGTTTTATTTTATATATATTGGAATGGTAAATCAGGTGTATTTTTATATTAATAGGAAAATAACTAGTAGAGACCGGAGAAAGTTTTCACAAAATTAACCCCGATAAAGTTAAATTCACAGGCTTGGCAGCTTCTACTTCTATGGCTATTGGCAGTTTGGCACAATATAAATCCATTTGCTGGGACAAAATTTTCTTTACAACATATAACAGTAAAAAAAAAAAATTAGAAATTAGTTCAGAGATCTGTACAAATCATAACTATAAAAGAGGGAATCTATATCATTATGTACAGTTAACAATAAGTTTCCAACTAGAAATAAGGTAAAGATTAATAGGGTCTGCGGTTACTTTATCCAAACCATAGAGCCTCAATCTAAAAGTGTTTCCAATAAGTTTGAAAATTTCTTGAGCTGGTCTTTGTTGTCCTCCAAAAAACCTACTATTTCTCTTACTCCAAACAAAATAACAGAAGGCACACCATGCTAATTGTAGGATAATAGAGATCAGAGCCTTCCCCTTGCATTTTTGAATGGCTCATTTCAACTCAAACTTTCAATTACTTAATGCTCTTCTCAAACCTATGTCAATGGAACACTTTTCCATATCTCCTTAGAATACTTACATGTGAAAAATAAGTGGTCCATATTAAGAGCACTGTAAACTTTGTAATACCTATAACAGTTTTATTACCTTTTGGAATGAAAATTAAATTTCATTCCAAAAAAATTAGAAATTAATAATAGTAAATAGGAAGGCAGAATAATTAATCAGTACATTCATGGTGAAAGGCACAATTGATTTGGGGAATTCTTCTAACTCTATCTACTAATTATATGGCTAAGAAGGTAACAAATATTACAAAAGAGAAAAGCCGGTAGGATTGCAGCAAAGATGTCCTTTTCAATGCCCTTTATGTTTGTTTTTTGATCCATTGTTTTATAGAATGACAAGTTGTTAGGTTTTGCCGTTTGTTTGAGATGTTTCAAACAACCGGTTGCTATTTGTTTGTCTAGACAAGTGATCTCTTGACTTTTCAACCTAAATCAATATATATAAGAAAATTAAATTAAAAAAATTCAAATAATGGCCCTTTCTTTAATACATAGAACTCTTGGTTTTAGATAAACACCAAAAAAAATTTTATTAATTAATTCAAAGATTAATTCAGTTTAAGAAAAAAGGGTTTCTTCTAGAATCATTAAATAATAAATACTCTTCTACATAATAATAAAATACACAAGATGGTCCGGGTTTAGACAAATAGAATAATATTGTCACGATATAAGATATGACATGATTTACGAGGGATCTATAATAACACTTCTAGAATCATCATTATTAAATAATAATAAAATACTCTTCTGATTAATTTTCCACATAATAATAGTACTTATATGTATAATTTTGTCTCCACTAACCCCATCACGCATGGTAGACTAATTAATTAATTAAGATTAAACATTAATACTACTACTAAATAATTAAGGAAAATACTAAATGGTACATCCATGCATTATTTAAGGTGTTAAATATAGAAGATTTTATATAATTAATGTTTCATTTTTTTTCTTGAATTCAAAAAAAGTTATTGCATTAAATAAAAAGTTAATTTCTTAAATAGAAAATTAATCAACCTTAAAGAGTGTATGGGTATATCCCTTAGTAAAACCGAATAATTAATCAAAAATCAAAATCATTTCATTGTCATAACTTAACATTTTACTACATGATATACTTGTTCTTTCTCATTTTATTTGTTCATCTTTTTTTTATATAAATGTCTCAATTTATTTATCCCTTACCATAAATAAACAATAAAATTTTACTTTCATTCTCAATTTTATCCTTACTTTCTTTACTTTCTATCATATCATTTAACAATATCCAAAAAACACTTATAAACATTAAAGATAATTAAGTAATTTTATCATTTACTCTTAAAATGTATGCAAAAGGCAAGTGAACTAAAATTTTGAGAGAAAGGGAGTATGAAGGATCTAATAACAGTTCACGGACTAATTAGCCAAATTCAAAAGTTGATCTGACTATCAAACCACTGATAAATCCAAAACTCTTTGATTCATACTTTTAATGGTATTTTAAAGAAATCACTTTCAAACTTCAAACAATAAGTCCCATCAACAAATTGATACGCGCAATTATAATCTCAGCGTCTTGATAACTTAGAATTCGAAGGGATCAATGATCATGAATGACGTCGTGTCTGAATGTTGAAACTTGAAGTGCAAAAATTGTCTCGGCCCAATGTTTTATGATCACTTTAATGCATGCGTCGGCATCATCCGAATGTTCGTGGCTTATCCATTTGTGTTGGCGAAGCTTAATTACACAGCCAAACTACCCAATCCGTGTTTGGTTTTGTTCCGTTGACCACGGCTTATTTTATAGAGTGGTGAAATTAAAATGGTAAGTTTACATAGTATTCTTATTTGTCTTATTTGTCTTGGGTAAAATGTTAGTGGTAAAAATAAAATTAGTGATAAAAAATTATATTTAATAAAATAATATTGACGATGAGATGAGAGAGGAAAATTACTAAACAAGGTATTAATTAATAAAAAGAAATATTTTTAACGAAAATTTTTTTAAAAAACATGTGAGGATTTTTTTGAAAAAAAATCCTACAAAAAAATCCTACCGAGATTTCAATAACGCCCAAAGCATCAGTGGAATTTTGGGCCTTTTAAACCTCCATTTCCTGTGTTTAGTTCCGTTTGAACCCCAACGTGCTGAAACGGTGTGTCAAACATGACTTATCACTAGTACAATAAAGCACATGTTAGGCCATTTTAACGGTCTACCTGTCTATCTTCAAATTAAGACCACATCAATTTAAGATCATAGTTACTGATAAAATTTATTAATGAAGGGAATGAAACGGTTAATTTATCTTGATATATATAAATATAAAGATTTGGATTTTTGGGGACGCCTTAAATAATTTGATGATGTTTTGTCTAATTGAAACTTTAATGTAGTTTTTTAGGCTAGAATTATTATAATTGAAGGATTCAGTTGATCAGGGAAGTTCGTCACGTCGTTTTGTTATTGTTCTAAATATATGACTATGATTGTAATTTTAGTTATTGGGAGGATATATTTGGACTTTGGTGTATAAATAAAGAATTAAGAAGATGAGAAATACTACTTGTTTAATGTGAATTTGGGCAACTCAAACTTAATTTGCATGCAGGCCTTTGTTCCCTACCCAATTAGGCATTAATTGGCTCGACGGAAATAAAAGCACCGGCTTACTTGTATTGACCAATATTTTTAATACGTGTATTACTTACTTATATAATGTGAATATTTAAATAAAAACATTTATTCCTTGAATACTACTAGTATATAAGGAAGAAACAAATTTCCCTCAATAAAAAAAAAAAAGAAGAAACAAACATGTTGAAAACATAATTCCCATTTTAACCCCAAAAGGGGAAATTAAAAAGGACAAAGAGGAAGGGAACGGTATTGATGACGATGATGATGATTAGATGAAGAACAGAGGAAGTAAACAAGATATTTCCCCTCCCAAATAAAAGTGCGTGTTTGACTGTTTGCGACTTTGAACAAGCATTCAACTGCCAACCTCCCCTATAAAAGCTTCCCCTTCCACGCTTTCCCTCTGTCTCAACTTTCAAAAGAGAAACCTCCTCCTCCTCCTCCTCTTCTTCTTCTTCTTCTTCTTCATTTCTTCAAAAGTCGAAAACAAAATGAAAACCATAATATCCACAGCCATCGTTGAAGGCGGCAACGCCTGCAACGAATTAATCTCCGCCGTTCATCCTGACATCATCGAATCCCACATCCTCACCCGCCTCGACGGCCCTTCCCTTGCCTCCCTCGCCTGCGCTTCCTCTCAACTACACGCCCTCTCCACCCAAGACAATCTCTGGCAAAACATTTGCTCTTCCACCTGGCCTTCCATTAATCAACCGCGTCTCCAAAACATCATCTCCACTTTCCCTTCCGGCCATCGCTCTTTCTTCTCTGATTGCTACCCGTTTCCCGATCCCCAGCCCTTAAAACAAAACGTCAACACTCGGAAGGCTCTTCCCACGGAACTAATCTTCGCCGTCGACATTTACTACCAAAACCAAATCGTTTATTCTAAAGTTGCAGAAATAGAAACGTCAAACAGCTGGTTTTTGTCTTCCCCATTCCGGTTTGATTTACTTGATAACCAGAAAGATTCCGCTCCGACACCGATAAAGTATTCGGCCGGTCATAAAGTTGACACGTGGCTAAAACATTTGGAGGAAAGCTTGAGCTTGAGTTGGATAGTCATTGACCCTACCCGGAAGAAGGCAGTGAACATGTCGAGCAGGAGAGCTGTCTCGGTGCAGCGGCACTGGTTGACTGGCGAAGTACAGGTCCGGTTTGGGACTGTGATGGCAGGAGACGGATGGCGAGGATCGGCGAGGGAGTTGGTGGAGCGTGGGGTAGTGGTCACGTGCGGGGGAAAAGAAGGAGGGGAGATGCACGTGAGGGAAGTCAGTATGGTGATGGAGGACATGGATGGGAAAGCGTTGAACGGGAAGGACAGTTTGGTAATCATCGACGGGTTAATAGAGAATGGGAGGAAGAAGAAAGGGAATGGAAATGAAGGGAAAGAGAAGTACGAGAAGTTTGAAGAGAGGAAAAGGGAGAGGAAACTAATGAAGCAAGGGAGGGAAAGGGCTTTGGATTTGGTTTGTATCAGCATTGGCGTTGCCGGTTTTGTTGCATTTTGGTCAGCAATGTTGTTCAGGTGAACAACGTAACTGGTAGCTGATTCTTTACGGAAATACGTACAATTTTGGTAATTAAAAAAAAAGTACGTAAAAAAATAAGAGAAAAAGAAAAGAAGTTATAAGAATTGTAAATTTGTAATTCGTGAAGGCTGTTTAATTGATTAAATTTATTCGTTTCATTGGGTTTTTTCTTCTTTTTTTTCTTATGGGGAAAATGGGAACATAAAATTTGGAATGTTTCCGAAGTCCAAATGGGCAAACTTGACGAGTCAGCCAATACCATGGCAATAGGGGCTTGAGAGCTGAGACAATATTTAGTCTATACTGTTCCCAGATTGAACTTTTCTTGGTTTGAAAGTAGAGCCAAATTAATGTTTCTTTCAATAATTTTGTGCATCATTTGGTCTTATTAAGGCATGTTTTATTTGGTGTATATATATTTTAAGGCAGGGTCATCACCATTAATTTCAATTGGCCTTTTTTAATCTTTTCAGTGGCTTTGACTTCTATTTATGACGAACAAGATAATGGCATAATGCCAAAAAAACATATATTCCACAAAGTGAGTATTTATTTATGTAATTTCGTTTTAATCCACAAATGGATCATTTCGCCCCAGAAACATGTTGTAACTCGTCATTAATTAATGAAATAAATTATTTTATCCACTTTATGCAAAATACTAAACAAAGTTTATGTTTGCGAATCCAACTTGAGTTTGTTGATGTACCGGAATTTTCAAAATTTTGACCAACTCTAGCTAATTCCGTTAAGCTATAGGTTAATTAAGAGTCTTTTTTCACCAAAATTGAAAAATTACCGGCGTCAAGCCTCAGCCGGATGGATAGAGATAAGATATTCAAATAACCTGAGAGTTCGACAGATGTTAGGAAGTGATCACAAGAATGTGGGCCGGGGTGGGGGAGGGGATGGGGAAGGAAACTGGGTATATATCTTTGTTAATTGCAGTCAATTTAATTTCCATTTTTAATGATAGGAGTCGGGTTGATTTCTTTAAATATATACCACTACACAAAAGGAGAAATTATTAGATAGGCCGGATGTATTACGTTATTCATAGGCCCGATTAATTAAATTGTGACAACTTAAGAATTTTGATACATTTACTAAAATCATACCATAATTATAACATAAATTTAAGAACTTACCTTTTAAATTCTCCTTTTTTGTAACGTTGGGCTAAACTTTTGTTAAATTAGTGCCTTAATTTTAGGAAACTTTTTGAATTGTTAGAATTTAATTGATCGGGCCTACGGATGACGTGGTATACCCGACCTACCTAATAATTTCTCACACGGAAGGGAATTTTGGATCAAGGAGAGGAGAAGGATTTGTTGCAAAATTGCAATTGATTGCGAAGCCCAACCCTCGTTTCCATGTAATAGGGTTTGGTAGGAAGTGGTTTTCATTGCGGACCAATGAATAATAAATTGAATCATTCATTGAAGGATAGAAATCATCTGTCTCATTTTAGTGCCTCACTTTATGCTCAATTCATCAACGTGTCAAGTGTTCCATTCATTGAATTTTAATTATTTCTTGTTTGATTTTAGGGATTTTTAAACAAAAATTTCTAAAACTATTTTAGAGAGAAAAAAAGATCATCTATAACAAAAGTTTAGCCATAAATTAAAATTTTTAATTTTGGGGGTAAGTTTCTATGTTTATGATATTATTGGGGTAGGGTTTTAGTTTAAATCATTTTTTTTTCTTTGTTTATTTTGTTAAAAGCAAACACGAAATAAGATGAGTTAAGTGAATGAGACACATGACAGGTTGTGGTGTATGAGGCATAGAGTGGGGCATCGAGATGAGGCAGGAGATTTTTATTCTTCATTGAATCAATTGGTCAACTGATTCACAATTCAATCAGACAGTTCAAATAAAATAAAATTTTTTTTAAAAAAATTTCAAAAAAATAAAAAATCAATAAAAATTCTTAAAAATTAGAAAAAGTAGAAAAAATTGACATATCACATAATATAAAAAAATTACAAATTAAGTACATTACAAATTAAATTCTTATTATGAAAATATATTATAATACCAGACATTAACCACCAAAATTCAAAGTTTAAAGTCTAAACATAATAAAAAAAAATTAGAGACATTATTTTTATTAATTTGGGCATTCTTTGGGCTTGGTTAGTCAATTAGAAATAGTAAAAAAAATTACAAAAAAAAAAGAAATAGTAATTTTTTTCTAAATTTCTGGTTCAACTGTTCTCAATTCAAAACGATCCAACAACATTTCAATGAAATAACAGTTTGAAAACCCTTAAAGAACCAGACTTATAATTGATTCTTGATTCAATTGTCCCATTTGATCCAATTTTTTATTCACTGTTACGGACCTTACCCTATCTCTCAATTCTCAGACCAGAAATTTAGCAGGGGTAGGATGATAGTAATTGGCTCCTCATGTCGTCCTTGCCTCTAAATCTAATTAATTTGGGTTTCCCCTATATTTAGGAATTCTAATTTACACCAAATCTTGTAAATTTTGGAGTCACTTGACTTATATTTATATACGAATGAAAAAAAAGAAAAGAAAGCATGAACATTTATTTTTTTTCTTTATTTTTTGATCAAGTTATTTTACATTAAATCATTTTTCAGTAAAAAAAAGTGAAATTTTATCGAAATAAAAACCAAAATATAAAATGGATGAAGGATGAAATATATAATTGCATGAATAGTTTAAATAAGGGAATAAAGGGAAAAGAGAGTAGCACACATTAAGATGGTCCTCTTGGATTTAATTTATGATTAAAGCCGGCTAAAATTCATTTTTGCCCAACTAATTGCCCCCTATATGTATGTATATATATATATATATATATATATATACACACATATTCGTTCCTGTTGCCAACCTAAATCGGTTCTATAAAAATCTTATTTCTGAGGAAAAAAAAAAGTTCTAGAGACTGAAATTTTTGTCATCATTCAATTAAGAATGCGAATCACCACTTGAATCTATTGCCAACATTGCAAACCTAATTGCGGTAAGAAAAGAAAACCGATGATGATAGGAATATCAAAGCGTAATCCTAATCCATTTGGCCTTAGTATTATCAGCCAACAAGGCAAGGGGGAGCCCACATTATCCACCAATTTCCGACGTGGCTCAAAGCTATTGAGCAATTACCCATCCACGCAATCTTTCTCTTCCACAAAATCTTCATCTCATTTCGAACAAACCAAGCCCCACCCCACCTTAACGATCTTACATCCACCACCACAAGCTTCCCACTCTTATTGAGTCCCATTCATCACCGATCTACCACTTTGCCCCTTAACCGTTAGACCAAAAAAATGGCAGCTACATTTGCAAGCCCATCCACCGTCGTCGGCCTCGGCAGCGCCACCTCGCTATCATCCTCCCCTGCTAAAAGAACCTCCCTCTCTTCAGGTACACCACTGATCAACGTTCTGTGCAATTTGCTTCTCAGTTATTAATCAATTTGTATTTGCGACAATTTATGACGTTCAGCAAGTCAAATTTCAGTCAATATCTTGAAGTAATTCACTGTCTGTGTAATATATAGTGCATACTAACATTCTATTTGAGTACATTTTTAGAAGAATATTTTCTGTAAGTTAGGCTGTTGATTTTACGTGTACAATTTCAGGCTTTTTGAAATCGCCGGTGAGGGCTAGGAACCCTTTGAGGCTGGCTGGTGCATCTGTGGGCAAGTTCACATGGTAAGTTTTGGTAGTAAACTTTATTTAGCTTCTTGATTATTTGGTATTTGGATGTTTTAGTTTATAAATTTTGATGCTAAATTGGGTTGATTATTGAATGTGTATATATATGCATTTGGAAGCTTTGAGAGAAACTGGCTGCGGACGGACTTTAACGTGATAGGATTTGGGCTGATTGGGTGGCTAGCTCCGTCCAGCATTCCAGCAATCAATGGGAAGAGCTTGACTGGGCTTTTCTTTGAGAGCATTGGGACCGAGCTGGCTCACTTCCCTTCACCACCTCCTCTCACTTCTCAGTTTTGGTAAGTATTTATCCAAAGTACTTGTCCTAGGATAATAATATAGTGGGATCATGTCACACAATTTCGTATTAGGAAAGAGTAGGCCGATGCCGATTTCATTTTCCATTTTATATTTTGGGCTTTTTTACCAGCACCATAGCCAACCAAATATATAATTCCCAAATACGATACGCCGAAAAGAGCTAAATGTCTCTTTTTGGGCCCATATTTTGAAAAGCCCAGCCTAATTTACTTATAGGCTGTAGCCCAGTGCAGCAAAATAGAACAAAACAAATGCAAAAGAAACGAAATAAGATTCCACCGAGATTTACACTTCGGGTTACTGGATTCAGAGTCCAATGTCCTGACCACGAGACCATGAGACCTTTCCGTTTAGGTTCCTATATCAAGGACAAGGAGGGTTAGCTGTTGATCGGTGCATTGAAGGTTGTTAATTATTATATTATATTATATATATATATATTATGAAAGTAATATACGAGGACAGCTTATTACCCCAAAAAAAAAAAATGAAGACAGCTTAAATTTATCCTATGATTGTTAGTACTTCTTTTAAGAGAGCCCATTCATAAGATTCGATTCTTTTCCATCCATTCTAAACTTGTTACATATTCCCAAAGAAAAAGGAAATAAAAATTTCTTTTGCAATTAACTACACTCCCAAGTCCCAAATCTTTCTCTTCTGATGCTTCTTAATGTAAACAGTGATTGTTGTTGTTTTGGTACCAGGTTGTGGATGGTATTATGGCACTTTGGATTGTTCGTCACTCTTACTTTTGGACAAATTGGATTCAAGGGAAGGACCGAGGATTACTTTTAAACTCCAACTCCTCCTCATCTATGTAACCTATAACTCCTTTTCTTCACTTTCGGCTTTTTCCCCTTCTCTCCAGCTTGTTCAAAAGAATCATTCTCTTTACTCTCTGTTCCATTCTGTAACAATATCCTAGTTTGTTGTATCTACGTTTCCTTTTACTTGCTTTCAATGGAAAAAAAAAAAAAGAAAAAAAAGAAGAAGGATTCTCGTAACCCAAGCAACTCTGTTTCTTTTGACTTTGGGGCAAGAAAGAATAAAGGTTTTCTTTTCCACAACTTTGTTCTATCGGTACAATTGTAGAATCCAACATATTTCCATAAGATGTTTTTTTCTTGAATCGTTAATGATCATTTTTAAGATGCTCTAATCCAGAATGTTGGTTGATTAATCTAAGTGTCGATTGACAAATTTGAAAACGTTAATAGAGTTCGGATCCTTAGTTTGGATATTCAGAATCTGATCATTCATTCCGTAAATACGAAGAGAAATTGGCATGAAACTAGCCGTTGTCCTGAATATTATTGCTAACGTACAAGCAGGCCTTGAAAACGGTTACTTTGCCTCAAATAAAGAGGCAGCTCGATACACACAAGTATACGCCATTGACGTAGACCTTTGGTTCTTCATTAAATTTCTCGGCCACTTTCAGCTAAATCGCCCGAACGATGGATTCACCATAAATTTTTCAACCGGGCGTGCCTTGCCTGCCTGTCTAAGTTAACATTTAACAAGCTTTTGAAGGACCAAAACATTAAATAAAAATAAATAAATAAATAAAGATTGCACACCATTTACGCTATCCATCGCCCAATTTCCTCGAAAATTCTCGCAGCTGAATGGACTCAAATTTCCAAAGCCACCCACCCCCCACTTTCCCTCCCTCTTCTTTTTTCTCTTCATCTCACGAAGCTACTATTCTTCACTGTTCATCGAAACGTTCATTTCAGGTCTGAATATTTATCGATGTTAGACCTTGGGACTATGGGATCAGCTGCAAATGCAATCTCCTCTCCATGGAACCGTAGACAGAAGCTTTACAAGAAAAACTCTAGTTTGTGTTTTAAAGTGAAAGTCCAAACTCGTTTCACAAAATGAGGAAATAGAACATAAATTATTTAACCGTTTCATGGTCCCCCTAGCAAGTTTTATTTGAGCAAACTCATTAATAATAGCCATTTTGATTTTTGAACATTGTGTGGGGAGTTTATTCGGTTAGATACATGTCCATTAAATTAACTTGGAGTCTATATCAAGTGCTCCATTATTATCATACACATATAAATATATAGTATTATTATATTGTATATTTATAGTTTTGAACCAAACATCTACTTACCCTAACCATGTGACCTAAATCGTCGTACTTGTCTTTATTAGGTACCTTATTGCACAATATTTTTATAAACCTTTGCCGATTTAAGATAAAATAGGCTCCTCTATATATATTTCTATTTTTGATGTGTGTAAAGAAATGTAGCGTATTATTATTGAACATGGATCGATTAATAAATATGTAATGATACGTGTGCATATGAATAAAAATCCATTACGTATTCGATAGTCACATTAGATTCTAATGTATACGGAATTATCATACCAATCAAAGAAGAAACTCTCCCAAACACACTAATAATAGACTCATGTGTACTTAAATTCAAAAAATTTAGTACCCTGCGAAACTTTTATTTGCATGATGATTGTATCTTCCGAGCTTTCTGAACATGTGATAATTGATGGCATCCTTCCTTCTTTTTAATGGTTTTGTCAATAATTTGTACTAGTGTTTTTCAGTATACAAAACAATTTATTTTCATAATAGCTTTGTCTTTTTTAGACAGAGTGAAGAATAAATTCTTCAATATTTATTACATCGTTCTTCTCTTTGTGACAGGGTCATTCAAAAAGTTATATTACACTATCAGCAACAAGAAAAAAAAAAGTTGTTTTCAATTTTTTTCAGGCTGAATACCTAAGCTGATCTCTAAATTATATCTTTTTGAATATATTAATCTCTAAACTTTTATTTGAGATAATTAACCCCTCAAATTATTATTTTGGAATAATTATCCCATCAAATTATTATTTTGAGACAACATAATTAATCCACAAAACTATTATTTTAGGATAATTAATCCCTTAAAATTATTATTTAGGGGTAATTTAGTCCTTAATTCAATAAAAATTTCCTTTAAAAGTAAAGTTTGAGGGGTTAATTATCCTAAAATAAAAGTTTGAAGGACCAATTGTCCAAAATAAAAATTTAAGGATTAATTTATCATTTTTTATATAATTTAAGGATTAATTTAGATATTTAATCATTTTTTCCTGAAAAAATAATATCTCAAGCATAAAAATTCAAACGCCAAATCATTTACTGTTTCAATTCAAATTCATGGCATTATACTACTAAATCTATGTACCAGTAAAAATGTAAATTCTTCATCCAAATGTTGGCCTATTTAACATTTATATTCAATTGGTCGCGTCCGGAACCTGCAATAATAACGTCGTTATTCTCAAATTTGTTTTTGCTTTTTATTTATTTTTGGCCAAACTGTTTCATTCGTTCTCAAACATTACCACCAACATGTTCTCAAATAATTTCTTTTTTTTTTCTTTAGTTTAAAATTACCAGCTAATGTCAGGCAGCAGAACTAAAATACTGATCCCAAACATGCATGGAACATGTGAAACCAGTTACTAGTTTGATTTGCTAACAGGGCCTGCATTCTCCAGTGAGATTCAGAATCCAGACCAGAATTCCAGAACCATGAAAAAAATCCCAAAATGTCAAAGTTTTCTTCTGGTAAAAGAACAAGAAGGAGACCCAAAAATTTCAAACTCGGATGATTAAAAAGGCAAGGGACCACTGTCCCTTATGATATGGTATATGGAAGAAAATCAACTGACTTCCTCCTGAAAAGATCATCTGCTCATAAAAGACCATGGTCATTCATGGACCACCCTCTTTCAGATTTTTACTCAAGGTTTTGATCTGGGATTTTTTTTATCAGAATGGCCTAGCTAGCCTAGCAGTAGCTACATTGCCAAAAAATACAGGGCCCATTTATTTTGAGGCATTTTTTGGTTTTTTTGAAGTTGATCAAGAGAAAACAGCTAGGAAAAGGAAAATCTCACAGAGAAAATCCCAAACAATTTGAGCCGTTAGTGGGTCCCTACCTTACCTCATGGGTCATTGCCTCAACCTTCCAATAAATCTTCCCTTGTTCTTATTTTTATTTCATTTTTGTTTGATTCCTTTCCTTTTTTTTCCCCTTTGCTTGTGGGAAGATACTGATTAATTGATTGATTGATTGACTGGTAAAGTTAGATGTACTGGCACCAATTGTATGGTCCACAATTATTGCTCTGTACTTTTGCCTAATTGCCTTATTTGTACACTAACCCTTGTCTTATGTGCAATTTCACATTAACCCCCTAATTTTTTCCTTTCTGATATAGTACTTGCCAAGTTGTTTCAAAACTCAAGGTTTCTTTTCTCATTTGAAAAAGAACTTCTCTTTTTTTTTTCTTTTTTTTTTCACATAAGAGATATATTATGTACTAATACAAAAAGTCAAAAATGCTACTTTGATTTGCTGTTTTTTGTTTCACCATTGTGTTTCACCTAACATTGCATATGTTTAACCGTAAAATTAGAAGTAATTTTGATTTAAAAGGTAAAATCTAAATTTTATGACATTATAAGATCTTTTTGGCCAAATATATAATATTATAAGATTTTAATGATTATAATTATATCACGTCAATTAGGATAAAATGATAAAACAAAAGCAAGGAATCAAATAACTTTACCCTATCTTATAAGAATTTATTTGAGTTTATATTAAAATAAAAATTGTAATATTTAACTCAAACAGTTGGTTGGTGTTTTTTTTTTTTGGTTACATGGTTGGTGTATTTTAGAACATTCTTAAAGTACCATTCAAATATAAAATTTAAAACTCTAATTAACCCAGATAAATTATATGAAAAAGTTAGTTTTTTTTAAGAAGAAAAGTTAGTAATTAAATAAATTATTGTATGTAGAATTTCATTGGATTGATATATGAATCTAATAAATTAAAAACCATAGTAAATTTGGAATGGTAGCCAAAAAGAACCCAACAAATTGCAAAATTTAATGGTAAGAAAAAAGACATTCCAGTTAGGGACGAGATTAGGGCATTAGTATTTAGTGGGGGGAGACAATGCAGAGAACCTAGTCAAGATTCTGACCGTTCATTTACACATGCACGTCCCTGATTGAATGCTCCCTATCTCACGTGTACGCCACGTCGTCTCTTCTCATCTTTTTTATCAACCCAATCAATTTCAATTAAAAAAAATACTACTATATAAGTATAATCAATCTCTTCTTGCCCTTTTTATTTTATTTATTTTAATTTTTCCTCCGTATATATTATATTATTATATATATTCATTATTTTCTCTCCTTCTGTCTTTCTTTCCCTCTTAAGACTTCTGAATCAAAGCCAACAACAACGCTTCAAAAGAACAGCTCAAAATCTCTCTCTCTCTCTCTCTCTCTCTCAAATCTTTCAACATTCCCATTTATTTTTTTTTCCTTTGACAGCTGCCCACTTCTTCAAAAAGCTTTTTTGATCTTCTTTTTCTAGTGTTTTAGACTGTTTCTTTCTTTCCTCTATAAATAAAAACCAGAAGAAGAAGAAGAAGCAGCAGCAGCAGAATCTTTGATTGTCACTTTCTTTGATGAATTCAAGGCAACAAGTCTGGGACTTACCAAAAAAGTAAAGATAAGAGGGGCACTCACTTCTCACTAATCAATCTTCTTACCCATGATCTTTTCCTCACTTTGTGCCCTCTCTCTAGCTATCTCATTTAAAAACTTTCCATTCTTTACAAACTAGTAGAAGAAAAAAAAGAAAAAGATCTTCAAAATTTGGTTCCTTTCTCAAAATTCCAATGAGAGATCTTCGTCATTATTGTTTCCAGTATAGAATGGTGCCAAAGATCAATACTTTTGGTCCAAAAATACGTCAAAGTCTTGAAATTGGGTCATCAAAATTTTGAGACATTGATACCAAATACTGTATATGAATTACAATGTCATGGCAACAACACCAAAACGTGGAGGTAAAAGGTAAAAGAGCTTGTAAGATTAGGAAACGAGGTTGCTCTTCATCTTCATCATCATCTTTGATCCAAAAATACAGATTCAAGCGTGCAATTTTGGTGGGAAAAAGAGCAGGATCGAGCACCCCTGTTCCTACATGGAAAACGGCTACAACAAAGTCTCCTTCTTTAGCAATGCCGACTGCTGAATTTCCTTCGAAGGGTTCACCTAAGACTGTTAACAAAACCAAGGAAGCCTCTGTTTCTGCTAGAAAACTTGCTGCTACTCTGTGGGAGATTAATACAATCCCTTCCCCACAAGCTAAGGAAGAGTTGGAGAAGAAGGATAGGAGGAGAAAAGCGCCTAGAGTTGCAAAAATGGCCCATACTTTGCCGCTAAATTTGTCTGATCCGTCTTATAGTCCTATTTCAGAGGTGGGATTTCATGCTTTCTTCTCATTTTTTAGTTTTGGAATAACAATTTTCTTTTGTATTTCTGCTTTTTTAAAAAATCTTATTAAAAGTTTGGTTTCTTTTAAGCTTTATTCTGCTTGTTGAATTTTACAGAAGATGGATCATGGCAGAAGCAAATCCCATAGGAGAAGAGCATCACTCGTTTCTGAAAAGCTCCAAGTAACTGATTATAAGTTGGGGAGCTTGGGCTCTGTTGGCAATGCTAGTATGATGCAGGTGATAAAATAATTTTTGATAATTAGTTTTCTTTGGCTTTAGTTTTTCAGTATTTTCCCTTTCAGTCAGGCTTGTTCGATGTCATTTTCACAGCGGATCCTTTTTTTAAAATTTTTTAAATGAAAAATTATGCACAAAAGGAAACCGAGAGAGTTCGACAGAACAGAAGATGTTTTGGCAAATGCATGTTCCAATGTTGTTTTCTTCAAAAACGGCTCTCTCTTCAATGTTTGCAACTGGGAATTCATATTTGATAGTAGTATCTGTTTTTTATTAAATTTTTTATTTTATCTTGGAAATAGAAATGAAACATTGATAATGACATCTTCACTGAAATGCCCACCACTTCATTTTCGACAAGGTCATTTGTATTGGATATATTTCTGAAGGTTTTGAATTGCTAATCAGCCGTCTCTCTTTGCTCCAAAATCTGCATTTTATTATTAATTTCAGTATTCAATTGAGATTTGGTACTTGAGAATTTACTGAAAAGAACATGAAGTCGAATCCTTATTTTATGGACGTTAGCAAAAGTAAGAAAAAATTATTGTTACTGATATCATCCCATGAATGCAGATTGAAAGTCATTCTCGGGGTAAAGATCACGCTGGTTGCATTATTGGAATTAGAACTCGTTTGAAGGATGTCAGTAATGGCCTAGCCACTTCTAAAGAACTCCTTAAAGTTTTGAATCGTATTTGCGGTCTTGATGAGCAACATTCATCAAGCATGTCCCTTGTCTCAGCCCTACGTGTTGAACTTGATAGAGCCCGCATCCAAGTTGATCAATTGATCCGAGAGCAACGATCTAATCGCAATGAAATTGAGTACCTCATGAAGCATTTTGCGGAAGAAAAGGCAGCTTGGAAGAGAAAGGAGCGGGAGAGAATTCGTGATGCTATAGCATGTATAGCAGAAGAGCTTGAGGTTGAGAAGAAACTCAGGAGGCAAGCAGAGAGATTGAACAAGAAGCTCGGAAAGGAATTGGCAGATACCAAGGCATCTCTGTCACAGGCAACAAAAGAGCTTGAGAGCGAGAAGAGGGCAAAAGAAATATTGGAGCAAGTCTGTGATGAGTTAGCCAGAGGAATTGGAGAAGACAGAGCCACAGTTGAAGAACTGAAAAGAGAGTCAGCTAAAGTGAGGGAAGAGGTCGAGAAGGAAAGAGAAATGCTTCAGTTTGCTGATGTATTACGAGAGGAGAGAGTCCAGATGAAGCTTTCAGAGGCAAAATATCATTTTGAGGAGAAGAATGCAGTTGTTGAAAAGTTGAGAAATGAGCTTGAGGCCTACCTAGGATCCAAAATAGATGAAGATAATGGTGATGGTTCTCCAAATCTGCAGAGAATCAAAGAGCTTGAAGCTTATTTGAAGACTATTGATTTTGGATCCTCTCAAGCGCCAGAGAAAGATGTGGACAGAGGTGAAGCGGCGGATGGAGAAGAGTGTGAAGCAGATGACTCAGCTGATAGTGACCTTCATTCCATTGAGTTAAACATGGACAACAAAGACAGAAGCTACAAGTGGAGTTATGCTAGTGGAAATGATGTTGAAGGTGAATCAAAGAGGATTTCTGTTGAAAAAGAAAACAAGGGGAGGAGATCTCTCTCTGAGAAATTTTCATGGGGAAGTGTTTGCTTACAAAGAGGAAGTCCAAATTCTACAGATTGGGGGTTTGGCCTTAAAAGCCAGGAAAACGTAGATGGGTACGAGAGGGATCGAGTTGGTTCACAAGTTCATGCACAGGATTATGAAGATGAAATTCAAAGATACAAATCAGTTAAGAGTCTTAGAGACCACATATTATCTAGTAACAAAATTGCACCCGTCCAAAGCTTTTCCAGTCCAACCCGGCAGTGGAGCCAGTCTATGCATTTTCAGGAGCCTGGCAGCGGAGGCTCCCCAGGGTTAAAGGGGATGGTTTGAAGCCCAAGTCAAAGAGAGTGAATGGTTTGAAGCCTAAGCTAGTAGGCACAAGAGTTCATTGCTGAACTTCAACAAGCTAAGAGAGAAGACACTGTTATTGTTACATTTTGTTTTTCCTTTCCTGACTAATGCTTTGTTGCATTTTCTTGAAATTCAAACATTCTCACTGGCTAATTTGTTTATGTTGATCAATTGCCAAACTCCAAAAAAAGCGAGACTGTAAATAGACACTAAGGCTGAACGAATCTGGTATAATATATGGATACAAATTTGTGCCATGAGTACGCAGTTTGGCAGAGTACTTTCTTATTGCTTATTTCTTTAGCTTCTTTAAGTAGAACAAAAGGTTCCCCACAATTAAACATCCCGTATGAATTTAAAGCAGGCCACAAATTTTTAAATCAAGAAGCTATTTTTCGAAAGTAGAGAGTAAATGTAACACTTTGACGTCCACGGTACTCGCGAGCTCCTGAAAATAGCAGTTTCTCATCTTTCTCCCTCAGTGTTTTTGATGTTTGTACCACAAATCTTAAGCTATAGGAACCACTTGAGTGAGCTGCTGTTGTCAGTTCCCATTGCTTCGTTCATAAATTCTGACTGAGAAACTAACCCAAAACGGCTAGAACCGACCATTATTTGATCATATACCGTCCAGCAATCCATGTGGCTCTCCATTTGGAGTAGTCTGTCAAGGCTGAATTGGAATTTAAGAGGATTGAGACACGAATAGGCTAAGGGTGTTCCCATGTCTTCTTTCTCCATGTTCTGTGAACCATTAATCTTGACCAACAGGCACTTGGCAGCCTAGTCTTTAACGTTTCTGTTCTGTTCTATTTTCAATTCTGACAACCAAAGTCTAACAATGATGACCAACTACAACTCAATTATATGGCTCTGTTTTGGTAGAATAATAAGATGATGTTCGAAACAGCATTAAGACTAATCATTTTATAATAACAAAATTAATAGGTAAAAGAATATTTTATATATAAATTCTCGATTATTAACCTGGTATTGTATGTATTCTATACATATCAAGTCACCATCATCCATGTGACTTTATTCTACCAAATTGTTGTAGGGTGAATTCTTTCAGAACCTACAGTTGACAAAACTCCAACAGCTCACATGGCTTGTAAGATAACTCAGCATTGTCGCTTCTCCTCATAAAAATAATAAAATCAGTTTCCCATCGTTTCATTCTCCAGGCCCCAGGGTCTTTTTTAGGCTCTCGTCGTCTTGAATTATTTGACCTGTAAAGTACTTGCTGGACACATTTCCGTCATTCAACTGACATCCAATGGTGCCTACATAATTACCACCCAAAAACTTGGCTCAGCTGGCTTTGTAGTCTGTACTGATCAACACTTAACGTTTCCTTTGTATCTTTCACCAATTAACCTGAAATGTTATCCACAACTCGATTGAAAAGATGATGCTAGAAAGACAAGTCAAAAGTTGGTCCTGCAAATTGTTGTTTGGATTTCCAACTGTTCAAAAAGGGTATCTATTTGTACCCATGATGCCAGTCAATTCCCATAGGCCATAGCCCACCCTGTGAGAAGAAAATTTGTTGTTGGGCAAGAGAGTCCATAACATTGCTGCCTAGCAAGTAGTAGTAACACTTAATTATTGACACCATTAGTTAGGCTGGTCCCCTTTTTTTGGCTATAATGCGAGTTGGAAGGACTTTAACTCAAGTCCAAAACTTCTAGTTCTAAAGTTCTGAACTTTTAGTGGGTCAGGGATTAATTTTTCCCAGCTGAGTATTAAAGGGCGAAGCAGCAGCAAATGTTATGTACACTTTACTGGAGATGCAGTCCAATAATTCAGTAACTTGGGCTACCCTGGACATAGTATTTTTGGTGGAATATCCGAGACATAATGCGACCATGTAGGATCTGGTCTCAGCGGAAAACAGAATGAACCGGACTTCCTTCATACGAGCAAATGGAAACAACTTTTGAACCAAGAAAATGAATGGTCGAAATTGGTGCAGCATCCATCCAGGAAGTAAGTTCATGTGAGATTAACAGAACCCGGGCTTGTATCATTACAGACTCTATACACTAGAGGAGATCCATATGATCACAAAATAATTCTAGACTTATAAATTTGTAATGAGATCTTTGTATCTGTCAAGAGACACATACCAAATTAGATACAGGAAAACACAACAGCTATACATACCAAGTTAGATACAGGAAAACACAACAGCTATCAGATGGCATTAGAGCGTTTTATTCATCTGATTATTACTGGCCATGGCAAAATGAGACAAGTCCTTGGTCCAAAGACCACAACTATTTGGGAGGGTCTTCATTTCTTTCAGATGCCAATGTGAAAGTAACTGGCTTTGCTGGATGGTCCCTCACAATCAAGCTAAGCACTTCTGGTCTTGCATAGTGCCCAACCACATCGAAATCAAATTTTGCCCTTGCTATTTCTCCAAGATCTGAAAGCCATTTTGTGATATCATTAATTCGAAGTTGTCACCAACGAGAACTAAAAGTATAAGTTTTCAGACATCATGCTATGCTTTGACAAACTCAATATTAACCAGCGGAGAAGTAACAGTGCAAAAGGACCATACGGGTGTTTGGAACTACTCAGAAACATTAACCCTGCCAACAAGAACTTGGACAGGCTGACAGGAAAGAGAGACATGCATGTGTAGACACACAAAACATAGACATGAGCTGTGGAGAAAGGAAGAGAGAAAGAGATTAAACCCTACAGCCACGGTACAATAATTTTACAGGAATTGAAACTGTTTAGTTTTCCGTTTATGATGGACTAGGTTGGTCTGTCAGAAAACAAGTTAACATGCAGCTTAGTATAGAAGAAGTTTTCCCAATAATTGGTTATATGTAAAACCAAAAAGAATGATACACAAAAAGATTGGTAGATAAAACTTCAGATTTCTTTGTCACCTGAAAACCTTACAGAAACATAATTCAGAGCTTTTTCTTTTTAACTGAACAAACGCAATAAACTTTATCATAAGTTTTAAGTTAAAGGAGAAGTGAAGAAGTCAACATTAAACTTAAAATTGAAAGCCCTTGACTTGCTTTGGAATCCGAAATTATATATAGAGAAGAATCTTTATCGAAACTGTCTCAAGTGTTATGCTAGGGTGATGTGGTGTTGTGACTTGTGATCTCAAACTTAGACAAAACTAGAATTAAAAAGAAAAAAAGAAAAAGAAAATACAGAAAGGGATCAGTTTTGTGCCACAAGAAATGTTGTATGGTAAGCAGAAATAGAGAAAGAAGGGATTATTTACCACCCTCTCTTCCAGAACGTCACACACACACACACACACACACACACACACACTGCTTAATTGAAAACATGGCATCTTAAAATGCAACACAAAACCATTCTAACGTAGCCTTGATGGTCACCTTCCAGCACACCCTTGACACTGAATAAGGGTCTCAAGTACTTTAAGAGAAGTGGGATTACCAATAGTCCAAGTCCAAGAGAAATAGTACCTTGGTTTATTGATCTCACCAACTCATCAAATTCTAGAGAAAATTTTTCTGCATCACACTTCTATTATTGTGTTTGAGTTTCCAATTAGAAGAGGCAAGAAAATAGCCATGTTATGAATCATTCGTTAAGAACTTAACCTTCTCTCTGAAGTCCGAACAACCAAATGTAGGTAATTGTATGTTGTGGTCAACTTAAAAAATTTAGGAGATACTAGATCAGGGATGAAGTACAAACCTAAATCCGCGGATATAAGTGCCTCTCCATCATAATTGGGGCCTGCCAGAATAGCCCCAGATGGTGCTATGATTACACTTCCTCCAGCACAGACAACAGAATCTGGAGTGAGTTCCTCTTCTGCCCCAGAAAACAGATATTCTGGAGGAGGTGGGTAGTCTTTCCTTCGACAGAACTGGTTGGCTGACAAAACAAAACACCCACCCTCAAGAGCAATATGGGTCATTGATGCTTGCCATACATCCCTAGCATCAGCGGTAGGTGCACAATATATTTCAACACCTGCAAACATTAAAGCCTTGCAAAGTTAAAGCATAAAAACTTTGATAACTTAATCTAAAAGGCTCAACAAGTGGTTTCCACAAATGTAACTCATAGAATAAATGAGATTGATGATCAAAGTTACATTTCATTAGATGGTAATTTTTCATCTGAAATGCATAACATGGTGAACAGGTACTATGACTCAAGTTCTAGAAGCTGAAATGTGGCAGTTCTCTAATTCAAATGCTGTATAAATGCTTCAAAGCTAAACTTTTACAGCTAAATAATTCTTCGGAGTTGTATATGACCGATTTTGGGCTAACTTGGGCATAACATGATCAAGTATCCACAAACAGGTAGTGGCACCGTTGTAATTCAACAACGACGATGCGCTTTTGATTGCTTGTTGCATGAGAGAGAGAGAGAGAGAGCTGAGTGAAAGGGAGGGACGAAACAGAAAGTATTTGACCCCAATGGTGCACCCAATTTCAAGATGATCCAACCAACATCGCATCAGCTCTAACAGACAAAAGTTCATTCCATAAGTAGTGATCATAAAGTAGACAAGAAGTAAACTTTTTAAAAGGCTCCAGCCATTAACCAAAGGTTCCATACTATTTATAGGCCATTCTTACTAAATCTAGAATTCACATGAATTAGTCTTCCCCAAGCCAAAACAGGGAAATGCGAAATAGATTTTTAGTCCAGAAAGATCTGAAAGAAGGAGCACATTATTATAAACCAGGCAGAATGAAGATAAGCATGAGGGTCGCTGTCAAAGTTATGTATGCCCTGCAATATGTACTAAAACATTAGAATGTAAGTGAAGGTTCAAAGATCCAACCTTTTGCATACATTGCCGTCCTTAGAAGTGGCATTTTATTTTCCCAACAAATTGCAGCACCAATTTTTCCAACAGGTGTCTCAAAAACAGGAATTGTGGATCCATCTCCAAATCCCCAAATTATACGCTCCAACGCTGTGGGCATGATCTTTCGGTGCTTCCCCAGGAACTGAGATTGAGCGTCAAAAAACAGAACTGTACAATACAGAGTATATCCATCTCTCTCTATCACACCCATTACCAAGTACACCTTATACTTTCCAGCCATGGCTGCCAAACGGTCAACTTCAGGACCTGCAATTAGAATAGCCATGGATATGAACCAAGATTCGAAACAGAGTTACATATTTTGTTGATTAATAATAAGAGTGAAATAGATTTACATACTATTATTATACTTGCATAAACAAAAAAAAGAAAAAAAAGAATTGTACTTTGAATCAAACCTTCCCCAAACCTCATGTTCCAAAAAACCTTGAAAACTGAATTTCAGGTTTACTACTAAGGCTACATCTGATCCCTATTAGAACTAATGCAAATTAAGTTATGTGTCAGCCAGCAGTCAGCAGGGAATGTTTATGCCTGCGAATCTCCTCATCAGAAAAAAACCCAAAAGAAAAAGAAAAAGGAAATATTGTCATTGCCATATAGCACAATCTAAGTCATAGCATGTTCTGGAAGTAAACCGTTTCCACCCAAAATGACTTTCTTTCCCTGCTAAGCAGAAACTTTTTCAACAAAACAGCATAAGACAATAACAACAATATAAATTTCAGACCTAAACATCATTCAGAGGAACATTACTTGTCTTGTTGATATAAAAAACAAACAATTAAAAAGGAAAAGAAAGAATGACTGTTCGTTTGATTCAGAGCTCAGACCAGGAACATCAATAGCCGAAGCATGATACTTGCGGAACTCTTCTTTCCCTTTAGCAGTCCGGTTTCCAATGGTAACACCGAAATTGGAGCCACGTGGATATCCTCCTATAAACGCTTCAGGGAACACCACCAGCTGAGACCCGTACCCTGCTGCTTCAGCCAACAACCTCTCCGCCTTCTCCAAAGTAGCAGGCGTGTCATAGAAAATGGTGGAAGCTTGGACCACGGTGGCCCGGACGGTTGGGGCAGAGGCGTCGCCACCCATGTCGACCTCGGCGAAGAGAGGCCCGTCAGATTGTTGCGGTGGGGCGGGGACTAGCGACATTTTGTTGTGTCTGGGAGCTGAGTTCCTGTCTTGTTTGTCTGATAGTGAAGCAGTTTGCATACGGAAGAAATTTGTTGTGTAATAATAAAGGTTGATGCTGCTGGTTAAGGAAAGGAGCTTTTCTAACCTTTTAGCCGTTTTCGTACCCAGGAGCTTTCTAGAGTACAGTAGTATTGTTTTGCTAATCTTTTGACTTTCATTCCTTTTCCAGTGCAGTCTCCATGGCATGGGAGCCGAGTGAGCATGTGTACACTACAGTGTTCTTTGCTGATGGCTGAGGATAACATCGGTCCCCCCAACCCATGCCAGTACCGTAAAGTAATCCAGTGTAAAATCTTAATTTCCATAATCTAATTAGATTTTTTTTTATATAAATCTCTCGCTATGGAAAGTTATAATTACATTACGTATTAATCCGGAAAATTTTTTTGGTTGAATATTAATTCGGAATTAAATCATATCAATTTTTTAATAATTTAAAATTTATTTTCTCTATGCTTCCTAACAAATTTTTCAAAAGATTTTGGAGATTTTTTTTATATCTTTTTTCAGCTTTGGTTACTAGGCCCGGATAGAAGGTGTCCTCTGTCTTGACTTAACGAGTGTAGAGCACTCGGCATTGAGAGGATATAGGCTATGTTTGGTATAAGAAAACATTTTCAGTTTTTATTTTTTAAAAAATACAAAGAAACTAACATCTAAGATATGTGTTAAAAGGGAAAATGTATATATGATTTAAAAAATGAAAATGAAAATGGACTTAGAAATGAGAATAAAAAAAATTGTTCTCAATTTTAAGTCCATTTTCATTTTCATTTTCTAAAATATGTATACATTTCTATATACTATACATATCTTAGATAGTGATTTCTTTTAATTTTTTAGAAAATGAAAACATAAAATATTTTCATGTACCAAACATAGCCTAAATTCTTCTTTTTTACCATTTTCACTGTTTTTCAAAGTTTTCGGTTTTTTACAAGTTGGTGCAATCCTAAACCTTTTGGAGCAATACACTCTTTTCTCATCCCTTGTTCCCCAACAAAATATGTGAATGCACAAACAAAGGGGAAATTTTATTTTATTTTTTCTTTTGAAGAAAGAAAAGAAATTTTTGCTAGAATAAGTGGGAAGTTTGAACCCAAATAATTGCACAAGCATAAGTATGTGATAGATGACTTTTGTCTTGTGTTCTATGTATAAAAAAACTGTCTGAAATTGGTTTAATTTTACATATATATATATAGAAAAAATATTTTGGGGCTAAAAATGGTTAATTTGACGTCAGCAGATTAGTGGATCGCTTGATTTCTCACTGGGTAAAGTATCTGTTAAGATAGATACGGCCCAAACAAGTCAATACTTTCTCTTCCTTTTTGCTTTCTTATCCCTTTTTCAAAAAAACTACGTCGTTTTTGAGACAGCGATTTGTATCCCTAGAATCCTCGTCTCCCTTCATTTTCGTCTTTTCACTTCTCTCTCTAACAACCGCCTACCCACGACCCGGTGAAATACTCCACCGCCCCCGTCGCCGGCGTTAGAAAATTATGAAAAAATTTATGTTCTATCTTCCTCTCGTCCTTCTTTTCCGATTTCTCTAATTTATTCTTTCCAAAACCATTTCCTTTGTCCTTAAAAGTTCAAAAACCCGAAATATTTGAGAAACCCTAGATCTAGCCGCCAGTTGCCGTCACATGCCTTCGATTTTGAACTATGTTTTTCTCCGCCTTCTTCTCTCCGTTCTCACCCTTGTGATTCCCAAAAAACCTCCTCTAAAACCCTAAACCGAAAATCAAACCCTAAAACCCTACTCCTTTTTTATTTTCTGGTCTTTTTTTTCCTCGTTAAAAGGCCATAATAAGGATGCAGGTTGATACACTTTTCCGTTTCTTTGATTTGATTTGATTTTCTCATGATAATTTAGGCGTGTGGAGGCCCATCACGCTACGGAATGGAATGTAGTGCACCAGTGGCTAAAAATGGTGGAGGTAAACAATTCTATATGCATTTTGCTTGTGGTTTCTAGTTATAACTGAGTGCTGTTGTTGAATATGATGAACTTCTTACATCATTGTTTTCTGGCTAATGGGAATCAATGATTGAAGCAATAATGCTATTATTGAGTTTTCTCAACAAAACTAATGGTTTTTAGTACTAATGGTTATTGAAGCTATTAATTGAGGTAGAGAAGAATGGCTATTTATGTTTCTTGTTGCATAATAGGTAGGGAAAAGAGAAAAGATGGCAAAGCTTTGAGAGGAGATTGCAGTAAAGGGAAAAGGAAATAGAACTGAAAAAAAAATACACATAATAGGTACATTTACCCAGTGACAAATGAATATTTGTAAAATTCTCTTTAGCTACTATTTAAAACAACGAACTAACTCTGATTACGTGCCATTTTACACTTCTCTAGAGGAGACAATGCTTGCAAAAAAAATGCTGGCAACCATGTCTCACAAGATAAGATCTCCTCTATCTGGGGTTGTTAGCATGGCTGAGATCCTGTCGACTACAAAACTTGAGCGAGAGTAAAGACAATTGTTAGATGCATGCTACCTTCAAGGGATTTGGTCCTTCAATGTACAAATGGCATCCTTGATGTTTCCAAGGTTGAATAAGGTATGGGATCCACTCCTGATTCATATCATACCATTTTCTTTGTATCTGCCTCTTCATATTCTGCTCAACCACAGACACGTCATCATTCTCATATTTGCAAATTCTGCATTTATCTTCTTTCAGCTGTTTGTTTAAGTGCTACGAAGCTGGAAGCTACAAAATTTCTGACTAAGAGGTGGTAAAGCATGTTCTCCAGACGGCTGCAGCATCATTGCAGAAGATTCTTACCTTGGAAGGACATGTGGCTATTAAGGTTTCTATTGAGGTCATAGTTTTAAGACGCATTCTCATCCAGTGTTATGTTTAGAAATTAAAGTCCTTTGTTAACCCTCACCTGTTTTTTGGGAACTTTACTCTTTGATTTCAGGTCATTGGAGATGTGCTAAGGATTCGACAAATTCTTACCAACTTGATAAGGTACTGAAATATGTAGAAGTCATTATTTATGTTTCTTTTCTTCCTTTTTCTTTTTTTTGGGTATGTTTAATTTCTCACATGTTGACTAAAAGCCTTTTATTTCCTTCAGCAACGCAATCAATTTTACACGTGAAGGGAAAGTAGGAGTAAAGCTTTATGTAGTAGCAGAGCTGCCTTTTGCAAAAGAAGGATCTCAGCATGAAACCAATTATGTATCAACTACAAATCAATCACCTACCACTGTAATGAAAGAAGGGACCTGTACATTAAAGTTGCAAGCTAGCAGTGATCAGAAAGGTTTCCACATAAAGAAGCATGAAGGCCCTTGCCAAAATCATTCACTTTGTGATGAACCTAGTACTCCAGTTATGAATGGAACAATAGATGGAGATGAGGAGCAATCACGGTTACCTGAAACAAGATTGTGGATACACTGTGATGTATATGACACTGGAATTGGAATACCAGGTACATAATGCATACTTGTCTTTGTTCATTACATTGTTACAAGAAATCTGAGATTTTATTGGATAAATAGGTTGGTTCAGTATGGGGAGTACTTGACACATCTTCCCATCTTTCTGTGATAGAAAATGCTTTACCCACTTTCTTTAAAATGTACATGCAAGTCAGCGCTGATCGTGCATCGAAGTACGGTGTGACTGGACTTTGCAATATGTAAACAGCAAGTGAAGTCCTCCTCACATCAACAATTATGTTTTTTTTTTTTTTTGTTTTGAATTTACATTTACCAGTGATAATGTGGAAAAAAGAAAAAAGATTCATGTACCCGATACTTGTAGCTTAACTGCCTTCCCTCATCTTACTTCTATTTAAGAACCAGTCTGGCAGGCCAGATAATTGTGATATAATCTCACCTATCCCTGAGTTTACTATCTATTCTACTCCTTCATTCAATGGAAATAAAGCTTATAATTTCATACTATATAGCAAATTACCCCCCAAATGGTAAATTCCAGGTCAGTGGAACGTTGGGAAAGTTGTGGCTCAATATATTTTTATGATTCTTTTCCATTTTACTTGAGAAATTTAAGTTGTTAATTTGCAGAGGTAGATCTGATTTTCTTGCTGGTTCCAAACTTTTAGACATTTTGTCCTAACATTTCATGCCTTTGCCGTAGGTTGAGCTAATGGGGCTGCCTTACTATATCTAGCCGAGTTCATTGTGGTTCTACCTTTACATTTATCCTACCTTATAAAGTTTCCCTGGCATCTGATCAATCTGACAATCCGGATGACCTCTCAGATATGGCTGATCATGATGTTACAAATGATGATGCAACGTCTGGCTTTTTCCAATTCCAACCATGCACTTTGGGTTATTTATTTTCTTCTAAGGGATCCAGCAGAACCCAAAAGTTAATACCACAAAAATATTGGGTATGCAAATTCACATAAACTTAATGGGTTCTCAGAGAATTCTTATTCTTTTCCTACATTATGAGAATTCTTATTCTTTTCCTACAAATAATGGTCTAGCGAAGGAGATTGCTTCGTCGGTTGAGGATACTTGTTCTGTGGCTGAAGCTGTAGAGATATCATCTAAGCCTGAAAGTTCATTTAGTCAGAGCCCAAAACCTGATAAAGAAAGTGCAATTTGCAGAGACGCACATCCTTAAAATGATTTAAATCTTCAGAACAAAGTTTCTACCACAGAATTGTCAAGTTGCTCAGAGGCAAGCAGAGAGGTGGGTTTGTTCCTTTGAAGAAAGTGGTAATTGGGATGCAGCAGCAGAGGCTAGGATTGAGCAACCTCTGCTTTCTTCAGATTCATTAGAAAATCTTCCAGGTTGTACACCTACAGCAAAGTGGATTCCAATACTTATGGTGAGCTTTTATTAGTTATTATCCTATGGTATAAAGCACTGTAATTCTTTACACAAGCCCCCTCATTATCATAATGACTATAATATTATACACTAAGAAAATCCTGTGACTCCTTGACACTAGATCCGAGACAAAAAACACATAAAGACTGTAGAATTCCTTAAAAGACAAAAAACACATCCATACCCATATAATTGAATCTATGGAACTTGAATCTGAATTTTTATTTTGTTTTTGTTTTTTTTTTTTGCGGTGATGTCGTCCTTTTGGCACCAGTGAAGGAAAGCTGAATCTTGCAAGCAATTCAACCTCCCAATGGATACAAGTAGGTTGATTGATCATGGCCTTTTCACCTGTTTGCTCTTACATTAGGGTGCTAAACTTTATTGGTTTCAGTTTTAGTATTCTAGAGGTTGTGTGAATACATGGTGTACTTTCTTTGTTTTGCGAATACTCTTCGTGTGTAGTTTAATTATTTATTAATAGTAGATATTTTCCTTGTGAAAATGACTAAAATTGCCAAATACTTTTAGCAGGTCCCATAATCAATTTCGCAGGAAGAAAATTTAGAAATAATTCCCTTTTAACGGAGTTTTCCATAATTACTATCTTTCTTGCATCTTCTTTCTTTTCATCATCTAGCTTTCTTCCTCTCTCTCCCCCCTTTTCCTCCTCTCTGAGCTTTGATGATATTTTGATACTGACCTAAGCTAATTCATTTTTTTTTCACACATTTTTTAAACACTTCGGACTCATAGTTTTTTATTCAATTCCGTTTGACCATTTCCTACCCCCACATATTTTTAAAGAATTTGCATCTCATTTTTCTTTGCCTTGAAAGTTGAGTTTAGTTGTCACTCCCTGTATGTGCCCTTTTAAAAAAGAAAAACTGGCCACTTTAGCTTTAGCAAAGTTAAAGATGCCAGACTTCTTTAACCCAAGATTATCAAGCTCCTAAAACAATGCATATATACTTATTGAGGCATGCACACATAGATGCCCCCATTTCATTATGCATAGTTTTGACAAGTAGCCTGATGTTTGATGTGTAATATATTCATATAATGCAATAACATTACATCTTGGTGGGCTATTCATATGCATTCTTGTCATTGACCCCACACCAACACAACTCAACTCTATCACTTGTGCTTTAACACTCTTTTGGTTAGTTGCAACTGTGTGCTGATTCAAAATCAGTTTGATTAATGCGACTACAGTTGTGTGCAGACACTATGCACAATCAGTTTTGTTTTTCTTCAGATGCTTTCACAGCATTTTTCTAGCCTGGAAGATAGGATCTTTACACAGTTTGAAATTTGTGCAGGTAAATTATTATTTCAAACCCACGAGAACTTGGAGCATTTGGCTATGATGGAGAAGGTGTCAGGACCTCTTGAGCATGAGTCCAGTTTTCACATATGTTGCTGTCCTCAGTCTCCTACTTTTCACCATTCGGATTGACCAAATCTTTGTCCAAAGCGCTCAAACTAGAAAATTGCGGCCACCTAATATTTCCTTTTATTTTTCTGTGTTCTTTTTGATTGTTTTTTGTGAGGCTGGATTCTTTGTGGTTTTGCTTGTTGTGGATTTTGATGATTGTTGTGAATTCTGTTGCCATTGCATAGATTTGCTTGGTGTTGCTAATTTCTTTTGTTTTTTATCCTTTTCTGCTTCTGACGGGTGCATGTTCATGGTTTCTCTATTTTGCAGTCTTCTCTTTGTTGGAGTTGCGCTTTAGAGCTAGGGGCTTTTCTGATGGAGGTGAACAACGAATGCTCGTTTAGTATATTTGCATGTTTTCCATTTCTTAACGGTTTTTACAAAATTTCTAGTAAGTTTTCATAGTATCTGAATATTTGTCTAAGAATAAGTGGGAAAAAATGGCCCAAAAGAACTAGTAAAACTTGTGGTCAGATTAATTTGGATAATTTTGGTTTTGAATTGATGCAGTATGTTTAGTTTTAGTTTTATAATCCAGCTGTGCATTTTGTTTTTGTACAGAAAAACTAGGATACTGGCTATTAGATACCTTCAAAGTATCTTAGTTTATTCCAACTATTGTTCCTTTTTGGTCTACTTTTTGCTTTTTACCTATTCATGTATAATTGTAATGGTAATGCTTTCTACTAATTTACAGTTGGTTATGCAGGTTTGGCGACCCAAGGATTGGTTCAATAACGTTGAAGCTAAAAGGCAATAAAGGTAATTTTAGAGCTATTCTTATGGATAATACTTGTAGTATGGTTGTAGGATCTTTTATTGTGTTGGCCAAATGTGTGCAACTTTAGACTAGGCTATTATTTAGGTTAATTTTTTGTACTTGGTAAAGCTGACCTTACACAATTTGTTCTGCATTTTAGTATATCCACGTGGCAAATGGAAGAGATTGCATGGAAAGTTCAAAATGGGAGATGTTAATTTACTGTTTTGTATTTTGCAAGGCTGACCTTGCACAATTTGTTGTGTTTCAGCATATTCATGTGGCAAACGGAAGAGATTGCCTGGAAGGTTCGAAATGGGAACTGCTACTTCGGCCATAGATGGACTTTAGACCTTTAGCTAAAGACTATAGACCTCAGACCTTCAGCTATAGACTCTAGGCCATAGACCTTCAATTATATGTGGACTCTAGACCTTCAGCTATAGATATAGAGACTGTAGAGCTCCAACCAAAGGTAGGTCTAGGTATAGAGTAGAGCTCCAATCATAGGTATAGGATATCCAGCTATAGGTATAGGTATAGAGACTGTAGAGCTCCAACCCTAGGTATAGGCATAGGTGTAGAGTAGAGCTCCAGTCATAAGTATAGGTATATCTAGCCATAGGTATAGGTATAGAGACTGTAGAGCTCCAGCCATAGGTATAGGTGTAGAGTAGAGCTCCAGTCATAGGTGTAGGTATATCCAGCCATAGGTATAGGTATAGAGACTGTATAGCTCTGGCCATAGGTAGGTATAGGTGTAGAGTAGAGCTCCAGTCATAGGTATTGGTATATCTAGCCATAGGTATAGGTATAGAGACTATAGAGCTCCAGTCATAGGTAAGTCTAGGTGTAGAGTAGAGCCCCAGTCATAGGTAAGTCTAGGTGTAGAGTAGAGCCCCAGTCATAGGTATAGACCATAGACGAACTCTAGACAGACCTTCACTTGTAGATATAGACACTCTAGATAGACCTTTACCTATGAACCTTTAGCCATAGACTAACTGTAGACCTTCAGCAGATACTCTTGGTTCAGCATGTTCGACCGGCTCAGCTGAATATGAAGTTTATCATTCTTGTATTTTCCAACTTTGGCAACTGATATGAAAATGAAGCTTGTTTGCGTATTTTACATTTTATAATGCATCCAAGGTGTTTTCATTAATTGATTGTCGAGCACTTGATTTTCCTTAGGTTTTAGGCAGACCCAATCCTCATTCTCTTCGTTGATGAGTGTGGGACATCTCCATTTAATAAATTACCAAATTGCATGTTTGTTTGTGCTTGAATGGAGAGATGTATGTTGGTATTTTGATATGCTCATAGAATGCATTGTTTGTTTTGTTTGTGATTGTTTTTCCAAGGTAACTTTATGGATATATTAGTGGTGCGGCATTCCTATTCGCATTTGTTATTTTATTAGATGCGGTGTATTAGGAATTATTTATTGTAAATGTTGTTGTAATTCTTGATGTATTATTTGGAAAGCCTTGTAAAGGAATGTGTTTACTCATCACAATTGTAGAAATAAAGTTGCCTTGGCATGAAACACCAAAATACCAACAAGAGTCTGATAAGACTCTACCTACGGTTATAGGTTGAGATGGTAGAACGTTTAGTGTTCTGTGTGCTTTGGTTGCCCTTTTTTTTATTAGCTATTTCCTTACTTTTCTTATTGCTCAGTTTGATCATTTATTTAGTTAGAATTTGGTTTATGCTATTTATTCTTTTGTTAAGACCTGCTGTGATTAGAATGCATGGTCTACTTTGTATATTTGATTGTCCCTTTTTTGTATATTTTGTTAACAATGCTATTACTTTTATTTCGTCAACCTTTACATTAAATAAATTATTTTGTACTTTTGTAAGCAATAAGATCCTCGATATCGATGACCGTTGTTGAGTGTTGGCTACATATACAAGATGATTATGTTTGTAATAAAAGATTAATATCCAACTAATTATTAAAATAGGTGATTAGGTTTGTAGTAAATTTTTATTTGACATTTTTAGCTATTGTGCGTGTTTTTCAACTTTTTTAAAGTGAAGTATCTCGTTTGTTCGCTGGAAATTTTATTTTTTACATTTTAAAAATGGTGAAAGGTTACTTATGTTTTTATCCACTTTTCGTGTTACTTTTTTTCTGGGCTTTTAGTTGTATATATGATCCTCTTGGGATTTTGCAATCTCTTGGTCAGTTATTTTGTTCTTAATTTGCTCTTCAAATTATTATTTATTGATTGGTTATATAATAAATAATAATCCTAAGATTCAAACCATTTTTTAACTCTTGTGATCGGATCTACTTAACAACATATCTTTTACCAATTTACTCATAATTTGTAAATCACCTTTTACGGTGATCACTTAAATTCTGACATTCTCTTTACCAATTTATAATTTTTACAATTCGGTTGTGCTTTACTTTTTTTTTTTTTTGAAACATTTAATATACCATTGATGAACCTTTTTCAAATAATTTATAACTTTTGGAAGGCATTTTGCGTTTTAGGCATAATATATTCTCGTTCTCGTCATAATCTTAACCTGGTTGGGCCGTGGATGTGTAGCAAAAATTATTGGGGCCGATATAAGCTTCAAATCTAATTTAATTTGATATAAGCTTCAAATCATGGTTTTCAAAATAAGTCTCGAAATTAATTTTGTTGAGCCTTGAATGGGCCCTACTTGGACATCTACATCTCCAGATTGACTGTCGCTTTTATTTATCGAGCAAAAAAGGGACTCCATTTGTTAGTTAATTTCCAAGTTGGGCCGAAAACTCTTTTGAAGGGGCTTCAAATTTATATATTTGGGTCGAAAATGGGCACGAGTATAATTTCTAAATAATTTGTTGGGCCTAATGGTCCCTCTAGTAGTGTTAAGTTTTAACTCGGACATAAATGGGCCAAAATATAACCATTAATTCATTATTAGGCCTTAAATTTGCCCCTAATTAATATATTCAAACCACAATAGACCGTGAAAAGCCTCAATTTGGATTGAAAATTCTTGATTGGGCCGTGATCTATACTCAACAGGGACGCAATATTCTTGTTGGACCTACCTTGTTTTATTGGTGCCTTAATTGGGCCAACCTGACTAATAACTTACTGGTCTCCAGTTTATGTTTGTGGTCATGCAGTAAAGGGTCAAGTTTTGGTCCTTTATTGGCCCATTTAAGATTTAAAAGAATTAAACTTTGGCCCATTTGAGCATGGGCCACACAAACTTCATCCATTTTTAGCTATGCTTGTTCAAATTTTGATTTTGATAGAAAATAGTTGTAAGGGCCAAAAATTCGTAAAGTAGATGGAAAATGAGAAAAAAAACAGGGTACGAGTGTCCGTAAATTTATTAATAAATAGCATAGCAAACCAATTAAGGAAAAAAAAATCATATCACCACAATATAAATGGCCAAGAAAACCTTATGTTTAAAATAATGGTGCAAAAACGCATTCCTTTGTAAAGGCTTTTGAAATAATACAAAGTAACAATTACAACCTCCTTTTACATCGAATAATTCTTAATACATAAGAATTTCAGGGAACGATGATACAAATAACATTGCAAAGCCCACAATATTATGCAAAAACAATAATAATATTAGTAACAGCCTAAAATTAATCAAATTAGAGAGCAATTAAATCAAACACATTAGAAAACTAACACATTCTACCATATCATATCAACTTGCCCTATTCCATATTAGGTTTCGGACCTATCTTGCCCCAATTCTAAAAGCCGGGACAAGTTTGAAGAATTTTGAATTACAAATTTACAATAATGCCTTAAAAGACTAGTTTTGGGCATAAATGAGTCCGATTCCAAGAGGCTAGGGTAAAGTTGAAAAACTTCAAACAATAATGACTCAAACGGATCAATTTTGCGCCTATTTGGTGACTCGACCTAATTTATATGCCTTAGTGGGGCTGTTTTGGGCCTTGAAAGTGAAGTGAAGAAACCAGCTTTCGCGACTAAATTGGGGCTCACTGATTTCAAAAAATCACTATATTGAGGCCGAGATATATATATATATATATATATATATATATCTCTCTCTTAGCAACTTCTCAATAAAGAATGCCATAAAACATACACAGAATATACCAAAACATTTGCCAAAAAAGTTGAAGAAAAAAATTGACAGAACTAATACTCCTAAAAATATTTACACTGAATTATTAAGATATTAATTCCTTATTAAGAGCATAATCATTTGACCCCATATAAATCCATAGAGCTATAAGACAGCAAATAGAATAAAGCCACCACAAAATTAATTTCACACACAAGAAAATGACATTAATAAAAACAGTTTGACAGATAATAAAAGAAACTTCACAGCAAACAATTGATCACAAAGAGCATAGGGGAAGACGTGTTAAAGAACAACAAATTGCATCAAGAACATAGATTAATGAAAATTAAATGACACATAATAAAATGAAACACACAAACATATCATTATCCATATACAACAAAAACAAAACTTACCCCTTACTAGGTGATTCAGAGAAGACCAGCCATGCGTCCAATTGTAAGAAACTCTCTTTGAGCATTTAATCCAATTTTCACATATTTTGGCTCATCATGGCCGCTTTCAGCTATCCACGATATGGATAGTTTAAATCTTCACTGAAAACCCTAAAATTAGAACATCACAGCTACTTAATTATTTCTTTTAATTTTCTGTGATCCTTTTATCTTTCAATGTTGGATTCTCTGTGATTTTGCTTGCCACAGATTTTGGCTTCTTGGGCTAGATTTTGTTTTCTCACTTGGGGTCACTATCATCAACCTCACTCAGGTGGGTCACTATCATCAACCTCACTCGAGGGCACTATCATCAACCTCACTCAGGGTCACTATCATCAACCTCACTCAAGGTCATTTTCCACGGCAAGCAAAATCACACAGAATTAAGCATAAAAATAAAAAATGAACACAGAAAAATAGAAGAAACCAGTACACCGCTGTCATGTTCTAATTTTAAGGCTTTCAGGGAAGATTTGGACAAACCGAGCAGTGGAGAGGTGAAAGCGTCCAGAGACAACATATGTGAAAACAAAGCCTCATCAAATGGCGTATGTTGACATTAAATGCTCAAAAAGAGGTTCTACTAGTAAACCCTCCCTATCATTGCTGAATGCTCTAAGTTTTCAATAGTTTGAAACAACGATATACACAACACAAAGCTCAAATTGTGTAAGATCCCATGTTCAAGGTCTGAACAAAGCTAAATGCATCAAAAGAAATGAAGAACTAACCGGGCATAGCTAGACAAGATAATATCTAACAAAAAATAAATGACACATAATAAAATGAAACACACAAATATATAACTATGCATATACAACACAAACAAAACTTACCATTACTAGTAGATTCAAAGGAGATCAGTCATGCCTTCAATACTTCAATTGTAAGAAATTTTCACATACGTTGGCTCTTCAAGGCTGCTTTCACCTATCCATAGTTTGGATGGTAAATATTCACCGAAAAACCTAAAATTAGAACATCATAGCCACCTAATTATTTCTTTTAATTTTCTGTGATCTTTTGTCTTTCAATGCTGAATTCTCTGTGATTTGCTTGCCACAAATTTTGGCTTCTTGGGCTGGATTTTGTTTTCTCACTTGGGGTCACGATCATCAACCTCACTCAGGTGGGTCACTATCATCAACCTCACTCAGGGGCACTATCATCAACCTCTCTCAGGGTCACTATCATCAACCTCACTCAAGGTCATCTTCCATGGCAAGAAAAATCACAAAGCATTAAGCACCAAAACTAAAAAAAAAAGAACACAAAAAAATAAAAAGAAACAAGTATGTTGCTGCCATGTTCTAATTTCAGGGCTTTCGGGGAAGATTTGGACGAACTGAACAGTGGAGAAATAAAAGCATCCACTGAGAGCCAACATATGTGAAAACTGGCCTCATCCAATAGCATAAGTTGGCACCAAATACTCAAAAAGAGTTTCTAACAGTAGCACCCTATCATTGCTGAATGCAGCAGGTTCTCATGGGTTTGAAATAATGATCTACACTGCACAAAGCTCAAACCATATAAGATCCCATGTTCAAAGTCTGAACAAAACTGAATGCATCAGAAAAAATACAGAACTAACCAGGCATAGCTAGACAAGACACAATATCTGAATACATCTATGATCGCAGTAATTGAACCAAATCTGAATCTGCACACATCTTCAAGAAGTAATCAAAAGAGTCATTAAACGTAAGATAAGAAGCAATATCTATAGACAAAAATAAAAAAGGCACGTACTTGTTTACCTTTACTTAAGCCCTAAAACAGAAGATGGAAGACGACTCCAACCAATTTCAATTGCAGAGCCTCCAAGAGGAACTGGTCCAAAAAATAGGTTGCTCCGAAGTTATTGAACCAATTCTTGGGTCGCAAACTTTATAAATCTACAGTAAATTAGGAGGAAAATTACCATTAATATCACATATCATAAACTTATAAATCAGTAAAAAGCCAAGAAAAGGCCAAACAGGATGAATAACTAAAATAAAGTACAATTAAGGTATTGAATAGCCAATGTCCTAGATTTTCTGCGGTCAAACAAAATGCTTTACCAAAACTCCAAAACTAGAGCTAAACATACAGCATAAATTTAAAGCCAAAATTATGTAAAGTGACTTGACCACAAGTTTTAATAGCTCACTTCGAACATTTTGTTTTCCCAATTATTCTCTTTAACAAATACCTAATTATCTACTAATTTTCCTAACGAGACGAGAGATAATTTAATAGAGAGCTAGAACACAACAAATAGCGCAAAGCCACAACAGACAATCAAATTAACACAAAAAATAGAAATAAAAAGCTCTTTGGCAGTAAGGAAAATTTCAGAAATATTACCAACTTCACAGCAAACATGGCAGCAGACAATTCATAAGTATCAAAGCACACAATTCAACAGCAGCCATCAAAGATTCGCCAACGAAACACACAACTGAAACTCAAGGTGGGAGATGATGGGTGTGCATGAGTGAGGGCACATCCACTGCAAGAGAGAAGAAACATAAAGATGAGCCACCAGAAGTTGTAATCATTTCATTGAATAGTAATAATTACTATCAGATGAACTACTAACATAGAATAACAATAATAATAGTGTTAGCCACTCAAGCAGGAATGCAGCAAACTTTAAATCAACCTCAAGATGGAAATTAACTGAAAACATTCAATAAGATATTGTTGTTATTTACTTCGACACGCAACTGTTCATAAAGAAGTTTATCTTGCAATTACAGCCTTCTCACTTCCCACTTGGCAGCCTTTCTCTATCACCTATAAAATAATTATTTTAGTCACTCAACTAGCTCTTCCATGTCTATTGATAATTCTTTTGTATAATTACATACATTGTCACAGTGAAAATACAAGAACGAGCCAGAAACCAAGAAAAAGAGACCAAACAGGATGAATAGTTGGAATTAAGTAAGACACTTGAAGGATCTAATGGGTAGTATCCTAGATTTTCTCTAGAAAAACAAAATTCATATCTACAATACAAAACTAAAACTAAACATATTGCACAAAAATTCAAAAAACCAAAATCATGCAAACTGACCAGACCACAAGTTTTAGTAGTTCATTTGGACCATTTTATTATCCCAATTAGCCTTTAAAAAATAGTCAAATACTATCAAAGCTTCCTAAAAAACGTAAATAAACCTTTAAAAGAAGGAAAACATGCGAATGTACCACAAGAACACATGTTGGTCACCTCCATCAAAAAAGTCGATAGCTCTGGAGCACAGGTCCAACAGAGATATGACAAAAAAGTCTCAAACACCGGTGACAGCACATTAAAATTAAAATTTCATCACCTACTCAATGGTTCTAAAGCATCGCAAAATATCTGAAGTGCAAAATTTCAAAAGCAAGCATTGAAAGAAAAAACAAATAGCCCATTCTATGGTCGATCACATCAACCAACGCCATGAAAAGATAAGGAAAGAGGATTGTATATCACCCAATGCAATTGAAACCACAGAAAAGACTAGAATGCACCATGAGAAACTTCAGTGAAAAGCAATTTCAAAATTTTAATACCTCACTGGGACATCACAATGTTGCTGAGAATGCCACTAAAGAACTCAACGATTCAGAATGTTGATCCCTCCATCAAAAACCTATCAAATCAAACACTTAGCATAAGAAAAAGGGAAGTACACCAGATCAAAAAAACCATTATAAAAGACTCAAATATTGAATGAAAATGGCAGAACACATCATAAAAGCCAAAAAGAACACAAATACACAGGAAAAAAAATCACAAGAAGATTACAATGCAACGCAAAAAAGTATAGTAACAAAAAATTAGTGATTTAAATAAATGCATTCATGGATCAAAGACAGAATTTATATAAGAAATATAATTCAATAGAATTATAAGACACCAGTTAGATAATTAAACTCACAACAAAATGGTAGTTCGGTGGTAAGGAAAATTTATAAAAATTTACCATCACAGCAAACAGTTTCAAAACAGATAATTCACTTGAGTCAAAGCATAAAATTCAAGAGCATGCATCAACCACCAAAGCAACACAAAGGAACAAACAGTCGCTTGTCAAACGATGCACAAGTGAAAAGACAACCACTTCAAAAGAGAAAAAACATAAACAACTAGCGACCAGTAGGAAAAAAAGGAAAATTTCAGAAAAATTACCATTATTACGGTGAACAGTTTGGCAGCAGATAATTCACAGGGACCAAAGAACAGAACTCAACACTAAAGTAGCAATCAAACCGCCAAAGCAGCACCAAACGAACAAACAGACACAAGACAAAGGGGGTGCACATGTGGGAAGACAGTTGCTGCAAAAGAGAAGATTCATAAACAAGCAGCCACTAGAAGCATAAAATAAAAATCAGCAAAACCAAGCAAATCAACGCAACCAAAACATAATTCATAACAATCAACAAATCCACAAGAAGCAAAACCACAGCCCATCACAAAAAAGAAATAAAAAACAGCATAGAAAAATAAAAGAAATGATTGAGTTGCTGTGATTCTTTGATTTGATGGCTTTTGAGGGAGAGTCGGATGATCCAAGCGATTAAAAAAGGAAATAGAGACCAAAAAGAGCATCATATGTTAAAATTGGCTTCATCCAACAGCAGAAGTTGGCACCAAATGCACAAAAAGAGATCCAAACACCCTCTGTATCATAGTAGAATGCCCCAAGTTTTCATGGGTTTGAAATAATGCTTCACCCTGCACTGAATTCAAACGGTGTAAGATCCCATGTTCTGGGTCTAAAAGAAACTGAATGAATGCGCATGTGAAGACATGAAGGACTGACCGTGCATAGTATGCAATATCTGCCATAACTTTTGGTGCACTAATCAAACCAATTCCAACTCTGCCCACAGCTGCAAGAAGTAAGCAAAAGAGTCTTAAGCAAAACAAAGTACACCATGTCTAGAAATTCTATCCAGAATGCTAAAAACCTTCAACTGAAACCAATAAAGTTTAGCCCCTTAATCTAATAGCAAAGTGGTAAAAAAACCCTAAAACTGAAACCAATAAAGTTTAGCCACCTGATCTAATAGCAAAGTGGTAAAAAAGCCTTGATCAATCAACCTATTTGTATTCATTGGGAGATTAAATTACTTAGAAGATTCAGCTTTCCTTTACTGGTGCCAAGAGGACGGCATCGCCGCAAATAAAGAAACATTATATCAAACTTACCCCATCTTCATTATGCACTTTCTGAAGCTTTGGATTGGAAGCAGTATAATTCTTCAAGTGCTTCAACAATGCTTGACCATAATCCTGGAAAGATCTGCACAGTTTCTATCAGCAACATTAACAAAATATAGACAAACAAAGCATAGGGGCCATATAAAACATCATACCTTCCTTCAAGGTGAGGATGACTCAGATTAATTTCCAATATCAGCTTAATCTTTTCTGAACACGGGCCTTCAGCACAAAAACTTCAGTATATCTCAGCACCACGTTCCATATGTCATCCATTTCAGTCGCCCCAAGTGGTCTAGTAGGAGTGGAGAATTTTAAGTCGACCAAGTCAAGACTAGCTACTAACCAGATAAAAACTTTCCAATTAAAAAAAAAGGGAAAAAGAATATTTGAGAAAATATTCTAATCTAAACAAAAGAAAGAGAAAAACATATAAACTACCTTCTATGGTAATGTTCCCGTGAATGGGATGAAAAGATACCTCATCTTCAGTAGTTGTAACATTAGATGATAACCTATATGAAGGAAAATGCATCCATTACACTAGCCACTTATATGGTATATTGACAAGGAAAATCTCAATTGTAAAAGCACAAACTAAACAGTTTTTAAACTGTAAATTGAAAGACAATAAATTTCAAGGAAAGCAGACATCAACCAACCAAACTGCTAGCCAAACTGCTAGCATGTATTCAAAAAGTAAACAAGTACTTTGAAATTCGGGTGATGATAATACACAATGCTGACAGTACTATCACTACAGGCTACAGCTACTACCATAGCCACATAGACATGGTAAGAATACTATACTTGCAATTTACAATCTTAAGTGGGTCATACTTATGAGAGATTGCACAGTCAACAAAAAGGTAATCTCAAATAAGCATTCGACAACCTAAAACAAACAACTCAAACAACTTAGCAGAACTACTATTTGTTAAGTCAGAAAAGACATAAACCAAGAGCAGAAAACCTGCCTGTCTATTACCAGATATCAAGAACTCAAGATAATCTCAGTATGTGGTCAACGGCCAGCCCAAAAGTAGTACACTAGTACACAAGCTTGGGGCCATTACCATTTCATCACAAACCATTAAATTAGTAATGCCTCACGGTTATTATTAGATCAACATTATAAGTAAAAAGACCAGGATAAAAAGTAGAAAATCATCACTAATCTGTACTGAGATTGTAGCCACTTGCCAGCAATGCCTCGAAGAACGGCATCCTATCAGATCACCAAATACTAATATGCAAAGAAATCTATTTGTAGTATTTTTCTTGCACATCATTGCTCTATCAGGATCAATGCCGGTAAAGTAATTCAAATAGAAAGCATTTATTTCAGTCATATTTTCTGAATATTACCAACCCAAAAGCAAGGTTCTTTTTTACTAGTCAAACAGAAATTTGCAGAAAGTACAAGTATCATGGTTATTGGTTAGGCTTATATGTCTGTCCCAACACTGCAACTATGACTCAAAACCGAAACACATGTATTCATTGCATAAATGACAGATGATAATAAACGTAACCATACAAGACTCTAAGGATTTAAAGGATACTTCAAAATAGGGTAAACGTTAAATCTACTAATAACAGGGGAATCAGAATAAGTCGCACCAAAGAAATACCTGATAAATTGGTGAAGTAGTTTTGGATTCGGTCAAAATTAAAACTCTTAGAAGTTCAGATACATTCTCTTTCTTCATCAACAAAAATTTGCAAAAGCAGATACTGCTGCTTCAATGACATCCGCAGTATGGTTTTGAGCATCAAACACAATCCTTATATCACTGAATTTACAAAGGAATGAAAGCAAAAAGAAAGTCAGACCATAACAGGAAATTGCAGTCAGCAATCAGCAGGTACATATTACAACCAGATGTAGATAGAACATATAGCTTTCAAATTAAAGAATATACCTCAATCCATGCTGCAAGTTTAGGCCTGCCAGCTATGGTGTCATAGCGAAACACCTCAGATAAGAAGATCTGGAATCTTTCAATAATTGGAATATAGTCCATGTCTGCTTGAAAAGGAAAAAATTTCATTAAAATATCTTAGCAAGAAACTTAAATGATGCATAACGAAATGCCCTTACTATATTTTTTTTTATTACAATACTGCAATTAACCTATGATGTTTTGAGAGAATATCATTACTTTTAAGTTTTTAAATTTTGGAATACATTGCACCTAGGTTAACAAGCAGACAATGACATGAAATTGAAGCATAATCTTACTGTAATTAATATTAATTCATTTATCATAAATCATAAATTAAAAAGGATAATAGTACATGCAGATCACCCAGCTATTCCTGATTGAATTTGAAACTTGAAAGATTAATTAAAAAAAATATATGTTTTGGGTCTTGTCCTATATTTAACCTCAAAGGGCCTAAAGTTGATTCAATGGCCCAACATCTATTTAGGGATGTCAGACCCATGATAAGCCCAATATCTAGAGCTAATCTGAATATTAAGTAAAAAATTGGAATAATTAGTACATACCAGAATCATTTGATTCGTGATGGCCCACTAGATAAAGAAACCAATAGCATGTGCAAGAAAAAGGATGTTGGAGAGGTGTCCAAGCCATATATGACACTTGATGGTCGACTCTGAGGTCAGACCAACCAGAGGCCAAAGCGAAGATCCTCTTGTTACCGGGAAGAAGAGAAATGTGCAGCGTATGTTTCCCACATATCCAAGTCTTAACAATACACTTTGGAATTTAGTTTCCCATCTGCATGTTTGCCAAAGCTATACTTAATAAAAAGACATTAAAGAGAACTTAGATTGAAATGATAGGTGTATATATATATATATATATATATATCACAATATGGAAACTGCTATTGTCAAAGAGAATTGGTTAAGAGATGGAGGCATGAAAAGGATTCCATCAATCTTGAATGTTAATACCTTATACAACATATAGATTTAAGCTTAAAATGAAGAGAAAATGGATATTCAAAATATGTACATTTTCACCCTACTTTATCCATGTAGAGGTTACCGAAGCTGACATACAAGTGGTCTGACAAGGGACCAGATCAAAAGAGCAACAAACATGGCAGCAAAAGTGAGCTCCAACGCAGAAACAACTCCAAAGGGAGCCATGACTATTACCGGATGTTTCAAGAATGCAGTAGCACTGTAACGAGGCCTAACAGAGATCAAGTTAATTCTACTCCATGATTATAGCTACTACAAAGACAAAAAAGTTGTGAACAATTAGATAGAAAGACAGTGATCCTCTAAAGAAAATCCAACCTTTTAAAGTATGAATCTCTCGTTTTTTTTTTTTTTTCTGAAAATGGAGATAAGCACACCCAAAAAAAGCTGTGAACATCATAGGGAATGAAAATAGCAAATGTTAAAGGACATGATAAAGTCATCAAGAGATGAACGAAGTTAATAAGGGTATGTAATGCATATATGGGAATCATGTCTCAAAGTAAGAAATTAAATATAGAAGAAGACTGAGAAAACAACCTTGTTCTGAAAAATAAGTTGAAGTAAGCTTGCTGTCTAGCTTGGCTGTCCATGTGCTTTTGCACAGTTCTGTTGGCAACATAACCCAGATAATCAACCACCCTAGCAAAACCACAAGGAAGATCATCCATAACATTGCTTGGCTGCTCAAATTCCTTTGATGTTACATCAGTGCACAGTATGGTAGAAATACATCTCCAGTCACAAACCCCTAACTCTAACAGAACACAATCTAAAACAAATCGAATCAAGAACCGAAACACTTGAAAAATTTTAAATTTGAAGGGAAAAAAACACAATCAAATTTAAAATTTAAAAGCAAAATTAAATCAAATAAGAAAAGAGTGAATTTCTCTTTGATTTTCACGGATTTTCTTGGCGTTTCCTTCTTCCAAATTTTGTTTGAGAAGAAAATCTATAGGGGGCGAGAAAGTGAGAAAGCGAGGCCGAAGAGGGACAGAGAAACGAAGAGAGAGATTGAAAAGCATTTCTCGTATGCAAAATTAAAAATCGAAGCATTTCAGATAAACAAAAAAAAAAAGAAGAAAATGAGAAATCACTTACAAAGGAGGTGAAGCGATATTCGAATCATTCGAAGCTTGTTTGGTCTTCGCAGTGGTCGATATATGGGAGAAGATCAGAAGATGAACAGATTGATACGTTAGGGTTTGGAAGGAAGAGAGAGACCGAGAGAGAGCGGGAGCTTCGTGAATTTGGGGGGGAAGCCTGGCTGTTGAATTAGGAATTTGTCCAAATTAGACCTGATGGCAGCATTTACCTTATTCTGGGCTTAATTGGATCGGGTTCTTTAGGCAATTAATCATAACCCGCTGTATCCAATTTGGAAATTTCTGTTCTTAGAGGACTGTTTTGCTTTTTCACTTAGCCCATTTTATATTCACAAATCACAATCCATGCAATTACCTTTTACGAACTTAATTTTTAGCCAATATTTCCTTTTCGAGGATTTATGAGCTAATTATTTAATTAATATGATTTTTTTTTATATAAACCCTTGTATCGGGTAATTACATCATATATCCTATTAATCCGGAGTCAAGTCACACTGAACTCTAGATAAGATATTGATAATTAATATGATAATCAATAGTTATAACACTCAATTAATTTTTGTAATAATTCATTATTACTTTCAATATTAAAAATGCAATTACCTTTTTGTTTGATTTCAATTAACCATTTAAGTTAGAATAGCCAAAAGTATATCCAAATTAAAGGTGTTTTCGATAATAAATTATCAAACTAAGATGTTTTTTAGAGTATACATACATATTCATACTAAATTCTCCCAAAATCCCTAATTAAATTTACTCACAAAATATTAAAAACATCCCTAACGAAACGATAAATCCCTTCTATATCCTTGTGAATGTCACTTTTTGATGAAATAACGAAATAAAAAATTATTTATTAGTAGAATTATTTTGTTCATTTTTTCTTAAAGAAATTTTATGTTAGGAAACTAAATAAAATGGAAAAATAAAAATGGAATGAAAAAATCAATGAACAAATTTATAATTAAATTAATTTAAGCTTTAAATGAGACCCAAAAACTATCCATCCAAATCCAACATTGAGAATATAAAATTTGGATTAACCTAAAGGTTTGAAGAAGAGACCCACTAATTGAAATCCACTTACCACTTTAAATCCACAATGACAAAAACATCTTTTATATTATCCATTTATTTATACCAACAAATAAGTGTGTACATGTGAGATCAGACCATGTATCTAACTTTATATGTACTAGATGTTGCCCGAGCTTCGCTTCAGGGTCAATATTTTTTTAATTTTTAAATTAAAATTTAAAAGTTTATATTTAAAAATTTTACAAGTCTTTTATATTGTTGCATCCTATCATATGTTATCAAACACATTTTGATTGATAAATTCTTAAAACATTTCAAGAAAATAATTGAAAAAAAAAATTCATGACTTGTAATGTCCCAAGAAAATTTCATTAAACAAAAGAAATTTTAGGATATTTTGTACCATTCACATGCAAAATTCTTTGCGTCAGCAAAATTGAGGCGATAAGAACCTGTAGTATTTGCTCCTATGTTCCCCTTTTCTTAAGAACATAGCGCTCCATTAATGTATCAAAAAAGGAAAAAAAAAAAGTAAGCTTTATGGGATGAACTCATTCAAAAGTACCAAGATACACATTCGGAGCAATCAAATTAAGCGTTCATGCAACAGAAAGAGCAAAATCTATGATCATGCCTAAACTGAAAGTTTCATATAAGTTTTACATTTCTTGCATAAATTTTACAACTTTCCTTGACAATATTGTAGAGTGATTTAGCTATATAAGCTCCAACGTTTCGGTACAAATATTACCCATTAACTCCTTTTGAAAATATGACAATTTATAGCCTCATTGACTTTGAGCTTCTGCTTTGTGGTTTATTTGTCCAGCTAGACTTTAATTCTGGATGAAAAAGAAAACAAAGAAGCCAAAACAAAATCGTATGACCTCTATTTAGGAAGGCCTAAGTCAATAAATTAATGTGCTCCTACTTTCTATATATTGTTATGAGATCTGGACAAATCTGCCGACGGAATAGTACATATCACTATCGATGAATAGTGCATATTACTATTCATATATTAATTATGTCGGATGAATTATTGATGAATAGTACATATCACTATCGATGAATAGTGCATATTACTATTCATGTATAAAATATTCAAACCGTGGGGCCCACATGCAAAAATTTTCAAACTTTACACAGTAACCTTTTCGTTTATAAAAGGCGCCACTGATGAAATGAATGAAAGATTAACTTCTTCTTTTCTTTCTTTTCTCTCTCTTCATTTTCTCTCTCTCTCTTTCTCTCGCCATTCTCTCTTAATCCTTATGTCAATTTACCTAGCACTATGCTGCTAAATGGTCACAGTATATTTTTCATAACACGTTATCAGCACGAGGCTCTGTCAGCACGAGCGTTATAAAGTGAAGCAAGTTTAAAGCCTGGTAAGTTCTTAAGGTTTGATTCTATTATTTTATTTAACATTTTCTTTACACTAGTTAATTTAAATTTTTATTGTGTAAAGATTTACTTCTAAATATTTTTGACACCAGAAGTTGTCAACCAAATTTTGACACAAGAAGTTGTCAACATAATTGAGACCATTCATTTCAGAATTATGGCAAATATTGAAAAGCCCAAATTCCAAATTTTGGATGTAAGTGGCAATAACTACTTGTCATGGTGTCACGGCTTGAACTTTGTGGTGTTAAGCTTACTTAGGTTGAGCTTTAAGCTTACTGAGGTTGAGTTTTTAGAGAAAACATTCTCCACCTTTCATGCTTCGAATATTGTATTGCAACAGCAATACCGGCAGCGACAGTTTAAAACATACTCTGAATTGATCTCAGTCCTGTTGACTGCAGAACAAACAAATGAGTTGCTGCTTAAAAATCATGATTTAAGACCTGCTGGCTCTAAGGCATTTCCTGAAGCAAATGCCGGCTCAAGTAAGAATGTTGGCCGTTCTAGAGGCCGTGAGCGCAGGCATGGGAATTTTTTCCGTAAGGGTAGTGGGAGATTTAACCGTAATATAAATAACTCCCCACACAACCCTAAAGGTAAAAGGCCCATGAAGAAGCATGATGATAGTACCTGTCATCGTTGTGGAATGACTGGTCATTGGTCACGTACCTGTCGTACGGCCAAATATTTGGTTGATCTATACCAAGCATCCCAGAAGGATAAAGGCAAGCACGTTGAGACCCATGCCATTGACCTAACTGTGACTGATGCTGAAGTCAATAAGGTTTTAGTCAATGAAAACTGTCATATTCTTGGCAATGAAAAACCTTTTGAGGTTTTTGATTTCATTTGATAATGTTGATGAAAATAATAAGTCCTCAGAAATAGATCCTGAGGGTTTTCATCTATGTTTTGCCATACCCTTGGATAATTATGTTACCAAGGAAGATATTAAATAAATATGGTCTTCAATAAAATCATTGTTGTGAACCTGAAGTTCCTACATCACTCGCACACGGGATTGTGTGCGTGCTTATAAACAGGGCCTGAAGCCTTTACTTGTGGACGTTTTAATGCCGTGAGGTCTTGAAGTACCAAAGCGGACAATATCCATAAGCTGTTTATAACACGTTATCTTGTGTTTTATTCATACTTGTTAGTTTATATTTTGCATCATATTATTGATTTGTGTTTTATTCCATACTTGTTGATTTATATTTTGCATCATATTATTAATTTGTTAAATTTTATGAAACTTGACACCTGAAGTTGTCAAGATAAATGCAAATGGGACACATTGAGAAAAAGGAAGATATATGTTTGCTTGATAGTGCTACAACGCATACTATACTTTGTAGCAAACACTTTTTCTCAAATGTGACATTGCGCAAGGCAAATGTTCAAACAATATCTGGTCCTGTTAATATTATAGATGGCTATGGGACTGCCACAATTATTTTATCAAATGGCATAACATTGTATCCTGAAGATGCATTGTTGAGCGGTAGATTAAAAAAAGAAATCTACTTAGCTACAAAGATGTACGCCATAATGGGTACCATTTAGAAACAATTAATGAGCAAAATAAGGAATTACTTTGCATCACTTCCTACAAGATGGGCCAGAAGACCATCCATGAGAAGCTGGAAGCTTCTAGTATGGGATTATATTTTGTCCCAATACGAGCTATAGAATCATATGCTACGATGCCCTGGAAACTAATGAACCCTGATGTGTTCGGACTTTGGCATGATCGCCTTGGTCATCCAGGAGCTACAATGATGCGAAGAATCCTTAAAAATACTCGTGGACACCCTTTAAAAGATACAAAGGTGTTGTTGTCCAGAGATTACATTTGTGAATCTTGTTCACAAGGAAAGCTCATTATTAAACCTTTCATGACAAAGGTTGATTATGAATCCCCTTCATTCTTGCAAAGAATCCAGGGTGATATCTGTGGGCCGATTCAGCCTGCAAGTGGACCATTTAGATATTTCATGGTACTAGTGGACACATCCTGCAGATGGTCCCATGTTTGCCTATTATCAATGCGCAATGTGAACTTTGCTGATGAGAACAAAGCTCCCATCCTTAGCGTGGGGTCATGCTATTTTACATGCTGCATCTTTAATTAAATTGCACCCTACTACTTCTCATTTGTATCCCCCCCTTTCAGTTAGTCTTGGGCCAGAAGCCAGACATTTCATATCTTCGCACCTTTGGTTGCGCGGTACAAGTGCCTGTAGCACCACCGCAAAGGACCAAAATGGGTCCCCAACGCCGTTTGGGCATTTATGTTGGGTTTGATTCACCGTTTATTATTCGGTTCCTTGAACCATTGACGGGTGATTTATTTACCGCTAGATTTGCGGATTGTCATTTTGATGAGACAGTATTCCCATCACTTGGGATACCAAATGCTTCCATATATGGAAAGCAGAAAAATGTCTAGATTTTCTCATGGAATGAGAAAAGTTTGTCTCATTTAGACCCAAGAACACCTGAATATGAAAATGAGGTGCAACGATTGATCCATTTACAAGTTATTGCAAATCAAATGCCTGATGCATTTAATGAGACTGCTAAAGTTACAAAGTCTCATATCCCAGCTGCGAATGTTCCAGCTAGGATAGATGTTCCTGTAGAACCACCCGAAATGGATCTAAATGTCCCGCGCCTGAAGCGTGGTAGACCGATGGGATCAAAAGACACTGTTCCTCGAAAAAGAAGGGGGAGGAATTTAGAATCTGCTCCAGATGAGCACATTAATCTTTCTCGAGGAAAGCAAATTGCACCTGAAGTGCCATAACATAATATTCAAAGAGAGCATATTGCCCCTGAAGTGGTACAAGTTCATGAGCATATTGCCCCTGAAGTGGTACAAACCCATGAAAAGATCACCAACCTTGGGAATACTGAAATTTCCATCAGTTATCATAATGAGATATGGGATCGAAATGAGATAATCATCAATGATGCATTTGCTCTCTCAGTTGCTCATGAGATTATGAATGATGATTATGAACCTCGGTCTATAACCGAATGTCGTCATAGGCACGATTGGCCTAAATGGGAGGAAGCAATCCATGCTGAATTGACTTCCCTTGCCAAACGTAATGTTTTTAGGCCTATTACTAAAACCCCCGACAATGTAAAACCTGTTGGATACAAATGGGTTTTTGTCCGGAAACGAAATGAGAAAAATGAGATCGTGAGGTATAAAGCCCGACTCGTAGCCCAAGGTTTCCTGCAGAGGCCTGGGATAGATTATGATGAAACATATTCACCAGTAGTGGATATAGTTACCTTTCGTTTCCTTATAAGTTGGGTTGCCCAAGAAAATTTTGAAATGCGTCTTATGGACGTTGTGACGGCATATTTATATGGTTCATTAGATTCCAATATCTATATGAAAATTCCCGAAGGTTTAAAAATGCCTGAAGCATACACTCCCCGCAACTTATTCTCAATAAAGTTGCAAAGATCTTTATATGGGTTAAAGCAATCCGGCCGCATGTGGTATCAACGTTTGAGTGAATACCTGACAAAGGAAGGGTATATAAATGATCTCATCTGCCCATGCGTGTTTATTAAAAGATCTGAAACCGGATTTGCTATTATAGCAGTTTATGTCGACGACATGAATTTAATTGGGACTCCTGAAGAGTTATCTGAAACTGCTGAATATTTGAAAAAGGAGTTTGAGGTTAAAGATTTGGGTAAAACCAAACTATGCCTTGGTCTAGAGCTTGAGCACAAAAAGAATGGAATACTTGTCCATCAGTCAGCATACATTGAGAGATTGCTTAGACGTTTTAACATGGACAAGGCTCACCCATTGAGCACCCCTATGGTTGTAAGGTCTCTTGAACCCCAAAAGGACCCGTTTCGTCCTAAAGAATCTGGTGAGGATATACTTGGTCCTGAAGTACCATACCTCAATGCAATCGGGGCTTTGATGTACTTGGCACAGTGCACGAGACCAGATATCGCTTTTGCGGTAAATTTGTTGGCACGTTTCAGTTCTGAACCAACCCGGAGACATTGGAATGGGATTAAACATATCTTCCGTTATCTCCGAGGAACCATTGATTTGGGGTTATTCTATTTTAAGAATACTACTAACTCTGGTTTAGTAGGTTATGCTGATGCAGGATATAAATCTGATCCGCACAGAGCTCGCTCCCAAACCGGTTATCTATTTTGCTATAATGATACAGCCATTTCTTGGCGTTCCACTAAGCAAACACTTGTTGCAACATCTTCCAACCACTCTGAAATTATTTCCCTCTATGAGACCGGAAGAGAGTGTGTTTGGTTAAGATCTATGATATCACATATTCATAATGCTAGTGGATTCAAACCGGTGATAGATTCTCCCACTATAATTTATGAGGATAATGCTGCTTGTATTGCACAAGTCAGGGGAGGATATATTAAAGGTGATAAGACCAAGCACATCTCGCCGAAATTTTTCTATACTCATGAACTCCAAGAAAGTCGACAAGTTGATGTTAAACAGATTCGCTCCGCTGATAATCTTGCAGATTTATTTACCAAATCTTTGCCAACATCAACATTTGAGAAATTAGTTTATGGCATTGGTATGCGGCGAGTCAGTAAGATGCAAGATTAAATTCCCCAGAAGTGGAAATTTTAGATGCTCCAGAAGTAGCAGTTTGTTTTATTTCAGGGGGAGCGATTATGGACATAAGTGCGCTGTACTCTTTTTTCCTTCTGTCCGGTTTTTGTCCCACTGGGTTTTTCCGGCTTAAGGTTTTTAATGAGGCAGTAATAGCACGTCCAATTAGGCCACTGAAGTAGGCCTACCTATATTGTCCTGAAGACAAATAGATTGTCCTGAAGACAAGCACATATTGTCCTGAAGACATATTAGATGGACTTAATTGTATTGTACTCTTTTTCCCTTATGTTCGGTTTTTTCCCACTGGGTTTTTCCGACTTAAGGTTTTTAACGTGGCAGTACACGTCCAAATTTTAATAGTGGCATTTGTCCAAGGGGGAGTGTTATGAGATCTGGACAAATCTGCCGACGGAATAGTACATATCACTATCGATGAATAGTGCATATTACTATTCATATATTAATTATGTCGGATGAATTATTGATGAATAGTACATATCACTATCGATGAATAGTGCATATTACTATTCATGTATAAAATATTCAAACCGTGGGGCCCACATACAAAAATTTTCAAACTTTACACAGTAACCTTTTCGTTTATAAAAGGCGCCACTGATGAAATGAATGAAAGATTAACTTCTTCTTTTCTTTCTTTTCTCTCTCTTCATTTTCTCTCTCTCTTTCTCTCGCCATTCTCTCTTAATCCTTATGTCAATTTACCTAGCACTATGCTGCTAAATGGTCACAGTATATTTTTCATAACATATATATTATAGTTAGTTAATTATTTATAAATATTATAAAACACTGCTGGCTCTACTGCATGAGTGTTGTCGTACTCATTCTCATCAACCCACACCCCTAAACAAAGTTTTTGGGTTCAGCATCTAACAAATGGAACATATCATTTGTAATACCCGCACCAAATACCTGTTTCTTTCCGTCAATTAGAGCGTGCGTTAGTCAGTAAGAGAGAGTGGTAAAGCCTTACTTAAGTAATGAAAATAACATGGATGGGATTAAGTGATTAGTTAGGGATTTGTAATAAGGTTAGAAATTTAGACTGAAATTATTAACAAATGACAGGAAATTTGAAAATTTCACTGCAAATGGTTCAGAAGTAGACGGTCTGAAGAGTAGAATTCTACACTGAAAATTTCATTACACTGACTTGGGATATAAATGGAATTCTAGTGATTTTTGGAGGGCAAAATGGGAACTAAGAACAAAATTATCATTTATGGACTTCATCACATGATGACAAATGTCATTGGCCTAGAAATGGATGGCTAGGATTGGAACACATTTTGCCTTCCTTTTTCCTAGTGAAATCCGGCCATGCATGTGTTTTATTCTAGAAAATTCAACAAATATTGCATGTTGTCTTCAACCTTGAGAAAGATGAGCAAAATCACCATTGTTGAAACCTTGAAAACCTCACTCCATAAACACAAGTCCTAAATTCTCCAAACAAGTCTACCGAAATTTCCTACCAAATTAAACCTCTTGATTAGCCCATCAACATTCCTAAACCAATTTCAATAATTTCAAGCTAAGTGAGGAGAGATTGCAATTGGAAAGTTTATGGTTCTTGGAGGGATATTGCAATTCCAAGGTAAGCATACTTAAATTCAATGCTATATATTAGTTCTTGATATACTAATCATGAATATCAAGCTAATTTAGCATTAATTTTATTGTATGCTTATGAATCTAGAAAATTAGAAATGTCATGGAGAACTTTTGAATTTGAGATTTAGGCCAAATTTGGATTCAAGGAAGATTGAGATGGAACATGAGGTTTATGAAAGCTCACTACACTCGAAAATGTGATTAAATTACATGAGAGAAGAAACCCTCAATTGTGTAATGTAGTGCTGAATTTCTAAGGAAGAATAGCCTTTAGTTAGTTGAATAATTTAATGGAAAGGTAGTTGATTTGGTAGTAAAATTGGTCTCCACGCCCAACTATCCGTCGACGGGTAAAGGGTCATACGTCGAAGGATGGGTAAATAATCTCACGGCACTGGAAGTCAGAAACTTTTACCCGTCGACGTGCACGTGTTTGGACGTCGACCGATGTATGAATAATTTGGTCTCCCAGAAGTCAGACACTTCCACCCGTCGACGGTTAGGTTGGGAGACGTAGATGTCTAATATTAGGTGTACCCTGGAAATGTTAGCCGTGGACGTCCACCCTCATGTCCGTGGACGGATAGTCTGGATTTAAAAATAGTAGTCATTGAATAGCTTGACCGTCGATGGCTAAGGGTCTACACGTCGACGGGTATGTGTATGAATTCTGTTCCTATTTTAACTTGTTGGTAGACTGTAAATAGGAGGTAAACAATCAAAGGGGAGTAAACTCAATCGGAGCCTACATTCCTTCAGAGTAGCGGGGTCTCTTTCGAGGAAAATTAGAGTGTGATAAAGTGGGAGTGTATACCCTCCCCAAACCTGTGAGTGGGACTTTACTGACCTAAATAAATATTTTGCCATTTAAATTATTTTTCTAAATGCAATAGTTTGATTTCTTTGAATTTCAATTGGTTTATAATGGTTGTTTATGATCTTGATATGAATTGACTTGTCTTATTATTTTTGGAATCAAGTATTTGGATTTTTGATGAAATTGATTGGGATTGATGTTATTGGGGACTGACTTTGATAATGGGCCAATTGGTCAAATGATGTTCGATTGGAATTGATGTTGTTACATTATGATTTTGGTGGACACGATGTTAATCATTATAGTGACGCCTATCACGGTCCGAGCTTGTGGAGCCGGCGTGAGTAGGCTTTTCACTCCCATTTGGGGTGGATGGTACAGGGATTTTGTGCACAATGTTATGTGAATATGCGACCCCAGTGGGAGTACTGCGGACATAGCCACGTACCGCCCGTGGTGAAGGCCCGTGCCAATGCCGAGTAGAGGGTTTTTCATTTCATAAATAAAATTAGAGGAAAACCTCGGCGGGCTTATACTTCATCTTGGCCAGGTGAGGTGTAAGTAATGTATTTTGGCGAGCCCTAAAATGTTTTCTTACGGATAATCATTCACTTTGACTACTGTTGAGTTATGACGATTCTTGAATGCTAACTTGAAGTTTCATTATGCTGAAATGAATAAATGTTTGATCGCTAATAAGGCGACTAATTAGATATTTTTGAAATATTATAAACTTTCAACTCAAGATTTCATAAACTGCGTGATTATATTTTCTTAAATCTGGATTTCATTGATGGTCTTGTCTCACTCACTGAGTATAGAAAAATATACTCACCCCATTTTTCTTGAAATTTATTTTTCAGGATAATTAACCGTACGAAAAGGGTAGACCGCTAAGTGTCGAGACTCGTCTCCGGACATCTCACAGTAAGTCTAAGCGACTTATGTGTGTTTATTACTGGATCCACTGGCATGACTTAATTTCCGTTAAAGTATTATTTACCTATGTTTCTCGATTTAAATGAATGCTTCCATTTAAATTTCGAACTGCCTAAAAATTTTTAAAATCTTATTTTTTTATTTTGCATAACAAGTTTAAATGGATTTATTAAATGAGTTCAGGATGCTGTAAACCTTACGAGCCTCGAGTTGTGAGTGAAGCGCGTCATTCACAATTCGTGGCACGCGGCGGTTGTCATATTCTCGACCTTCGGATCGGGGTGTGACATCATTGGACTTCGTTTCATCCTTAGAATAATGATATGCAGAGCATTTTCCACAGGAGAAAAAGAACATTAAACAAACTCTGCATATGATTTCCAACTCTAATCACTACTTTAAAACATATAAAAGAAGTTGAACAACATTTTCAAACAAAAATTATACCAAATATAAGTCATTAATTACAGTTGGCCCTAGAACATAGAGATGATTCCTTCCTAATCCATGCCCATCGTCACATGCTCGAGAAAAATCACTAAATCTGACTTAAGAGTACAATCTTTTGAATTACTAAAAAAAAATGAAATTTGATCCTAAATCATATTAAAAGATTTGTACTAAGCATCCGTTATTACAGCAGTAATCAACACAGCAAACAAGAGACTTTCCTTTGAACATGAAGAGAAGTCATCATTAGATAAATATCCAAATTTGATTCTCATTACTAATTGCGAATGCAATTGCCTAAAACACTGTGGTGCAGATCATACACATCTTTCCTTCAATAATAGATGAAAAGGAATACATAGATTGGCAATAGAACTGAATACGTCTGATCAAACAGAGGAAAATGAATGACTTTTAAGTGTTTTACAAAGCAAAACAGTAATCTAGAAATTAAAATTTAACATAGATATGATCTTGGGAGGAACATCTAAGATTATTAACTGCTAGGTATTAATATAATACGTTAATGAGTACCACAAATCTTAGGGACCTTACCTTATGCTCGATTTTATGAACCTTCAATACCTTTAGATTCACGACCCTCTTTCTGAAATTAGAAAGACAATAAATTGAACAAACTTATCTTCGACGATAAACGGTAATCAGTCCAATTTCAATTCAAAATTGAGAACAACAGAGTTTAGAGCTTACATTTCGCGAACCGTTTGATCGAAGACCTTCATGAAATCCATGGCGGATCAAAAACAAATCAATCGAAGAAAATGTAAGATGGAATCAGTAAAGACGAAGCAAATCTGAGATAGTTAAGAGGCTAAAGGCTAGATCTCAAATTCGTCCATTCACCTATTGTGAAAAAATAAAAATGAGGGGAAAGGAAGAGAAATAAAAGATGAGTTGAACAGTGGTGCCCGGAGCCAGAATGGTTTATTGGAGGAGGGAAACCGGCAAGTTTTAGCAGTCCGGTTGATATCAAGATGGAGAGGCACGCAAAAACAGAGAAAAGGAAAGCAGTGCAAAAGAAATAGAAAAGAGAAGGAGTAGAGAGCATCGCCGTAAGGATGAACTCCGGTGGCCATCAGTTAGGGTGCGGGATGGAGGTTGAAGGGCTCTTGGATTGCGTTTGAGAGAGAGAGTCACGAGAGAGAAAAGCAGAGGAGCATTGGAGTTCGATTGAACAATAAAATTTTTTGGGATTATTTAAGGATTATGTAGGGGTTATTAAGGATTTGAAGAAAATTTAGGGGTTGTTTGGACTGGAACTTCATAATTGACATAGCTTATACATAGTAATATTTTTATATACAGCTCATAAATCATAATTTTCATATTGTTTTGACCGTAGTTAACAATTTTTTTTAAAAAATAAAGTAATTAAAAATATATGTAACTGTAAATGAAAAATATTGTGATGTCTACTTTTTTTCATAATTGTAATATTGGATTGGAGTTTAATTTAAGATATTGTATTTATGTATGGCAACGACATAAAAAAAAGGTCATAACTAAAATTTTTAAACATTTTAATTTAACCACAAGGATTAGTTGTCGTGACCTTTGATACTACCTAAAACAACGATTTATAGAAGTCTTAGTTAATATAGTCACTTTAGCTCAAATTTGTTGTAGTGATATGTAATCTCTACATTTATAATTAATTTGATGGCATATTATATAGAAAAATACTTCTTGATCTGCTTATATTTAATTTACATACAACATTCCTGACGTGGTTGCTCTTGATTTGTTAAACTTTTATAAGTATTACAAAAATTTAACCCCACATTTAAAAAGTTATCTTATTTATAGGATAAGTTTCCTCTTTTTAATAATTATAGTGGTAAAGTTTTAAAAGGAAAAAAAAAGTGAGACTTACCACGTCAAGTGGGTTATATGTCAGATAAATTATAGACTGGTCATATAACAAAACTCATATCATATATATCATATAGTATATGATAATTTGAAATTATAGTGGATACAAAAATTAAAAAAAAGGTTTATTTAGGCCTCTCTTACCATAATTTCTTGCCTATATTCATTTTGGAAATATGACATCCATCTATCCTACTTCTCGCTAACTAACTTCTATTTATAATTTTCTAATTAATGAATCATGTCAAATTTTAAATGAGTTTCAAATTTATTTTCTCTATTCACCTTTTAAAATAAATTTCTCTATTCATAATATTTGAATCCAAAATTTTATTCAAATAATATCAAACTCCTTCTACTCAAGAGATATTGACATAGATAATAATATAATGTAATCCAATTCTACAAAAAAAATTTACTTGAGGACGAAGGGTTTATTTTTTCTTAGTGTCTACGACTCAAAAAATAATTATTTTATTTGTCTCTTTTTATTTATTTATATTTTTTAAGGAAATCTCAATTTATTTGTCTCTTATTATAAAAAAATTTAATAAACTTCAATTTTCAATTTTATTATTATTTTTCTTTTATTATTATCATATCATTACACAAAATCCTAAAAATACTTACAAATATAAAAAAATAATAAAATAATTCTACTTAATTCAATCATCTTTTTTAAACTTTATGAAAATCAAATAAGGATAAATATTTCAGGACGAAAGGAGTATATATTTTATGGTCTGATTTGAATAGTTTCCAATAATTCGATTCTGATTTGAGTACTTATCCTAAAATGAAATGAAATAGTACTGTTAATAATAAAATACGAAAAAGAAAAAGATTAACGGCTGCATGAATCAAAGAAAAGAGTCCAAAGCCACGTGGGATGCCACGTGACTACCGCGGTCCGTACCAACTGTCAGACGTGCCCTTCACCCCGCCTAAAGCAGGTTCCACAAACGATCAGACTCTGAGTTCCCTTGGATACGCAAAAACAAAGAAAAAGGCTTCAGGAAAACCAAAACCCAAAAGGCAAAGCAAAGCAAAGCAAAGCACAACTTAAACTTACTTACACGGTTACACCCTTTTTCTTGAAGCCGAAAGTGACCAAACCAAAAGCAAAAGCAAAAGAAACCCAAAAGGTGAATGATCCTACGACTACTGGACAAACGAAAGACCGTTCTTTTTCTTCTTCTTCTTCTTTCTCTAACAGACAAGACAAGTTTGTTTTGTTTTTGTTTTTTTTTTTTTCGTGCTTTGTCCATGGCTGGTGAAGCAGTTTCAAGAGAAACCCAGATGTCTATAGAAGCTTCTTCAATGTTTCCAGGGTTTAGATTTTCACCAACTGATGCTGAATTGATTTCTTACTACTTGAAGAAGAAGCTGGATGGCTACGAGAAGTGTGTTGAGGTCATTTCCGAGGTTGAAATTTGTAAATATGAGCCTTGGGACTTACCAGGTTAACTTCCTTCGTTTATAACTTTCTTTTTCAATTCTCTGATATGATTTGCTATGTATTGCATTTAGCCAGATAAGTATAGTGTCGTTAAGCTTTTTTATTCTGTTTTTGGGTTCTTATTACATGATCAGGAAAGTAAAGGCAAAGACTTATTTTGTTTCTGAAGCGTGTTGCATTGTTATGTTTGATGGGGACATTTGAAAACTACAGTAGTCTAATTATGTTCAGTCAAAGGAAGATTCTATATGTTTTAGTCTTTAGAAGCCGAAAACATGAATAAATGAGATTGAAAATTTAAGGCGGTTGTCATTTTGCTACTTGACTCTTCCTTTTGAAACAGAGTGCAAAACGATATAGAGGTCTATAAAATATGTATTTTGTATTTGAATTAATTATTGACTGCCTTGTTAATTAGAAGCAGAGTAAGAAGAAAAGAGACAGATATGAAATTGACTACTGAATGGCAGATTACCGATGTTTCTTATAATTTGTCGTTACTTTTTCTTTATCCTGATGAGTTTGTGGTTTACGGGAAATATTCTATGTTTGGCTCCTAGTGTTGTGGTCCTATAGATGTTACCGCTTTGCAGTTCGCACCCATTTGATGGAATTTCGAACGGTTGAAAGCTAGTGCACAAGCAATTTAGCCTTAGTAAACCTTTAATATGTTTCAGATTTCCATGAGAAGTTTACTAATGAATTGAGTCTCCCAACGTTTGGAAGAATATTCAGAGGTTTGGAGCCAGACATTTAGTTTTAACCATGACTATATCGGCCTCTCTTCCCACCTCTCAAGTGGTAGGAAGTCACCACTCACCATTTCAAATGGAAAAATGCGAGGTGTCCCTAATTAATAATTAAAAAGGATCACCTTCATGCCCAGGCTTTAGATTTGAGATTTTTATTGATGCCTGGCCAATATCATCTTGCATGATTCTGTTTTAAACTTGTATTGTGTTTGTGTGATGGATTGTTTGTCTTCCTGCAAAGAAGGTCGTTATTTTCTTTTAGTTGGTTCCTGGAATGTAACATTCTGTTAAGTTTGGTATCAACGTTGTTCAAAAATTCCTCAAATAATTCGCACGCATTGATTAAAAAAACAAACAAAATTGATGTAGCAGGAAGAATGCAACTTTAATTTGCATGTGGATGTTGAGATTTGTTAATTAGAAGAAGCCTAGGAGCTGTTAATTGTAGGATCTTTTTCTACTTTGCCTGGACATTGGAATCTTATTTACATAGTTTAGATAATCCTTTGAAATAACACCTTTTATCTTTGCTCTTTTTAGGTACAAGAGGAAGTACCATTGAAGTTCATTTACAAAATTTCTTTGTTAGATTACTGGCACTAACAATTTCTTAGATACCTAAAATATATGGTTCATTTCTGTTTGGATTCTGAATCTCATTGTGGTTTCTTATTGTGTTGTGCAATTATGCTGTTAGCATCTGGGTGTTGTCCTTTTGATGCTTCAAATAATTGTTGTAATTGTGATGCAATTCTCTTATTCAGTCTTTGATTCTTTTTACTGGTGTTTTTGGGGCGACTGATTTCTGGTGGTTTTTTCTTAACCAGCCAAATCCATCATAAAGTCAGAAAATGAGTGGTTCTTCTTTTGTGCTCGTGGAAGGAAGTACCCAAATGGTTCACAAAGTAGGCGGGCAACTGAACACGGTTATTGGAAAGCCACAGGGAAAGAGCGGAATGTAAAGTCAGGTTCTAACGTGATTGGTACGAAGAGAACCCTTGTGTTTCACACAGGACGTGCCCCAAAGGGGGAACGGACAGAATGGATCATGCACGAATACTGCATGAATGGAAAATCCCAGGTGCTTGTCTTATAATAATAGGATTGGACTAATAGTTTTCATCTAGCCATATGTCTCCAAGAGAAAAGCATTTTAATTAGGCATTTTTATTTATCCTAGAACATGTTAAATTGTTGTTGCTGCTGCATCCGTCGTCTACATGTCTGAGTGTTTTAGGAGGGTTTTCCTGCAGAAGAGGTGTTGCTACTGGGAGAGGGTTGGGAACATGCACAAGTCCTCTTTAGAAAAAAAATCAATTTCCAAATAGTTTGATTGGGAAAAGCTACAGACAAGAAGTGCCTCATCTTGGTCATGGTAGTTAGTATATAGTTTCTAGGGGAAACCAAGTTTCTGTAGCTCATGTCTCTTGCATGGTTTTCCCTGGAATATCTCTAGTTTTTAAATTGCAATCTTTGACAATCTTGACAAAATTCTAAAGCTATTAGAATCTATAGAGTCTTCTAGGGTAGCATTTTATGGAAAGACAGCATAATTCACAAGTTACTGTCATAAAATGGGAACTATGTGCATTAGACTAGTTGAATGATCTAATAAGAGGAAAGGGTAATCTATAGACTATGGTTGGTATGGCCTTGAATTAAGGGGAAATATATTTGCAGGGTCAACTCTTTTGTCTAGCCTTTTTTGATAGATGCATTTGAGCTCAAAATTCCAAAGCTGTAGAGGGTTCACTGAGTAATTCTGATATGTTTTTCTGCCATTGTTTCTGAGGGTTGTAGCCTTGTGGGCACTAGGCAGATGGGTTAACTTAGTCAAGGGGTTATTTTTATTGCTATTATGCTGGTTTTGATGGGGGAGTAATTTAGTCATCGTGAAATGAACATTTCCAATGGCTGCTGTTAGCTTAGGGTAAAAATCTTTTAGGATGCTTGTTTAAGGTGAGATATTTGGGTTTAGACATTCTATTTTTTATCATGCAGCAATCTGATAGGGTCAAGCATCTGTATTTTTTGCTTTCTAAATTTGTAGGATTCCTTAGTCGTTTGCCGCCTTAGGAAGAATTGTGAGTTTCGCCCAAATAACACTTCAAATCGAGCTCCTCGGAATCAAAGGCAGCTATCAATGCATGATGCTACCTCAGATGGTGGTACCGACCATACTGGCGTGTCTGAAGGGGACAAGGCAGCTGAAATCTATTCGAAGAAGGTTACCAGCAGTTATGATTCTCATTCTATAGAGCAAATCGATTCTGCATCTGAATCTGAGCAAAAACTTTCGAATGATATTGGGCCAACTGAATCTTCTACACCTCAGAAGGTTTGTTTGTTCGTAGGAATCCCTTTTATTCTGGTATCATGTTATAGGTTTAACTCATGTTTCGTTTGAACTCAATTTCTACATGATTGGTAAAACCTAAACACAGAATTCTGAGACTACTTAAATTCCAGGACTCTGATGACGAAGAAGATTACTTTGCTGAGATACTGAAAGATGATATAATCAAGCTTGATGAAACTTCATTGTCAGGGACATCCAGCATCCGGCCTATGGTCGCCAGCACATCTAACGCTGATAGGAGACCTGGTCAGCAGACAAGGCAAGAAAATGTACCCCATCTATCCCAAATCCAAGGCACAGCAAACCGGAGAATCAAATTGAGGAGGCCTAAAGCAGATATTGTCTGTGCTGGCGCATCAGGAAGTGTCGTCAGTGAGGTCCCTGTCGAGAAGCCAACTCCGCCAAAGTCTGAGGAGTCACCAAAATGTTTGCTATCTCTATTCTCACCGACGACTACCAAAATCCGGGTCGTATATGCAACTTTTCTTATCCTGACTTTGCTTGCGGTGCTTCTGTCTCTTCTATGTGGTTCCAAGCCAGAAACAAATTTCAAATATGACACTTTCCATAAAGACTTCTGGCAATAAATGTACTATATATATAATAAATCCCAGTCACAAGTATCATCCCTACTAATGGAAATTGAAAGTTTAAAATAGCCAATAGAGCTTCAATGTTCACAGTTTAGGCCATTTCATATGCTTCAATTTTTGGGTCTCATTGGTTGGGTACTGAACAGAAACCAGCTTTGCAGAGAAACCACCAACCTTCATTTGGGTCAGTTTGTTCCATTGAAGAACTTCCACTAAAATCCAATCAAATTCTTCCTCAATCAGCTTCAAATGATTCATGATTAACCAATAAACGGAAAGAAGCCCCTATCTATTCTTAATTTCAGTTTTTTTGGTCGTATACTTTACCGGTGGTGTAGTCCTGCTTTTTCATCGTCCTTTCAATCAATGGCTACCGAATACCGATCCCGTACAACCTTATCTCCGTTGTCTTTATCCCTTTACATGAAAACAGGCGTTAATGGCTATTTATCCCATTAAACCTTTAATCCCCAGCTTATCTCCATTGTCCTTCTCCTTGTCATGATCAGTCATTCTTGATCTTGTAGATCTTGTAGAATACCCAACTTACTAACTTTTTACTACAAGACAGTAACGTACGTACTAACGTGTAACATCAATTGTTGTGTATTCTTACTCTTAATTTTAGTACTATACTATTAGATATAAAATCTGAAATACCCAAGATCTTAAGTAAATATTAGAACACTAATATGATTCTATATAATATACATACCTGATTGGGCAGCCATGACAATTTAGCGGAAGCAAGTGTCTCCGATCAAGCTATGGTCTTCCTCCTCTTCTTCTTCAGATGGCAGATCTCAATGGGAAGAAACTGACGTTATGAAGAGAAGAAGGGACCTTAGCCAACTATTTATATTAACACTAATTATCCCAGTAGTAATCCTCCCTATAAAATGCCTACTGGGCCAGGCCTAAACAACTGCCATACCACATTAATTCAAAAGAGATGTGCAAAGCCCATACAATAAAGATCATTTATCAAAATTGGGCCTTTATGCTTGTTTCCCACATGGACCAAATTACTAGCTTGTTTTAATAAACGACAAATGACCAATTAATAATAGCCCACAAAATAGAAAATTTTAACATTCTCCCACTTGGGCAATATTAATTGGTGTTTATTTTAAATTTTAGAAAATATTTTTAAAAACATGACACCAGGCTAGTTAACTTAATTTTTGATGTGGCCACAATTTGAAAACAATTCAGTCCATAGAAACAACATCTCATGATCATGTCCATTAAAACCAACAAATACTGAATCATGGCAGCCTTTGTACCCTTTAATGATACAAGACCAATCCATGGTTATAAGTATAAATGATCTTATCGACAATGGATCTTAGTGTGGTTGTGTAGCAAGAAAATAGCACCAAATGTGATCTTAATGTGCTATTTTTATTGTCGGTCCTCTTTATGATTTCTCTAAATAATATGAGAAATCTCTTTGGCATCAACAATATGCATGTATGTCTCCCACTGATCCTTGAGATCACTATATGGTGCCATTTATGAGACATACCCAATTGACAAAACAGTCCTACTTAAGATAGACACCAAATCTTAAGATTTTACAACATATATAAGCAAATCTTCATTAAAGTACATGTACATATGAAAATAGAAGATAGCATGGATTATTCTCAATAAGAATCATCAATCAATCATCATAACGATGTCTCAAAACATAAATGAGTCTCAATATAAATAATGTAAACTATAATGTGAGAATTCATAACTCCCACTAACCACGTACATTAAAAGACTCAATAATACCCATGCTCTCAACATGTCCACTAAATACTATAGGTCTCAACCTTTTAGTCAAATGATCAGCAAGCATATTATTGGTGTCAATGTGCTCAACAACTATGTCACCATTTTTCACAAAATCCCTCACCTTGAGGTATTTTATCTCTAAATGTTTAGACCCACTAGTAGTTTTGTTGTTCTTAGAAAACAACACTGCAGATCTATTATCACAGTAAATCATCAATGGTCTAGAGATAGAATCAACAACACAAAGGCCTGAGACAAAATTTCTAAGCCAAATAGCTTGCGTAGCAGCCCCATAACAAGCAACAAACTCAGCCTGCATAGTTGAAGAAGCTAATAGTGTTTGTTTAACACTCTTCCAAGAAACAACTCCTCCAGCTAACATAAAAATGTACCCTAAGGTGGACTTCATATCATCCTGACATCCAGCAAAATCAAAATCTGTATACCCAATAATCTCAAGATTATCCGCCCTTCTATACACTAACATATAATCTTTAGTCTTTTGCAAATACCTCATTACTTTCTTAGCAGCAACCTAATGATCTAAACCAGGGTTAGAAAGATATCTGCCAAGAACACTTACCGCAAAGGCAATGTCAGGTCTGGTACAAACCTGAGCATACATGAGACTCCCCACTGCACAGGAATAGGGAATGCTCTCCATAAACTTCCTTTCCAAATCATTCTTTGGACACTGATTTAGACTAAGCTTATCACCTTTAATGATAGAAGCATCTCCAGGCTTACAATTCTGCATATTAAACCTTTTAAGCACACGATCAATATAAGCCTTCTGAGAAAGTCCCAATAAATTCCGAGATCTATCCCTATGAATCTCAATCCCAAGCACAAAAGAGGCTTCACCAAGATCTTTCATGTCGAAAGTCTTGGTCAACATCTGCTAGTTTCATGCAACAATCCAACATCACTACTAGCAAGTAAGATGTCATCTACATACAGTACAAGAAAAATAAATCTACTCCCACTGATTTTAAGGTATATGCACTGATCAACCTTATTCTCCTCAAAACCCATGGAAGTAACAACCTCATCAAATTTCAAGTACCACTGTCTAGAAGCTTGCTTAAGTCCATAGATAGACTTTTTGAGTCTACACACCAAGTGTTCACCTCTAGGCTTCTCAAAACCCTCAGGTTGCTTCATATAAATTTCCTCACTAAGATCGCCATTCAGAAAAGCTATTTTCACGTCCATCTGGTGAAGCTCTAAGTCAAAATGTGCTACTAAGGCCATAATGATTCTAAAAGAATCCTTGGAAGACACTGGTGAAAAAGTCTCATTATAATCTACTCATTCTCTTTGAGTAAATCCTTTTGCCACCAATCTAGCTTTAAATCTCTCAATTTTCCCTTTGGAATCTTTCTTGGTTTTATAGACCCATTTGCAACCAATTGGCCTACAACCTTTTGGAAGCTCAACAAGCTCCCAAACATAATTTTGAGCCATAGAGCTCATCTCATCTTTCATTGCATCCATCCACATATCAGACTGATAACTATTAACAGCTTCACTAAAGCTCACAGGATCCACAACACGACTAATATCATAATCACTTTCTCCAAGAAAAACAACATAATCATCAGAAATGGCTGACCTCTTTTGCCTAGTAGATCTTCTCAAGGGAACATCAACCTCATTATTTTGAATAGGAGGAACTTCAATTGGAGCATTATCAATATTTTGAGGAGTAGGATCAATGATGTGTTGCCTAGGATCTTCTCTCTCAACATCCATAGGCACCACACTACCTTGTGAAACAGGCAGAGGAAGATCAACATGTCTAGCAGGTTCACTATCAACATTATCTACCACAACATCATCTGCCACATCCCATTCAAGAAATTTCGCCACTTGTGACTCCACAACTTTAGTGCCACGTGTAGGACAATAGAACATATATCCCTTAGAATGGGCTGGGTATCCTATGAAGAATGAGCGAGTAGTTCTAGGTTTAGTTTTCTTTTCAAAAGGATTATAGATTCTAACATCAGCAGGACAACCCCAAACTCGAAAATGGTTTAAATTAGGTTTCCTACCAGTCCACAATTCAAAAGGTGTTTTGGGAACAGATTTACTGGGTACTCTGTTAAGAATATACAAGGCAGTCTTAATGGCTTCACCCCAAAGAGACTCAGGAAGGTTAGTTATACTCATCATGCTCCTCATCATATCTTTAAGGGTGCGATTACGCCTTTCAGCTACACCATTCTGTTCAGGACTACCAGGCATAGTATATTGGGCAACAATCCCACATTTTTGCAAGTATTTGGCAAATGGACCCATATGCTGCCCAGTTGTACCATGTTTGCCATAATACTCACCACCACGATCAGACTTAACAATCTTGATGACTTTCCCTAATTGTTTTTCTACTTCAATTTTAAAAACTTTAAACTTTTCAAGAGCATTAGATTTTTCATCAATCAAGTAAAGATAATCATAAAGAGAAAAATCATCAATAAAAGTAACAAAATATTTGTTACTACACAAAGTAGGTATAAGAGGTCCACTAATGTCAGTGTGCACAATTTGCAAAAGGTCAGAACTTCGAGTTGCCCCTTTCTTCTTAGTCTTAGTCATTTTCCCTCTAATGCAATCAACACATGTGTCTAAGTTTTCAAAATCAAGAGAAGGTAAAATGTTGTCTTTTATGAGTCTTCCAACTCTTTCATTAGAAATGTGACCTAATCTTTTATGCCACAACAAAAAAGACTTCTCTTTAATAAAAGGCCTTTTAGACACAATGTTTTCAACATTCATGTAACTATACTCATTAGTAGGAGATAAACTCAATTTGTAGAGACAATCAACAAGTTTAAAATTTCCAACAATATTTGAGTTTAAAATCAAATCAACATTTCCATTTCCAATGCCAAAATAGTATCCAACTTTGTCTAAAGCAGAAACAAAAATCAAATTTCTCCTAAAAGATGGAATATGAAAAACATAATCCAAAACAAGTTCAAAACTAGAACTCAAATTTAAACCTATGGTTCCTACATGCTTAACATCTACTTCAGCATTATTTCCAACTTTAAGCTTGGCCTCACTCTCACTTGGCTTCCGTTTGCTTTTGAATCCCTCATTGTTTATTCTTTTTCTCTAATCAAGATTTAAACCTGAGGCAATCGACCCTGACATGACCTTTCTTCTTACAAAAGAAGCACTTGACATCTTTCTTAATGGCAGCATTTGGACCTCTTATCCCTTTAGTCTGACCACTAGCCTGTTCCTTATCGTCCTTAACCTTATTAGGAGCATTAAACCTAATCTTTCCAGGTTTTCCAAGGTTCTTTCGGTAATGAGGTTTGGAATGGGTGGTAAGTAAGGCAATCTCATTTTTTTCTTTCTTGAGTTTTTCTTCCTCGGAAACACATTTGGCAATAAGGTCATTGACACTCCAGGTTTCATTCACAGCATTATAGGCAGTTTTGATTTGGGTGAGCTCATGAGGTAAAGCATTTAAGGCATGGTGAACAAGGAATTGGTCAGGGAGAGAAATTTGATGAGCGCCTAGTTTGGTTTGAATGTGGACCAATCTCATAATGAAATCTCTAACACCTCCTTCACTATTATACTTCATACTCGTCAGCTCACTCATAAGAGCCCTAGCCTCAAACTTATTGAATTATTCATACCTATTGCCTATAGCAGCATAAAGCTCCTTAGCATTTTCAATCTTTTCTAGACCACTCATCAGATGTTCAGCAACGGTTCTCCTAATGGCCTTTACACACATACAGTTTGCTCCCATTGAGCAAACAACTCCTTTTCAGCAGCAGTGCTTTGATCAGTGAGAGCTGCAGGCTTATCAACACGCAAGGCTATGTCTATCTCACTCATAACAAAAGCAAAATTTAAGTCCTTAGACCACCTCTTATAATTAGAGCCATTCAGAATCTCAACAGTAGCTTGATTTTTATTCACACCAAAAGTCACTAATTAAAACAAAAAACAATGCAACTTATTAGTTAATGGGCAAATATATTAAGCAACAATTCATAATGTGCCAATGAACAACCAAGAGCCCTGGTGTATCATCACAGACTCCCCTTTGGGCAGAGAATGTAACATACTAATAGGTACTCTTCATATAAAGCTAACATGAGATATTCCAATTTTGAATAGCTATCCCCTTTGGGCAGATAGAAATTCTAAACCAGTTTATCGCAATCATAATGCTTTATGTAATATACCAAATTGACTTACACAATAATCCCATTTGGGCAGACGATTGTATAAAACAATCAAGGTACAATCCTGTAGCCAATGAATGAGATAGTCTTCTATTAATATCAATAAGTGAGCCACTTTGGCAGCCAAACACTTATATCAACTAATAAAAGATTTTCTCAAACCAGAAAAAAATTAAATTTGCCCAATTACAAAATTGTATACTCTACTAAATGTATACAATAGACCATCCAATATGAGATACGGATACCAAATGTATCTCATGGTCTCTCAAAAAATTATATGTTACATTTAATCATAATGTCTTAATCCTCAACAAATTAATAATGCCAATTTCGAAAAATTCCAACAAGTCATGCATATATATTTTGACTTGAATTAAGATAATATATAAATGCCAAAATATTTCACAATAAATAAAAGTAATATAAATATGCACATATAACTTGTTTAAACCATAATCAACCAATCATAGTAATTAAATAATAATTACTAAAGGCGAATAAGAAATATAAAGGAAATAAATGGCAAATGAATCATGTGAAGATAAAAGAGCCAAAACCAAAAGCTTTGGCAAATGCCACTACGAGACAAGCTTTCACGTGTCAAAACAGCATGTTACCTGACATTGTCAATGGTCAAACTTTGATCGTTGACCAGCCAAATAAATAATCTTCTTCAACCTCCGATCAGGTCTAGCTCAACTCGTTAAATCAGTTTTTCGATCTCATTCGGGTCAATTTTATTTTCAACCAGTTTTAATAAATTTTTGACTATCGAAACTTCATGTAATCTCAATTTTGACATATTTATACAAAAACCATGTATCAAAATTTATTAAAACAGCAAGAATTGAAATAATAAGCAAGAAGTATTATGAGTTTTAAGCTAATTCACAAGCCGTATAAAATCTTGATTACCAGTCAAGAAGAAGTCAACTTTTATACGATCTAAACTTATTATTCGAACTAAATAAGACATAAATGATAAAAAGTATAGATCAATATTCATAAAGCAAGAAGGAAAAGAAAAAAATCCGACTGTCCAAAACTTAACCGAAATAATTTTGCCCAAAATTGATCTACTAAAAATAAAACAATAAATCTGATTTGGGTCCTAATATCACTTAAGACCTAGCTCTGAATACCACATGTAAGATATAAAATCTGAAATACCCAAGATCTTAAGCAAATATTAGAACACTAATATGATTCTATATAATATACATACCTGATTGGGCAGCCATGACAATTTAGCGGAAGCAAGTGTCTCCGATCAAGTTATAGTCTTCCTCTTCTTCTTCTTCAGATGGCAGATCTCAATGGGAAGAAACTGACGTTATGAAGAGAATAGGGGATCTTAGCCAACTATTTATATTAACCCTAATTATCCCAGTAGTAATCCTCCCTATAAAAGGCCTACTGGGCCAGGCCTACACAACTGCCATACCACACTAATTCAAAAGAGATGTGCAAAGCCCATATAATAAAGATCACTTATTAAAATTGGACCTTTATGGTTGTTTCTCACATGAACCAAATTACTAACCTATTTTAATAAACGACAAATGATCAATTAATAATAGCCCACAAAATAGAAAACTCTAACACATACATCTTCACAACTTCTTGATTAGTACAGAACTAGTCTCTATGGTGAGGTCCCAGACATAGCAAAGACCAATCGGAGATTGGTGTCCGTGAGGTGCGATACACATAAAGGGAAGGTAATTAGTATGCGGACTTTCTTATTAATTTTGCTCAACATTGTAGATAGAGACAATTGTACTAAATATACTTCCATTTGATCTTTTTTTATTGTTTGAGGATGATATTAATGGAGAATCTATCTTATGATTGTAAATCGTTGTTTGGCATCTTATGTATAAAAATAATAATAATGAAAACTAGAGGAATTAACAAATTAAAACATTTTTAATGTCGGGTTGGAGCGGATCAGCTGTTACCTCAAAATAAGTCGGGTTTACAAGCCTGGATATATTTACCACCTGAGTTTTAGCTCAAAATTTACCCAATGGTTGAAGATATCAGAAGTATGATGGGATTGTTTGATAACCGCAAGTTTCGATGGATTCACAGAAAAGCTAATAAAGCTACAAATTGGGTAACTCGGTCAAAAATGAAGATATGCCCTTAAAATTGGGTTAATCAACCCCCATTTTCAATGGTCTACATATTAAGGATGGACTTGCTGCTCCTAGGTTGTAATAGGATAAGAAGCTTGGACTTAGAGAGCTCACGTGGAGCTCACCTCTAAGTCTAGGTTTATAGAGTTTGGATGTTAGTACCTCACACATGAACTGAAGTCTATTGTAATATCTGCTTTTCACGAATGAAATATCTTCATTTGGCCAAAAAAAAAAATAAGTGGTCGTATATTATCATTTTTAATTTGTGGTCAATTGTCGGTGGACGCTTGTGTTTATAGCTATTGCACAAAATATAATTGAGCATATAACCAAAAAAAAAACAATTTATTTAAGCATTAATTAATTAGGATAACCCTTTTTTTCTTTTCGTCTTTAGGGTGGGTAGGAAGATCGAGATTTTTTTTTGGATTTAAAAAAAATGCCGGTTTAGGTGGATTAATAACATTTTACCTTGTATTATTTTCTTTTATTTCACCATTCTCTCTTTCTCTTATATATATATAGTTCTAGGTCTCGTTCTTTTTTTTTTCTTTTTTATTGTATATATATAGAAGCTTTTTAGTCGAGCCTAAATTTTTTTCTTTTCAATATTTACAGATAAAGACTTGGACTTATTCCTTGAATACTAAAAATTACTAGAAAATACCGTATATTATACCAAAGTTCCAAATCGATATGGAGATAAATTTTGAGTGATTGACCGTAGAGACAGCCACCAACATCTCTATGTTCTCTCTTCTGCTTCCTATGCTTTAGGTGTGAAATATTTTAGAGAGGTTACTCTTTGATTTGTAAATAAATTGTATTTGCAAGTTTACTACTATTATCTTAAAAAAAAAAAAGAAAAGAAAAGGAAGTCAATTAATTAGTGAGACAATTAACTATTTTTCTGACCAAAAACAAAACCTAACTATTTATCTTCTTTGTTTTATTCCTCCAACTTCAAAACGTTTCTCAGAGAACGTGAACAGCGTTTATTTCAAGTACTTTGATTCCTGACATAGTGAATTAGTGATGGCTAAAAAACCCAAAAAAAAAAAAATCTAAAAAAATCTAGAGATCTAGATGCATGTGGGCCGGTGTCTAAAAACTTACAAAAAAAAAAATTATAGGGATGGCAGTAAACTGGTCTATATAAGGAGAATAGAAGACCCAATTCTTCCATTGTTAATTAACAAGTGCAATTTGAAGCAAATTGTTCAAGTTCTTTCATCCCCTACTAATTTCATAAGCAAATAAAAGTTTGTTTGCTTGATCACCATGTCAGTTGCTTCACTAGCCTCATCAGCTATCAGAAGGTATAAATATGCACAATTGTTTCTCTCCATCTCCCTTTTCTCTCCATCTCCCTAAAGCATTTTACTTGCAGCAAACTAAGACCAGATTGCAAATCCTTGATTTACTGATCATATACATTTTCTTCTTCATTGCAGGCTAGAAGGGAAGGTTGCCATCATAACCGGCGGTGCTAGTGGCATTGGCGAGTGCACGGCAAGAATCTTCGCCAAACATGGTGCCAGAGTTCTCATTGCAGACATCAAAGATGACAGAGGCAAGTCTGTTAGCAAGGATATTGGCTCCGAATTCGCTTCCTTCGTTCATTGCGATGTGACCAAGGAAAAGGATGTCGAAAATGCTGTAAACACAGCGATTTCCCAACATGGAAAGCTGGACATAATGTACAATAACGCCGGCATGATCGAGCTCCCAAAACCAGACATACTTGACAACTCCGCCTCCGATTTCGAGCGAGTCCTTGAGGTGAACTTACTAGGTCCATTCTTGGGCACTAAACATGCTGCTCGAGTGATGAGAACGGCTGGTGGTGGAAGTATAATTACAACTGCTAGCATCTGTTCCACGGTGGGTGGAATTGCTTCCCACGCCTACACCAGCTCGAAGCACGGCGTGGTGGGGCTGATGAGGAATGCGGCAGTGGAGCTAGGAAAATACGGCATTCGTGTCAACTGCGTTTCGCCTTACGTCGTTGCGACTCCTCTAGCAAAGGACTTCTTCAAGCTAGATGATGATGGAGTTCATGGCATCTATGCTAATCTTAAAGGGGCGATTCTTGAACCGCAGGATGTGGCTGCGGCAGCTCTTTACTTGGCGAGTGATGAATCCAAGTATGTGAGTGGGCTTAATTTGATTATCGACGGAGGCTTCACCATCACAAATGCTGGCTTCTGTATGCTTGGGAAATCTGAATGAGCTTTAGTACTTTTGATCCTTGGAAGGGAAAGCTACGAATGAATATTGTATGAAATCAAATAAAATTTGGTCCAAAGCAAAGCCTATACTTGAGTAATGCAAGGATGAAAATGGTTTAAAAAAATGAACAAATAAGCCAAAATAAAATGGTTTCTTTTTATATTTAAAAGGATGCATGTCTTTTTCTTTTTCTTAAAAAAAATCAATTAAATGGTAAAAAATTAATTAATAAAAGGAAATTAAAAATCAATTAAATAGTAAAAAATTAATTAATGAAAGGAAATTTAACTATACCACTAGCGAGTGCATGCCCTTAATAATTATTGATTTACAAGATCATGATCCATATAGCTAGGGCTAGGAATTCCTTCTTTCTTATCTTAATTTCCTTGGAAATAAGAAGGAAAGGGACTTATTTGTGCTTGTAGTTCATTTGTAGTAACCAATCCAATTTATCCTCAATCTAATATAGATATTGTGTTTCATCTTGAAAGTAAATTAAAGGATAATAATAACTATATGATGGGAGACTCCTCAACCAAGTGAGAGTGACATGACAAAAGAAGCGAATCTTTTTAGAAAATAAAAAATAAAAATAACATTTTTTAGCATTATCATTGTAAACCCCCAAGTGAAACATAACCTTTTTATTGGAAAAAAAATAAAATTAAGTTGCAAAACATTAACTAATGATATTGACTTTACCATTGAAAATAAAAGAAACTAAGGCAGAGTGGTCAACCAAAAATTATCTCATAGAGTATACTTATAAATAGTAATTATTTAATAATTTAATTAATTAGTGAGATGTGTGTTGTTCTTTTGATCCTACTTGATACTTGTGTTTAAAATCACTTTGGGCACGTAGAATAATTTTATGACCAACATATAATAGCGTTAGTCTTATCTTATTTCAATTTTGTAAAAGATTTTATTTTATTTTTTTTTTGTTTTCACCATCTGATATTCGTAGCTTCACTCCTACTAATTCATATTCGAGTCGAGCAAGACCACAAAGACAGCAAAGCTCTCCCTTCCAAGTTTTTAAAACAGCTGCGTACCCAAAAACTCGAATTCGAGTCATTTGATTAAACTAGAACAACCCCCTACCAGCTGATCTACACCCTTGGGGGTAAAGATTTTAATTTTTGTGATAATGAAATTCTTAAAAGCATTAGAAAAATGTGGATTCATTGGACTTGTTTTAGAGACTTGGGTTTTGAATTGGGCTCTTCTTGGACCAAAGTCGACCTTATTTAAAAATCCAAAAAATCTGAGAAGCCCAAAAAGTATATATGAAAAATAACAAACAGATTAGATAAGAAGCCCAGCCCAATGGTTTATATAGCAGTATTTTCTAGCAGTGTGAAAATCAACGGAAACTTACTTCTACGAAACTTGACTGATTTTGCGCCATTAACACTTTAACAGTTGCTTTTGTTCTTTCTAATTCTCTATTTTTTTTTTTTTAAAAAAAGGGGGACAGAAATCAACTACAGAAAAAAGCCGGAAACCGAAACCTCCAGCAGAAGTTACTTAAAGCTCTCAAAAGAGAAACCCAAAATGTGTTGATCGATGATGAATTTTGGGTTTCTTCATCCACTTTGATCTGTAAGTTATTTTCCCCTTTCTCTTTTCCTTTTCTTTTTGTGTTTCCAATTCGGGTTTTTCAATTCTTTGCCTATTTTATTGACGATTATAAAATTAAGTTTTTGTTTTTTAGTTGTAAAGAAAATTCAGGAAACGAAGAAGTGCTAATTAGTGAGAAGTTCCTTTTTTTTTTTTTTTTATGAATACAGTTTGGGTTTCATGTAAATGTTAAATTTCAGTCCACTTTAAGCTAATGTCAATGCTGATAAGGCCAAGAACAATAGGGAAAGTTCTTTTCCTTGGGTTTTCCTTAATTTTTCTCGGCAACCAAGCAGAAAGTTAGGTTTTTTCAGCTGAGATTGACTGGTTAGAATTACTTTCGAGGTTATATTTAGGTATTAGGGTTTAGTTGATATGAAATTACTGCATTTGCATTATGAATGTTCATCTGAATTGTAGGGGCTTAAGAAGTGCAATAATTTTTTTTTTAATTGTGCACCACATGTTATATAAAGTTTTACATAAGGGGATTTTTATTGAACAAACTATAAAAATTTGAGCTTTCAGCATTGGTACTGTCTTTGACTTCATTGAAGAGTGCTCTTTGTTATTGTTTTAATGAATGTTAAATATGTTTCTTTTTGTTCGTTTTGATTTTGATTACAGGTTGCATAAGAGAGTTACATAACGATGTCAAGACCCATGTTACTTGTATTCCTATTGCTTATACTCATAATTACCTCCCAATTTGAGTGGAGACAACAACTTGTTGTTGATATTGACATGACTCCGAGCATAACACCGAAGCAGCAACAGATTTCTAGGAGGGAAGATGCTGTGAAAGAAAAGGTAACCAACGGTGTTTTCTTTTTTCAACTTTGAACTAAAATTTCAGCTTTGTCTGTTGTTCATGTAAAACAGTTGAATAATGAAAGTAGTTGCATGTTATCATATGTATGGGTAGCTAATATACCCTGTATTGTATACCTCATATTTCTCTCTTTTCCTTTGCTTTTCCTAACCAGCTTGCTAAGGTTTATTCTAGTATAAGGATCAGTTCATGTAATATAAAAACTTGTTATGCCCTTATTTAGCAATTACTTCTCTGTAACCTGTACTCCCCCCTTTCTTTGAGCTTGTATTTATTGTCAAGACTTATGTTTTTTGCAGAATGTAGCATAATTTCAGTATACATGACAGTGACTTTCATCTCTAACAAGATTTGTGTTGTCACTGCATTATTCAAGATCATATGATGTCCATTGAATCCTTGTTGCTTACTTTTATTCCGTATTAAAGAGCTTAGTTATCATAACGATTAAGCTTTTTGGACATGTTTAGAAAGAGTTAAACCAAGAACCTGTCAATGCTAACATCTTTTCCTCAGGCAAAACCTGATGGTATTCCTGATTACCACAAGAGGATTACTCATTGAAAAAGCCCTATCTTATAAAAACCCAAAATATTTGTCCCCAAAAGCTTCAATATTCAATTTGGCAGAACTTTATGCCTAGTGAACTTGTTTCTGTTTCTGTCAATAACGAAGCTTTTGCTTTTCTCCGTTGTCACATTGCTTGGCTAGTCTTAATTTCCTTTTTGACACTAATTGTAGTGTTCTAATCCAACTTATTCATATTTAGAAGGAACATTGGTATTTGAACCTCTGATAAGCCAAAAAGCAGGAACTAGGTGCTCAGAGCTATTTCCTTATGGAAGCAAATTATAATGAGGTTGTATTTTTTTCATGATTAATCTTCTCCCAGCCATTTAAATTCTGATTAACTTCTGGTTGAAATCTGTCACTCCTTGCAGATCATCTTATCACAAGAGAAGAACATTCAGAGACTTAATGAACTTGTACAGAGTCTTCAGCAGCAATTGTTGCAGTGCAAGGGCAACAACAAGACAACAAATGGCACTGTAAACCATTTGACCGAACATGTTATTGAGCTTGAGCGACAACAGATCCTGGAGGACTAGGCTAAGATGTCTCTAAACATGTTTGATGATTGCGGTGGATTTGAAGTTGTAAAATCCTTGTTTATCTATGTAAGTGTAAGTTTGAGGTTCCCTTGTAAGTTATATGGTTTCTTTGTCCTCTCATTCTCTTTTGAACAGAAGTAGTGAATGCACTATATAAATCATCCAGCATATGACTCATGGTAATGGCAAAGTGACTGTTGTTAATTGACTCCGCTCCTCTACACTAACCAATCTTATGACGATAATATATTGTATTAAAATTGTAGTCAGCACACTCTAACTGATTGAGAAGGATAAAATCTATAATGACTATGAGGTCATGTGTGATAGTTGGCTTCATATGGAGCCATATTAGATATTATAGGGTGTTCCTTATCTCTGTCTAATTAAGATTGAAACAACAGATACGTATACCACCCTCAAGACTTTATTAACTATTGATACGTAGTTGTAAGACTTTTGCTTCATTTCCTCCTTTTAATCAATTCATGTATCAGGGTTGCCTGCATGCTTCTGAAGGTTAAAAAGTCCATGCATGCACATAAAACTTTTATTGCTGGGATTGGTGTACCTTGCTTCCTGCCAGTACAGTAATTCCCTGTTAAATTTTTAGTTAGAAAATGAAAGGGAGAATAATTTGGATAAGATGTGGTTCCTGAAATTGAATTCTAAGCTTAACTCAACTTGTGTGATTGTCCTTATGCTAACTTGCCAAGATAAAGCTTCATAGAGAAAAATTCCTGCTTCTAATTTATTTGATCTAGTTGCATGCTACAGGATTCAAAAGTTGGCACTAAAATTCATTTCTCTTGTATGATTAGAGTATTTGATAGAAAACCAAAGCATTAGTTCTATCGCTTCTCACAAATTTTCTTCCTCTTGTAACAATTGGATACAAAGTAAGAGTACATGACCTTGATTTTTGTTGGCTTAGCAAATACTATATGGAGAATGCTCTCCGAAAATTCTCTCTTCTACCAGTGCTTCAAATTATACCCCAAGTGCTGTTCTGTCCCTATCGCATTCATGAAATTTTCTGGTCTCCCAAGGGCATCGGTCATGAGCATAGACTAAGCCTCTGGTCTCTGAGATGTTTTGTGGCCACGATAAACTGCTTCAGTGTACCATTTGTACGAGGCGTGACGCGGAAATTTTAAACTCCTGCATCTGCTGTGATTCAATTTCAACAGTCTTAGTACAGAACTTATTGCTCTCGGTTTCTTTTTAGGCTCTGTATTTGAGTAGGAACCGGCGGAGAAACATCATTGGTTAGTTATTTATGTAGTCTAGTACTAAACTTAATTGCTATGGTTTCATTGGCTCTTCGCCGGGACCGTCCTAAAAAGAAAAGACTGTGATTCCTCATCAGTTTCAACTTGGCCATTGATCAGGAAAGGTATGCATATACTTAATTACTATTTAAGTGGTGATGGTGATGTGAGGGAAGAATGCCTCAGATTCCACATAGAGTGGAGTGCAGCGGAGGAAGCTTTTTGATCGGCGAGGATACGGCCGGCCAACACTCTTGCTGTGACCACTTAGCAGCCTTTTTTTAAATAAAAATTTACGAGGCCACCCATTGTGTGGTATTAAATTTTTTATAGATGGAAGATCTTGTAAGGGATTTATGGCTATGTTTCGTTTTCCTCTGTTACACATTAGCTTTGGATTTTGTTGGAGCTCTGTTACACATTAGCTTTGGATTTTGTTGGAGCTCAAACCTAGGCTAATAATGCTAACTTCACACATTTGAGGTAAGAGTTAGAAATCTGCCTTAAGTTCAGCCCCTACCTAGGCTAATAATGCTAACTTCACACATTTGAGGTAAGAGTTAGAAATCTGCCTTAAGTTCAGCCCCTACAAGAAGAGGAGCATCCAATGAAACAAAACAGATTGCATCTTTCAATATAACCTAAGAACTGTTTCATCTTTGTTAAATTCCCATCTAAGCCTTGGCTGGCTTTGACTTCCTTCTCGGCGTTGTTGATCAATTGGAAACTGAGCATTTAAATTCCAAAACTGATTATTTCAACATAAACTTGTTTTAACGTAGGCATAAATTAAGATGGGTCAGTAGTTTTGATATTAAAATCTAATTAAAGTTTGTGAAATTCATAGTTTACAACAATGTTTTTATTGCATTAGGTTATAATATATTTTCTTGTACCAGAATTTCATTTCCACATTAATTTGAACCCAAATCCATATGCAAGATTTAAAGTCTTTAACCAATTTGCTCCGCTCCTGTATAAAATTAAAATATCCAAAATAAAAACGGAAGTTGGCTGAATAAATCATATAAAGTATATGGAGCTATCTAAATATTTATTCATACATGCTATAATTTCTCAGGATAAATTATAAAAGCTTGTCTTTATGAAAAAATTTTGATAATTTTTCTTTCATTTTATAATATTATCGCTTAAGCGTTCAAACTCATGACCTCCAAAATTAAAGTTTAAATCGTAGCCTTTTGAGTATCCTTTTAGAGACTCTTTTCAAACGTGTCGTAAATTTTTTTTTATTAATAGCTATGTGAATTTGATTGTTACGAGTATATTAATGACCCAATCGCTATTGTACAATCTTATTGATCGTATAACTTGTCACTTTGTTTTAGCTAAAATTTAATAAATTCACATGGAATTTACTTTTCTCTCCAATCTCCATATATTTATATTCAAATAGGGAGGCTTTGAACAAATAAATTGGAAAGCTATATCTCATGAGACAGCAACTCTCAACATGATCAAACTCTCTGCCAACTTAAAATTTATCTACGCATGCATTTTTGTGAAGAAAACAAACATTAAATGTTTTCTAAGTTAGATATTGACTTGCACTGTTTACAAAAATCATTTACTTCATTTAATTAAATTTAATTAAACGTAAATAGATAGGGGAAGCTTTTCACAACTTGGGTGCGAATTTGGTTTTCTTTGTAGTAAGCTTTCAATGTTTCAATTAAGCTTAGTCAATTTCAATAGGTGTGCATCTGTCTGGAAACCAACTCCAATTAACATTTATTTAAATCTATGTTGGTAAATTTCAATGTCCGAATTGAATTAGATATTTTTTTTAATATTAAAATAGTCTCTTGTTAATGTGAAATTATTATAGAGGCCGGATGTATCACGTCATCCATAAGCTCGACCGATTAAATTGTGACAACTTAAGGATTTTGATACATTTACTAAAACCCCACCACAATTATAGCCTAAATTTAAGGACCTACCATTTCAATTCTTCTTCTTTGTAACGTGGGGTTAAACCTTTGTCAAATTAGTGCCTTAGTTTTAGGAAATTTTTTAAGTTAGCACAAATTTATTGGTCGGATCTATGGATGACGTGATACATTCGACCTACCTAATAATTTCTCATTGTTAATAGATATGCATGCTATAAGTTATTGCTATAGGGGAAAACGAAATATTGGAAGCTACATTAATTAATTTAGAAAAAGTAGGTTTCAAAAGCAATTAACACGTCATATATTGGATAAGTTTTGAGAGCAATACAGATTTTTGTTTATAAATCCTCCAATACCCAATAGCTACATTTAGATTTCGACTAATTAAGAATCTCGAGTCATGTCAGATGCTAAACAAGGAGAAAGCTCTCCCAAGTTTTTTTTTTTTTATTCATAAGGCTCGAAATTGAAATTTTGTTATACTTAAGGGATATGAAAGCAATATTCTTTTATCCCCTGCCACTAAGATTTTTGTTCTTTAAACTATATGGTTGTTCAAAAAGAGACAAAAATTAGCATAGAAAATAAGATACCAAACAAGTGGGATAAAAGAATTTGAGGTAAGCATTTTTAGATAATAAAATCATTTTTTTTAATGTTTAGGATATGGGAAGATAGTTATTCGAAGTTCGAAGAGATATATCATTAACCAAATGCTTGTCTGCAATTAAAATGGTTAATATTTAAGTACTTAGTTGGTATCGGGATTCAAATGCTCCAATCTAAGTTCAATAAAATTCATCACGCTTTTGCGTGTATATGTTGTATCCTATGGGTTCGCAATTAAGAAGCGTGGTTATTAATTTTACGAAGAGCTTAATTACGTAACAATACAAGTTATTGGGATTATATTGTATATAAAAGATCGTTTGTTCAATTTGTAAGAATTTTTTCTTCTTCTATCATATTGGAATACTAATTAATGATTACGATAAGTTCAATTCATGAAATCGAAATTATATTATTATTATTATTATTACATATAAAAGAAAAAAATGATGTAATTATTATAAGTTATTAAATGTGTAGTTTGATGATTATATAAAAAAAAATAGTAAGCATGTAGTACACAAATTTTTTCAAGTACGAGGTGTAATATGTAAATGATGAGTTGTAGGCTTGTCGAACCTTGATCTGTTTCTGGGAAGAACTACAAATTTAATGTGTTATGAATTGTTAATTTGTTCCATTTTTGAAGAGCAACATGCTTAGTTGGTGGACCAGGTTTAGTGCAATTTTTTTTTTGGATAAGTAAAAAGTATGTTAAACCCATTAGTAAGACATGTTAGGTTTAGTGCAATTTGGTCTGTATTTAAATTTCAGTTCACTTTATGCTGATAAGGCCAAGAACAATGGGGGAAGTTTCTTTTCCTTGCGTTTTCCTTAATTTTTCTCCGCAACCAAGCAGATAGTTAGGTTTTTTTCAGCTTAGATTGACTGGTTAGAATTACTTTCGAGGTTATAATGTTTAGGTATTAGGGTTTAGTTGACATGAAATTACTGCATTTGCATTATGGATGTTCATCTGAATTTTTGGGGGCTTGAGAAGTGAAATAAATTTTTTTTAATCGCGCATCACATGTTATATAAAGTTTTACATAAGGGGATTTTTTATTGACCAAACTATAAAATTTTGAGCTTTCAGCATTGGTCCTGTCCTTTACTTCATTGGAGAGTGCTCTTTGTTATTGTTTTAATGAATGTTGCAGAAGAGAGCTACATAACGATGTCAAGGCACATGTTACTATTGTATGTTGAATAATTACTTCTCTGTAACCTATACTTCCCCCTTTCTTTGAGTTTGTATATATTTGTAGTCAAGATTTATGTTTTTGGAGAATGTAGCATAATTTCAGTATGCATGACATTGACTTTCATCTCTAACAAGATTTGTGTTGTCGTTGCATTATTCAAGATCATAAGTCCGTTGAATTCTTGTTGCTTACTTCTATACCGTATTAAAGGGCTTTGATATCATAACGATTAAGCTTTTTGGATATGTTTAGAAAGAGTTAAACCGGACCTGTCAATGCTAACATCTGTTCCTCGAGCAAAACCTGATGGTATTCCTGATTACCCAAGAGGATTACTCATATTGAATAGGCCCTATCTTAAAAAAACCCAAAATATTTGTCCCCGAAAGCTTCAATATTCAATTTGGCAGAAATTTATGCCTAGTGAGCTTGTCTGTTTCTGTCAATAATGAAGCTTTTGCCTTTCTCTGTTGTCACCTTGCTTGGCTAGTCTTAATTTCCTTTTTGACACTAATTGTAGTGTTCTAATCCAACTTATTCATATTTAGAAGGAACATTGGTATTTGAACCTCTCTCTGATAAGCCAAAAAGCAGGAACTAGGTGCTGAGAACACTTTCTTTATGGAAGCAAATTATGTGAGGTTGTATGTTTTTTCCAGGATTAATCTTCTCCCAGCCATTTAAATTCTGATTAACTTCTGGTTGACATCTGTCACTCCTTGCAGATAATCTTATCACAAGAGAAGAACATTCAGAGACTTAATAATGAACTTGTACAAAGTCTTCAGCAGCGACTGTTGCAGTGCAAGGGCAGTAACAAGACAACAAATGGCACCGTAAACCATTTGACCGAACATGTTATTGAGCTTGAGCGACAACAGATCCTGGAGGACTGGCTAAGATGTCTCTAAATGTGTTTGATTATTGCGGTGGATTTGAAGTTGTAAAATCCCATTTTATCTATGTAGAGTAAGTTTGAGGTTCCCTCGTAAGTTATATGGCTTCTTTGTCCGCTCAATCTCTTTTGAACAGAAGTAGTGAATGCACTATATAAATCATCCAGCATATATCTCATGATAATGGCAAAGTGACTGTTGTTAATTGACTCGGTTACTCTACACTAACCAATCTTATGACGATAATATATTGTATTAAAATTGTAGTCAGCACACTCTAACTGATTGAGAAGGATGAAACCTATAATGACTATGAGGTCATGTGTGATAGTTGGCTTCATATATGGACATATTATATAGTATAGGGCATTCCTTGTCGCTGTCTAATTAAGATTGAAACAACATATATGTATACCACCCTCAAGACTTCAGTAATGATTGATACGTAGTTGTAAGACTTTTGCTTCATGTGCTCCTTTTAATCAATTCATGTAGCAGGGTTGATTTATCATTCGGCCAATCTGAATAATATGTTAATTTCCCATTTTCCTGCGTGCTCTTAAAGATTAAAAATTCCGTACATGCTCATAAAAACTTTTATTATTGGTTTGGTGTACCTTGCTTCCTGCTAGTACAATAATTCCCTATTAAATTTGTAGTTAGAAAATGAAAGGGAGAAGAATTTGGATAAGAGATGTGGTTCCTGATCTTGAAATCTAAGCTTAACTTAAAATTTATGTGATTTTCGTGATGCTAATTTTGTCAAGATAAAGTTCCTTAGAGAAAAATTCTTGACAATGATGTAAACTCACTGGTGCTTGTGAATTTTTTAATCTATTTACATGCTACACGATCCGTAAGTTGGCACCAAAATTCGTTTCTTAGAGTATTTGATAGAAAACCAAAGCATCAGTTCTATTGCTTCTCACAAATTTTCTTCGTCTTGTAACAATTGGATTCAAAGTAAGAGTTGACTTTGATTTTTGCTGACTTGGCAAATAAATGGAGAATGCCAAATGCTTTCCGAAAATAATTGTCTCTTCCACCAGTGCTTCAAATTAAACCCCAAGTTCTGTTCTGTCCCTACTGCATTCAAGAATACATGCATTCATGTAATTTTTGGTACCAAGTGCATCGGAATATGAGCAAAAGACTAAGCCTTTGGTCTCTGAGACTTTTTGTGGCCACGATAATTAAATTGCTTTAGTGCACGTACCATATGTACGAGGCTTGAAGCAGAAATTTTAAAGAGTCTATTACAGAACTTATTACTCTCGGTTTCTTGTAGGCTCTGAATCTGAGTACGCAGGAACTGGAAGAGAAATATTATTGGTTAGTTTTATTAGGCCTAGTAGTACTAAACTTAATTGCTATGGTTTCATTGGCTCTTAGGAAATACTACGATTCGTCATCTGTTTCAATCTTGGCCATTGATCAGAAAAGGTATGCATATACTTAATTACTATTTAAGTGATGACGGTGATGTGAGGGAAGAATACCTCAGTAACCACATGGAGTGGAGTCAGTGGAGGAAGCTTTTTGATCGGGCGAGGATATGGCCGGCCAACACTCTGTGAGCACATAGCAGACTTTTTTTAAATGAAATTTACAAGGCCACAATGATCAATCTGCCAAACCCATTGTTTGGCATTAAATTTTTTGATCTTGTAAGAGATATATGGTTATGTTTCGTTTTCCTCTGTCACACCTTAATTAGCTCTGGATTTTGTTGGAGTTCAAACTTAATTAGCCTTATAATGCTAACTTCACATTTGAGATAAAGAGTTAGAAATCTGCCTTAAGTTCAGTCCCTACAAAAAGAGGAGCATCCAATGAAACGAAACAGATTGCATCATGCAATGTAATCTAAAAACTGTTTCATGTTTGTTAAATTCTCATCTAAGCCTTAATTGGCTGGCGTTAACTTCTTCTTGGTATTGTTGATCAACCGGAAACTGAGCACTTAAATTCCAAAATCGATTATTTCGACATAAACATGTTTTAATGCAGGCATAAATTAAGATGGGTCAGTAGTTTTGCTACTAAAATCTGATTAAAGTTTGTGAAATTCACAGTTTATAACAATGTTTTTATTGCATTAGGTAATTATATATTTTCTTGTACCAGAATTTCATTTCCACATTAATTTGAACACAAATCCTTGTTCAAGACTTCAACTAGTCTATTCCGTTCCAGAAAAAAAAAATTAAAATATCCAAAATAAAAACGGAAGTTAGCTGAATAAATCATGTAAAGTATATGGAGATATCTAAATATTTATTTATATATGTTATAATTTCTCAGGGTAAATTATAAAAGCTTTTCTTTATGAAAAAACTTTGATAATTTTCTTTGATCTTGTATAAATGTTATCGCTTAAACGGTCAAACTCGTGACCTTCAAAATTAAAGTTTAAATCGTAACTTTAAATAGCTGTGTATCGAAAAATCAAATTCCATTTAATTAGAGACTGTTTTCAAATGTGTATCCAAGTGTGAATTTGATAGATATAAATAGATTAACGACTCAATCGCCACTTGTAATAGCCTTTTGGTGGTATAACTTGTGACTTTTTGTCTTAGCTAAAATTTAATACATTCACATGGAATTTACTTTTCTCTCCATATATATATATATATATATATTTATATTCAAATATTCAAATAGGGAGGCTTTGAACAAATAAATTGGAAAGCTATATCTCATGACAGCAACTCTCAACAGATCAAATTTCTCTGCCTACTTAAAACTTATCTACGCTTGCATTTCTGTGAAGAGAACAAACATTAAATGTTTTCGAAGTTAGATATATCTTGACTTGCACTGTTTACAAAAATCATTAATTTCATTTAATTAAATTTAATTAAAGATAAATAGGTAGGGGGAAGCTTTTCACAACTTGGGTGCGAATTTGGCTTTCTTTGTAGTAAGCTTTGAATGTTTCAATTAAGCTTAGTCAATTTCAATAGGTTTGCATCTTTCCGGAAACCAACTCCAATTAACATTTATATAAATATATGTTGGTCATTTTCAGCGTCCGAATTGAATTAGATCAAAATTTATTTTTTATAGTGTTAAAATAGTCTATTGTTCATATATATGCATGCTATAAGTTATTGCTAGAGGTGAAAACGAAATATTGGAAGTTACACTAATTTAGAAAAAGGAATTGTTGAAAAGCAATTAACACCTCATCTATTGGATAAGTTTGGGAGCAATATATATTTTTTTTTATAAATCCTTTGATATCTAGCAGTCACATTTAAATTCCGACTAATTAGAAATCGAGTCACATTAGATACTAAACGAGGATAAAACTCTTTTAAATTTATTTTTTCTATTCACAAGGCTCGAAATAAAGGAATCTTACATAAAGAATATAAAATTAATATTTTTTATCCCCTCATACTAACATTTTGGGTAAATTATAAATTTAGTCACTTAACTTTTAAAGGGTTTCTGTTTTGGTTACTTAACTATAAAAACTTACGATTTGGTCACTTATCTTTGTAAACTTAATTATTTTAGTCACCCATGTCTTAAAAAATAATAATTTGATGATGTGGCAATGCCATATCACCCAATATGCCACATGGCACGATGATGTGGCCATGCCATATGGCATTTTGATGACATGGCATTGCCACATCATCATTCAAGTGACCTTTGAGATGTCGTGGCATGCCACATCACTATGCCACGTGGTATGTTGGATGAGGTGGCCATGCTACGTCATCAAATTATTATTTTCTAAGAATTGGGTGACCAAAAAATTGAATTTTACAAAGATAAGTGACCAAATCGTAAGTTTTTATAGTTAAATGACTAAAACAGAGAACATCTAAAAGTTAAGTGACCATTTAGGTAATTTACCCTAATATTTTTGTTCTCTATTCTATATGGTTGTTCAAATAGAGACAAGAATTAACATAGAAATTAGCATAGAAAATAAGATACCAAACAAGTAGGATAAAAGAATTTAAGGTAAGCATTTTTAGAAAATAAAGTCGTTTTTTTTTCAATGTTTATGACATGGGAAGATAGTTATTCGAAATTCGAACCCTACCATTTGAATAAAAGATGGTGCACACATATCCTTGACCAAATGCTTGTCTGCAATTAAAATGGTTAATATATTTAAGTACTTACTTGGCGGGATTCAAGGTGTTCCAAAGTGTATAAGTTCAATAAAATTCATTACACTTTTGCGTATATATTATCCAATGGGGTCGCAATAAAGAAGCGTGGTTATTATTATATAATAATACGAAGAGCTTAATTACGTAACAATATAAGTTATCGGGATTATATTGTATGTAAAGGGTTGTTTGTTCAATTTGTAACAATTTTTTCTTCTTCTATCGTATTGGAATACTAATTAATGATTACGATAGGTTCGATTCATGAAATCAAAATCATTATTATTATTACACGTAAAGAAAAAAATGATGTAAGTTATTAAGGACATTAAATGTGTAGTTTGATGATTATATTAAAAAAAATAGTAAGTATACAGCACACAAATTTGTTCAAGTATACAGGGTGTAATGTATAAATGGTAAGTTGTACGTAGGCTTGTCGAACCTTGATCTGTTCCTGGAAAAAACTACATATTTAATATGTTATGGATTGTTTGTTTCAGTTTTGAAGATAAACATGTTTAGTTGGTGGATCAGGTTTAGTGCAATTTGGTCTGTATTAATTCTGCTTTAAATCTCCATAACATATATAGTACTCCTTCTGTTTCTATTTATTTGACAGCAATAATTGAATCTCTTAGATTAAGAAAAACAGTTAATTTTAAAATTCTATACAAATTTTACTTTATTTTCCAAATTTATCCTTGTTATTTTCTTTTTCCCCTTGCCTCTTTCTAGTATTACATAGATGTTTCTCGAATTAAAAAGGTTAAAAGTGAAATAAGGGTAAACTTGAAAAAAAATAATTAATGCTTTATTGAAATTATAAATGGACAAATAAAAAGAAACATGATAAATGTTCAAATAAATAGGAACAGATTGAGTAACAAATAAATACTACTCCCTCTATTCCTATTTATTTGACCATTTCCCATGTTCCTTTTTATTTGCCCATTTATAGCTAGTTTCAATAAATTAAGTATTATTTTTTTTGTCAAGTTTACCCCCTCTTCCACTTTTAACTCTTTAAGTTGGAGTCTTGGAGAGGCATCTATTTAATACTAGTAAGAGGCAAGAGGTGAGAGAAATGATAAGATAAATTTGAAAAACAAAGTAAATTTATATAGAATTTTAAAATTAACTAATTTTTCTTAATCTATGAGATTCAGTTATTGTGATTAAATAAATAATAACGGAGGGAGTGATAAAAAAGAAACTCGGCGTCTCGTTTCCATTGGCGGGGCATGCATTTATAGATGCTGTATATTTAAACTTGCACCAATCGTTTCAATTGGCGGGGCATGCATTTATAGATGCTGTATATTTAAACTTGCACCAAAGGCATAGCATCTCAGTGTTAGTCCAAGATGCTACTATGTCTTTGGGGTCAAGATGGTTGGGTTCGAGAGGTGAGGTATGTTTTTAGAGGGGAAAACGAATGTGTAGATTTTCTCGTAAATTTGATGTAGTATTGTCATATTGGTATTATTGTTTTGAACAATCCTTCATTAGACCTCATTCCATTGTTAGAGAGAGATAAATATATCATACACACATAACCTAACGATTTAACCCATCATTCGACCTCTGTATAAAAAAAAACTTACAGTTCTTAAAATTACTCATTCTCAAAAAAAAAAAAGAATTATTCTAAAATATGATTTTAAAAAAATACCCAAGCATACAACTGATCATGATAAGGTGTGAAATTCAATTTCCACAGGAACGAAGACTGAATGAGTAGGGTAGAGTGTAAAGATGCATTAATTTTTTTCTTGATTTTACAAGTCAGAAGAAGTTATAGGTAGGTTTGGTAAATCAAATGCTCAATTGTGAAAATTATTGCATGAATTTAAACAAACTTCAATATGAAAAGAGGAAAAAAGGATAAAAAAGGAAGACTCAAAACTCTCCAAGTCTCCAACTATTCAAGTCAATATATATCTATTTATTGAATAATTCCTTCTGCACGCAGGTTAGGAATTGAAGACTGCCTTTTTTTTTTTCTATGAAGCCATTAAAGAAATTATTGATTCGGAACCCTCTTGGTCTCGGGCATGGGCATCATTTATAAATTTTAATGGTGGCCTCCGATTCTGTCTTTTTTTTTTTTCAATTATATTTTTTAAGCTATTAAGCTAGCAGCGATGAGAATTTAATAGATTTCACCTGACCAAGAATATTATTACTATAATATAAATATATATATATATATATATAATATTTAAAAAAAATGAGTGATTTATTTCTCAACAAATTGAAAATAAATGGGGTAAATATATTGGTTATATATAGTAAACACATTTACATATATACTAAGGGCCAAGATTGAAAGTAGATATATTTATTGGTCATGCAAAGTACATTAATTACATTGAAACCATATATATATATATATATGTATATATATATATATTTATATAGGCAAATGACCACATTGATTTTTAAATAAATGTTAAGGGAAAGAGATAGTTGTGAGACCTTATTGCACAAGGTTTGCATTAATAATTTTAACAAATAAATTAATTTTGGATAGCATATTGTAGCTCACAAGTATACGTAGTAAGAGTAAAAAGTAGAGTAAAAAGTACTAGTATCACTATTATTAGCCCCTCTCTGTCTTTCCATAAAGAATTGTCAGGTTTTCATATAATAGAAAAATCAGCACTAATTTCCACTAACTTGTTGGAATAGTAATATTAGACGAAGACGATATATATAGTGATAGTTGTGAACAAGAAGACCTCATGCAAAGTGAAGAACTTATTGCCTTTATGGATCCTAAAGGAGGAAGGTTTCGGTTTATGATAGTAAGAGTGGTTGAGTTCAAAGGGGGTTGATATAATATACTTGACAGAAAACAGAAAGAGTAAATATTAGTACCCCAAGCTCAAAAAACAAGTTGTTCTATTCCTTAATTATTTCCCCTTTATAACGAGACTTATATGCCTTCTAAAATTTGAGTACATATCGATTTGCTTGGATCTCTAAAAAAAAGTGAGAAAAAAGAACTTGTCTGTATATTTGGTTCACAAATGAATTTGTCGACTTTCTTATTTAGCCAAGATCAAGACAATATGAAATTAATTTGTAAAATTTTAGGTTTAATTAGTGGGAATATTTACATAATTTATTATTATTTTTTACAAACAATATGAAAGCAAATATATATATAGATATATATAATTTTTTAATTGAATTTTATCAAAGGTATCTCGCATCTTATTAATCTAAGAATAATCATTTCGGGTCAGAAACTTAATTAAAAGGTAAAATACTCTCAAGTCCCAACAAATGCACTTATGGGGAAATTTATATAATTTGAATATATCATTAACAATTTTAAAAGCAAACCCTATGCGAAATTAATCTAATATTAACTCAGACCAAATCTTGCCTCGGCCCTTTAGCATGGCAAGAACCTGGCCGGCGCCATGAATATATATTCATGTACTAAATGGACTTTTCCAATTCTTTTTTACCTTTTTTTTCCTTTTTTGGGAAAAATGGACTTTCTATTCGTACACTATTTTCCGAATACTAGTATTTAATATGCTTCAATTTGGGCTTTTCAGAAAAAAAAATGCTTCAATTTTGGTGGTAATTAATTGGTTATCTTTTTTTCAGTACATCTGTGATTATTGTGTATATGAGGCGCGCGATTATGAATTAATAATGTACCTATGTCTTCCAATAGTTATTTTAACGATTGTAGTATGATATTAACTACTCCATCATTTTCACAATATCTGTCACTTTTTTTAAAAAATTTTGTTCCATATTATCTATCATTTTAAGAATTTTAGATAGCATTAACTATCTTTTTCCAATTTTACTCTTCTCCTTCTCCAACTTCAAGTGCGAGACCACACTATCTTTCTTAATTAATGAAAGAGAGAGTGTTTGATATTTATGGGAATTAATAATTTTAATAAAAGGGTAAAGTTGTCATTTTATATTTTTTTTTCCTGGATATTAGGATTTTTATTACAAATCTTAATATCTGTACATAACCTTAAGACGACATATATTGTAGAAATGAGAGAGTCCGTACTGAAAAGGAAAAAAGGAGTCATTAATGATCAAAAAGGTACCTCAATTTAATTTTGAGAGGGGATGAAATTAAGCAAATGTTAATGAAGGGTGAGATTTGGGGCCTTAGAAAGAAGTAGTTATTATATGGGGTTAAATCTATTGCTAAATTGAGGACTAAATTTTAACAATTCTAAAATTTTATCAACTCAGAAATTTACCTATTATTAATAAAATTATACTCCATGAATGTCTTTAATTCTAGGATTTACCCTATATATCTCACTTTTTAAAATTATAGGTTAAATCTATTGTCAAATTATGGGCTAAATTTTAGCAATTATGTTAAATTTGTAAGATTCTATTGGTTGGTCCCATAAATGATATGGTAGAATGTACACATCTAATAATTTTTCCTTAGAAAGCAAGCACTTTTTCTCAAAGATAACATTCAGTGTGTGTTTGGATGGAACTTTGTAAGGAGGGATTTCTTTCTAATTCAAGTTTTGAAAAATCCAAATAATGAGATTCTTGTTTGTGTAATTTCAGAGAGAGATTTTTCAAAATCCATGACTTTTTAACATGGATTTTAAGATCTCTCAAAACATTCTTTCAAAATCCACTTAAATTGATTTTTTGTTTTTTCAAAATTCTCCACCTGAACAATTAATTATCCACATTAATTTAGTTTTCTTTTTTATTGTAACTTTTATATTTTTAATTTTAATGATAAAAACTTATTTCTAAAATGTATATTCTTATTTTTATGTTATTACTGATATTTTTGGCAAATTGACATCCATATTGCATATTTTTGTAGTTCTAATATCGGTTTTTTATTAATTAAGTTTTTAATTTTATTAAAAGTGATAAATACTAAAAATCTCATTTTAAAAATTCTACATTCAAAAAAAATAATTATAAATGTTATCTTTTTAAATTGATTCATTTTAAATGACATCATTTTAAAAGTCTGAAATATTTTGAAAGTATTCATCTAAACACACACTCAAAGAATTTAACATGGAGAAGACTAGTAGTTAATGGTTTGATGGTGGAGGAACAAGATTAAATAAAAAAAATTACTGCATTCGGAACCAAACTAAGTATTATTCGAAAATGATGTTATTTGAATCCCAAATTAATGCATCTAAATAATGGGATGGGTAAATTACAAATTTAGTCATTTAACTTTTAAAGAGTTTCTATTTTGGTTACTCAACTATAAAAATTAATAATTTAGTCACTTATCTTTGTAAAATTAATTATTTTGGTCACCTAAATCTTAAAAATAATAATTTGATGATGTGGTAATGCTACATCATGCAATATGCCACATGGCATGATGATGTGGCCATGCCATGTGGTGTGTTGATGACATGACATTGCCATGTCATCATTCAAGTGACCTTTGAGATGATGTGGCATGCCACCTCACTATGCCACGTGGCATGTTGGATGAGGTGGCCATGCCACGTCATCAAATTATTATTTTCTAAGATTTGGGTGATCAAAATATTGAATTTTACAAAGATAAATGACAAAATCTTAAGTTTTTATAGTCGAGTGACTAAAACAGAAAATATCTGAAAGTTAAGTGACCATCTATATAACATACCCTAATAAGATTGCCATTTGGCCAAAAAATAATAATAAGATTGCCACGCTTTAGCTAAAAACCTACTTCCTCTGTTTCTTATTATCTGACCCCAATAACCGAATATCTTCGATTAAGGAAGTTAGTTACATAACAAAATTTTATACAAATTTTATTTCACTTTCTAATTTTACCCTAACCATATTTCATCCTCTCTCCTCTTTATATAAGATAAGTTAGTTGGCTTAATATAAAATTATTACATTTAATGATTTTTATAATTTTAAAAAAGGATAAATTTGAAAATGAATAAATAGTAATACTTTATTAAAACCATAAAAAGATAAATAAAAAAAACATTAGATTAGAATTAAATAATAAAAACTTGAGAGAGTAATGAATTAAATGTGAAGACAATCAGTCAGTCATCATAAAAGGAAGCAAAACCTAAAAGATCTGTCGATGATGCGTACGGCCGACGCAAGCGCCGCTGCTTCGCTTGGTCTCGGTGGTGGGACGTGGCCTTCATCTATAGCCCAAAAGCCAAATTGACATGTTTATTACGTTTGAATTTTCTTTCTAAATTGAACAAAACTTTGAATTTTCAACCTCACGTTAAGAAGACGCTTGACAATGACCATTCATCAAAGTACAAACCCTATACATACATTATCTCTCTTTTTATTTTTATTTTTCCAAAGGCGAAATAAAAGTCTAAAAAATAGGTGCCAAAATCCACGGGCATTAATTTGCTTGAAGATTGGTGAGTGCATGCTTCCTCTTATTCAAGGAGTTGAGTTCTAATCTTTCCATTCTTAAAAATAAACAATAAAAAATAAAATAGAATCAAATCAAAATTAATCATATATTAACTTTTTTTTGTTTAACTAAGGGTATCTAAAGCCTTAACTCAAGACTAATCATTTACGAACTAAGAACATTAAAGGTAAAATCTTCCTAATAAATACATTTTTGGGAGATTAAACTTGTATCCTATTTCTATATATATATATATATATATTTGGGTTACACTATCCTCTCTATACTAAAATTCTCTCAAAGATTTCTCTTTTAAAAGATATATACTAACATTTCTCAACGTTTTCGAGACAAGGTCAAGAGGTGTGGTACCTTATAGGTATTGTTCATCCAAAATTATAGTATGCTTAATCAATGAAATAATTGAACAGAAATTAATGGGTAATTATTGCAATTAATCCTCATTTACTTTTTAATTGTTTTCTAAGCAAAATGACACTTATCTCCAACCCTTTGATAGGGCAAGAGATTTGATGTCAGCATACAATTTTAATTGGCATTATATCATACATTAATCTAGCAGTTGAAATTGATGTTGCAAAATCATAATGCCAAAGCAAAAAGCAGAGAAAAAATGTTAATAAGGTAGTTGAAATTCCATGCCTAAAATTCGGCAGCCACATAATATTTCATTAATAAAATGTTCAAAACAATGATACGCCACCTAAGTTTTTTTTTCTGGGTTATAATACGCCACCTAAGTTTAACCACCTTATATACCCCTTGCCTTTATTTGGACGAACCACAATGTATTAATTTTATCTTTAGCCCTTCACTTTACCACTTTCAATTACCAAACCTGCAGGATTAATGAGGCAGAGAGATTATCATCATCTAATTAATTTGGCTTTAATTAATCATTTATGAAGTAATTAATAAATTTGCGCACTCAGCTATAAGTTAGCTGACGACTCTACCGTGCAATATGTATATGCCTTAAGAAAAAAGGAAAAGAAATCCAGATAATGAACTTCTTTCTTTGCAACAATGGGAAATTTAAAACTGCAGTTAATTAATTAAAGATGTTTTTCAAAAATTCGTAGCCTCTAAATCATTTTTCTTTTTGGTACATAAGAGCCAATTAATTTGCTTTAGATCAGATCAAGTGGTCCTTCGCCACTCGACCCCTTGCAATAATCCCGAAAGAAGATTGTAAGGTTAATTTTGGTTATATCTCAAAGACTTCTCCATCCATAAGCTAATCCAATTCAATAACTACATTGCCAATTCAAGTAATTGCCAATATCTTGTTGATTTCTTACTAAGCAAAAAGTTTAAGATGAGACCCCAGAAATCAATTGTAGATAATAAATTTTTCTTTGTCACCCTTATCCAAAGTTATTATCTTTGGTCATTAATAAAGTAGAGTTTAAATATTCTAGAGTTTTGTTGATCAACTGACTGATGAACACACCAAACCCAACTAGCTAGAATTTAGTGATTTTTGAGGGAACTGTTGCATTTACTTTATTTTCTTGAGGAACTTTGCATCTATACTTGAAAGGTAAATTAGGAAATTTTACTTTCGAAAAAAAAGTACTATATATATATATATATATATATATGGTTTTTGTTTCTTTTTTGGTTTTGTCCTTATCGAAGATATTTTTACATCAAAATAGAAGTTATTAAAGCCTTTTGGCGGTTCTATCTTTTCCGGGTAAAATCCAATTTGACAACTACTATATTTTTCAAGGCAGACAGCCCGCAAACATCTAAGCAACAAAATTGCTGAATTTCCCAATTCCGCTAGCCTGGAACTTACAACTTATTATATACCATGTGATCTATTGGTACAAACAGGAAAATGGATCTCTTGCAACGCAAACCATAAAATTGTGGTATGGATGCATTAATTATAAGCATATTTGGAATTTGGACTCAAGAAACCCAGCTTGGGAAATTTGACTTTTAAACACGTTAACAACAGATTTGAGTAATTAACAATAACAAATTAAGGGGGAAATCAACAGATTAATACTATAATTAAGAATATCATAAAAGAATATTATCCTAAAAAAATGGATATTATAAAAGAAATCTTAAGATTTTCTTTTGGAATGAAATTTACTCAAACCAATTAACCCCTCCGGTACATCATTGAAGGCAGTATTTACAACAAAATGTTTCTCCCTTACCTACGAACATCTTGGGTTGGGCTTCTTTCTCTCTTCTCCTGCTGTTAATAATTATTAACCTATATAGCTAGTAGTATATAAGTCTCGTACTAGTACATATTTGAAGGCACCGGTTGTCACTACTCTTCAACCTCTTCATTATCTACTACTAGTAACTAGTAATATTGAATTCACCTTTGTTTTTCACTCTGAATTCTCCTTACCCTCCGCTCCTACCCATAATTAATTAACAATTAAAGAAAGAAAATCCCCTCTCTCTATCTCTCCCCCAGCCCCCACCCTGAAAATCATTGCATATATAATGGGTCTAAGCGGTCTAAATTCCATCTGCAGGAGAGAACTCAAAAGTCCCAAACTAGAAATTTGATGTTGTTATAGACTAGTTTCTAGGGAATAGCTAGAAAGCTTTATCCAACTACTTTTTCTTTTCTTTTCTTTCCTTTCTCTGATCCATACCATTTAACCTAGTATTTATCTTCTTCGAACCATCCTGGTAGCTTCCAATTCCCTTTAGCCTGATCTTCACCCTCAATTTATTGTATATATAGAAAGTTGAGGAGCTTCTTTGCCAAAAGGTGATAATTGGTTCGTGTTTGTTGATCAGTTTCTTTCCATTTCTTTTTTCTGCTTTTTAGCTAAGTACTGTTTTATCCATAATCTTGAATAAAGCTCAAACTCATCTTTTTGTTTTGATAACAATTATCAAACAGGTAGCTAGTGAATAATATAGTACTAAGGAGATAGAAAATATGAGTCGAAGAGCAAACAGTCCAAAGCTGGAATTGAAGCTGAATTTGTCGCCACCTAGGGCTAACAACGAACAAGTTGGATCGCCAAACACATCGGTGTCGTCGTCGGAGATGTCACCGGAAAGCTCGTGCGTGTCTTCGGAGCCTGAGGACTCGACGATGTCGGTGCAATACGCGAGCAGCCCTGAAGTCACTTCCATGGTGTTGGTGGGATGCCCTCGATGCCTAATGTATGTTATGCTATCGGAGGTGGATCCCAAATGCCCCAGATGCAAGAGCACCGTCTTACTTGATTTCCTCAGCGAAGAGAACGCCAAAAGGTCAAGGAACTGAAGAGCAACAAGAAGGAGAAACTAGCTGGCTAGAATTCTTCTTCTTGCTTTGCTTTCATGGAAGAAACAAGTACAGCTTACTTTCTCTAGAATAGGCTCTTTTTTTGTCCTCTTGTTTGTTTGTTTTCTTTTTTTTACTATTTGCCAGCTTTTTTTTTTTATTTGTTTGAATGTTTGAAGTTTTCTGCTAATATACACTATCTTTGTTTCTTTTCATATTTAGAATCTGACATATATGTCAGTCTGGTTGCCTGCATACCCGGTAAGAAGTTTTAAAAAGAAAAGAAACTAGAAAACATTTTCTGTTTTTATTTTCTAAAAAATATAAAGAAATTATCATATAAGATATGTGTTGTAAGGAAAAATGTATACATATTTTTGAAAATGAAAATGAAAATGGATTTAGAAATGAGATTGAAAAAAAATTGTTCTCAATGTTAGGTCTATTTTCATTTTCATTTTCTAAAACATACATACATTTTTATAAACTACACCTATCATATATAGTCATTTCTTTATATTTTTTAAAAAATAAAAACAGAAAATATTTTTATGTACCAAATATAACCTAAGTATCGTCAGTTTACACAATAATATCAGTTTACACATAACCTCTCATTCATTCTGCCTTAATTGGAGGATATATATATAGATCAGTTTCTTTTAACCCACACATTTACATATATATATATATATATATATAAGTGGTAGTTATTCTTAACGTTCAACCCAATGGTGAATGAAATAACTCTAGATTAATAGTAATTCTTAACTTTTAATCAAATTCTAACAATTGGGTAAATTTTTGTGTAGTAGCTGAGAGAAAAGGTAAAAACAGTTTGATGGTAAATTGGTAACTAGAGCAGGGCACAGTAGGATAGCAATAGCATTTTGCAAGCCATTGAATACAACTTTTTAAAATGTTACCCATGGTAAGATTAATTGGGCTTGGGCAGGGGAGAAAGTTACCATCAATTTCAATGCACCCAACTGTCGTCACTAGGGTAGTTGAACTACCTTCCTGTAATATATTGAAGGTGAATGTCAACCTTATTCAAGTTTGGATGGATCAGCTTCTCTTCCTGGGACAACCAGATTAAAAATATAGATTGGTCTTGTCATTTAAAGAATCGGTTTTGAACTTTGAAAAGGAAGATTTTGTTTTTTTAATCTAATAAATTTTATTCATACCCACCTGATGAGCTTCCTTATATAGCTTGAATTCTTCCATGTAATAACAATAATATTAAATGAATGAATTGTAGTATGCTAATTAATTAACGCATACCTTTCTCGACTTTTGACTAAGATCAAGTATAAAACTTTACTAACACACAAGAGCTAGACATCAAAAATATACAAGTTAATTAATAATGTATATATAGTTGACTAATTTTCAATTCATCTGGATGAAGATTACTTAAGGAGTGTTCTTAGAGTACCTTTATAGGCAGGACGAAAATAACAAAACAGTTAATTTTAAATTAGAATTACATAAATATCCTGTTCAAAGTCCATAATTTTCCTTTATCACACACGTTGCATTGATTTCGGATCATCTAATTAATTAACCACAACCTAAAACCCTAAAAAAGTAAAAAAAAAAAAAAAAATAATGAAAGACGATGGTACAATTTTTAATCTGGTTGAGATGATAATCATCTCTACGTAGTATATATATATACATCATATTTGAAGCAGTTAACATTTATAATTAACCATATAAGAGCAGAAGTGCAAAACCCAATTCGAAAATGAATGTAGAACACAAGAACTAGCAGTTTCCATGGCGGCCAAGTACGGGAGCTGGAAATTAAGAACCCAGCAGCCAGAAAATATATTTTCCACATTTACATATATATTGCATGTGTGCATTTATTATTCACATTAACTCTTCATATAAATATATGACAAGAAATGAAAACCTACAATTTTAAAAAGAAAAATACTTTTTGACCCTACAATACTTAACTGTCCTGACAACCCTCTTGATATGACTTTTTCTGATTTATCAAGTTTTTATAAGTATCACAAAAGTTTAACCTCTCATTTAATAAAGTTTAACCCCACATTAAAAAATTACTATATTTATAGGGTAAGTTACCTCTTCTTTACAAATATAATTGTAGGGTTTTAGAAAGAAAATTAAATGGGACCTACCACATCATGATGGTTATTGGAGGGATGGATTTAGGTGGGTCATGTAGCAAAATTCTTTTAAAAACGATAAACTTTATCTGTTTTCATATGCATGAAATAGGAAAAAAAACTTCATCTATATGCTAGAAATTAAAGGGGAAAAAAACTTATAAAAGTTATTCAAAAAATAATGATCAGCAAAATGTAATAAATTGAAAAAAAAAGAAAGAAGAAAGAATTACCAATGGTAAATATTTTCCATCCATTGCCAAGAAGCATAGATTATTTCCTTTCTTTTCTCTTTTTTTATAAATGGTAACTTAATTTTTTCTTACATATTATCTCACCATCCGCATGCAATTTAATTACTAGAAATTGTTTTCACATAATTTCGGCCTTCATCTAACATTATTGTCCTGTATCTTTTAGACAGACTATTATTGTACCGCAAAGTGAAAGAAGCTAAAAACACTACCGGGGCATTTGGTTCAATGTATCTTAGATTACCAGAGTTATGTGATTATCAGGTTATAACATAACATAGTGCATATTCTCAGAATGTGCACAATTTTTGTTTGGTTGAGATTCCTGGAATATAAGATTAACCTGTTTGGTTGGAGGGTATATGTTCTGTTAAAATAGATAGTTTACTATAATGCCCTCAACAGAACACTTAAAACTTATTTCTTATTTGTTCAATATTTTGTACAATTGTTGTAATTTTGTTAAGTTTAATAATTAAACATGACTAACATAAAAATTATTTAAGTAATAAACTTAGTAAAATATTGTATAATTAATTTAATGATTATATAAGTTAAGTTTAATTATGTTTTTAACAAACAAGAAATTATGCTTTTAGTTTAATTGAACTAACATATAATTATTAATTTAGTAATTATATAAGCTAAGTTTAATTATGTTTCTTAATCAAAATAAATTATGTTTAAAAAAACATTGTAATTTATCAATTACATAAGGTTATTAGGGTCCAAAAGGACAAATTATTAAGGGCAAACTAGAAAAAATTTTAAAATAACCTGGTTATCTTACATTACTTAAGAATTTGGAGGTTATCACATAATCTCGTTTTGAGGTTATTTGCTAACGTGGCAGTAATATGATATAACATTGGTTATCTCATTACCTCCAACCAAATAAGGGCATATAAGATAATAAAGGTCAGATAACCAAGGTTATCTTACATAATCCCTAACCAAACGACCCTACATGTGATGGAAAGAAACAACCATGGTTACAATATCCCCAGAGCTCAACATCAAAAAGCAACTCATTAGTCATCAGTAACATATACGAGAGCGTGCGTCCCTTTTTGCTGTGTGTAATTGTCCATGATCTATCTGATCTGATCTCTTTTCTGAATTTCCCACCACACATTTCGTTTTTTGATTCTTTCCGTCTACTGTGCATCTGGCATTCGTAGTTCTTCAAATTCTCCATCATTAATACTTCAGAAGTTTAAAATTTTCTGGTCAATTTTGTACTGGTTTCGTGCTTGTTTGGATTAAGAAGTCAGATGGATTCGGTTGGTTGTCCTAACAATATTTCTCTTTCGTTATTACTACTTGTTAATTAGTTTTTGTTGACTGATGTTTTCATTTACCTAATTTAATTAGTTTCCTTGGACTTGAATAATCAAACTTTCTGCTTTTTCCCCAAATCTTGTCCCGGTGTCGGTCGTACGTAAAGGGGCTTTTCATGCTGCCAAATTAATTGCTAAATGCCATATATAGATTGAATTGAAACACCAATAAGGGGAAAACAAAAGAAACAAAACCACTGCAAAGACCAATTATAGTTGATTTGAGGTCATTTTGATACCTAGACCATATGGTACCACCATATATGGGTCCTCACTCGTCACGTTCAAGTTGATCTAGAGACGAACAGTTCAAACTTATCAAATGGGGAGGGGGAAAATAAAATCTTATCGTATAACTAAAAAAACAATGAAAAAAAAAAAACAGAATAATGGTGACCAGACTATATAACAATTAATATAAACGCGTATTGTATTATCTTTAAATTTAATTTTTTATTATATATATAGACGTATCATCATCAAAGCCCTCAAAGTTTCATCTTGCTATTTCTCTTTTTGGGTCTGTAAAGTTGAACCCGACTCCCACGTGAATTGTAATAAGCAGTTTATGGATCCAAATTTTCTGAATGTTTACAACTTGCAAATGGCCTCTCTGCCGCTAATTAAGGGACACAGGGATCAGATTTTCCGCATTAATTTTGAACCCGTTGTATTCTCCAAGGATTTGGGTTGGAAAATTGATCGAGCCGGAATCGCGGAAAAGCTTTGTTTTCCTTCTCCCCACCTCTGTCTTAATCATAATTAGAACATCCATATTAACACGGTTAGACCATAAAATACGTTCGTAAATTGTAAGAAAACACTAGACAGTAGACATTCATACACGGCACATAGCATATGTGGAATTAATGAGAAATCTCTCTCCTACCTAGCCCGGCAGTATTAATTAATCAAGATGATGATGATCGATCCCACACGCTGATCAAATATTTAATAATCAAAGATATAGTAATTGAATATCGACGACAAACAAGTGAGAAGTGACCGTGACAAAACAGGCTAATTAAAGTTTAACAGAGCTCGATTGTGTACTACCGGGGCCGGTAGGAAGCTACGTTTCTCAAGCCTAAGGAATCGTTAGTAGTAGCTAGCCTTTCTCCCGAGTAGCTACATATTGCCAGTGCAAGTTGGGATAGTACGTACTCAATAACTATCGGGGCCACAACAATACGAAATGAGCCATTGCATCAATTAATTACACATGAAAGCATCAAATTTACCGAAGTTTGCTCCCTTTTCCAGTCATGTCCTGTCTTTTGCTGTTCTACAGTACTCTGTGATCTCTGGCAAATAGTAATGCATGTTCAGATAACCTAGAATTATTCATGTTTCAATTGTTTGTTCACTTCATTTTTATATAAATTTTAATAAAGTTGGTGAAAAAATAATAGATTTGATTTTTACTTTTAGTGTAGTGAGTTTTTGAATTTTATGTAAGATATATTATAGAAAATGGGTTAAGAGTAAATTTAAGAATTTAAATGTTTTTATTTTTTATTTTTATAAGAGAAATAAATTTAGACTATTTAAAAAAGAAAAATAGACACACAACAAGAAACAAGATGGATCAAAAAATCGGATTTTTAATTACTTGGATCTGTGATTTTAGTACAAAATTTCCTCAGGGATCGTCGGATCGGTAACACTTGAACAGTAAAAACAATTAACTATGCATCGGAAAGTTATGTATGTATAATAAAATAATCGTAAAATTAAACACAACGATGTAGGGGACTCGGGTCCCGGGACCACAACAAGGCCTAGAAGGAACATGCCAATCTGTAAATTTCATAAAGGAGTAAATGTCAAAAATGAAACACTATAACATTTATATGTACATGTGTGTGCATATATATATATATATATAATTTATTAAATTGCTTAATTTGTGTAAATAAAATCGTTGGAGAAAAACAAATGTAACGTAGATTTGAATTTAGGTATACCTTTGATGGGTGGGGTTTTTTCATTTTTTTCATTATTAATTAAAATTAAAAATTTCTTGGAGAGAATATCTGTTCATCATTTTGGTCTACGAAAAATTGGATAATAATTAATTAAATTCTTGTCGTTACCAGTGAGATCAAATAGTGGACAGAGGTTTGGATCAACACATGTCATTAATTATCTTAAAAATTAAATATGAGACAAAAACTTCAGAAAAGAAGTTGACGTTTCCATGACTCATAGCTTTGTCATATAAACTTCACCTTTTTTTTTCCTTTTTTAAATCCACTACTCTTTGGGCAAGAGAGAGGTGGCCTTTCATTATACAAGATGGAGTTTTTTTTTTTTTTCTTTTCTGAACAGTAAAGCAAGTCTTATTAATAAGAAGGAAATTATAACTAAACTATCAGGTAAGTGGATCTAAAAACACCCCAACTTGACGAAGGAATCAACAAGAAATTTTGCTTCTCTAAAACCGTAAACGTAAGAAACATTTCCAAAAGCAGACAAGAAATTCTGGAAGCGAAGCGATTGAACAGAGAATTATACTTCCATTTGGACTCAGCATGCATTACAAATCCACGAGATGGCAACCTTAGAATCACTTTCCAACAAAAGCTTTGGGGCAGGGAGAGCAACAGCTTCATGAATTAAAGAGAAGGCCACAATAGCACGAAGCTCAGCAAGATTTGAATTAGAAGCACCAATTTTCTTGGAGAACAAGAGAATCACATTGTCAGAAGAGTCGCGAATTGCTCCTCCAATGCCAGCAGGACCTGACTTACCCAAAACAGATCCGTGAACTGGAAAGAACTATAATACACGATGGAGTTAATGGGAGTGTTATTGGAAGAGCTATAATAAGGCTGCAAATTTAATTTATTTATACTAGTATATATAAGTATAGTAATTATTTGTCCATGCACATTGCTCCCCTCCCCTCGATTGCTGGCCATCTGTTCCTTAATTATGAAATCTATTCAATTAATGTGCCCGGCCGTTGACAAAGAGATGAGAAAAACCTAGTTCTGATAAGCTCAAACCCAATGTTATATGATTATTGCATTTTTCTCTGTTATACCTTGGCTGCATGTTTAGAGACTGTTATTATGGAATTAAGAATTCCACAATATTATATCAAATGTGGATGAGGCTGTTGGCAAAGTTATTGCATTTATGTTTTAATTAAACATATTATTCACGTAATTAGTTAATCTTATAAAGCCTTCAATATATGTATATATGTGTGTGTATATATATATATATATATATATATTTTACGACCAATTGTAATTTTTGCACCAGTATTAGGTTCAATATAAGAAGAGATATATGAATCCAACCATAAATTAAGAAGCCATTTTTTCTTTATATAAAAGGATTCAAGGTTCAACCAGCGCCGACTTTAATTAGCATAATAATTTCTTTATGCTCACTACCCCCACATTCTCAACTGCAAGACACAAATAAATGACCAATTTGCTCATATTTACGTCTCGGGAGGCAATATAGGAAGATTACAGCCCCAGCAGCCCTCAAAAGGAAAATGGTTGTCATTTTCTGTTGACTGAAAATCATCGAAACTTCATCATCAGGGAGACAATCGAGCTGTGATGATTCAACTTATCGGCTACTGATGAGTCAACTTATGCTTGCATATGAATGTGGTAAAGTTATACTTACTTTTCTTGTAGTGCAGCCTTTTTTATTCAGGAAGAGCCCAGCTTCATCATATCATGAAACTCCACTTGTTCTATATACATAGAAAAATAGAATAGAATAGTCAGCAGCCCACAAATTAAGGTTAGGTACATATATATAGGAATAGGAATGAAACTATCTGGGTCGAAGAAGTCCCTGATTGGATTTTACATGATGTAATTTGTGATCAGAACTCTGTTTTTCAATGAAAGGAGCAACTTAATATTTCCCTTAAAAAAAAAGAATAGGAAAGAAACAGCTTTTTTTTAACCCAAGTAATTAAAAAGTAAAAACTATTGGAGGGAAAGTCAAAGTCTGAAGCTATATATTCAAACTCTTGGATGATCACATCTTATCTAGGAGTTTATATTTAAAGTTGTTGTGTTTTGAATATACCCGATGTTAATATATATACTTAATGTCATATCAAAGGCAGATTGAGAGCCTTCCCTTCATATTTCATGTGTTGCTGCTTTTCTGATGCAACCTCCTTCTTGGACATCAGATAAATCAAGGCCAACTGCATCTCGTACCGTCCTCTTTCTAGATAGCAGTAACCCTTTTCCTCGTATTGTTAGCCGATTGCATATCGTACCGTCCTCTTTCTCGATAGCAGTAACTCTTTTCCATGTATTGTCTGCCGATTGCATCTAATAACGTCCTTTTTCTAGATGGCAGTAACTCTTTCGCTCGAACCGTCGACCTTTTCTCATTAATGAATCTGACATCTTGTGTGGCTGATTCGCACAAAACAAAGTCGAAAAATCTTTCCACATATAGCTAATGATTTCAATGAGATTATTTGCGGTGAGGTTAAGAAACGTCATGTATTCTTAACGTTGGATATTAATAGAATAAATAGAATCCTTAGATGTTAATAACTTATGATGGACTAGAAGAAGGACAACCGATTATAGAGGTAAAAAGGTAAAAATAAAGAAAAGGTAAAACGTCTTCATCAATTTTTTATTTAATATTTTTTATTAAAATTTTTCTCTTATCACATCACTATCCTGTCATATCAATTGTTTTGATTTTTTTATTACAAAAACTTTTGTTTTGTAAATTTGAGTATCTCTCATTTTTTTTTCCGTCGCTTCCCGCCATTCTATGTTCTTCTTTTGTTTTTTTTTTATTTCTTCATCTTTTGGTTTATTTCTATTACTTATTTTATTTTATAGTATATATTTATTATTTCTATATAGTATTGTTTTGGAAGGAAAATTATATATCCCCCTTTATAGTAGCATTAAAATTGAAATATAAACAAGATTAATCACTTGTTGTAATTTAAAATTTATTTAGTGGACTAATAATATTGAACTATTTTTATTTTAATTATGGGATGAGTTCTTATGACTTATAATGTAGTTCTCATTATTTAGTAATTTTCTTTGTATAAAAAATAAGTAAAAATTTTTTAACATATATATTTGAAGAAAAATTTTTCAATACATAATTAAAACTCTGATATGATAAATTTTAGAAAATTTTACAATTAATATGATAAATTAATAAACATGAAATACTCACTATTACACCAAAATACATTATATATAGGATTTACGTTGTTTTCATTTTTTTAATTTAAAAATTTCGCTTACCTATATTTGATTAATTCTTCATTAATTTATTTATACCTATAGACATTAATATAGTGCTTTGTACTTTTGGCCAAAAAATGTTTTTTATATAAAACTAAAATTTAAATGTCTAAGATCATAAGCTGATGTCTGAGGTCATTATTGTTGTAGTTAATATTTAACATTTATATATCATCATTATTTTATATTAGTTTTAAGTTATGTTTCATATTTGTATCTAATGGTACAATATTTCTTCTTTTATTAGCTTTATTTTAAAATCCTAATTCTTAAATTTATTTCTTCTTATGAGGGAAACTTTAATTAAATAGAAATATTAGTTTTATACATGTTTCCTTGAAAGTGTATATTACTAACTTAATATATGTGGATCTTAATCTTAGACATGTCATCTTCAAATGATCTAATCATTTATCTATATTCAATTAATTGATCATTAGTTCATACTTCATATTATTTATTAATGAATATGTATGGATTTTAATCTTATACATATAGTTTTTCAAGTTTATATTACTAATGTTTTGTACATGGATCTTAGTTCTATGTGTGTCTTATTCAAATTTAACCATTTACAAAATTATAATTCATTGATCATTAATTAATATTATTACTAATATAATGTGTATGAATCTTAATTATATATATATATATATATCTCCTTTAATGTTTATATTACTAACTTAGTGTACTTGGATCTTAGTCTTAAATATATCATCTTCAAATATAACTATTTCCCAATTTGCAATACATAGATCATTAGTTCATATTATTAATGAAAATTATATGGATCTTAATCTTATACATATATTCTTAAAAACTCATACTACTAATGTTGTTTATGAATCTTTGTTTATGAATCTTAATTTTATATGTCTTCTCCAAATTTAATAATTATCTATTTCCAATTCATTAATCATTACTTCATATCACTACTATAATGTTTATGGAAATTTAATCATTTTATTCGACTCAAATTCATTGTTCATTACTTAATTACTAATGTAAATATAATATATAACGTTTATGAACAATCTTTTATATTATAGTATATATGTCTTGTTCAAATCTATTCATTTGGATATTTTCCCATTTTCAACTCATTGGCCATTATTTCATTACTAATGTGATCTTAGTCTATTATGTTATATACTTTCTCTAGATCCAACAATTTATACTCCTAAATTCACTCTTGTAATTAGTGAATTAAATTGTTTTAAATAAGTCAAATTGTCAAAAAAATTCTAATAAAATTGTTTTAACCAATAAATACATGTCTTTGAATAAGATTAATGATAGAGATTAACTTCATGAATTTTAGAACATATTGTCCTCATTTAATACAATTTAAAATACAATTTAGAACTTCAAATTACATTAGGGTTTAAAAGAGTTTAGGGTTTCATTTAGGGTTTCAAGTTACATTAGAATTTAAGTGAAATATTTAGGGTTTTATTTAGGGTTTCAAGTTACGTCAAAGTTACATTAGAATTTAAGGAGACGGTTTTTTCTCACAAAAACGAAAAACAAATTGGAGAAAGCTTTCAGCCATCAACAAAACCTCCCAGATTGCTAAAAGAAGATTATCCCTCTTTTGCCTTGCCGCTCCTCACGCCGTCTACCCCTTCCCCGTCGACCGAGCTTACTTTGGCCGTCAGCCCCTTTTGTTTTCGCTTCTTTTCCTTCTCTTTTTCTTTTCTTCTGTTCTTCAATTCTACAATGTTTTCACCGTGACTCTCTTTTCATTCTCACACAAACCGTGCCTAAGAATCCCAATAACTCGGGCACTCCGACTATGGATTTACCTCTTTTAGCTCTCTCCAAGGTTTCAGGTCTTATTCTTCAAAAGCGAGCTCACAGAAAAGAAAGGAAACCCAAAACTCGGATGGCTATTGGACTCATATCTGGTGGTTTCAACTGTCAGATCATCCTACATTTTCTATATGTTGCTTTGTACACTCTAGATCACCACTTCACCGTTCAGATTAAGGAGACTCTTCACCAAATACCCGATCTAAAAATCAAAGAGAAAGCTAAAACTTCTACTTTTCTATTGCAATTTTTCTTTGTATTGTTTGTTTAGTGATGATTTTAAATATTTGCTGTTGTCATTTTTTTTTTGTCTTTGAGTGAGACTTTGAAAGAATGATCAAAAGGGGGTGATTTATGATGATAGCAAAGACTAAGAGTGGATATAGTGAGAAAGTTGGAGGAATAAGCTATGTTTTCTTCAAAGGTGACACTTTTCTCTGTGCATTCCCGATGGTTCTGTTTCTTGCTTTGTGTGTGAATTTTTGCTGTGATGTGATTATTGTATGCTGAAAAGTATGAGAAAAAAAATGGATTTATGGGTTCTATTTTGAGATGTATGATGATTTTTTTTTATTTGAGAAGCAATGGGCTTGGGTACTGGTTTCTTTTTGGTTTTTGGTTTTGAAGGGAAAATAGATATGATAATCAAATTGACGAAAGGGCAAGCATGAGATAGAGAGACTTTTTTAAATAATTTTTTGCTCTGTTGGTATTGTTGCTACTGAGTATCGCTTGTTGATCTCTGCATTTTTTTTGTGGGTCTTTGCTACCCTCCTCTAAAAATGGCCGTAAAACCCTTAGCAACTCTCTAATAAAATGGCCTTATTGTTTGTCTTTAAATTTTATCTGGATTCATTAACCATTATTTCAATATGAATTGAAGCAAATGTTACAGAGGAAAGAGTTGAGTGGAGCAATAGAGAAGGAGCAGGTAACCATATATATAAGATATATTGTAAGTTTAGATGTTATTAACTCTATTTAACCATTTGATTAACGCATAATGTTTTATCTGTAATATATGCTACCCGTTCCTTTTCTGACTCTGTTCTATGAACTTTCTGATATGCACCCAAATGAAATTTTCTATGTTTTTTCCCCTCTTTTTGCATGTTTGGTCGGATGGAAATGTTCATGACCTTCTTGACATGCCAACCAGATTGACGATATCTTATTTGTTGTTAGATGGTATGACTGGAAAACTTTATTCTAAGTGAACTTCTCAAACTATAGGGATGGATACTATGTTATCTGCTGGCATACCAAAGGGAAAACATGGTAAAATTGTTGTTTCATTTATCTCGTTGTACGTGTGTCATGTGTAGCCTAGTTACCTGCATGAATCAAAGAAGAAAGTGCTTCTTTGGCTTCCTCTTTTCCTATTTCTCCCATTTTAATTACTATATCTACTTCAAAGATTGGTATATGAATTATACCAAACTCTCTTGGGATGGTGATTTCTCAATTTGGATGTTGACTGATGGGATCAAATCTAAATGATTTGATTTCAAATTTCTTTGTTAATTAATTGTAATTAATAATTGGGAAGTTCCAATTTCTTTGTTTTCAGTTTTTTATAGGAGTATTATATATCTACTAATGAGATAGAAAATGATAGATTGTTCCAAGAGAATTGTTTAATAACATTTAATTTAATTAATTAAGAGAGGGATTAATCTTTTTCTCCCCACATTAATAATCTCTCTTTGTATGATAATATGATATATTGGAATGGAGCTATGCCATTTCCCTAGACGTTTTGCTCAGGGTTCAATTTAACCAAAAACAATATGATATATTATTTTTTCTTTAATGCATTTTGTCCGTGGATATTAGCTGTGAAGAATGTGGGACATGAATATTAATTAATATATAATTATTATAAGTATATTATCTTATTACCAAGTTTTTTTTTTTTCAAGGTAATCTTATTACCAAGTTAGTTAATATGAAATGTATGTATATCCCTGCACGTATGATAAAAAGGAAAATGCAATTGAATTGGTTAATTAAAGAGTAATTTTTAGGTTAACTAATTTGATTACTTGAGTTTTTATTTTGTTTCTTCTCTTTGTTTCTTTAGTGAGTGAGCGTATGCCTGGTGATGGGTGCTTTTTTTTTGTTTTGTTTTTTCATTTAGTACTACTAGTCCTATTACTCTGATGAAAACTGAGCCAAGGAGTGAGAAAGAGATGGTCAAGGAATTCAAATAATGACTCTCTCTCTCTCTCTCTCTCTCTCTCTCTCTCTCTCTCTCTCTCTCTCTCTCTCTCTCTCTCTCTCTCTCTCTCTCTCTCTCTCTCTTTATTGGGGGAGAGGAGGCCATGATGTTACCAAGGAATCATTTTGCTCCACAACAAGGAAAATGACGCTGGGCTCTTGGTTTCTTCCGGTCTCAATTGCTAGTATACGGATGGTATAGAACATAACTACAAAAGTGCCTTGAACGATAAATTTGACAAATAGTTCTTAACAAATTTATTGGCTGGGTGCCAAGTATGAAGTTGGGGTACAAACATGTCAAGTGTTAACCGTCTACTCACAAGCTTAGCCTTACGGTCTACGAATTTAATCTAAAGTCGATGAGTGTTGACACTCGAGATCGAGAGTTTGAACTTTGAACAAACATCTCCAATCAAGTGAGAGACTTTGAATTCACTTTTACTTGGTATTGTTAATTTATTACTATTACTATATTATGGCTAAGGTTAATACAATTAGAGAAACAGCAACATGGTAGTTCAAAATCCACAAATAAATGTTGCACCCTGACCAATCACGTAAAAGTAAAACAAGGGGGAAACAAAAAATTAACAAGTAATTTTCGATTATGTTGGATGAAAATTTCAAGGCTTTAAAAGCAGTTCAACTTCAACATTCCATCTAAAATACAAGAATGATGATATTCTTAATTTATTATTATTTATCATATAAAGCTGTAGCAAATGATCCTTGGCCTTTTTTTTGACAAAATTGAGCCTTGGCCTTTAATCTTGGGCATAGGCATAAAAACGAGTTTATGACAGCATCACAGATTGATAGTAACTTATTTAGACCGATGAAAAAGGATGAGGATAAACTTATTTGACAATTAATTAAACTCTTGTTCATGTATTTCACGTCTACTACTCTTAGCACCTTCTTTAATAAATGTTTGTATATTTCGGGCTTGACTTTTTCAAAGTTTCTCCACATACCTACAAACAAACATCTACCTTTGTTCTTTAAAAAAAAAAAAAAACACCTACCTTTGATGTAAAGCATTAATCACAAAATGTGTATATTACCCCCATCTAGTTCTTCCGTTTTGGAGAGGTCATCAATGAATAGCTTAATTTGTACAGCGTAAATCCTAATGAAATACTACTTACAAAACAAGAACAAGCTTTAGAAATCACAGAAGAGATTATGTTGACTTTACATAAGATAAATACGCACAGCAGGACCACGCCTTTTTCTGTCAAATGGGTACAAAGATAAAGCCCCAATGAGAGATGTGCATACAAGGCAGAGGAAAGATGACTAAGAGATCTGATAGAAGAAAAAAAAATTCAAAACTTCGACTCAAAAGAAAAAAAAAATTAGAATTGAGTCAGATAAGTGAGATGGAATGGGATTATGAAGAAAGAAAAACAAAAAAGATAAGAATAACAATAATAAAAATAAGGAAATGAAGGAAAGAGAAAATTGTGGTGCATCTATCTGGTACTTTATTTCTCTGTAATTGGTTGGAGGATGTGAGAAACAGAAAAAGGCCCATGAAGAACAGGAGGAAGAGTTAGCGTTGAACAAGTGATGAAGGATTTGGGAATAGAGAAGAGTAGGGTGTAAAGAGAGAGCGAGAGAGAGAGAGATCTATAGGAACCAAGTTGTTTTATTTGTTATAAAAAGAGAGAGTGCTGTCGTCGGAGGACAATTGAAGACATATCTATCCACCTATCTATTTTCCTTCTCTATATCTGGCTTATTACTTTAGCTTTCCATGTTTTTTCTTCCTCCAAAGAAAATAAATATTTTTCTCTCTTCATTTCTGGCCAAGCGAAATTCTCTGGTTCAATGTTTTTGAGAGCGGATTAAGTTTGTTGGGTAAGAATAAAATGGATAGTCCATCGATGAGTTACAAATGAAAAGATTGAAACTGAAAGGGAGATACTAAGAGAAAATGGGCGGACTGAAAAGTGAAACTAAAGAGAGGGAAATTTGTAAGCAGCAGAATAAAGAGAAAAAAAAAGAAAGAAGACTCGTTGGATTGACTACTATTTTTTATTGATGGTGTATTAATGGCAAGCTTAAAAGCAACATGCAACATTTACAAAAAGTAAAGTAAAAAATAAAGTAACTTTTCTCTCTCATTTTTTTTGAACCGGTATTTTCAGGTAAAGGTTTTAACTTATATTATATTAATTTTATCTAAGGGTTCTTATTTATCAATTTAGATCCAAAGGTCCAAATTAAAAGTAACCTTACTTTCACCTCATCAAAATTGGCCTTACCGTAGCAGCCACCCACATATATGATCTCTGATTGCGCATGAGGTGTCAAGGTAACTGATTTTTCACTAATGCACAAGCGTGCTTTATCACTTTTTGACTTTAGACAGTGTAGTTATATAGTCTTCCCAAATTCCTAGGTATTTCTATGGGAGAATCTGCTTCATAGGTTGAGATAAGTAGCTATGAATTATTGATCCCTATTCCCTCTCCCTGGTTGACAAATCTGTTAAGACTTTATTTCTGCAGAGTTTCTTACGTTCTAGATTTATTAGCTTAAAGCAAAATGCAAAAAATGATTTATTGATACTGAGGTAAACTTTAGAAGAATAAAAATCATCATAGTCCATTTATGGTTTCAAAATCAGTAAATTCTTTTCCTTTTTTCTGCAAATTGTAGGTATATAAATTTGTCAAAATTGGTAGAGATGTACCTTCAGCATAGTAAATCTATATCTCTTCCAACCAGCAAGTGAATTTCTTCTGATGATTGATGAGGTTGGTTTTCCTTCACAATCATGATTCTATAATGAAGTAATGATAACTAAAGCAAAGAGCTTCAAAATAGTTGAGTTTTTTTTTTTTTTGGTATATTTCTGACATGAAAGTTTCCAGGTTTACAAATAATTGGTTGAGACTACCAAATCAACTCCAAGAGCCAAAGAAGAAAAACAACAAGTTTTGTCTCTCTGTGCACTTTTGGAGTTCGGCACTTCTTCTGTGTCTTCTGCATTGGTTCAACATTTGGAGGGGTTTTTTTTTTCTTTTTTTGCACCGTGCAAATTCTATTCTTGTGATTTTTTTCTTTGGTTTGTATCTGCTTGAGTGTTTCAAGGATGTTAAGGATGTTTTCAGCTTATCTAAATAGAATTATAAATTGTTTATCCAAGTTGTTTTGTTTTCTAATTTTATTTTTAAATTTAAATGTCATAAAACTTTGTAAAATGTACATAGGTTTTGGCTACAGATTTGAGAAGCTGTTATAGGTTTTAGAAATGCATCCATTTAGGAAATTGTTGCAGATAACTAATGCAGTAAAAGCCTTTAAAAAGTGTTGCTATACTTTTTCATACACTAACTAAGGCTGCATAAGTGAAAATGCAGCCTTTAGTCAATAGATGCATTTATTTTACCTGTAGCTGTCATAGATTAAAAATGTTGCAGTGATTGAATAGGAAGTAAATGGGTAAAAAACTTGAAACTTACTAGGAATAAATGAAGGAGTAATTTGGGAGGTGAGATAGATGATCAAATCATCATATCTTTTAGGTTTTCACTATATGTCTTTTCAAGAATATATACATATACATATTCAGAATCTTGAAACTTCTTCTTGAGTCTCTAACATGTATATCAGTCTCTTCCTTTCGCTTCATTGTAATTGAAGACTTTCATTAGCTACAAATAAGTGATTCTTCGAAGACTTCCTTGAATGACTCATAAATCATAAAACAAAATCATCATAGTCCAAAGTTAATAGTCTTTGATCTACATAAATTGAGACAAAATAAAAAAAACCAAATCAAACTGACTCAAAAAACTTATTGATTAACTTGGATAAAACTAAAACTCAACTATCCAGACTCAGATTAAACTAGGACTCAACTACCAGATCAAAAATTTAGGATTTATTTTAACAAAACGTAAAGAAAAGGAAATATAAAATCAAGCATTTCCTTCTGTCTAACGATAAAAGTCAAGGAGGAGAAGAAAACAAAAAACTTGAAAGAAAACTTAAAAGAAGAGAGAGAGAAAAGGAGAGGGGAGCGGCTAGCCTTTACGGCACGTTTGGTTCGCGTGAATCCGCTTTTTCTTCCGGGTAAATTCCGTTTTCAACAGTATTCTCATGTTTGGTTCAAAAGTAAGGCCTGAATTGTAAATTCGGCTTCAGCTTTTATTCCGGGTGGTCCCGAAATTTTAATTCGGCACTCACCCTTCCGAATTGCAATTTCCTGCTTCAAGGAATTGAACTTTTTACTTTTTCTTCCAAAAGTATCCTCTCATTCGTCTTCTTCTGTCTAAATATCCAACTCTCTCAAATCCAAAATTCTCTCACAAAAACTCTCATCGTCTTCATTTTTTTTTGCCAGCCTTGTCTTCATCTAAAAATTCAATTTCTGTCTCCCATGTAAAACCTCATGACTTTTGCTCCTCCGATTTCTTTTTCCTTTTTTCGTTATTTGAAGACTCTCCTTTGCTCAAATCTATGGTGGTTTTTGCTCTTGTTTATAATAATTTTTTTTGAAAAAGATTCTTTTTTCGGTGAATTTAATTATGGGATTTTTTTCGTTTGATTAGAGAAATTATAGCTTTTCCTCATTGATTTTTTTTGGGTAAATTTCTTAAAAGATATTATATCTGTTAAATTTTGCGGGTTTAATTCAAAATTTTCATTTTTTTTTGTCATTGAATCTTTCTGATATTGGGTTACGGAAGATGGATATGGATGGTTTACTATATAATCTCCCATTTATTTGATTGTGCATTATATCTGCTGCAATTGATAAAACCAACTGAATTTGTAGGTTGAAGAAGAATCTTACGAATTATACAGTGTTGAAAGAAATGAAGAAGACAAAAATCAATATATTATTAAGTTTTTTAATTAAGGGTATTTTGGTCAATTTATTATTAATTAAATTCCTAAACCCTTCAATTAAACCCAACCAAACATAAGAATAACCTTTTCTTTTTTATTCAAATCCTATGAACCAAACTATTGAAAAGCCCATTCAATTCTATTTCAACTCAATTCAATTCCCAGTAATTTCAAATTCAATTCCGGCCTTATTCTTTCCATTGAATCAAACATGCCCCTAGCGAAGAACAGGAAGATATTGTTATAAGTATTTACTAGTACTACTTTAACATTATTAATCATTCCTTTATATAAATATATATATATATATATCTCTTCTTTTCCTTTTTTTTTGTTGATAATTAACTTGATTTATTTATATATTATGCCCTTATCCTTTTTTATTTGTTCATCTTTCCTTTTTTAGGAAGACTCAATTTGTTTATTTCCTTATCCAAATACAAACAAAAAAAAAACATTTAAAATTTTAAATTTATAATTAACTTTTTAACCTATCACATATTGCACAAAATTCAAAAAACTCTAACACCAAAGTTAAAGATAGAAACTTCGTATTCAACTTTCAACCGATGCTGCTCTCTAGGTTGAACGAACTCATAGCAGTTGAAAGTCTGATGCTATTTTTGTCTACAAACAACAATGAGGTGTTTTATTCAACTTCCAGTCAATCTTACATTCAAAAAGTTCTTCGAGATGCTTTGGAAACAAACTCAGAATACTGGATCCAATCTATTTGCAAAGAAAGAGCAGGAAAGCCAAATCAAAGAGTATATTGGCCTATTGGGTAGCAAGATCCAGTCAAACATGCACAATGCACATCTTCTTTTTATACTGACATGTTAGCATTGTTTGAACACCTGCTAGTTTTTCTTATATCTCTTGAAAAACCCCTATGTTTTTATGTTTGCCAGCCAGAATTGGTTTAATCCTCCATATTTCTAGTCTCCATAAAATTAACAAGAAAAGAAAGAAGAAAGTAACATTTGGAAACTGGACTGGAAACTCAAAACTATGTTGGAAATCACCGGTCAGAGATACCACTGGACTGGAGACGGACCCATGGGCAATGGACTTTCTATAAGTCCACTTCTAAACGCAAACACAGTGACAAAGACCCATTATATGCCGAACAAAATTATAGATTGGTTTCCTTTTGATCACTTAAAATGCTCATTGCTTAGCAAAAGGGTAATTGTGTGGCCCAAAACCTTTCCCAAAGTTGATATTTGGGCTTAGATTTGTTAGAAAATCACAAAGAAAGAGATACCACAATGAATATGGGCTCTCGAATGTTTAATATGGCCCGAGGCTTTTCTTCCAATTTGAAGCCCATCTATTTTTTGGTGCAAAAAGCCCATATATATTATATATATTGGATAAATTGGAATTTGGGTCGTTATCAACTTATCATTCACTTAAGAAAATTCTCTAATTAAAAGATAAAGAAAAGAAAAGAAAAGAAAGAGACTTCGGTAATCTTTAGAGTGTAGTGTGTTTGGAGAAGGAATTTCAAAATTTTTAAGATTTTCAAAAATATGACATTTAAAATTCATCAATTTAAAAAGATAGTATTTATATTTACTTTGTTAGGATGAAGAATTTTTTAAAATGAAATTTTTAATATTTATCATTTTTAATGAAATTAAAAACTTAATTAATAAAATATCAATATTAAAAGTACTAAAATATGCAATATGAGTGTCATTGGATTTGTAAAAATATTTAGATATCACTAATAACATAAAAAATTTAGAAATATTTTTTTATCATTAAAATTAAAAATATAAAAATTACATGAAAAAAAACTAAATTAATGTGGATAATTAAGTGTTTAGGTGGAAGAATTTGAGGAAAAAAAACTTATTTAGGTGGATTTTGAAGAAAGATTTAAATGGTTTTAAAATCAATATTAAGAAGTTATGTACTTAGGAAAAATATCTCCATTAATTTAAGCAAAAAAGTTTTTTTTTTTGGTTTAACTAAAGTATCTCCGAGCTTTTGGTCTAAAACTATTTTCTTTTGAGTCGGAGAAATTATTATATGTGTCAATCCCATCATGTCATTAATGGGATCAATTAATAGAATCCTATCAACTCAAAATAATTGCTAAAATTTATTAACTTCTAATTTAGTAATAGGTTTAGCCCCCTAATTTTAAGAAGTGGAATTTACAAGGTAAGTCTTAAAATTAAGAACATTAATGAGGGTAGGGTTTTAATAATTATAAATAAATTCTTGAGTTAGCAAAATTCTATTAATTAGTCCTATGACTAACGTGGTAGAATGGATTTATATAATAATCTCTTCTTGAGTCAAAAGCTTTAAAAGTAAAACCCTCTCAAGAAGAGCGTTTTCAAAAAAAAAAAATTCATTATTTAGTTTTTTCAAAATCTAGATTAAAAATAAAATCCTCTTTAAAAGATGCCATTGAAATACACACTTAATACTTAGATATATTAGTACACAATATTATATCTTTAATGTTATCAATACAAAAGGAATTAATCTTGATTCAAATAAGATTGGAAGATACCTTTGATTTAAAAAATGCTTAGATATATTAGTATACTGTACATGGTACGTATTTACCTACTTGGTTTTTAAAAATTTCTAGAAATCATCTTCATTAAAGTAAAACGAATACCCCTGTCAACCAACCATTGTTCAAAGTGTTGGGAATAGTACACTGGGTCTAGTTAAGTGATCTTGCTTGAATCTTGATCCACGTATTCTCCATTTCGTTTTTGTTTTCTTGGTTTGAAGGTCAGCGAGAAGAACGAGTCCAGGAAACCCAGTTTGGATATATATCATCATGGTTAAATATTTATCAATATAATTACGATGATTATTCTTGTCAAAGTTATTTAAAGACCGAGCCTTGACTTGTCAGATATCTATTCATTGTAGCAAATAACGCGCAAACGGCAAACTTGATAAGCTTCCGACCTTTTTCCTGAGTTTCATGATTGCATTTTTACAAGTGATAGTACTCAAGAAAATACTAATTTATATATTGTGGTATTTTAATCTTAATATTATATCGTCAAAAGATTTGCAGTCAGACAGCAGCTTTGAGGCTTCAAAACCTACTTATTGTAGTGATTACTACTATAATAACTAGTTTTGAACCCGTGCAACGCACGGGGCACATAAAACAATTATAATCTAAGTACTTTTAAAAATAGGTTTAAATTAAATTTAAACCGAATACTTTACTTATTATTGTAATAGTATATATTTAAGCCACTAATGATATGGTTTTTCAAATATTTTAAACGATGAATAAAATTTGTTAAGAGAATAATAAGAATGAAATCAGTGATAAAAATAATTGATTTAAGAAATCAACAATTTCATTACAAATTGTCCAAAACTTCACGATAAACAATGTTTCTTGTGTACGCTTCATGTCCATTTTTTGACCCTTCAACCAATATCTTCAAACCCTGTCGAGAAGTCACTCTTGAGACAGCCACATACAATTGTCCGTGAGTAAACACAGGTCTAGGAAGATAAACACCTACATGGTTAAAAGTCTGTCCTTGACTTTTGTTGATGGTCATGGCAAAACACATCTTCAATGGGAATTGTCTGCGCATCAAAACGAAAGGCCATTTTGTATCTGTTGGAGACATTACAATACGATGAATAAAAACCCGTTTACCAACATGATTGCCAGTGACAACTTCAGCTTCAATTATCCTCGTACCAAGCCTTCTAATTATCAAGCGTGTACCATTGCAAAGCCCTTCTGCCTGATTTATGTTTCGGAGAAGAATGACAGGGGCACCAACTTTCAGACGCAACTCATGATTGGGAATGCCTGAAAACCTTAGAGTGTTCAATAATTCCGTTGGGAATAAACTGGAAAGGTCATCAACTGAGCCTGACTCAGGAGATATCTTATCAAGACTTAAGTAGACTCTAGATTCTCCTTCAAGTTTGGATAAGATGTAGTCATTCACCTTGTCAACATCTTCATTGGTGGGTGATAAAATCGCCCTATCTCGTAAATAAGCAGGATCACTATAGTTTATGACGAAGTCTGGATAAGTCCAAGAAATGATCTGGCCAATTGCATCTTCATTGGAAGATAAAAGAATGTCATTTGGAATTTCAATCAGATCCGGATCATCAACTAATTCCGATGCCATGCAGGGTACCTTCCCGTCTCCAAGATCCAAAACCCATTTACTAAATTGAGACATCGCTTGAACAGCCATTGAATCCATCTGGGGGTCTCTAAGTCTCATGTTGATGTTGAGCTTATAAACTTTACAGTGGTCCCAGAGAATGGACTTGCTAAGGGAAGCAGCAACCACATCCTCTCTTCCTCCTCGTGGTACAACTGGTAATATCTGCCTGAAATCACCACCCAGTACAACTGTCTTTCCTCCAAAGGGTTTTGTTGCCGAATCCCTTATTCTGAAGCGTAAGATATCTCGTAAGCTACGATCTAATGATTCAAAAGCATTACGATGTGCCATCGGAGCTTCATCCCATATAATAAGGCTCGCTTTGCATATCAATTCAGCAAGTTGTGTTCCTTGTTTGATATCACAGCATGTGCATTCATCTAACTGAAGAGGAAGCTTGAACCTTGAATGGGCGGTTCGACCACCAGGTAGCAAAAGTGCAGCTATTCCAGAAGACGCTACAGCTAAAACAATTTTCCCTTCGGAACGTAACCGAGCAAGTATTGTTTTCCACAGATAAGTCTTCCCTGTACCTCCACTACCATAAACAAAAAAGAAACCACCATTCTCACCATACACTGCATCTAAAATTACATTGTAGACAACTTTCTGATCATGATTAAGCCCTGCAAACAAACCACGATGTTCTTCTTTCAATGAATCTCGATCATAACTGAGCTCATCCATAATCAATGTGTTTCGAGTGACATTGATCAAGCTTATATCTGGAAAAGGCAGCGAGGTGAACTCCCGCAACGATCGACCACTTCCATTCATGATTTTCTCTATTTCATACAGAGCATGTGTCTGAAGCTGTTCCGGAGTTAACTGAAGGTCTTGGTTTCCAAAGTAACGCCTTTCCCGATACAAAATGTCTTCTGATAAGATTTCCCAATTTTTATCCCACAAACTGTATTGGTTCGTGACCTCACAGAATAGTATTATTGAGACAAAAAGTTGTCTAAGTTGATGTCCAGATGCCCATTGTGATGCCTCACGTATAGCTTCATGCCACTCATCATCATTATCCAATAATCCCAAAGCATGGCAAGCCTATTTGAAAGTTGGGTATATAACCCCATCAACAGTTCGTATATCTTCAAAACAGGTTGGTCCTTTAATAATATTAAGTAATAGTCGGAGATAATACCTTTCACCTGAAGCAGGATGTGCGTAGTAAATCCTTCCTATTGCCTTTTTTCCTTGTCGAAAACGCCATGTCTTAGATGGTTGGTCCCATGTCCACTGTGTTGGAAACTCGGCGTATGTTAAATTCCTAGCCTCTGCATATTTTTTGTTTGTTTCCATCCATTCCGTGAATTTTGTTTTCTCCACATGAAGTCGATTCACCACCTCATCCAAGGAATCATGATCCCTGAAAATAACACTGTGCTCACCAGGAAGATGGAAGGACAATCTTTCAACGGCAGGGGTACGATATTGGATGTCGAACATGAAAATTCTCCAACATGCTTCTGATGCTGATACATATCGACAATCCAGATATTTCTTAACCTCATCAACTTCTGAGATTGTTACTAAGCCAGCTTCACCACCATCAGTAACATTCTCTTGTACTGTCACCGTCGCTCTATCATGACCCTTATTGATGTACTTAAAGAGATACTTGATTGAGCGACCTTGGTTACAATACTCGACATTAATATGAGCATCATATTTAACAACCAAGTCAATGTTGTGAGGAACTACCCACCGATTGTCTAGTTCTATGCCATTTTTCAAAGCAGTTCTACCATCATCTCTCCGCCTATACACTGGGAAGCCGTCTTCGTTCACCGAGGTTTGCGATCTAAACTGCTTGGGATAGTGCTTCGTGCACTTGTCGCTTTCCATACATGGGGAATTCTTATTGTAAGAACCGCATGGGCCATGTAGCATGTATTGGACAACTGCCTTGTATCCAATTGGGTCGGTTCGCTCATCCGTCAATTCTGCAGAAATGATTTCATCAACGGAAAATGGCTCACGACGCTTGTCTTCTGGTCTAAGGAATAACAGTATATGTGCATGCGGCAATCCCCTTTTTTGAAACTCAACTGTGTAGATTGCTGACAAATAGGGTAAGTAAAACTGTTAATAAAGACCAACACACCGTTTAACTGATAAAAATGTTAATATAGAATGGTAAATATATTATTGTTAAATGAATATAACAATTGAAAATCATAATGGTTAGTGAACATACCAGCAGTAACCTCCCCAAAATGTTTTCCTATACGTAAATCTTTCATTAGTTCATCCAATTTGATTTTGAATACTCGAGCAACAATATCTGGCCTATCTTTTGGCTTCTGTCCTGGAATGATGGCCAAGAATTTTTGTATCTCGACCCACTTAGGGTTGCAAGTGAATGTCAGAAATATGTCAGGTGTTCCAAAACATCTACAAATGGCCATAGCATCCTGGTAGTATTGCACCATATATCGTGGACTACCAACATGAGTGGAAGGGAGAACAAATCGTCGTCCAAGAGATGCTGGTGTCGTGTCTCCTCTGACTATAGCGTCTTTCAATCCACAATACAGTTCTGCTCGAAGCACTTTTTGATTATTTCTTATCCATCCAAGTCTTTCATCTTCCAATGCTGTCCAACTATCTACAATAAACTGCTGGAACAGTCGACCTCCACGAATCAAAGTTTCACCCTCTCCACGTCGTTGCTGCAATCGAAAGGCCACAGTGTCCCGGAAGGTTACAAATTTTCTTTTCTTTTGAGTACCGCGACTGGTTGATGGTTCACGGGAAAGGTCATACATGACATCTTCACGAAAAAAATCTTCCCCGTAGGGGAACAATATTGGGTACTGCATGGCCATGAAACTTGGATGTCGTTCTGTAATTCTTCTAAGACCGACTCCATACTGATCAACAATTACATCTCTATCACCAGATGACTGACTTCCATCACCAACAATAATCGCAGCAACTTCCGATGCTGTAGGCATATTATATTGTGCACCATTCCTGTGACGTTTACCAAGAAGTCTTATTTTTACTGGTCGAAAATCTTCTTCCTTGAATCTATCTCTAGCCATTCTGAAGACCTTTACCAAAGGGTTGTGCTCATCAAACATACAAATTAGTGCTTGGACTACAAACTGGTTAAGGCCGTGTTCACTATTTCTAGAAGACATAGCATGCAATCGATTTGAGACCTCATTTTCAGTATCATATATATATAGTTGTAAAAACTTCGGCGGTCGACCTTCTGCTGGTAATAAAGAACCAATCTTGTGATGATTGAGACCATTAACACGATACACGTAAGGACCATGACTATTATTAATTGTATTGTCTACCGTGCCCCCGGTTGAAGTGAATGCAAACATAGAGTTGTACACTCGAATATTCTGTTGAAATAGTTTTGAGCGTGAGCCTCCGTTATAGTCCATCAAATCATTTAGAATATGAGGAGCCTTTTTCAAAAAAGGCAACTTCACCAACCCTTTTTTACAACATAAGCTGAATTTCGGAAGCCTCGGTCTTTTAGATTTATCTGACCGTTCTTCATACCACATAATTGCCCCACAATGTTCACATTCATGAGTTGGATTTCCAAAATCCCATGGTTCATAAATGGTTCCTAAAGGATAAAACATTTTGTTCTTTACAATTAAGGAATTTGGAAGTAGATTATAAAGTAAATAAATGTGAATCACAAACTTTCACTGATTTTGACAATTTTATCACATACTTACTTTTGTGTGTCGTTTGGGTATTTGGCCGTATAATGGGTTGCAAATCAATATCATTTTGCATATATTCTGAAAAGTGCATTAATAGTTTAAGTTAAAATTAAAGATCAAACCATGCGGTAAAATAATTTTTAAAAATTGCAAATTGTACCTTCAGATGCATCGTCTTCGAATAAACGCCTTGCCAAAGAATTTTCAGTAAAGGCACTTGTGCTGCTAATACCTATAGAAGAATGTATCAAATTATTATTAAAATTTGACGGTCCTTGTAGAAACGAAATTGGGAAACGTTCATTCCGCATTGTTGGGTTAATGATGATGCTTTGTGGGGAGGACACATAATTCAAACCTTCACAGGAAGAAATTTTTTTTAATTTAAAATTTTGGCTTGATGATAAATAAAATTTTAATAGTTAATTGATAAGATGAAATACCTTGTAATGTCCTGCTTGACATAGAAGTATTGCTAATCATATTACTCAAGTTAATTTGTGCAGTCGAACGTGCAGAAGTTGAACAGATAAAATCACTTGCCAAGATGGACGATCTTTGAACATGTGTGAGTAAGCTTTGTTCATTTGCAGTACTCGCATTAATAAGCACACTTTGTGGTGATTGCCCATGGTTTCGATCTTCACATGTTAAAGATATAAAATTGACTAATTTTAGATAAATAATATGTTAAAAATATTGAGATTACTTTTTGTAGAGATCAAACATAATTTAAACTTGGCAAAAAAAGTAGTTAACTGATGAGATGTATTACCTTGAGATTGGCTTATTGACCTAGAAGAATCGCCAAAATTTGCAAAGTTAGATGATCTTTGAATAGGCATGAGTGGGGTTCGTTGATTTGGATAGCTTCTATTAGAATTGACTGTTTCTGGTGATGGCACATAATTTGGACCTGTACATATAATATAAAAAATTAAATGAGACAATTTTAAAAGGAATAACACTTTTAAAATACTAAAAGATAAGTACTCAATGTCTAACCTTCAAGTACAAATATGGTTGTAGAAGTATTGCGAGCTATATTACTCGAACTCCTTTGTGTTGCATAACTTGAACTGAGAAATCCATTTCCAAGATTGGACATTCGTTGCACAGGCGTAAGGGGACTTTGTTGATTTGGCGAGGAAGCATAATTTGGATGATTGTTTTCATTATTTTGTGTACATGCCCGAAGACTTTTTGAAACTCTTTTTTGTGATAAAACTTCCTTTCTCTTTTGTCTATTAATTCTTCCATCCATATTCTACATGAAATTGGTAAATGAAAACATTTATATATTACATTTATATATTGCATTGAGATATAGAAATCATATTAAGAAATATGAACAAATCTTAGCAAAAGATTAGGAAGCACTAACCACTGCACTATCAATTACTCAAGTGCTGGGTACCTACTTGGTGTTTCATCAATATTGATCTGTTATTATCTAAATGAAACTCAATTGATTTGAGCATAAGAGCTCAAATGTTCCAATTTCTAATGTTTCAAAAAAAAATTAAAAACAATATCAATATCTCGAAATATAATATTTTTCTTAAGTTACTCAATAATTTTACAAATTGAATGCTTAACATGCCTAAATGTAAGAGTAGTAATATTCGCGCAAAATGGGAGTAAGTGTGGTTACAACTTTTATTACCGATGGAATCAATGGTAATAATTCCACAGCGCCCCAACTACTGTAACTTGAGAAAAATATTTTCAAGTAGTGGAAAATATTATTAATATTCATTTGACTTGGCAAATCAAAACTCTAGAATTAAGAGTAAAATTAAAACTAAAATTAAGCCATTAGGCAAGGACTTAATATTAGCGTTGTCAATAACAAATTATTTGATTTAATCTAATTTAATTAAAACTGTTATTAAAAAAACGTGTGCTTATGACTAAATAGTAGTAAAGTTCTCTAGGTGAAACAATTATTTGGTGTCTATGACTGTTATACAATGATGATGGCGATAATTTTGGATTCTTTCTCACTGTAATGATAATGGCTATAAATTTTTTCATTCGATTGTATCATTTTTTAGTTCTTTGGGATGTATAATGCCAGTTTTCTATTTTCTGTTCCATGTACCTTCAAGATGTTTTCTATTTTCTGTTCCATGTATCTGCTTGTTTTCTTATATTCATAAATAAAACAAAAAAAATTCTGTTCTTTTTTCTAACTTTTCCCTATTTTCTTGAACATCTAATGTGTTGGAGAATTATATAAAAAATGATTTTAATAGAAGATTAGCCTAGCAATGCAAAAAAGTTCATCAGAAAATTATCTATGAATATAAGAAAACATACCTGATGAGTTAGGATTTTCTCCTAAGCAACACCGTTTGTAAGGAGCGGTAAAAGAACGTCGAAAGAAAAAAACAAAAAGAGAAAGCAAGAGTGAAAGAGTAAAGAGGAAGAAGTCATTTTCTTCTGGTGTTCCAAGCAGAGAAGATTAGGCTACTTGTATCAAAATAAATAAAAAAAAGGTATCTCTTAAATTCCAGGACGATTATTTGTTATTAAACTAAATAAGAAAGTTTATATTTAATGCGTGAATCAATCATTAAATGATTGATTGATTTGATTTTATCATTTGTATTATATATATATATATGAACTTTCTTATTTGACTTTAAATCCTTAATTACCTCATATTTGACCTTAAATCCCTAATTACCTCATAACTTGATATATTTGACCTTAAATAATATTATATTTAAATGTGAATAATAACTAAGTTCAGTGTGATTTTATTTAAATTAATTTAAAAACTCCTGATTTTTGTTCAGTGCAAACTCTTGATTTTTTTCTGCGTTGGAGAAGTGTCTCGAGCGTGCTCGTGATGAGGTAATTAGGGATCAATGCACGGGTTAAATTGCCTCCTTAAAACCCGCCGCCGAAGGCCGGTGCCCAGTAATCAGCACCATTATCACTTCCAACTTGTTGTGTGCAAGATACAGGAACCAAGCACAGCCCTCTACTCCTTAAGTCCTTTGGTTTATCTTGGTTATCCTATTAATTATATTATTAAAAGAACAAACATTAGTTAGATAATGAAAATTAGGTAAAGGGAAAACAGCTTGAGGGTGATGATTATCATAGCTCTACATGTATATGTGAACGGATAATGGTGGTCTTTGAAAGGTTTACTCTTCATTAGTTTTTATATTTTATTTTTAAAATAAAGTTAAAATAATTATAGCAGTAATGATGAGGGGGGATAATGATGATGATTATAAATAATGTTGTGTATAAATCGAACAATTAGTCAAATGAGTGAGAGGGAAAGTGTGTCATATCAAGAGAAAGGATTCCTGGTTAAGGAGCCTGATCTCCCTTAGCTTTTTTTCTGGTAGGTGTCATTTGATTAACAGCTAATTTTTTTAAAATGAGAGAAAATAGAAAAGGGAAAGGGGAAAAGCATTACTGTTCTATCTTCAACTCTTTTGATCTTTTCCTTTTCTGTCTTATTTTACTAATCTTATTATGCAGTTCCAAATTATGCTTTTGATTAACTTTTATTCACTTAAAAGTGTGTGTTTAAAGCTGAGAACCTTTTTATAGTTTTTTCTTGCATAGAAGCAATATGCAGTAGCACCTTCCTCAAATGCACCATCAGTTAATCTCTGTGAGTGCTGAGTGTCTAAGTCATCTATGACATATCCCTTTTGCAAATTATCGGCATTTTCAAAGCAACTGAAGAATTTCAAGGCAGATGGTGATCCTTTCACCGGGGAGTTGTTCCAAATCTTTCAAGTACTTTTAAGCTACTATTTTAGAGTTGTAAATGACTATTGTAGCCCCTTTTTTAGGAAACCAATTTCTTACAGATATGGATATCATTTGATTTTTTTTATATTGATACAATTTTGCTAAACAAATTTTAAATTGGAGAATGAACAAAACATAAGTTTGTAAACGTAAATAAATATAAATGAAAGTGAATTTTAAATTAAACCCAAGTATAGTTTAAAATTAGAGTGAAGTGTTCATTTCTTTATTATTACTAACTCTACCACTCATCTGGGTTACCTACGCAAGTAAGTTTGGAAGTTCTTACTTCAATGCCAGTTATCTATCATAAAAACAGGCAACATTTGTAGAGGAGTCGAATGGCACAAAGGTTTGAGAAATTGCTAGATGTTAGCAAGGGGAACAAAAAAAGTATTTGAAAAATTATAAATGAAACTATTAAATAGAAATTTCAAATGTTCAAATATAAATAAAAAGGACCTGATTGTTCAAAAATTCAAAAAGTTCCAATTTTACTCTCTTGTGCAAATTTTCTTCATTGGAGATTCCTCTGGAGCTTGTTCTGATGGCATTGGAGATTCTTCAGGAACTTGTTCTGATAACCTATGTGCATTTGATTCTTCAACAATTCTTTTTCCCTTTGAAGATTCCCGTGGAGCTTGTTTTGGTGAAATTGGAGTTTCTTTAGCAGCTAGTCCTGATGACATTGCAATTTCTTCAGGAGCTTGTTCTAATGTCATATGTGCATTTGATTCTTCAACAATTCCTTTTCCCTTCGAACCAAATTTAGAAGATTGTGCTAATGAACAATGTGAATTTGCCCCTTCACTAATTCCTTCCCCTTGTGTTGCACTTATTTTTGTAGCTGAGGTATTTGACTCAGACAATCGAATAGAATTAATGGATAAGAGAGCAATCTGTAAAAGTAATTATATAGTGAATAATGGGAATTTTAAAAGTCAGATTTTGCAATTTGATAAACATAAACATATATACCTGTTTCAATAAGTGTTGTGCCTCAAGTTTAGGTTCAAAGCGATACATCTTGTTCACAGTCAGTTTTTTGCTTCCATGGTCAAAGTTGTATTTTGTTGGTTTAGTTTCAAACACAACAATCTGACCAATGAGACCTTCAAATATCTCTTGGATAATGTCATCGCCATTTTCCTATATAGAAATTGTAAAATTTAAGTTGGAAGCAAAAAAGGTTTCATTGATTCACATTTAAATTGTAAAAGACTAATGTACAAATATTATATTAAGGTAATACCTGAAGAGAAATTCTGTATAGATCTTCCACAGGGTTATTTACAAATTGGTATGCTTCAGTATTGAAAAGGACAAATATTGCACAACCATAACCATCATAAGCCTCAACATTAAGCTTATACCTATCATTATAAAGTTATTGAACATATCAATTTAAAATTTAAAAAAACTTTATTTGTAGTAGAAATTATTATTTGAATCATTTAATTGGAATGAAAAAAAAAAAAAAAAACACACACACACACACATACGCAAACTCTCACACACTAATCATATACCTTGGGATTGGATATGGGACATCAATATTGCATGCACCACATCGGAAAGTATCACCATTTGCAGTTACCTTTCTATTGCAAGAACACGACATATAATACCAACCAAAAGTGGTATCGATTTTCATGCATGTCACTCTAGCAGTGAAAGACTTGGCCTACGGTAAAACAATTTAAGTCAAAGCTAATTGGTTAAAAAAAATTAAATTGAGATATACTTAAAAATACAACTGAATTATAATATGAAAGTACCTTGTTAAGAGGATCAATGATACTGGATTTAATGTCTGGAAGATGTGTCCTATTTTTAAACATTGCAACCTCTTCTGGAAGGACCTTCTTTGGGGTGCGATAAATTTCCACCTTAGAAGCAGCTTCAGGTAACCTATAATTTGTATTAAAAATTTAATACAGATTATGAAACATGAACGGATTCATCTAAAGCTAATTAGATTCGTAACATACCTTTGCAATATGTTGGACACCTCAGGTATATCTATATTTATCAATATTTTAGTCGCGCTTGTAGATGATAAAGTGTATGCATCTAGGAGGTATAACAAAATTTTTACATTAAAATTCAATTTGTGAATTTTTGTATAATTAAATAAGATTACATTAATTTATAATATGAAAAATACCTTTATATTTTTTAATTGAATTAGAAGTGACAACAACAATGACCGGGTGCATCATCGAGATATAGATATCATCTTTCAATTCATTTGCAACTTCATTCCACAATGTAATCTCTAACAGTTGACCATTGATATATTAAAAAATTAAATGTTAAATTTTAAATATAATCAAATAATATAATCTCAAAATAATAGAAGGCATTAAATAAAATTAAAAGAAATAATAAGTTTAGTATAATCACCTTTCATTTTCAAGTTGTATCGTCCTCCTTTGCCTATTCGAACCATTTGATAGAAAGGTAGTAATAGGACTACACCTTTTTAACCTCCCAACAACATCTTCAAATCAAAGCAACTATATATAAAATATGTAAATCTAAAAAACTACATTTTATTTAAAAAAATGAATAATAAATATTACCAATTAAATACTTGTTGTCGTCATATTGATCTTTTATCCGATCGAACATGACAAAATCAAATTTATATTTTGGAAAAGTGTTGTCTTCTTCAGGGAGTGGAGTAAGCTCGGTCCTATAGTTGAACGAAACCATAAAATGTTCCCGTACAACACGATATATTCCTTCATAGGTTTTGACTTGCACATTTTTTATCAAAAAAATTGAGCCTTCCTTCAAGAGTTGCTCGTATGTTGGCAACAAACCTTGGAATATCATAGCATGCATGTGGTTGCCCTACAATGATGAGTTCAAATTGTTTTAAATGGTTTTGAAGAATAAAAACTTTTCAAATACTATATATAACTAAAAGAAGTAAATGAATATAAGGTTCCAAACCTGTTCGTCAAGAATAACCATGCCTTTACCAATCAGGTCTCCAGTTTTAAAATTGACAGCATTCCACATTCTTGTAATTCGCACTTTTAATTTCCATTGAGTTTTGACGGGAGAGATTTGGTTCAAGAAATGGACTCCTTGCATTTTTAACGATATCAAGTGTTTAAGTACCTATATATAAAGAAAGAAATAAGTGGAAAGTAATATGGAATGATATAAGGCGTAGCTAAATGCAAGTAAAGACAAACCATTTATTTACTGGAAAAGTATCTAAACACAAACCATCAACACTCTAAACGTTACCAGACATAAAGCTTAAAGTATTTAACCAAAATTCAGAATGATAAGGCAGAGTTGACAAATTGTTGGGACAACAATTTAGCTATCTTCGGAGTTCCAACTCTGTATTTGCCATCCAGTAAGGCCTTGCAACCACCTGGTTAACTAAGGACAGAATTTCTATTGTTCTTCTTTTACATTCCCGGAAGCATTTGTTTTATCATCGTCACCAATTTACTAAAAACTTGGTTGTTACAGAGTTGGTGCTAATTAAAGATTTTTCTGTACTCTAAAATTTTAATCCGTAACCTTGTTTTCTTTTTTAGCAACAAAAAATTTGCTATCTTAGAATCTAACAGAAAAAGATAATTCACTCAAACTACATGCATAAAGAAATTATATATCTAGCTGGGCTCCTCTAAAGTGAAAAATCTAATGTAGACTTTTGGTGGTGGGGTATTTTCTCTTTGGTGGTTTGTTGAATTAAAAAAAAAAGTGAAGGGAAATCCTGGAACCCCAACACCAATGAACTGAGATTGAACGTACAATAATAACACTATACTGTTGATAGAATACTTACGTAACTTTAGAAGAGTGGAGGCTTGAGCTGGAGCCGTAAAAGTGGTCAGTAAACCCTAAAAGAGAAAACGTATTTATAATGAGAGCCGTATAACATACCCTAACTTAAATATACATCATATATGTATATTTATAAGGAACATAAATTATAGTAATTAATAGTAGAAAATTGGTTGGGCCAATTAAAAAATTATAAATAATAAATTCAACGCACAGATTCCCTCATTAATTCGGCCAACTATTGGGTGGACCAATTCAACGCACAGATTGCATCCAATTTGTGGGTAATTTCCCTCATTAATTCCCCATATTCCGCTCAAATTTATGGGGTTCCAGATATGACCAATTCAACGCACGGGGATGTATTTGATGCCAGCATCAGCCGTTTGTTTCCAGATGGATGACCTGAGATCAGATGCAACCTTTTGCAAATCCTCCGCACTGCTCTTCTTGTCCCAGAAAGATTCCACAGCAAACTTAAGCTCTCTCTTGGGTCCCATACGGGGATATCCAACAATGTGGGAGGCCATTTTCTGAATTAAACAACAGAACAGAAAAATATTCAGCCTTATTATATAAAACTATATATGATAGATAACCTTTTATGTTCTATATTCCGGAATTGAAACTCATGCGGGGATATTCCAAAGCAAATACCTAAGCTTTTGCTTAAAATATTATATTGGAAACACGTAAATATGGATCCCCTGGGAATTAGTAATTAATGTGCCGACAATTAGTAATTAATGTCTATGTTTATATGGGTCGGTTGACTACTCTACGTTTTTATATTTAATTTTCAGAATCTTTAATTTTACTAAATTAAAGGATAATTTACTTTCATTAATTAATGCTAAAATTAAGCCATTAGGCAAGGACTCATTATTGGCGTTCTCAAGCACAACTTATTTGATTTAACCTAATTTAATTAAAACTGTAATTAAGGTAATTTCAATACTCATTTGACTTGGCAAATCAGAACTCTAGAATAAAGAGTAAAATTAAAGCTAAAATTAAGCCATTAGGCAAGGACTCAATATTGGCGTTTTCAATCACAACTTATTTGATTTAACCTAATTTAATTAAAGCTGTAATTAAGGTAATTTTAATACTCATTTGACTTGGCTAATCATAACTCTAGAATTAAGAGTAAAATTAAAGTTAAAATTAAGCCATTAGCAACGCACGGGTCAAAATTGGCGTTGTGCAATCACATATTATTTGATTTAATCTAATTTAATTAAAGCTATAATTTAAAAAACGTAAATTGGAATGATGATGACTGCACAAATTTTGGATTCTTTCTCACTGCACAAATTTTGGAATGGCTCTTATGGCGTAGTTTCAAGGAGTTAAAAGCATAAGCAAAGCTCTTTATTTCATACTCAACGAAATATCATTATTACATAAACAGTGTTTTTTTAAAGTAATAATTTAATCCAAAGAAGATATCACATCTAACAATCTTTTTTTGTTCACATCTGCATCATTCATATTCCACAAAATGAACTTTATGTCAAGAAGAGCACCTTCCACCTTAGATATAAACAGTTCAGTTTGTGCCTTCTCCAAATTTCGTTCACTTTTTTCTACAGAAAGAATACGTGATTGTCTTTGAAACGCATCTGCATAACGTTGAAAGAGATCCGAATTGACGTCATCAATTTCGAACGGAAAGATCTCCCATAAATCTTGAAGGGCCTTTTTTGCAGCATATTGTTCGGATTCTTCAATATTGGTATTAGCAGGACCTTCAAAAGTACGTTCAAAAATCTTTTCATCTCCTAGGAACTTTTGGATGTTAACATTCGATTTGAATGTAGCATCGTCAAAAGCATTCGTGGAATAAGAAGGCTGATTCATCTCGAGATCTCTTGCAACTCTCATCAAAAGTTCCTTGAAATCAATACGTGCGACGAATTGAGGATTTTCAAGAAACGTTGGGAGACATGTTGTCGCTCTTCTAGTAATCATAAACATTGTCCTTTAAACACATTTAAAAAAAGTTAGAATTATTAAAGTAAAATATATGAAAACTGAAAAGATAAAATTCAAAACGTAAAATAATGGAGACAATCATAAACAGAAAAGATAAAAGATGAGTAAAATAATGGAGAGCCTAATCACAAACGAAATTACCTTCAGAAAAAGAGAGTCTAGAAAAAAATTTGTGATTTTAGGGTTTTAAAAACTTAAGAGTCTAAAAGAGGTTCATGATTTAGGGTAAAAAGAGTAGTATTTATATTGGTTAAAGAGTCCTAAATTTATGATTAAAATTTTTTAAATCTTTGATTTTACTAAATTAAAGGGTAATAAACATTTATGATTTGATTTTTCAAATATGTAATTTTGCTAAATTATGGGGTAATTGATTTTAAAATTTTAAAATTTTAAAAATTGAATTTGAATTTAAGAGGACACATGGCAAGAGAATGGATACGCCACTTGTCAGAATTATAGACCATATACATTTATTGTCTTTCCTTTTATAGATAGGGGATTGTTTTTATATATATATATAAGATTTATGAGCTCAATTTCCACGTGCCTGCCTTGCCCAGCCGTCACACCCACTTTTTATTTGTTTTTATTATTTAATTATTATTAAGACTGCTAAACCCAATAATCTTTACTCTTTTGATCTTTGTTCATTTCAAGTTAAAAAACTAAATAAGGAGCAACACAATTACTTTGAGATTTCGAAGCGAAATTCCACTAAACTAACCGAAAAAGATGAGGAAGCTTTCAATGAGATTATAGATATTTTCCCCAAAACCTTCCTACATACACAACGGAACACAGATTTAAAATGTATCCATATCATCAGTTACACTCAGAACTCATACGTCTTTCACGCCCAGATGACACGAAAAAGTTGCCTGCTGTCACTGAGTCATAAGATTCATGGAATATGAGTTCCGAGACTTTACGTACACAAAGTTGTTCCAATGGAAAGATTCATCCATCATATTCGGTACATAATATAGGTCGAATTTAAGTTAATCAAAATAAAATTTTAGATACCAGATAAAAAAAAAGTACATTGAATTTGGAACCAGTCTCTAAATTGGACACTGAGTTACTGTACTGAGCTGAGGCTGAGCCAATATTAAACAATGAATGAAACGTCCCCACAAAGGCACAAACAATGAAACAACCCCCCATTTGCCCATTAATTAATTAATTAATTAATTAAATTGAAAGCACAAGGCGCCTCACCTCAGCTTGGACATTGGACCGAGTCTATGGACTATGTACGCTGTTCCTGTTCCTATCCTGGTCAATTATGACCCACGCGTTAAACCTCTTTGTTTCTTTTGGTAGCTCTCTCTCACTTTGACCACCTTCCAAGCAATATCTTCTATACCCTCCAACTCTCTCTTCCCTTAGCTCACCTGTAATATATAACCCTCCCCCTCACTCTTTTCTGATCTACACCAAACAAAGATACCAAACCCAAGAGAAAGGAAGAAGAACATTTTTCCAGTTTACGTTCGATTTTTGTGATTTTCAGACATGGGATTTGAAGATTCAGACAGGCGTTCGAAGCCTGTAATGATAAGGGAAGTTTGGTCGGATAATTTAGAATCAGAGTTCGAGTTGATCAGTCAGGTAATTGATGAGTACCCTTTCATTTCTATGGACACCGAGTTCCCGGGTCTCGTTTTCAGGCCCAAAGTGGACCCCTCTAGGCCTTACTACGGCCAACTCCGACCCTCTGACCATTATAAGATCCTCAAATCCAACGTTGATGCTTTGAACTTGATCCAAGTCGGCCTTACCCTCACCGATGCCTGCGGGAACCTGCCTGACCTCGGAACCGACACTCAGTTCATCTGGGAATTCAACTTCAGCGACTTCGACGTGGAGCGTGACGCTCACGCTCCCGATTCCGTCGAGCTTTTGAGGAGGCAAGGGATCGATTTCCAGAAGAATAAGGAGAAGGGGATCGACTCGGTACGGTTCGCTGAGTTGATGATGTCGTCTGGACTCGTTTGTAATGACTCGGTGAGTTGGGTGACTTTTCACAGCGCGTACGATTTTGGGTACCTGGTTAAGATCCTTACCCGGCGGGAGTTGCCCGCGGGCTTGGATGAGTTTTTGAGGATTCTCAGGGTGTTTTTCGGAAGCAGAGTTTATGACGTTAAGCACATGATGAGATTTTGCAAGAGCTTGTACGGTGGGTTAGACCGTGTGGCTCGGACCCTCGATGTGAACCGGGCGGTTGGGAAATGCCACCAAGCCGGTTCCGATTCTTTGCTGACCTGGCACGCGTTCCAGAAAATGAGGGACGTGTACTTTGTCAAGGATGGACCCGAAAAACATGCCGGTGTTTTGTATGGATTGGAAGTCTATTAAATTTTGTCAATTAAATTGTAGAATTATTGAATCTTAATAATTCTTTTTAATTCATCGATTAAGTTGGAAATTTTGTATATTATATAGTCTCAAAAAATTTTATTCAGTAACCCAAGATGTCTCTAATTCTTCTCTAGATCAGGTTTAAGTGCATTGAGTATATACCCACGTTTGAGATTAAAGTAACAACAAATTGGTTAAATAAGAAATTAGGAGTATATAAACCCATAAATCATTATCATAATTATATCAAATGAAGTTGAATTTTGGATTGTCAGTTTTTACTAATCAAATCAAATACAATAACTTCTTTCAGAGGGAAAAAAATAAAATCAAATACAATGGTATAACAAGTACACAAACAATATAGAAGTGTAGCTAAGACCATCCTTTGGAATGGTCTCTTTTGGGCGGCTTAAGCCTTTGATTGATGATTGACTTTGACTTCTAATTCTCCACGTTGCTAGCTGCTGGCATATCTATCTGACTTGTATTTTTGTTTTGATTTGCTAGATGGGATGCAGAGGAGACAATTTGGAAGCATTCAAACTTTGAAACATTGGATATGGCTTCCTCAAATTCATGTATGACCCATTGACTCCATAAGATCAAAGGTAGAAATCCTCTTTATGACCTAATTTGATCATTCTTTTATCCTTCAATTCTTTGTGAAATCAGAAAACAAAAACATCTGCCAAATGGGAACCTAAAGCTAAAACAGGCCCAAAGACAGATTTGATCTCAAAGGTTTATAACTACCCATAAAACAGCCCAATTGAGTAATTAGCTAGTGAATGCCATATAAATGTCACATGTTTCTTATTAATGCTTTTGTGAGTTTAATGGCTAATATAGGTCCAGTTGTCCCTGCAGCCTCTCTCCACAGTCCACAGAATGCGGGAGAGATGTTTCATTTTCCCTGCAGGAAGAAACATCTTGTTCATTGCTTTCTATCTTTCTCAATTTTTGTTGCTGTTTATTAGTAGTTAGAGAGGTTTAATTGCTGAACATTTAAACCTTCTGGTGGTTTTCTGTTTATTTCTTTTTTCCGGGCTGTCTATATCTTCTTGCCTAATTCTAAAATGCTTAATTTGAAATAATTTCACCTTTGTGACTGATAATAAGCTATAAGCAATTTATAAATTGGTATCGAGGTCAGTTTGTTTCTCAACCATCTCATGATCTTGCTCTCTGTCTTGGGTCCTTTCAACCTGGTATAGGAAAGTTTGAAGTTTTCTTTTTTACTCCTTGCTATCAATTCCTCCACTTATTGGAGCTAATCAAGGATGGAACAGGTTTGCTTGATTCTGTTTTGAGGCGAAATTGCAGATGATTATGATAGAATAAGAATAGGCCCTGTTTTACAAGTTTACTGAAGCAGTCCCAGAAAGCAAACAATAAAAAGGAGATTCTGAATTGTCATTTATCCCTCCATTATTAGGCAAACATATTGAAGTTTTTCTAATTTCTTCGTGTATTAATGTATATATAGCTTTTGATAAAAGAAGAAAGAACCAAAAATGTTCTCCTAGGAGACAATCTTGTCTAAGTAAAGAATCAAAACAAATTCTTTTCCACCGCTTTATCTGATCTGAGGGTGAACTGAAAAGTAAATAAAGTGACAGCGAGTAGTGTTAGTGATTTAAGTAATTGGACAATGATTTGACATAACATATAAATGTAGTTGCATGTCTGTCCGTGAACAACTCACTACTAGAACTACGTTTTTGCTGGCAATTCAAATCACTGCAGTTTAAAGATTAGTTCATGGTTGAAAAGCACCAAAAATTAGAGCTAAAACCAAGGAATCAGCACTTTTCTGATGCTTTCAAGTTTCAACCTCTCCTTTCTAGTACTAGGTAGCAGTTGCTAAGGCCTTGTTAGCAGTGGCTTTGAATTTAACAATGGAAAAGCTAGAAAATCACTTGCACTCAGAAGAGTTCTGTTGCTTGAATAGCTGTACTGCATAATTTTTGTACGACATTAATTTTCCGTTTCTTTCGACCAACCAAACACCTACAAATTGATGAAGCTACTACAGTAATGTTCACATGAAGGCATCCAACAAGTTTTCGTCTGTTTTTCACCTTACTCTTAGCAAACTATCAATGCCTGCATTTAAGTCGATCCATATAAATAACTGGTGGCTTATAGTGATCAAAGCGAGCTGTGGAAATGCCGCCTCTTTGAGCCTAATGGTCAAGAAGATGAAGCTTCCTTCCATCTGCAAGAGGCAGATAAGCAAAGGGTCATGGAAATTGTCACTTTTCAAGAGCATCAAAGCCATTTCATCCATAAGCAAGCCCAAAACTTTGAAGAATTCTAATTCTGTTTTATCAGACACTGCCAGGTTTATTTCAGCTGTGGACACCTCCTGGTCATCTCAGTCAAGACAATATAGCTTATCCTCATCGGTGCCTACAAATTCAGGAGAACTGCTCGAGATGGCTAACAAGGCGCTGAGATCAAACAGGCTGTTTTTCGAGCCAGGCAACACGAACTCGATACTAGAGGCAGCGAGGTTCCCTTTCAAGGATTGTGTGGCACTAGCCTTGGAGACAGGGGATCCTTACATGGAATTTCGAATTTCGATGGAAGAAATTGTGGAGGCTTGTGAACTGAAGGATCAGGAGCATCTAGAGGAGTTACTGGCCTGGTACTTGAAGATGAACAGAGAAAAGAACCATGGGTTTATAGTGGGAGCCTTCATCGATATGTTTGCTACCGTAACTCCTTGTTCCTCTTCTTGTTTTGTTTCTGCCTTTTGTTCAGCTTCATCCTCCAGACAGGCTGATACGATGAAGACAAAGGATGCAGAATAGAACTCAAATTTGCTTACAAGTTACAACAAAGTTCCAGATACGTTTATCTAGATTTTAATCATATGTAAACAGTAAGTACTCCATATATACTAGCAATACGTTTAAAAGGTTTGGATTAAGCCATATTTAAAGCATTATGGTTGATATGATATATTAATCCTTTTTTAATAAAGTATACATTTTTTTTTTTCCTGACATGCAAGATCTTAGTTTCCCATGCCATCAGATTAGAAATTGTTGGTCAAAAGCTGTCACGGTTAATTTAAAAGGGTGACTTTAAGTAAAAAGAAGAATAAATATTTTAAAATTCATCTTCATATAGTTAAGACTTAAGAGATAAATATTTTAAAATATTTAAATATCTATCAAATAATTGGTTTTAGACAATGAGTGATCTACTCACATTTAAATTTAAAAAGATGTGAATTTGAGTCCATATAAATATCTGGCATACAATTTTTTTAATTTATAAAAAAGGAAAAAGGAAAAAAACAGCTCAAATTCTATTTCTAAAATGCTAAGCATAATCAAGTTAGCAGGTACAAACTGCCCACCACAGAGTGACCTAACTTCATCAAACTTCTGCTCAAAGAATACCAACCAGCAGGAATCCACCCGGGACAATTTGATTCTTATGATCCAATAACCCAAAAACAAAAAGAAAAGCTTTAACCTGAAATCAAAATTGGTGGCGCCTAATTCTCTGATTTTTTATCAAAATATATTCCATAATATTCACATCAAGCAGTAGAGGACAACTGAAAGCTCCTCCTAACAACCCAACAAATGTTAAAGCAAATATGAAATGAAGTGATGAACGCCTTTTGAAATTGATGGAAATTGCAGTATATAGGGCCAAAATTTCTCTCCCTTTTATAAATCTTAAAGACAGCAACCAATGCACCCAACTACTAACATTAAACACAGTACATTTTGTTACATAAAAATGCATTAATTCTTGGATAATAGTTTTTTTTTTTTAATTCTTCTTCTTTTATTTTGTAACTTGTACATCATTATTTGTTAAAAAGAAAAAAAAAGAAAAAAAACTCACCACTTCACAACTCTCTTATAAATTGATTATAACCAAACAGAAATATAAATACAAATCTCTTCTAATTAAACTTTATTAATATATTATATACATGCAAAAATCTTACTAGCTATATAGATCTCTTTATTTTCTTTAATTTCTTAACCTCATACAGCACCCTGACTTTTTGACCAACTATGTAGCCATGCCATGCATGCAGCTTCCCACGTGCGAATTCAATGTACTCACGTGGTTATGGTTGTCATCCTCACACGCACCGAAAGGCGAAACCTTAGCTAGCTCCCTTAGCTAGGATCCCATGTTTCTCACCATGAACAACAGCACAAGGTTCCTCCTTCTGTCCCTCTACTGTAACATTGATCTCCTTGGACATAACCTGGTTCCAGATCTCCGTGAAAGCCTTAACAATAACATCGTGGTGACATGGAGAATTGAGCTCCAGGAAGCATTGCAGAAGCTCCTGAAGATCACTCATCGAGTAGATTTCTTTCTCCAGGATCATTTGCAGCATCGAATGTCGGAAATCTTGGTAGGGGTCTTCGGAAACCTTCGCCACGGCGATGCTGTCGATGATTTTAGGACAAGGGCTAAGCATGATCTTGGAGGGTCTTGGAAGATCGGTTTCAGATTCAGAGTTGAGAGTCGTAGATGATGTCGTATCAACGTTGAAAGAGAAAGAAGTGGATGTCAGGTCATCATTTTCCATTGCCGATGAAAGGGCAGTAATACTATTCTTTTTATCAGATGAGCAAAGTTTGGGATTTTGGGTTGTTGCAAGGATTTTGGATTTTGGTTTTGGTTCATAAACGTCAGAAAGCTTTGGCCTGCCACACCCGCATGATCCTGAATTGGCTGTTAACAGGGTTTTTAACAGAGTTTTCTTGTTGGAAGACATAAACAGGAATAGATGAAAGATTTTAGAGAGAAGATCTTAATTTTGTGTGTTCCTGAAGGTATGTTAAATGAAAAACTGCTGATTTATTTTGCAGGTTTTGAGTGTGGGATAGGTTTGATGAGGGTAGAAAGGCTAGAAGGGATTGTTGGAAGGAGACTTTTTCAACATTTCATAGTAGTGGCTAGAGATATAGATTTGAAATGAGGGAAAATTTTGGTTTTCGGTAAGTGTCATTTTCACTGGAACTTTTTTTAAAAAAATTTATTTGTGATATTTGACTTAACTTAGAGGAAATGCTGGGCATGTGAATTTTGGGATAAGATTCTTCCTTTTAAAAAAAATTTTCCTGGTTGGGTTTTTCTGTTCTTGTAGCTAATAAGATTAATGAGCAACAATATTGCTCTATTATCTAAGAGTAATTATGTGGATAATGAAGCATCACGACTTACAATAATTAGGCTAATTAGTGGGCCAGTGGCAACCTTAATCTCATTCAGATTTGGGTTACCCTCATAAGCAACAATGCTTTATTATGGGAGAGTAATTATGTTGATAAAATGATGCTTACAACTTACAATTAATTTAATTAAGCTTATTATAATTTTTGCGAAAAAAATTAAGCTTATAATTAGTGGGCCCATTGGTAATCTCAAACTCTCATTTAGATTTGCTATAAGATCCAGATAAATTTTTATAAAATGCGCTCATATCTAATTTTAATATGGATTATTATTGCATTCACTGTTTTTTTTTTTTTTGCTACTAATTGCATTCACTGTTTATCAAGCCCGTAATTCTCTTCATAGAAGTTTATTTGTCAATGGGGGGATGGCTAAAGTGGTAATAGTTTAAGCTAGTGGCGTAAGATATTCGGATTCGAACTCCCACAAATCTCCTTTAGGATAGTTAATCTGTAAGTTCAAAAAGTTCTACAAAATTAAAGTTCGTAAACACTCAACCCTGACCTTGGAGGTAAGATAACCTATCTTATTCCTAAACTTTTTCAAACCAAAAAAAAAATTCTCTTCATAAAATCTAAAAATTACACTATTTGACAATAATTTTTTTTGCACTCATTTTAACTTTATGGCGAGCCCAACAAGCCCAAAAAATGAAATGCTAATTTGACCTGTGAAAACACCCGCATGATCCTGAATTGGCTGTTAACAGGGTTTTTAACAGAGTTTTCTTGTTGGAAGACATAAACAGGAATAGATGAAAGATTTTAGAGAGAAGATCTTAATTTTGTGTGTTCCTGAAGGTATGTTAAATGAAAAACTGCTGATTTATTTTGCAGGTTTTGAGTGTGGGATAGGTTTGATGAGGGTAGAAAGGCTAGAAGGGATTGTTGGAAGGAGACTTTTTCAACATTTCATAGTAGTGGCTAGAGATATAGATTTGAAATGAGGGAAAATTTTGGTTTTCGGTAAGTGTCATTTTCACTGGAACTTTTTTTAAAAAAATTTATTTGTGATATTTGACTTAACTTAGAGGAAATGCTGGGCATGTGAATTTTGGGATAAGATTCTTCCTTTTAAAAAAAATTTTCCTGGTTGGGTTTTTCTGTTCTTGTAGCTAATAAGATTAATGAGCAACAATATTGCTCTATTATCTAAGAGTAATTATGTGGATAATGAAGCATCACGACTTACAATAATTAGGCTAATTAGTGGGCCAGTGGCAACCTTAATCTCATTCAGATTTGGGTTACCCTCATAAGCAACAATGCTTTATTATGGGAGAGTAATTATGTTGATAAAATGATGCTTACAACTTACAATTAATTTAATTAAGCTTATTATAATTTTTGCGAAAAAAATTAAGCTTATAATTAGTGGGCCCATTGGTAATCTCAAACTCTCATTTAGATTTGCTATAAGATCCAGATAAATTTTTATAAAATGCGCTCATATCTAATTTTAATATGGATTATTATTGCATTCACTGTTTTTTTTTTTTTTGCTACTAATTGCATTCACTGTTTATCAAGCCCGTAATTCTCTTCATAGAAGTTTATTTGTCAATGGGGGGATGGCTAAAGTGGTAATAGTTTAAGCTAGTGGCGTAAGATATTCGGATTCGAACTCCCACAAATCTCCTTTAGGATAGTTAATCTGTAAGTTCAAAAAGTTCTACAAAATTAAAGTTCGTAAACACTCAACCCTGACCTTGGAGGTAAGATAACCTATCTTATTCCTAAACTTTTTCAAACCAAAAAAAAAATTCTCTTCATAAAATCTAAAAATTACACTATTTGACAATAATTTTTTTTGCACTCATTTTAACTTTATGGCGAGCCCAACAAGCCCAAAAAATGAAATGCTAATTTGACCTGTGAAAACAACGAGAATTGGGCCAGTTCTCTCGCTCCCTCTCTGTCTTTTTAAGTTAATTTTAGCCATTAGAATTGGGCCTACCAATATTTATACAGTGTTTTGGCAATTTACATAAAATAAAAAACCAGCAGAATTTCAAACTTTACCACAGTACTAGAAAAGGTGATTGACTTAAGAAAAGGAGATTGAACTTATCTCCTTCAAATAGATTGCTGATAACAGATCAATGAATCATTCTTTCTTTTAATAATAATAACAATAATAATAATAATAATAATAATCAAAGCAAAGTATTTACAATGTAAAAGGAAATTGTCTGCCTGTCTTTTATCAGTTCGGAAAAAGAGAAGATTTTGAATCCTCTACTTTTTGAGTAGTGAATCATGCATTAATCTTTGATAAATCAAATACAATAGATCCTTTTATTTTAGTTAACACTAATTGTAGAATCAAATACAATTAGTCTCTTATTCTAGCTAGTTAGCCCTAGCAAGAGTGAGAAGAAATATCCACACAAAAAAAAAAAGGAGAGAAGCGCGATGAAGATCATCAGTTACCTTATTTACCAAAAAAAAAAAGAGATGCAATTTACCCTAATAAAGTGCTGCTTGGACCGAGATGAATTGCACCCGACAATTTTTCAAAAACACTTACAATCTTGTTAATGATATTCCTTCTGACAAACCGGAGGCAAGCTCTCACGGGAGAAGCAAGGCAAAGAATGTGTTCCATGGGAGTAGTGTTACTGCTGAATTCATCAGGTGGCAATGCCATCGGCTGCAAATACCCCCATGCAGCTTTTCTGACCAGCATGTTGGTAATGGGAATCTCGTAGGCAGATTGAATTGTTAACCCTGTTAAATAAGGATTAACGTTCTTGGAACCGCCATGGGTTGGAGGAATCAAGTCTTTCAAGCAAGTATAGGACTTGAGGGAAGAATCATCCAAGTATGGCTCGAGGGGAGCCGTACAGTAAGGTTGGTGCTGTGATGAACTTTCCCTCGCGCTTCTTGGGCTGTTGCTTTGGGCTTTGGTCCTGATAAATTTCTGTGAAGCCATGGAAATTTTTGGAAGAGAAAAAGGTGAGAGAGAGGTTGGGATTAGGCATTGCTTACGATTACATTAGCTTGAGCTATTTTTGATAGAGAAAAAAGTATAGAATCTAAAGATACTTTATCCTGTTTGAGACTCAGTTGGATTCAACTTCTTTCAAAACTACTAGTGTTGTTTAAAAAGAGTAATCCGATTGTGAGTCCTGTTTGAGTAATTGAGTCCATCACTTCACTTGCCTCTTAATTAAGAATATGAAAACTAATTAATTAATTAAGATCCTTTCCTAAATTAGAATTAAATCTCTTTTTCTAAATTATTCATAATGCTACTACATATGTTTAAGCAAAGTGGGTTCGGGTTGGGCTTGAGAATTTGCCCATTCAGGAGTTTGTCTTTGTATTGCGAAATGAAGAATGGAAGTTAAGACACGTAAGTTCACATCTAGCCTCTCTTTTGGATGATTCTGGTCACCCAACCGAAAATAACCGAAGACTACAAGGCCAATATAGTCACTCTGGAAACACCGAACGACTCCTTTTTTTTGTGAATGGTGAACTTTAAACCCTCTTCGAGTTTTTGTCTCTGTTCTTTTTCCCAGATTTTTTTCTTTGGTTCTCCGCTTCTTAGTCTTACAACTCAGGAAATAAAAAGTCTTTAAACATATAACTTTAGTTTGTTTGGATAGATGCTCTATCGTCAGCTAAACAACAATGGCAACAACACCAACTACTATAACTCTTTCCTCTCTGTCTTCCACTTCTTTCTTTAATTCCAAAAACTACTTCAAGCTTCCCTGCTTTGCTTCAACTCCAACTCCCATCAAACCCGAGTTGAAAAGCTTTAAAATCAAAGCTATCAAAGAAAAAACAGAAGAAATCCAAACCCCATCTTCCTCTTCTTCATCATCTTCTTCTTCATCTGTCGATGAAGTTACCAAGAAGTATGGCCTTGAGGCTGCGCTTTGGAAGGTACTTATTCTATTTTTTTGGCAATTGGTTCATTTATATTTGATTATGTTCCTTTCAGTTGCTAAGAAAGTCCAATTGAACAAATTTAGTTTGCTGCTAGGGAGGTTGAATTGGGAGTATAGAAATAGTAAAATTGCATAGTTATGGGTTTTACTTTAATGGTTCATAAGGAGTTAGTAGTTAACAGTAAGAAAACCTTCGCCTTCTGTCTCATTTTTTACAAAATTTCCTTTAATTTTGTTTTCCAATATGTTGAGAAGAGACGGTTTCATTTATATTCACAAATCACAATACAAAAATGAGGAATTAAAAGGAAATGAGTGGTAATACTTGTGTTTCTTAGGCTATGTTTAGTACAAAAAAATATTTTCTGTTTTCATTCTCTAAAAATACAAAGAAATCACCGTCAAAGATATGTATAGTGTTTGGTACATAAAAATATTTTCTATTTTTATTCTCTAAAAATATAAAAAAATCACCATCAAAGATATGTATAGGTTATAAGGTTGTATGCATGTTTTAAAAAATAAAAATAAAAATGAACCTAAAATTTAAAATAATTTTTTTTAATCTCATTTATAGATTCATTTTCATTTTCATTTTTTAAAACATGCATACATTTTCTCTCACTTCATATATCTTATATGGTAGTTTCTTTATATTTTTAAAAAAATGAAAACAGAAAATGTTTTCTCATATCAAACATAGCCTTAGTTTCTCTATGTCATGTTATGGTCTTTGGGGTATAAAGAAAGAAGCCAACTTCAGTCTATAATTCTTGTATTTTGTCAATATCTGAAGATATTCAGCTCAAAGGAAGAAGGAAATGGAGGTGGTGTGGAGAAAAAATCAAAGGGCGACCAAGCCAAAGAGCTGCTGGCCAAGTATGGAGGAGCATATCTGGCAACCTCCATTACTCTCTCCTTGATCTCTTTCTCCCTTTGCTATGCACTAATTAGTGCAGGCATTGATGTTCAAGCATTACTGCAAAAGGTAAAAACATCCAAGAAAACATACTTGTATGGGGTTACAAATTGCATATAATGCTTCATTGAAGGGAAGGCTTTTCCGGGACTAACCATTTAGATGGAATTTGCAGGTGGGAATCACAACTGACGCCACCGGCGAGACGGTGGGGACTTTTGCTCTGGCATATGCAGCGCACAAAGCCGCATCTCCAATAAGATTTCCTCCAACCGTGGCTCTGACTCCCATTGTTGCGGGTTGGATAGGAAAGAAGGTTGAAAAAGATTAAGTAAAATTGTGTGGCTACTTCCAAGTCCAGCGCCCCGTCTCATATTTAGTGTAGTAAAGATCTTTTTGCCCAAGGAAATTAGAACTTTTCTTGTAGCTCCAAATGCTTGTTGATTGATTCTGGTGTGTTTGCTATCGAGTAGTTGCAAAGATGACCGATTGTTTTGTTGAAAACAGGACAGATTAGATTGGAATAATCGAAATATGACACCATGAAGCCTAAATACAACTTCAGCCTCAGAAGAGCGATCTGCAAGTTCTGCTTGTGTCGAAGGATCTGAATAATTTATTTGTGACTCTTGGTAAAACGACGATTCCAGGTTTGTTGAAGCTTTGAGGGGAAAAGCTTCTAACAAACCGCCTTGTGGAGGTACAAAATGTTAGTACATCTTTATTCATAAAAAATTTCTCAACATGGTAAAAACCTGGTACATTACATCAGATCATTTGTTTGCCATCAAAAGATGTCTATATGACCCTATGCCAGTAAATTACACAACAAAAGCGGTTGGCGAAAAAAAAGACAAGAGAAATGGAGTAATATACAGGGACTACTAGTTCAGATAAATTATCATCTTAATCTTATTTACTACAAGATCGACGAGGACCCATTCGTATTACTACTGTACAGCGATTGTGCTACCTACTTCCTATTCTTCAATTCCTCAGACTTTTGAGGAAAATCAAGCAGCCACCATTTTTGCGAACCTCACTCTTTGCCAGTGGGGCAAGCCTCCGCTTAGCTCAAATGCCACGCCATTCTCCACGCTGTTAGGAATGCTCTCAACGAATAACAAGCTGAGGAATCTTCGCTCTCATGCATGCAAATATTCCTTTCAACTTCCAGTTGAATTAGCAGAAGGCACTTCGGTTGGATTTGGTGGAGGTGTTTGGGGATGTGGCGTGCCAACTGCAGCCATGCCGTAATCCTCATGAAGTGTACCAAGGTCGTTCCACTCAACCCCGGCTATGGTTAGTCAAGAGTCATGGAATGCAAAAATAGTGGGCAAGAGGAAAAAAAAATGAATATTATTAATCTGACAAAATTTTAGTAAAGGATACGTTCAGTCCGCCAAATGTCAGTGATGCTAACTGTAGGATCTGATAAAAGCCAATAATCAGCATCACTCTGCAAAAGAAATCAGGAAATGAGTGCTTATTAAAGATTTACCAAAAAGAATGTCAATTAGATCCGTCATATGCCTATTCTGAAATGGTTAACTAAATCTGGTTTTCTACACACAGAACGAAAAAAAAAAAAAGGGATTGCATTATTGAAAAGCACCCCTCCCTATTATTAAACCATTAACACTAGGATAAGTTCGACGACTACAGAAAAGAAAATGGCATGCACTATAGGAGTTGAACTTACATCAACATCTGAGGGAACGATCTTCATGATCCCACTCACAAAGTCCTGTGACGTACTAAGATCTGAGTATATTCTATTATTATCTTCACCCTGCATTTCAATCTCCTTCCCTCTGCTCTCCTCCACCACTGTTGTTGTTGTTGTTGTTGGGTTCTCATTCAAGCCTAAAGTTGATGGATTGCTTGAAGGTGGATCTACACCTTGTATCTCTTCAAATTTTTCCTCAAATTGACTAGAATAGCAGAGAGAGAGAGGAATTATCATGAAAGTTGACCACTTTAATACTCAAAAAAGGCCTTGGTCTTTACCATGAAGGTTTTATTGTGGCATAAATACAGAACAAAATTCCAGATTAGCTAGTAGGATACAAGTTTTCAACCAAAAAGAAAGCAGCAGTACCTGACAAGGTAAACATCTATAGGACCCATTGTACTTCTGAGAACAATCCTGTATCTTCTCTGGGGATAATCAACAGCCTGCTACAAAAAGAAATGTTGCAATAACGATTGAATATAAAAAGATAAACTGCATATAATTCTTCAAGCTATTAAGAATACCTCATCAGGATCTGGAACTTCAAGAGTGGTTCCATGTGGAGCTTTAATAGCTATCAGTGTTTCATTCTAAACAAGGCAAGAGAACATATAGTTAACTGCAGGAAGTAGGAAGTGTCCCTAGCATTAGCAACAGCTAATGGACTTAGAATTAGCAACTCCACAACCTACAAAATCTTGTAGAAATGCACAAACCTGGAAGCAGGGTAAGCTCTTGATATCTTCCTCAGTGACAAAAAGCCACCTGAGACGGGAAAAAAGATGAAATGAGTTAAGTTGCTCTGCTGAAATTGTAGAAAAGTGTACAAGTAATAATATCTTGAGCAGGTAAGTTGAGATTTACTTTTGATTATTTTCATCTTCACTCAGGTCCCTCAATCTTTCTTGCATTTCTCTGAACATTATAGGAACGTCAGCAACATTAAAGAGAATGAAAGCATTTTACCCGATGTACAATACCAAAGGCCATAGCAGCTTAACCTGATTTGTTCATCCAATCTACGTTCCTCAATAGAAAGGTTCTCAACCTCTGCCTGCAAGGAATATTACCGTTATGAAGTTTTCATTACAAACATAGTTCATGAGAGACAAAAAAGGTGTTAACCCATCATTTCCAGGTCTTGTGGTTATTAAGGAAACAAATTAACAATAATATATGGCTTGAGACAGCCTTATTCTTTCTGCTAGACCGTTCAAATAACAGGCCATTGCCAATTTTCAAGGATAAAATTAGTGGCCAAGAAAGACAAACAAACAGGCACAAAACTGCCAGTGAGAAGTATGATATAGATGTGTGACGTTGATAGAAGTCTAGGTTTCAAAAAAAGGGGGCTGAAAGAAAGAATATTTCAATTTGACGCATTGATTGGACCAAACTTAAATGGCATATTCGTTACAAGAAATTATTGATATCATCTTTCTTGGGAAAGGCACTTTCATCCAATTTGAGACAGAAATACAGGACATGTTGGATATGAGATGGTCAAAAGCAAGTGATAAAAGAAACCAGAGGATGGACAAAATGACATGTGCATGCACCCTGAAGAAGAAAAGACAGTAAAACTGGATTATTTTCCTTTCAACGTGAACAATAAACAACCAACCACAACAGCTGAAGCTTAAATCATCAAAGAATCAGCATTTTTTTAACAATTTGGCTATAATTTCACAAATCATACCTGCAAAGTAGCAACATTCTCATCAACCTCCCCAGGCCTTGAGACATCGAGCCCCCTGATATAAAATAAAAGTGATCAATGCTTATTCAGATATGAAGGTGAACTCAAACAATCATAAATGTAAACAGGATTCGGAGAAAAGAAGGTATATGTCATACTTCCACTGAATTCTATTCTTTAGTTTCTTTTCGATGAGACCAATTCCTTCCAGGACATTAGTTATGTCATATATTCTCCTCTTTTGCACCTAATGGAAGAGAAAACCATTAACAAATGGACATATATGACCTGATTGTTTGAATGAATAATGAAACAGTTACCTCCAACGTATCAGCAGCTTTATTTAAATCAAGAATACCATCTTCAGCCTGCTTAATTAAATTGATGAACTTCTTTGTTAAAAGCCCTGAGTTAAGTTGAGAGGAAATTGTTGTCAGTCTTATGATTCACTCACCCCATTTCATAAGCAGTTAAACCAATGCCAACAGTAATTAGCCAATTTAACTTCTTTCAGATCACAAACAAATACATAAGGGGAAATAACTACCTAGAGAGCTGTCATAACGACAGGGACCTGCAGGAGTGAGATTGTTGCCCGGAGAACCTGCAAATTTTCAAAAGATTTCTCAATGTTTATATCTTTTATTCCTTTAGCTTCAATGAAACTAGGTTAAGAGAAGATGATTTTGCAGATAAAAGTTGTGGATCTACAATGACCTGTTACTAAGGAAGGCACACAGAAAAATAATGACATCACCTTAGTCGTACAACTTGCATATAATACTACTCACCGAGATTTGAAGCAGGAGTTTGAGGACCAGATTTACTACTTTTTGTTAGCCTTGATGTTTTTTGAGCTTTCCCCCCTTTTCCTGATACAGGAGTCTGGAGGGGGCTGCTAGCCACTTCAGTGTATGCTGGATGCATTGACCACTCACTTGACTCAACATCTCGATCGGCTATGTCGCTCTTCCTCTTTAACTGATATACATATAATATTTTAACATAGCCATTAAAAAAGGGACAAGTAAATCTTTGGGCACAAAATTAATTAAGAAAAATGAAACTTCAGGCTCCATTTAGAAAAAGGCATGAAAAATATAAGACACTTATTTACAAGAGCTGAACCTTGCGCCTCAAAAATGAGACCTGGATCTGCATTTGGTGAAACTATCAAATTAGACTAGAATCTTAAAATCATCATTTAAATAGCTTAGTGACCTTATACCCTATGTCTACACTGCATCTTCTTACGAACAAGCTCCATCAATCTCAGAAGGTGATTATACAATTAGTTTAATGACATTATACCCTATGCTACCCAACTTCTCTTAAAAATATTGCTAAATCCCCCAATCCTGATCCACTCTGAAGAGTAATCTGGACTGTAACAAATCTGAAAGACACTGATAAAGTTCAGGCTTTCATCATATTTCTTGACATCCGTTGCTCCTTTCATGTAGGCTAAAATATGAGTGGCTGGTTTTGAGTCTTAAAAACTAAAGAGGCTTTCAACATGTAGCTTAGCAAATTGTGCACTATGTACTTGCATGTGCCTCCAGATTTATTATTTATGTGGGTATGCAAATTTCAAGAGGCAACAGAATTCTGACTTACAAATTTGCAGCCAAATGATTGCTTCAGTTGATTAAAGTACCTTCAATTAACTCCTTTCATCTTTTTAACAGCAATTATTTAAAACCCCACAAATCTAGACACTTGAAGGGCCCTAAATTATACTGTATCCAATAGATAAAGAAGTTAATTACACATATGATGCATACCCACAATAAGAACAATTCCACAGCATCCAAACTTGACATTACTGTCAGTGTTTTTATTGCAATAAACAAATTACTGGAGAGGTTTCTCACTCATAATTCTTATTTAATTAAGCCCCAAGACATTATTAAAGTTAAACACTTCCTATAAATATGGTGATAGACAGTTTACCCAACACCAAGGGAAACTTCCTCCCATGATAAGTGTAAGTCAGGCAATAATTCTTGAAAGTAAGCAAAATCACGGTATTGAAAGTAAATGATTCTCACAACTTGCTTCAACCTTGCCCCTTAGTCTGTAGGTGAAGAATACCCTAAGCTACATAAAAAATATTAAACTTGTAGCATAATACATTTGTCCCACATCCAAGCAAGAAAAAAATCAGTTTATGATAAGTCAGCCAAACTTCAACACAAAAATACCATCCCCGAGTTTGGACGACTTGGTTTTTCTTATTCCCAGCAGATGTTATCTGACATGTGTAACCAAATAAAGTCTCCAGCAGAATGCATCAAAGGAGATAAGAACTAAGCAGGTCTTACCGGTAGATTTTTGATAAACCGCTTCTTTGTTAGCTAAACAGCAAACAAAGTTGAAGACCTTTGCAGAGGAATAAATACCTTTGCAGAGGAATAAAAACCTTTCCCACCAAAACCAATACAAAGACTTTTCCCAATTATTAACATAAAATACCTAGTTTTCTCTCGTACAGTCTTCCTACAAAACAAAGGCAGAAAATCTCCCCTCACAAGTTATTTAGTGACTCAAAATTTGGTAACATTGATGACTATTTATATTGCAGCCTGACAAGGACAAGTTTGAATGGAGTATGGAACTCATTCAGGTTACTTAATAACCTATACTTCTTATTCTCCAGAAAACATCCAGTGTAGATGATCAGGCACTTAGTAGCCATAAACAACAGGCAATGACTCTTCTGCATCATGATTATCATTGTGAATTCCAAATGTCAGGTACCAGTTTTTAAATTATATACCCAGCGCCCATGTTCCATAACCAATCAACTCATTCAAAACAAGCAACTGACGAGGGCTTGATTGCAATGATAATGACAGACATCTCTCATTCAGCAGACTTCTCTGCCTAGTTAATTTTCATCATCTTACCTGTTATGGATCTTGTCCAAATAACCCATTAAACCACTACCAAATAACCTATTTCTATATCTTTCCTGACAACCATCAAAGCAGGAAGTTTATTCCTCAATTAACCTCGAACAGAGTATCACACATGGCCAAAGTGATACATCTTTCTTTGCCCACCATATTTCTGAATGTTTCTGCTCTTTGTACATTTCCAAAGAAGAGGTTATTTTCCAGAATTCCCACAAAACATTCATCACATACATTGAAGAAAAAGGTAAATTAGCTTTTATTACTATATTCTAATCATAGGCTAAATCCACATGTGAAATCTTGCACAATATGGTTGCTCTTAATCCTTCCATCCAAGCACCAACACTCTTATTTTTGTGATTGCCAAAACCTTGGACTTCAATATCCACCGCTTACATTCAAAATAATGGTTGTAAAATAATTATCTGCTATGAAGGCAGAGAAAACTAAGTCAAGCAGCCAAATATTGAAGTGAGAATTTCATAGCAGAAAAGAGTTCTTCACAATGAAGAAGCTGAACAGTCACATGTTTAAAGGAAGATGGTTAGTTAACTTAGCAAAAAAGCTAAAGCAAGACTATCAAACAAATTCAAACTAAACTGATTGTTCCATGGTGAATCTAATCATGTTGGAATGCTGAAAATGTTTAAAATTGAGGCAAATAATTGATAGTCAATGAGTTCACTAGTAGAACTCTCACTCATCAGAGCACCATTAACCCTGATCAGCATTACAGATTCATAAACAAATAAGACAAGTAAATAAAGTAGTCACAAGCTAAATTGCACTGTTTATCACATCAGGGCAAGTCTTTGCCAGCTATTCTGCTTAAACTAGGTTCAACCAAAGCGGCATAACATATTCGCAACATAAGGAAGTTGAGGCTGTGCAATTTATAACACTCAAGGCCTGAGTCCTGACAATATTGTAGTTGATTCTGCTGGACGCTGTAGCATGCATCATGGCCAGAAGCAATGGCTTGAAGACAGTCAAAGATGATTCTAATAACAAAAATCTATGAATAAGCCTGAGCATTTACCTGAATCTTTATTCTGTTTTCTTGTTAGTCTTTATTCTTGTTTTACTTCCAGGATTCTTTTGAAAATTTCCTGATTTAGACTTTCTTATTCGGATTAATTAAACTCTGTTCATTCAAAGCAAGCACAAAATCCAATTAAGGCGGTAATTGACCCAATAATAAACCAATTTCACCAAAACCCGCCAAAATTCCCAATTAAAAAAACCACACAAAACCCCAATCAACTAAATATCAAAAAAAAATTTCAACCACACGAGTTTTTCCCATTAACTAAATTCGAACAACCGAAGATAAAAATTCATCAAATTCAACTCCTCAAATCACAAACCAATCAGATCTCAACTAAATCCCAGGATCAACAACAAAAATAAAAACCCTTAAATTAGAAAACTTGAAACAAAGGAGGAAAAAAAACCTACGGGAGACTTAACAACGATGGCTTCGGCTTCTTGATCGGCGACGCGACGGGGCTCAGTTGAAGCAAAGCGGTGATAATCGCCTCCAGGAGCCATAAACGGTGGCTTCATAGAGAAAGGAAGCTGTCGTTTCAGTGGCTGCTGATTTTGCCGCTGCTGCTGTTGCTGCTGCATGGACGGCTTTAACTGCTCCGAAGCTTGAGAACTTGACATCACATAAAAAACCTTAAAATTAAATTACAAACAAAAGAAAAACCGAAAGAATTTTGGTGTTTTTGGTCAGGGTTTTGTTTGAAGGAAAGATAAGGAGGGAAGGCAGCGGAATTGTCGGGAAAGGTGGTTCTCTCGGTGGGAATTAAGGGTAGATCTGGTGTTTGGGAGGCAGGAAAATGAAAAAAGCGGGAGAGAGAAAGTGAGAGAAAGTGAGAAGAAAACGAGGGAAAAAAAAAACAAAAATAAAAAGGGCGAGTGGAGAGAAGGGAGGGAATTTTGGTTCGGATACAGATGTGGAGGGAAGCACTTATAATTAATTCTACCGCATTAAATAATTAAATAAATTATTAAATTATTAATAAAAATTAACATTTCACCTTTAAAAAATACAATATAAATATAAATAAATCAAAATAAAAGATAAAAAGAAATTGCACTTAATTATTTGCAAAGACTAACGGGTTAAGTGAAGTTAAAATTGGATACAGTTTACTCAACACTTGAAATTCTTGATTTACTTTTTTTTTATTTTGTTTTCCCGCCATTCTAACAAAAGCCAAAATTAAAAAGGGGCCCTTTTTTTTTATTAATAATGATTTGTTTTTTTCTCATTCTTATACTACTATCGTATTAGAGGTTTCTAGGCCGCGGGACATGTTTTTTTGCTTTTTACTTGTAATTAACCATTATTAGTATTATTTTTTCCTTATTTTTGGTGGTAATTAAAGGATAAATTAATTAATTAGTGTTATTATAGAAATAAAAAAGAAAAACAAGAAAGGAAAGAAAATGAGGTTCGAATCGGCGATTCGCGCCTTTTGTTAAGGGCAATAAAGTGGCGATTATTTGGCGCGCACAAGCTCACCAACCGAAACCCTATCTGTCACTTTTCCCACAATTAGGCGCCACTTTCTTAGAGCACTCTACGTTGGGCTGCATAACGATTTTGGGTTTGGGCTAACGTTTTCGACCCAAACAAATCGAAGGCCCAAAAAATCTTATTATTTGCTCTGCTGCCTGCTTGTTTTTCATTTTTCCTCGATAAAAGATTTCACTGTTTTGTGATTTTCATTTCACATACAAGGGGACTTCTGAGATAATATACCAAGAGTTGCAATGATCAAAGCAACAAGTCAGAAAACTGATCCAAAAAAAAAAAAAAAAACTGAAATTATCCAATACAAAGAGAAGGAGTTCACCTTAACAAAGATAAGTTGTCAAAGCATTTACAACAATAACATAATTCATATAGCTCGTGTATCCCTTCATTACACTCTAATTCCAATCTTATTTCTTACGCTTCTGCTATGGCAAAATATTCCTCTCCCTACTTGAACAAATGAGCTAGATCTGGATCATCCAAGTCTACATCTAACCAACCATTCAAGCGCATGAATTCAATGTAATGATCTGGGGGTTTCACTGCCCGAGGGTTTCGTGGAGCATAACCATGAATCCTCTCAATATCCCGAGCAAGCCATCGAACATAAGCTCGGTCCAGTGGTGGCACAATTTTCAAGAGTATCTCTTCTCGTTGTTCTTCCTTCACAGGCTTGTTTCCCATGATATGACCTAGCCAGCTTCAAACAGAATCAGCTAGAAAGAACTTAGCAGTAAATTGGTATGCCATGAAAGAAAAATGCAATTCAACCTATTTGTCTTGTATTTGATAATAGATTTCAAACAAGGAACAAATGCATGTCCTATCGGGCCATGGGGATGGAATGAATTCATAAAGGATGTACCTACAGCTCTGTACTTGATACTAGAATAACAATGGGTCTTTTTTGACCTCCATCTAAGTGACTGAAACTTGGATAAAATACAAGAAAGGTAAAGCTAAAGCATATAAAGGAATCAACAATTATCAAAGCTGATAGATGGCTTGTGGTTATCTATCTTTGAATTTATAAATTAACCCCCAGACATAGAAGAATCCCTTAATACTTCAAGAACGGACTTGTCATATAATTTGGCTGTATAGGGGCAAAATTTTTTAGATCTTTTCATCATGCAATTGGCAGTGAGGCAGGAGTTGGTTGACGTTCATGGACGGTGTATTCAATTCAACTCACTGCGGAACATAGCTTCTCTGCCAGAGCATTCACGCAAAGCAACCAGGTTGCCACTATGCCTTTTGCTAATTTAAACAATAGAAGTACTAATAAATCTCTTTGTCAACACAATTCTACGCTAGCAGGGCCTCAATAACGTTCCTTGAGGATCTTCTAATTCATTCTTCCACTTGAATACACCCACTATTAAACTATCACAGCAGAACTAATCTATAAACACTCATCAGCTGCTCTCCCTTACAAGATATGCTAAACATATAAGCTCATGCTGCTACTTGATTACATACTGCATCAAAATTATAAGCACTTAATCTCGAAAGAATTCAACATGACTTAGAGAGACAAAGCTAACAGTAAAATCTGGGCAAGTCAGCATTCCCCCGACCAAATATGATCCCTTGATGTCCATACTGGTAAATAGATAAGTACAAATCTAAGCATCTTTTGCAGCAGGCAAGGATTTATATTCCGACCAATAATTGTTAACGCCGCGTTTGGAAGGATGAAACACCCACCACTCCGCTTTCAAATAATAGTGAAATGTCTCTAAGTCAACAATTAAAAAATGATTTCAATAGTCCCCGACGATAATAACATCATAAAAAGAGCTCAATATGCATGCAATTCAGAGTTTTTTAAACAAAACCATCAATAAATTAGTTAGAGTAAAGGAGAGAATGTAGAATCTTGGGCATTCGAGAGAGTACTTACCTCAGGAGTTCAATATTCAGAGTTACAAGGCTTAAGGCCAACGGAGAGATGAGCCGGAAGAGAATAAAGATCAGGGCCACGAAATGGATTTAGCATATAAACGATTTTAAATCCATTAGTACGGTGTCGTTTCGTCCGCTCTCGGAGTCCTCTCGTTATTATGACGAGAAGACTTAAATACCCTCGACTAACGCCAGGAGGATAATATTGCCCTTTTGATCCAAGGGAAGAAGACATGAAGAAGTACGGTTTACAGCTTAGGGTTCCACCGTCGCAGCAGAAAAAGCCGGCGGCAAGACCGCCGCTCCCTCCTCCTGCTGGATTCCGCGACGACGGAGATGATGACGTGGAGAGAGAGATTTCTCGGCAGGCTAGCAGAAACAAAGCTCTCAAGGATGTAAGCTTCACCATAATTTCCTTTGCCCCCTCTTTTAGGGTTTTTCTTTCCTTAAGATTTTGAGTGAAATTTATCTCATTTTCTTTTTCTTTTAATAAAGGTAGAAGAGCAACATAAGAAAGCATTAGAGGAAGATCCTTCAGTGTTTGATTATGATGGAGTTTACGATGAGATGAAAGAGAAGGTTGTTCGTCCCCGCGCTCAAGATCGGGAAGAGCGAAAGGTACTTCTTTTTCCTAACAGATTTGGAGGAATTTTTAAGTTTTTAGGATTATTTGAGTGCTCTGAACTTTAATTATTTACTTAGGCTCGCATATATAAATACATGTAATTGCTGTACATATAACAGAGCATTAATAATTTAATGTGATTGATGATAATGCTGGCTGTTTCTTGCAGCCTAAATATATTCAAGGATTAATTAAAAAAGCAGAGCAAAGAAAGTGGGAGCAGGAGATAGTATATGAGAGGAAGCTTGCAAAAGAGAGAAGTCAAGAGGATCACCTTTATGCAGACAAGGATAAGTTTGTGACCAGTGCCTACAAGAAGAAACTTGCTGAGCAGGCTAAATGGATGGAAGAAGAACGCCTACGTCAACTTCGAGAGGAGAAGGATGATGTAAGTTAAAGCCTTTTCTCCAACTTCATGTGATGTTAGTTGGTGACTTCTTTGTTTAGTGATCATGGTCCCTTTTTTGATATTACTTCACTTATGATTGACTGGATTGTGACTGGTTTTGATTGTCTTTAGCATTGCTCTTGTAGTACTAGATATGGTGTTCACAGCTTCACTTATACTGCATTAACAAAGTTCATTTTGGTGTTTTTGTATGCTCAAACTTGACATTGGTTTAAACTTCCTTGCTCTATATATATGTTACATGTGGATTTAGTTTATGGCATCTGCTCATCTTTGTTCGCATACATACAACCCAGTGCTAAAGGAAGAAGCTATTTTGGTCTATATCCATACTATCCCCTTAGGCTAATTGAAGGTTAAGGATAGATTTCTTGGCATCTTATCTCATGGTAGTAATTCAATGATGATAATCTTGTTTTGTCAGTCCCTTGTACTTAGTCCGTCTAGCAGGTTGCATATGAATAAATGGGCATCGATATGTTTAGCTTGTAAGAATTGAAACATTTACTGGAGTTCATGGTTAGGTTTCTAGGGTTTAGTTAGTAAGTGTTGCAATGTTTACTTGAATTCATGGTTCAGTTTACTTTTGTCGTAACTTACCTATGGTCATTCTTTTGGTTTGAAGGTTACCAAGAAAAGTGACTTGAGTGACTTCTACTTCAACCTTCGTAAAAATGTTGCATTTGGGGCGAATGAGGCCGTGCCGAGGAAATCAGAACTTCATAGTGATTTAACTAAACCTGAGAAGAGAGATGAGAAAGAGAAGGATGTAGTCAATAGAGATCAGTCATTGCCAAGCTCAAATGCTCCTGAATCTTCCAGTGTAACTGATAGGACTCGGGATGAAACAAGTTTGCGAGAAAACTTTGTGTCCCAAGATTCAAAGCCGGCTACTGACGATATACTTCCAGACCATGCAGTGCAAGAGACCTCATCAGAGAAACAGCCGTCAGTTGATCAACCAAAGCGTGACCATCATAAAAGAGGTGAGGATGCAGTTGCTGCAGCTAGAGAACGTTTCCTGGCACGCAAGAGGGCAAAAGAGCAATGATGAGCTACCTCTCTCCCGAGACAACCAAAATGACGATGGGTAGAGACTGAAGAAATCCTAAAAGGTTTTTTTGTTGTATATTGTGAATCACAACAATTTTCAGAATAGTTTTCACTTGGTTCTCATTAAAATTAAAACGATTTGCTTCTAAATTTAAATCTGTAATTGTTTGATAATGGGTTAGTATTTTTTTTCTTTTCCCCTGAATTCCTGTAGGAATATTACCCGACCCAATCTGGTTACAACTTACAAATGATACTTCCTGTCTGTTGGAGTAAATTCATTTCTCATCCGACACTGACAGGAAGGTGAGTTGTGTCAAACTGCTTGGGGATGGATTTATCTGTATTGGACAATGCGATTGGTTCAATTAGTAAATCATCAGCTTTGATCTTTGCGTAAAACTTAAGTTCGAAAACAGAATCTTTGTAAAATATAACTACTGCAAGTGGTAGTACTACTTGTTTTTTATTACGTAATTAAACAACTTTTGTTGGTATCTAAAACGACATAACTTTAGCTTAGGACAAGGCCAGCGTTAGAGCTTTAAGCTGGCCGCTGGTTGTCTAAATGCTGACAATTAATAACTGATCACGTCCCCCTGTCCACTGCATTTGTCATCACGTGCCTTTCTTACCGATCATGATAGGGTTGGTGACTCAAATCTTCGATTAAAAAATTTTGTAGGGGTGTTATTTGATGGGTAAGTAGATTTGTGAGTCAAAAAATTTAATAGGAATACGGTTTCTTGTTAATCAAATTTAGGTAAATATAAATAGTGAGAGTTTCATTATAGTTTGGTATGAGAGAAAGATATAAGTAGAATTATAGAGTTTTAGAATGAGGCACCCCATAGGACAAAAGAATGGTCCTATGGGTGTGTATGATTGTTAGAAATCAAGTGAGTGTGCTCAAAATTATTTGTTTGGATGAGGTTGTGGTTTGTTTGGTTTGAGGATTGTTTGATTGATAAGATTGTGAGTATTAGAGTGTAAGATTGATTTGAGGATTGTTTGATTGATAAGATTGTTAGATTGATTGATTGATGTAATTTCTATAACTAATGGATTTTTTTCTTTATCTGTGGATGTAGATAAATTGAGTGTCGAACCACGTAAATTCTTGTGTGTTATTTAGATAACTTATTATTTTAATTTACTTCCGCTTGCTTGATTGATTGAATGGCTGATTTATTAGGGTTTGGGACCTAACAAATCAACTGTAAAATGTAAATACCTCTAAGCCACCGTCACTATCTGTTCAACACAGAAATCACAAGATTACCCTGACCTCTCAATTTCCCTTTTGCCCTTTTCTTACATTACAATAAGCAATAACACAAGCACATGCGCCATTGTCACATCGCATACTCTATTGTTCCAACTTCCAATCTATAGTTTTTTTTTCCCTTCTTTTTCTTTTTGATAATTCTAATCTTTTCATCACGGTTGAGCAAAATTTAACACACGAACCTAACTCATCAAACTTTTTGCGCTTATATTAATGTAATGTAACCTCTCTCGACCCCAAAAATATTTCTAAAAAAATCTCCTTTCTTTGCAGCCTCAAAAGTGAACTATGTCTCCTTACTGTGTTCTCTGTTTCTCTTCTTTTCTGCTCTGCATTTTCCCCAACATCATCTCCTCTGCTTTGCATTTACCACTCACAAAATTCCATACAACCCCATCTCGAGATCCATACGAAACGATCAACCGTCTTGTCTCTTCCTCCTTAACAAGAGCCCATCACCTCAAAAGCTCCCAAACCACCAACAAAACGGGCCGTGCTTCCCCCACCACCACCACGCCACTCTTTTCCCACAGCTATGGAGGTTACTCCATTTCTCTCAGCTTTGGCACTCCTCCTCAAACTCTCTCTTTCGTCATGGACACTGGCAGTGACATCGTTTGGTTCCCTTGTACTCATCGTTATATCTGCAAAAACTGCTCCTTTTCTTCTTCTTCCCCCTCCAAAAACAATATCCCATCTTTTATCCCCAAACAATCTTCATCTTCCAAAATTGTTGGCTGCCAAAACCCAAAATGTTCCTGGATCCACCATACCAACAAGACCCAATGTGGTGATGAATGTGAAAACAACCCCACTCCCAAAAACTGCACTCAAATCTGCCCTCCATATCTTATCTTTTATGGCTCGGGAAGCACGGCCGGGCTTGCATTATCGGAAAACCTGAATCTTGGGGACAGAACTGTGCCCGACTTCTTAGTCGGATGCTCCATTTTCTCTTCCCGCCAACCCGCTGGCATTGCCGGTTTCGGCCGCGGCCTTCCTTCTTTACCTTCTCAACTTAAACTAAATAAGTTCTCTTACTGTCTCATCTCCCACCGTTTCGATGACTCTACTAGCAGCAGCTCTTTGATACTTGATAGCCACTCGGATTTGGATAAGAAAACCGATGGCTTAACCTACACACCTTTTCTCCGGAACCCCACTGTCCACGAAGCGTTCAAAGTTTACTACTACGTTGGCTTAAGGAAGATAACAGTAGGTGGCCTCCACGTTAAGGTTCCCTCCGAATATCTGTCGCCTGGAAATGACGGTAATGGCGGCGCCATAGTAGATTCTGGCACGACTTTCACGTTCATGGCACGTCAGATATTCGAGCCAGTAGCTGAAGAGTTTGTAAAACAAGTAAAGAATTATAGTAGAGCTCGTGACGTTGAAGATTTAACGGGGTTGTTGCCTTGCTATAAAGTGAAGGGTAGGAAGAAGGTAGAGTTGCCCGAGATGAGGTTGCATTTTAAGGGAGGTGCTGAGGTGGCACTACCGCTGGAGAATTATTTTGTGGAGATAGATGGCGGCGCGGCGTGTTTGGCGGTGGTGACAGATGGTGGTGTCGGTGGAGGAGAGGGTGGAGCAGGGCAAAGTGGGCCAGCTGTAGTATTGGGGAATTTTCAGATGCAGAATTATTATTTGGAGTATGATTTGGGGAATGAGAGGTTAGGATTCAGGCGACAGTTATGTATATAGTAAAAATATAAGTTCCAATTCCATCTTCAATTCAATTACTATTATTTTTTCTTCTTCCAAATTCTGCAAAGACGTGGGGGTGGGGCACTTTCTTGGAATCTGGAAAAAAATTGTTTGTTTCGAGAGAATTGGGGAAGGAAATGCAGAAAAGGGTAGACAATCAGAGTCATGATTTATCTACATTTTGGCGTTTGTTATTATCTTCATTATTTTAGTTCATGTTGGGACTGTAATGATACATAGGTAATTATTTCAAGTTGTTATATAATTAAAAGTTCTACTACTACTAGATATTTTAAGCCAGCACTTTGATATGGAAATGATGTCATTGATTCATTGCTGGGTTTTCAACAATGAAACTATTCAGTACAATTACTGCAGATCAATAGTCATTATTGGAGTCCTTTAATTTCATTTCCCCACTTTAACTCATCACTATCCCCTTTTTGACTTTTGGGTCTTTTGCCTTGATCTTTAGGAGTGTGTATTGCAATTTTGTTTTGAAATTCTTTTCTTTTTTCCTGAAAATATGTAAGGACGTTATCATCAAATAACCACAACAATAAACTAGAGATTGAACGCACACAAATTAGAATAAGCACTCGTATTAAACATTCTACCAGAATCTCTATACTCTGCTTAATATCCACCCAAACAAAATGGCATAGTCAGGAACAGAGGAAAAGACCTTTTAACTGTCAGATTTTCCTATGAGAATCTCCTTGTGGAGTCGCTTGAAGTTGAAGGAATGTAATGGCTTCTCCCTTGGCCCCGTCTTGAAGCGTTTGATGTGTTTAGCGGGGTCCATGCAGGGTCACTCCAAGTTTTTGAGTCCCACTGACCTCGTCCAATACTCGGGGTAGATGGAATTGTATTGCCCTGTAAGTTCTGCCTCCATGTATGGTTTGAGCTTTGTGTTGCAGCATGATTTCTCGATGGCCAGAAAGAATTGGTTGTGGTCCGCCCTCTTCCATATGACCCCATGTTTTGGCTTGATTCTGAAATTTTCAAATTTGCAACACCTTTGGCTAAGCTGAGGTTACCAGCAGCTGTTCCCCTACCAGCACCCCACCCAGTACCAGCCCCTGTGTGAATCTCACTAGTTGATCTTGAAGGAAACTTTGAATAGTCAGCTTTGGTAAATGTTGTCTGGCTCTGTGATCTGCAAAACTCCATCTAACGATTCATGCACGACAAATTAAACAGAAAGATAAAGCAAATGTAGATTTTGAATCAATACAAACCTCATATTAAATGGTGGTCTGCTGCCAGGGTATTCATGCCACAGGGGAGTCTCCAAAATCTCGGCTTCATTAATCGACTGTATACAAGTTACAGGGCTTAAATTAGTTCACAATTTATCATTGAAAATGTGGAAAGTTCCTCATTAGTTTTATAATCATTTACATTATCCTTTTTGGACAGGAAAACCAAAAACATAAGGGATAAAAAGAAATTATTGGGATATACAGAGTTGGTACGGTTCGTAGAGTACAGAGGATATTCGGGAAGCAAAAAGAAAATGACATAATGTTGATCTAAGAAAGAATCAGGAGAGCCAACTAGGCACTGGCAAAACCAAACCATAATTGCATTGCTACAGATATCTCCTACATCAGCAGAAAAATGCCCACACCCTGGAGCATTCATTAGCATGAAAGAAATGATTACTGATGATGCAACGAATTGAAGGCATTTAATACTAATAATTAAGTCAATAAAAACAAAAAAGTTACCTTGGGAGGAAATTTTACACCTTCTAGGGGGCGAGGAATATGTAGGCTCCCATCAGGGAGCTCTAGCAACAGCGATCTGTAACCATTGATGAGAGAAAATGGGAGCCAACGTCACAGAAATTTACATGTGCTTATGCATGTACATGTCAAAAAACCATCTGCCATTAATTTGAACGTTAATTATTGGAAATTGGCTTACAATATGCTGGATGTTAGTGTCAAATTGCCACAGTCGTTGAGCCTCACAAGTCCTCCGATTGCGCCACTGTGGAAAGTACAATGATGAGTGAGTGATTTGTCGCTATGAGAATGTCATAATCACATAATGAAAAGCATTGAACTATGTTGGATTCATAATTCACACATAAAATCATGTGAGACTGACCTCGAATCGGCAGTCATCATTACTTTTTCATTAGCAGACAGCTTTAGAAAATGTGTTAAGATTTCTGTCCCGAAATGGCCTGATCTCGTGACAAATAACTGATCATATCTTTCTACATTCCTTCCTAACTCTTCCGCCTGAAGAAATTACAAAAATCGTTAGCTATAACATGTACAATTGCGAGAACTACTAAGCCCTGTAAAAGATACAAAGGCCCACCGTCAGTTCCTGCTCCACTTTTCTGGTCTCTGCTGTGAGGCGTTCTTCATCTATGAAAGGAAGCTTGCATATCCCCTTCAAGAAAAAAAGAAAAATCCACACATGTTTTGATACATTAATAGTTAGAAAGGAGACAAGATTAATATATCAGCTGGAAGGAAGGAGAAATCACTAAGAAGATCTGCAATCTTGAGGAAACAAATAAGCATTCATCAACTAACCTGCCATGCAAAGCGTTTTCCATCTGTGTCTATTTCAAAATCTATCCATAAAAACAAAGAAACCAAATGTCACGAGGTGATCCTCTATAGGATGATATGGGTGAAGTTAATACATATCCTGGTAAAGAGGACTCACCATTAGGAAAGAAGTCGCTGATTTTGGAATCCTTGTCCGTAATCAGTTTTGAATAAGGTTTAGGAAGTGCATAAGCACTGCATGAAAGAAGTACCTTAAAAAATAAATTTATCATGAAACAATTATATTGGAAGTTACATCTGTATCAGAAAGGGGGAATGGAACCTCCTGGGTGGCAGGACACAAACAAGTTGATCAAACGGTTTAAAAGGGTGACCCTTCTGGAACTTGGCTCTCACTTGAGAAAGACCCTTCAAGTCTGATGCAAATGGACCATGGTGGTAGGGATAGAACCTAACATTCATTGTCATAGATTTCCACCATCACTTCAAGTAGCAACACTCATTCTGAAACATCAATCCAATATGCATGTATTGGTTCCAGAACTTGAAACCAGATGACTTACCAAGACCAGGATGGTACTCCAGAGAAATAGTACAGGAGCACCCATAGTAGACCCTCAGTGTACTTTTCAACCTTCATAGATGAAGCGGATTCAATGTTAAACATAATAGTAATAAAGAAAAAAAAAAGAGAAAAGTACGGAAATAATAATTAAAGTACACACTATTTTCTTTCTTGTGCTTTCTATCTCCTCTGAGGTTTCAGCCGAAAATTTCAGTTTGTAATATCTCTTCTTCCAGCCAGGAGTCCCCAATTTTACCTAGTAACAAATTTAGAGGCTAAGCAAATTTATATGGCAAAAAAATAAAAGAAGACTTCCAAAGACAGTGGTGCATACTTTTTCTTTGTCTAATTCACCATTCTTAAAAAGATCTGATTTCTTACGAAGATTCTCTTTCAGCTTGTCTTTCAAATCGTTTGTATTTCTTAAAAGCTGCAACACCAAAACAAAAGACAAACAGTACTAATAGTCAATAGTATGTGGACGATCACGACAGAAAACCAAATCCATTTGGCTCCTGAAGAAACATAATGACTCAAACTAGAAGGAAAAAGAAAGTAAAACCATGGGAAGGTAAAAACATACTTCACATTCATCAGCAGAGGAGTTCTTAAACCTTCCCTTAGATGCACATTCTTCTGCTGACAGTGACATTCTATCCCCTACATTGGAACTACTGTAATTTTCATTGTTTACATCATTTTCTTCCTCTTGCTGCTGGATACACAATTCAACATTAGTTTTAACAGATGTGCTGGCTTGTGTGTGTTACATCTGCTTACCTATAATATCAAATCATTCTTGTATCAAAATCTCTAATACTTACTATGTCTGAATAGCGGCAAAGTTTTCTAAGTCTATGCTCCAACAATTCTGATCTTTTCTTGAATATAGCTTCCTCAAATGAGCTAACTAAATGAATAAACTTCTCCACTCTCTTTAGTTTAACATATGCTCCTTTCTTGTCCTGAGCCTGCTACAAAACATGGTTTGTGGTAACAAATGGCTTGTACAACAATAGATGATCAAGTAAAACATAAAATAGTTGAACTGTTTTTGTTACCTGTTGCATGTTCACTAAATACCCACCAATTTTCTTGAACTGTTTCTTGTAAACAGTCATTAGTAAATCTAGTGCCCCCTGCATAACAGTGGTACAAAAACAGTTCAAACTTCATCTTGACAATGTTCATACATTTGACAAAAGAAAATGAAATGATGCGCACCTCATGAATTGCCAAAGTTGGCATGTGTGGAAGAAAGTCATTCCCAGCAAAAAAGCACATGAAGATAAAATCATCAATTATTCTCTCAAGATCAAACTTAAAATTCTCAGGAGCCTCTGTAATATTCATGTCTAGCTCTAAGTATTCCCTCAAGATCCAAACATGTACAAACTGCAAGCAAAGAATGCAGAATAAGTTTTATCATGTAATTCTTCTGGAAATCGTCTTGACAATATATGACACAAAAGACTAGCTACCTCATATGGGGTTTTAGCTATAGGTTTATATCTATTGACCGAGTTGGAATCCTTGAGCCATCCACCCTGTGTCTTAACATCGTTGAACCATGCTCTTGAATTCACTGAAAATAGTTCAGCTATTTGATTGGTGGTTTCTGGAGCAGCATATTGGAAAACGGGTTGCTGCTCTTGCACAAGCACATCCTGATAAAATAACAGTTCAAAAACAATTGAACGAACACAGAAGTAAAGAGAAAATGCATAAATAACAACAGTTGAACTTGATGTAATTTAAGTGTTTCTCACTTCGGTTACAATAAGAGAATTGCTGTCATTTTCAAATGGAATATTTGGTATTCATGTTACTAAGGTAAAACTTGTAAGTAAAAATCCCAAGGAACGATTGCAAAATTAATCTCTATGCCACATTCAAGAGAAATCCATCCACCTTCAGCAAAAAAGGAGTAGGTAAATACATAAAGAAAAAATTAGTCACAGTCACCTCTCTCAATATGGAAAAATGAACTTCATGAGTTGCTAAAGCAAGCATTATAAGATCTGCATCCTGCGAGGCCAACGTTATTAATGGTTAAATGAAAAGGTTGGATGTCCTGAATGGAGAATGGTTGGAAAGAATTGGATATAGCATTGAAGTAATATAGTTTAAACTTTGAAATGCATGAGCATGTTGAGCATATATATAGCATAATTTTATCGCCCAAATCAACATTGCGACATTGCATGGCTTACCAGCCCATATAAGCAATGACGAGTATTGGCATTGTATCCCAAAGAACTTCTTTGGTGGCGAATAAAAGACATGATCTTGTGTTCCCCCTCACCAGGAACATTGGCATCAGAAAGAACAACCTGGGTGAAGCAAAGGAAAATAAAATCAGAATTTTAGTTGATCTCTTAAAACCATCGTCAATGTGCTATTACACAGGATTCAGACATATATGTGTCTGTATGTACATGCACATCAATCAAACCTGAATTTCCTTCCAGTGTGGGTGACTGTGCAATCGTGACTCTATATAACCTCTGAGATTTTTCGACAATTTTTCCATAAATTCTGTCCCTGGTGTGATGACAGTAGAATCTGAAACTTCACACTCCACTTTAGGAAGAACTGGTTTACCTTCCATTTCAAATTCCATCCTCAATCTATCCTCCTCAGCTTCCTATAGTGTATACATTAAGAAAGTTTTAAGAATATAACCTACCACAGACTTGGAACACATAACAATTCAATTTAACTAGAACCGTGCACAACATACAGCCATCTCATCATCTTTAGCTGTTCGAAAACGGCGTGACCTCTGCTGATTCATTTTGGCTCGTGGAGCTACTCCATCTACAACAAACAATTCATCTGCTTGAATCTTGCTCAAGAAAGATGATCAAGACAAAATGTTTTACGACATTCCATTATATATGCTTAGACTACTTTATCACGTTTTCATTGAACAATGCAGTCAGAATTTCCTCCGACAACATTAAAATAAAGCATCACCATGTCTAAATGAAAGCTGATATACCGGCCATTAGGGCTTTCTAGTTAAGTGACATAAATGACATTAGCTTAAAAATTCTGGAACATAAAGGACAAAAAGTTGATGTCTTTGCCATCTGAAATGGGTTTTGAAAATGACAAAATAAAACTTTACCGATCGCCATATAGAGAAGCTTCCTTGGTCTCACAATGCTAAAAATATGATCTATATAAGCATAGATGCTCTGGAATACATCTTCACATGTAGTTGGCGCCAAAGACTGCATTAAATGAAACAAACTTGATCAACAACATTTGACAGGGGAAGAAACACAGAGAAAAGGAGAAATGATGAAAAGATATTGGTGAGATGAGCAAACTTGATCATCTGGATGAAAGCATGGATGGATGATCCCGTTCATATCAAGATACAGGTTATCAAACTCCATTCCATTAGGATTTGGGGAGCTCGTGTCTCCATCATCTCCCTTTGCTTCAATGGCTCTAACTGTAATGTTGGGATATTTATTTACCAACCAACGATAAAAAGATGGAACACCCATCAAGACAGCTGAAGCCTCTTTACTTTCTTACTACTACTTCACTTCTTACAACTTGTCAGAAAAATGGTTCCTGCTTGCACATATAAAAGACAATATTCTCAGGAATGTACAGCAAGTTGCAGGCGGCAAACACTTATATCGGGAAGGTTTCGAGTCGAACTAATCGGAAACAGTTTCCGAAGAGAGAGTATTGGATTTGGCGGTGGACTGGTGGGAATGTGGGATATTATTATGGAGATTAATAATTTATTCCCAAGCGTCTCTAATTCCATCTTTTCATATTCCCTGTCGCACGGTTTTCCATTGTTCAGAGGAAAAATAGTACTACTACTACTACTACTTTACTTCCACCAAGAGAAAAGATAAAATGCTCAATGATTTTCATTTTACGCCTGTCTATTGCTGACTAGAAAGATTTGTAACCTAGTGTAAGTGGAAACTGGAAAGTGTGCAACCATTGAGGGAAACAACTTGAAAGCCTATTTGCTACATTTATTATGGCTTTATTTCGTTTCGAAGACTTTTTTGAATTTAACTTATATTAAGATAATTTTAAAAAGTGATTTTTTCACCATTCAATAATTAAATGATATTTTATTGATTTTAAAAAATATTAAGATTTTAAATATATATATTCATCCTCATCAAATAATTTTTTTAAAATAAAAAAAAAACGATCTTTTATAACAAAACTAGTAAAATTAACTCGTGCGTTACATTTTATGGTTTATTTTAAAAATATTATTATGAATTTATTTATAAAAGATAATAAGTGACTTTAATTTGATAAATATGAATATAGAGATGTCAGTTGGGTAGAGAATATATGTGACGGATGTTTGCTGGGTAGGGAATATGTAAGGGGTATATTCTCCGTCCCCGATCCCAACTCTCTCCACCAGTCTCCGGTTCTCATCCCCGACCCTGTCCCCATAACAAATACAGTAAATACAAAAAAAAGAAACAAAAATCATAAATAACTTACTTGGGAAAAAAATGTTTCTTGATTGTGAACAAAATGATATAGTATATTTTAGAAATTTTAACGGTAAATTACAAAAACGATCACTTAAGTTTTAGAGGTTTTCTGTTTTAATCATTCAATTATAAAAACTTATTATTTGGTCATTTATCTTTGTAAAATTCCATATTTTAGTCACCAAACCCGTTGAAAAGATTGATTTGTTGACATGGCATGGCCACATCACCCAATATGCCACATTAAAATTTTAGACATACATTGAAATAAATTAAAAATTTTTTAAAATTTACTCTTTTGGTAAAAATTTGTTTGGTTCATGAATTCTCTATTTATAGTGATTGAAATATTTCAGTAATTCAAAAGTTTTTTTTAATAACTTTAGGTTTAGTTAGCAGAGGTTTTTTTTTTTCATGATTTTTTGTTTTTCTCGTTATTAGTTAGGTGAAAGTAATTTATGTAATTTAATTGTAAAATTAAGATTAGTCGCTCAAAGATTTTTTTAATTACAAAATTAGGATTAGTAGCCCAACCTTTTTTTTTTAAATTACAAAATTAAGATTAGTAGCTCAAAAGTCATCCTTATTATTAGTTGGGTAAAAGCAGAAAAAGTGATTTATGTAATTTTATTGTAAAATTAGAGTTAGTAGCTCATAGTTTCCTTTTTTTTTTTGAAAATTTAAAAATTGGGATTAGTAACTCAAAATTCATCCTCATTATTAGTTGGACACAAGTGATTAAAGTGATTTATGTAATTTAATTGCAAAATCAGGATTATTAGCTCAAAGTTTTTTTTGGAAAATTACAAAATTAGAATTAGTAGCTCAAAAGTCATCTTCATTATTAGTTAGGTAAAAGTGTAAAAAATTATTTATGTAGTTTTAATTGTAAAATTATGATTTGTAATTCAAAAGTTACCTCATTATTAGTTGGATAAAGGTGAGTTATCTGATTTAATTATAAAAATAACAAATTATACTTTTAACTTCAAAATTAAAGAAATACTAAAAGAAGAAATAAATTATACTTATAAATAAATTGATGTCTTTTGGGTTACCTATGCTATTATAATAATGTCGGTTTTTATTGTTTAAAGTTTTGGTGTTTATGACAAAAGTAGAACTTTATATAATATATATTGATTAATTTGTTGAAGAAGAAATAAAATTCACCCTTACTACCTACAAAAGAATATTAACAAATCCAAAGGAAATCATCAGGGTGAAATTTTAAAAAGTAATTCAATTAAATTAGTCAGCAAATGATAAGAAAAAAAATAATGAATTAATTTATAAAAACTTAATACTACCTTATGTGATTAGAAGTTACTAAATGAATCAAAAATTTTGTAAAAGCAATAAAATCGCAAACAAATCAAAAATAAGGAAATTAAAGAGGAAGCAAATGATATGGCGAAAAATCATCTTACCTCGATATATAACAAATAGATAAAGATAACACCTTTAAAAAATGAAAAATGTTGAACTGATGAACCAAAGAACAAACAAAATTAATCCTTATTACCTTAAAGAAAAATATCAAAAGATTCAAAAGAAATTATTAGAGAAACTTACCTTACGAATCCAAATATCGCAGAATCGGTAAATATGAACTTTAATTCTTCAAACATCCCTTTTAGAAGATAACTTATTAATTATTACGTATTCTAATTGCTTATTCGGCATGATCAAACTGCAAAATAATTTTAAAAAATTCAAAAGCTATAAATACTACAATTCATATCTGTTAGTTGAGAGAGAGAAAGAAAGATATATAAAATATCAATATTCAAAAATAAGAAATCAACTAACAGACCTTATGACTAAAATATGCTTTGCAATGAAATGAATCTATAAAAAAAACACAAAAAAATCATTATTACATAACAAACGAAAGAAATAAAATCACAAATAAAATAAAAAATAAGAAAATCCAACAGAAAACAAATGATATGGTTAAAAATTATCTTACCTCAATCTATAACAAAAAGATACAAATAATACATTTAAAAAACGAAAAAAATGTTAAACTAATGAACCAAAGAGTAAATAAAATTCATCCTTACTATCTTAAAGAAAAAACTATCTTAAAAAAAAATATCAAAAGATTTAAAAGAAAGTATTAGAAAAACTTCAGAAATATTACCTTATGTAGCTAATATGATTAGAAGCTATCAAATAAATCCAAAATTTTGTAGAAGAAACTAAATTGTAAACAAAATTAAAAATGAGGAAATTAAAGAGGAAGTAATAGTTTCTTGATTAAAAATCCCTATGAAACAAAATAAAAAATAACAAAAAATAAAAAAATAGACAAAATAACAAAAATTAAAGATATTATTTACCTTTCCATCCACTAAAATCATTTATGTGCTAGCATGTTTCTTAATTTTATAATTATAAATATTACGTAATAGGTAAATATGAATTTTGATTATCTAAATATCTCTTAAAAAGATAACTTATCAATTATTACGTATTCTAATTGTTTATTCGGCATGATCAAATAGCAAAATAATTTTAAAGAATTCAAAAATTATAAATACTATAATTCATATCTTTTAGTTGAAAGAGATAAAGAGAGATATATAAAAAACATCAATATTTAAAATATAAGAAATCAACTAACAAATCTCATGATTAATAATATGCCCCGCAATGAAATAAACCTATAAAAGACAATAAAAAACACAAAAGATCATAACTACATAACAAATGAAAGAAATTAAAATTGAGAATTAAGATTTTTCAAACTTACACGTTTGTTAAAATTTTGTTTAGTTCGTAAACTCTCCATTTAAAATGATTGAAATGTTTTGGTAACTCAAAGGTTTTTTTAATGACTTTTGGTATTCCTCATTATTAGTTACGTAAAAGTGATTTATGTAATTAATTACAAAATTAAAATTAGTAGTTCAAAATTTTTTTAATTACATAATTAAAATTAGTAGTTCAAAGGTTTTTTTTTATTGAAATACTTTGGTAACCAAAACTTTTTTGTGTATGTCTTTTAATTTTCCTCATTATTATAGATTTATAAGAATTTTATAGTGTCATATTAAAGTTATTTAAATAAATTGATGTCCTTTGGACTACCTATGTTATTAAAATAGTGTTGGTATTTATTATTTAAAATTTTGGTATTTATGACAAAAGTAGAACTTTATATATATATATATATATTGATTTAGCCCCAAATTAAAATTTTTCTATTTTTTGAGGGTAAGTTTCAATCCATATTTCATTTATTATCATAGGATTTAGTTTAAATAAATAAAAAAAGAAAGTTTATGAATTAATAAGAATTGATTTGGTGTATATGAAAATAAAATAATTGTGGTATACCTTTTAAAAACTATGAGATATCAAAATATTATTGAATGTCTAAAAAATCACTTTTTAGGATCATCTTGATGTAAATTATTATAATCTTTTCCTTTTTCTTTTTTTTTTCTTTTCTTTTTCTCTTTTCCGTTATTCCATCTCCTCCTGGCCGCCAAGTTAAATTATTCAAACTTCTACTGAAATTGCTGATTCGGCCCACTTACAGTTCTCGGGCCCGACTACGATAGTCTGGCATAAGCCCTACTCAAAATGCTGGCTCAGACCTAAAAGCCCAATCTATTCATGCTTCTGAAATCTCAACAACGCTTAAGCTTTCCAGCTTTGCCCAAAGTTTTGGGCTGGACTATGCTACATGTGAATGTTTACGGAAAACCATAGTTGAGGTTCAAAATTCAAAACCCATGTCAAGAAGGAAATTTCTGAGCCCATGACTATGTCAGTCAGCATGGTATAGGTGGAGATGGATGGAGAATTAAACAAAATGCAGTGCTCACTGTTCCTTTTTTTTGAGTTTGGACTTTTGGAGATGAAATGCCACTGTCCTGTGAACTAAATTACAAGCAACACTTGTACCATGGATTATGACATGACAATGTAATCTGATAACAAGTTTTATTGTCTTGTAGCAAGGGTGACTGCGAGAGTAAAGATCATTTATAGTAGTTTTCTACTTTTCTACTGAATCAAACTGAGTTATATATATGCATTTACTCTTCAGCTTCACCATCAACAATCATTCTTCTTCTCCTTCTACTTTGCTTTTTGGGTATTTTGTTTTGTCAATTAGTACTTGTTTGGATTGTAATGCGAAATCAAAATATGTACAGGAAGGGAGAGATGCTCTCTCTTTACTACTTCTGAACACATGGAAACAAACTTTGCAACAGCAAAATAATTGAAGAGGCAAGTGGGGTGCTGAGAGTATGGGTAAGAGATGATGATGATGTAGATGCAACATGAATATACATCTGATTTTTGAGTCACTGCAATTGTAGCAAATGTGTGGATAGGCCTTTGCCATGGCAATATGTGTGTGGATAGAAACTCTTTGATCTTACAAACTAATTTTATTTCAATATGTATATGGCTTTTTACCAGCATTCACAAACTTGGATTCCGAAAAAGCAAGGAATGAATAAAAGACCTAAACAATCATAACCTGTTTTCTATTGTACAATTGTGCCAAATAGCATCTAAGTGGATTTAGACTTATTATGGCTACAATTTTTTTTTAATACACATATGAAATGAGAAAGTAAAAGAGGAGGAATCTGAACCTTGAATCTTATCTTTATTAAAGAAGGATAATAACATTCTCTCTGAATGATTCTCTTCTGCCATCGACTTCTTCATATGGCAATATTTTCATTTATCAATTTCGTCAGAATTCACTAGTGTTATAAAGTTCTAGTTTAATCAATGTACGTTGAATCGAGTAGAAGAAACTCAATACCCATTAAATTAGGTATCGGATTCAAGTTTTATAAATGAAAAAAATGTACTTGGGAGAACTTTTTCTCATTTAAGCTCTGATGTAACTCGACTCTAAATTAATCGGAATCCAATGTGGTTATATGATACTAAGGATTTTTCTTTAAAAAAATATTGTTCAATTTGATCTTAACTAATTTACCCAAACCAAGTATTTATGGGCATATTTGTTACACCAAATTATATTGGATAGAATGAAGAGGAAAATTACATGTAATTTGTAGTGTAATTTCATAATATTGACATAAATTTACATTATGGGAAGGATTATTTGAAGGATTACTTAATTATCTAGAAATTGAGAAGAGTGCTTCATTCTATGAATAATTCTCCCCATAATACAAATTTATGTCAATACTATAAAATCACACTACAAATTACATATAATTTTTCTCATCATCTTATCTGATCCAATTCAGTATAACAAATATTTATATATTATGACATCTTAATTTCTACTTTTTGTATAATATTAATATATATATATATATATATATATATATATATATATATATATTACACAAAGTTGGTGTGAGAAGCACCAAACGAGTTGAAGTACAGAAGACTTGTTCCAGATTTCCAACTATACCAACTTCTGATGATTCCAAGGGTAAGTAGCTGATGTAATCAACCCTTTTAGAAGCAGCAAAGCCCGACTTTTATAAAGTATTGGAAGAAAGAAAAGTAGATTTATTTCTCACTACTCAAACTCAAACCCCTTTTCACAATCTTTTTAGTATTTCTCATGGCTTAGATCTTACCAGAAAAACCTCCCACGATTCCGTTGGTGTGGCCCATGATGGGCTAACACTAATTGCACCTAACATTTATATTATGTATTGACAAAAGTTTTAGAAAAAAACACTGCTGGAAGTTGGAATTGGTCTTTATCTGGGGAGTTCAGTAGCCCAAGGAATGAGCCAAATTTTCCAACTGAAGTCACCCCAAAGAGAGAATAAGAAGGATAATATTTAACTGATTAATTTACCGTTAGGGAACGTGAGTTGAATTACTCAATGTCCTGGTTCCATGGAACAGGATCCAAAAAATATGCTATTGGACAATAAACTACTACTGATTAACATAATTCTTTTATCGAAATGAAGGTGAAGAAAAGAAAGATTAGAAATAAAATTCACTGAATGAAGAACTTTGCTGAAGCTTCTGCAGTTTCCAAGGACATAGGACTTTGATCACAATGATGGCAATTTCTTGTTCTTGCTGGTTTTATACTACTTTATAGGGTCTGAAGGAAGTGCCAGTTCCAAGATAAATCTCAAGTGTAGTGTATCAAAAATTTTGTGACCCTTTTTGCTATTAATTTATTTATGAAAAATGTTAAATGGTGTACATCCATGCATCATTTAAGATGTTAGATATAAAAAATTTTATGTAATTAATATTTTTACTTTTTCTTAAATTTAAAAAAAATTACTACATTAAATAAAGAATAATTTTCTGAAATAAAAAATTAACCAATCTTAAAAGGTGTATGAGTACACCATTAACAAAACCGTTTATTTATATATATTCAAAGTCAAGTCTCTCTCCGTTTCTTCTTCCCCTTTTTTTTCCCTTTTACAGTGAGTGAAAGGGATTAAAGTTCGCCTCTTTTAGCAGGGGAATACATGTGATTTTGTGATAAACTTACAAGAAAATGAATTGGAGAGATGAAAATTGGAAAGCTTAAAAAAAGTAAAGAAAGCTCAGTCACAGTCTAATTTCTAAAGGACCTTTTTTGTAATTGACCCAAAACAAGAGGAACAATGAATTTAAAGCCCCGGAGTGGGCACCACACCAGCCAGTTTGTCTGGCATTCTTCCCCTTTTCTTTCCTTCCTTGTTAATCAACCATAAATTTTGCTCCTTTACAAATTAGAAATTACAATTACGATCAAAGCTGAAACCCAATAAAGCTCAACATTTGCCCATTTCTCTGTTAAAAAAAAAAAAGACAACTTGTGTCTTAAAATAAATGAAATCTGTTGAAGTGCAACAACCAAAAACCTAGACTCCATGGTCAACTAGACAACTACCCTTTCAAGGGGAGTGGCCAAAGGTCCAAATTGAAACTTTAATCCCTTCCTTTCTTTCTCATCTTAGCTAAAGAAGGAACCAAAAGTCTGAACATATAAAAATGTAAAAGTAATCACAGATGATATGATTGTAGGAAAGGAACAGTTCTTATGATATAAGCAACAATTAGGGAGAAAAAAGAAGAAAGAAAACTGTGTTTTCGGGATGAGACAAGGGAAGAAAAGAGTACTACTAGTTCATAGAAATATCCACACTGCAACTTTGCACAAGCTGATACTTCATAGCTGGACCAACTTGGATGGCTTTAATTCGATCACTAAAGGAAATATAAGCTGGACAATTGACGTTAATTTGATACTGACCTGATATCCAGGTCCCAACCTTCCATTTCAATTGCCCAAAAACCTGGATGTCGAGCAACAGCAATCCTGCATTCATGTCCTGGCTCAGCCCTGCCATCAGAAATGGAGCCACAGGCACAGCATTGCCGTACAAAAATGGGGACCAAATAGTAACATCCTGGTGGCCCTGGTAGGTCCTTGGCAGCAGCGTCGGTAAAGTTATCTGCTGGTTTCGGTAAGTCGCGAAGATGTCGAGTTTCTGGTAGTAAATGCCAATCCTGTCGTTGGGGTTCCTGGAAGATAAAGTGATTTGCATGTTTGAAGTGAGGAAGTTGGGAGCTGAGAGGTTGAAATCATAGATTGTCACATCCTGGAGGATGAAACGGGGCTTGGAAGGGTGTAGAATCGCCCACACAAGGAAAACAACTATGGCAACGACAAGCAGCAACCCCAAAACGGCTATCAATACAAGCTTGGCAAGCCGTTTCTTCTCGTCGTGCTCGCCACAGTCCTTGCCAGACATGACTACAGGTGGTGCAGCAGCTGGTTTGGTAGACTCGGTTTAGGTGGTGTAGACGGTAAGATCTCAAGCTGAGAAAATTAACAAGAAGAGGAGATCAGAAAGCCTTTTTCTGGAGTGAGAGAATTAGCAAGAGTGAAAAAAATGAGATAAGTGTTATATATAGAGACTGTATATTGAAGTTGGGGGAAATTAAACGGATTAATTTTGAGGGTATATGGATTTTGATGAGGACAGTAATTTAAAATGCAAAAATCTATTTGTTCTATGTATATGATTGGGAATTGGACTTTAGATTAAAAGGGAGAACAAAATTAATGTGAATTAGCATATAGTTGGGTGGTGCAAAGTGAGGGATATGAGAGTTCTGTTTGGTGCAACCTTATCTTTGGTGTGCATATTCCTGCTCCTACACAGGGCAAACCTTCATTAGGCCCCACCAAAAATTCAACTCTTTTTGGTACATACCAAAAATTCAACTCTTGCAAGCAAAAATATAAAAACTTTGATGATTAATCATGTTTACCTTATTCACCGACCATATTACGTAATATAATTTGACTTTTTACACCCTTGGTTTGGTTTTATTCTAAGACTAAATGGAACCATCACAGAGGCTTGAAACCTGAAATCTTTCATTGAGGTTTTTTCTTGAGGAGGAGAGAACAAATTTAAAGAAAAAGCTGCCAATAATAATTCCCCACATATACTTTTTATGTTACTATTTGAGCAGTCTTTAACTATATATATATATATATATATATATATATATATAGAGGCTTAATACGTAAAAAATTATTGTTTTGGTCTTTTAATTTTTATTTTAAAATTTTTTATCCTTGAATTTTTATTTTATACACAATATAGCCCTTATTACTAAGGTAACCTATCAATAGATGGACACGTGAAATTTTCTTATTAGGTCATATCAATATCATGGACTACATTGTGTATAAAATAAAAGTTTGATGGTAAAAAATTTCAAAATAAAAGTTGAAGGTCAAAACGATAATTTTATACAAATTCGAAAGTAATTTTATGTATTAAGCCATATAATACATATGCATCGAGTAATTACTCTGCCCACATGTTCAAGCAAAATTGCAGGGCAAATCTAATTGAATTGGAATTAAATTGCTTTTGACTTGAACTACTTAGGGGATGGCTTGGCTTGCAATAGAGGTGCCGTGCCTGTGCCTGTGCCTAGTGAAGTGAGTAGCTATATTTATGAATCTACAATTAAGTGTGGCCACCTAACAGGCTCAGTTACATAATCAGCCTGCATCGAGTAGTCATGAATTTTCATGGCTGTAGATCGGCCAGGGACGCATCAAATGCTTCTTTCAATTATCATCCATGGCCAAAAGTGAAAGGAAAATTAATCATTGCTATATTTACATCTGTGCCCCCCAGCCTTAACCACTGATTTTATCAAAATTAAACCTTTGGTTAATTGGTTTTATCAAGTGATATGTTCTAGCTCTGATCAAAAAAATAAATAGAAATCATAAAACAAGAGGGGACAATATTTTATGAGAAGAAAAAAAGTACTAGCAGTAATAAAATTGATGGCCAATCTGGAACTAACAAGTAAGTAAAGCAAACAGGCAGTACTAACTAACCAGCTGCCGTCGGGGGGGAACGATCAGTTTGCCTGTCGATGGTGGCTGAGGAGTGAACGGCTTCCGATTCAATAATTATGATTTGATTGATTTAATATGAAACCTAGTCAGTATTGAATCTTATGCTATGTATATTTATACATAAATCAATAAAATCGAGAAAAGTGTAGACTCGTTTAATTATGGAAACAATATTACGAAAGATATTCTCATTAAATTTGGAAGATATCGTCTGTGAAATTAATTGCTATATATATTAGACACCGCAAAAGGAGATGAAACAAGTTCTAGCGAGTTTTTCTCTCTTTGATCCTTCTTTCCGTCTGAAATTGATATCTTGAATGTCTATATTAATTAGTATACTTTGTTTTTTCCTTTTATACGTTTAGGGATTTCGGAAGATTTTGAGCACGCCCGAGGCGGATCTACAGTGGGGGCAGCCCCATTGAGATCTTACAATCCCCTTTAATATATATATAAAATAATAATAAAATTAGTTTAAATTTTTTTTATTTTTATCCCCAGTATATTCAAAAATTATAGAAAGATATATGATATTTGATGTAAATTTAAAAAGTAAAAGAAGACAAAGAAGAGGAAAGATAACTTTTTTTAAGAATTTTTTCTTTCCCTTTCACTATCTTTGGGGTCTCACATCCACTCTCTTTTCTTCTCTTTTCATTTCATCATTTCATCATCTTCTCTTTTTTATTTTTTTTATGTGTTATATAATGTTTTTTATTTCTCCAATCCTCCAAATCCCCACCTATATTTTTCATTTTCCTTGGCTTCTCTTCCAAATAAATATTCCTTGTCAATCCCTAAATATTTAGAATAGAAAGAGACATGATTAGAGAGTTAATAAAAGTTACCCCAAAGTGTCAATGAGAGTAGGTCAAAGTGATAACGTTTGGACAAGTAGTGTAAAACACTCGGGTTTGAGCTCTTACTTTTTTAATAGACGATCTGTATTCGAAAAATTCCATAAAATTAGTAGCCATAAACCCTCAAATATATTGACTACTTACCTTGATCTTAAAGGTAAAATAACCTACCATACTCCTAAACTTTTCTCCACAAAAAAAAAAAAGTTGCCCCAGAGTGAACCATTTTCCCATCAAATATTTAGTTAGTATGATATTGTTAAATTAATTTATTACAATTTTTATAATATTATTAATGTGATAAAATATTTTTCATTGATTGAAGTTTTTTATAATGATGGAATCATTTAATTTAGAAATTAGAATTCATTGAATTTATTTATATTTATATGAATAGTTAAGATTTAAATTTAATAATATATTATTATTTTTTAAAATTTAATAAAGTAGCAAACTTTTTTTAGTCTTTTTGTCAATTATGATATTAATTTATAGTTAGAACTTATATAATATATACGATATGTAATTAGTCATCTTCTTATAATTGCATTTGGATATAATTTTTCTTTTTTTTAGGAATTCTAGAATATTATTTATCTATTTAATTTAATTAATTATTAAAAAATAATAATTTTGGAGGATTCTTAGATGAATGATTGTTTAGTCACCTATATAGATAGATATATTTTGTAGTATTGACAAATGAAAGATTTTGTAATGCATTTTTTTTATAAAATATTTTATATACTTGTATTATATTGTATTTATAATTTTTACATTTATTTGTCCCAGTGAAATTGTCACTTATTGACTTTTTTCTTGTCAAACTTTTTAAACTTTGACTTCTATTTTTAAATATTTTAAATATTTAATTTTTATAAAATACATATCTAAAAAGTATTTAATCCAAAGTTTGCAAAACATTATTTTTTATTTTTTTATCAATTATAAATATAAAATAAAACGAAACCAAAGTTTGAAAAGTTTAACCCCCAAAAAAAGTAAATAAGTGGCAGCTTTTACTGAATTAAGATATATTAGTTTGCCCCCACTATTTAAAATTTCTAGATTCGTCTCTGAACACGCTCAAGGCTTTGAAAGGAGAGGAGGTTGCATCGATGATCTCGATCAAATCTCAGATGCATGTTCACGCTCTTGTAATCAATCTCATAATTATATAGTATTTTTCAGCCTCACACATGACTAAAATGAACTGTAGGATTAGCTTAATTATCATTTATTTAATTTAAAAATACTACCATTTTCATTTTTATTTTCATATGATTGATTAAAATTAACTTAAGGGGTCGGAAGTGGACAAAAAATATATATAAATTAAAGAGACTCCATCGTTAATAAGAGGCAGTCAACTCAACTCATCCTCGAAATCAATGTATGGGATCCATTAATTAAAGCAAACAACGTGGGGGCATTACAAATTATTCAATCGGGTTTACATTGTGACTTGTGAGGCTCCCAATTAAATGGATGATTAAGATATTAAGATACTCCAATAGATTAATGCCTGACTCATTTTATTTTTATACAATTAGCACAAATTTAACATCGATAGCAACAAAGACGAAAAGGTTCTGTTCACCAACTCTTGGCCTGATGTGTTGAGTGTATATAGGTTCCTTCTAATTTCTACTACTTTATTCTCTTACAAAAGAAGAGGTCTCTTCCTTGTTGGGATGTTTGTGGTTCATATCTTCTTAGCCTGATTATGTCCCTTTTCGAACAACAGAGGACCAAACTGCTAACGACGATGTCGGTAGCATGGGCATGGTCATGGTCTCATGGACGTCGTCGTCTTATCATTTTCAGTGGATGTTAGCCATGCAGCCGGTGTCATCATCATTATATAATGAGCTGTGATTTATTTTGCTTAAAGATAGGATCAGCTACTTCCAAATTATGATTATGTCTCGTCAACATTATCATTATATATTGTATTTGGCCAAAAGCTAAGTTGCTAGGATATGGTGGTTGAATATCAAGGCCACGATGATCCATTTATCTTTTGCCTTCGCCTCAAAGGGAAACACACGTAGGCCAATCTATCAAGTATAGCCTTTTCCAATAAGTAATAAGTAATTAATCTTTCTTGTCATCCGTAAACAACAAACGATTTTTCTTAGGCTCAATTTTGGTAGTAGGAAAAATAACAAGGAAAGGAAAATAAAATCTTGGATTTTAATTTTTGATGTTTGGTTAACCGGGAAAATGTGGGAGAAAACTAAAATAAGGAAACTAATGGGTAAAATATAGAGTTAAAATTTTCTCCCAATTTCCTCACAAAAAATTGGGGAAAACGGTAGAAAAAGAAGGGAAAATTTATCGTCTTCCTCCCTCTCTTAGTCTCGAGTCCCAACAAACCAGTGGCTTGCTAGCTTCCTTCGACGACCAAGCTACCAACAGTCCAGCTTGCAATTGCAGCAGACCATGCACTATCACCATCGCAATCACACTCTCTTCTCCAGTCAATGATATCCCGACGTTGCTCTCAGCCGAGGTTGCTTGTCTGTCACCGGATCTTCCTCACCAATATCGGTATGGCAGATTACTTTGAATTTGATCATAAAAAACTTTTTCTATTTGACCTATTCCTTAGGCTTTAGATTGAAGCTCATCAAGTTTACATGCTCTTTTGAAGAATGTATTCTGATCAATAACTGAAATTTATGATGCATTATTGCTATGAAAATTCCTTGCCCATATTTTCTCGTTGTCTTAAAATCTGATTATTAAAGTAAGATTGCACACACTTGTTTGAAACTATATTCCTTCTTATGATAGTCATAAATAGACGCTTAAACCTTGAAATTCTTGTAGTGAAAAAGTTCATACTTAAACTAAGAAAGGAAGCTTTTGGCCCAAAAAAAAAACTAAGAAAGAAAGCTGAATGTTTGGGCCTTACCATAACCTTTTGTTCTGTAGCCATTACCAATCTCTCATTGATATTAAAACCTTTCTTAGGGGAAGGTGGATTTGGACAGGTTGTTCTAACATAAATTTTAGCATACATTTTTGTAGCTTTTAATGTTGTTTATTTTGGAAAAAACTTGCTGACGTTTTGGATGCATCTATTTCTATATCCCCTCTTTTTTTGTGGGTAACACATTGGATTTTTAACACTCTTCCCATTGTCATGTAAGGACTTTGTTTGAGACGTATCTATACTATGTTTCATACCCAAGAGAGAGCAGCAGCTCTGTTTCTTTACTTCAGCAGATTTGTTCTGTTAAACATGAGGGAAATTTATGTCTGCTCTTAATGCAATCTAGGTTATTGGATAAGTTAGACTTTTTTCTTTATTAAGATTTCTCATTTGTGAAGCTTTCTTTCATCTTTTTTCATTCATGGAGTTAATTAATAATACTTGTTTGGACTGTCTCACAAGATAAGAGTCTTGATAATGGAAATGGAGTATCATCATCCATTTAAAATCTTGTCAGTTTTCTAGATAAACTGAAGCATTTGAGATTTTACCATTCTGGAAAGAGCCATTAGGTTATAAACAGGTCATTGATTGAATCACTTTGATCTTGATTTGTGTTCTATATTCAAAAGATAAAAAGCTACTACTGTTATTTCTTATGATTGTAAATCTTTGCAAGGGTACATATGTGATAGAGGTGTTTTATGCCTCCATTATAGGGCTAATTCTTGATTTATTGTTTTTTGTAGGTAAAAGGGGGTTATTCTGGTAATATTGGCATGTCTTGAGCTCTGAAATTTCAAATGAGATGATTTAAGGTTCGTTGGATATAAGACTCGAGCCGCTACGACTTTCATGAAAAGACGAAGGACTAAAAATCTAGTTTGAAAGCTCAAAAGTTCCACCAAATGCAACAGCTTTGACTTTTTGGCCTTAGATAATAAGCTAGGCTTGCAGCAGCTGCTTGGATGATTTGCTTAAGCTAGCTAGCTACTTAGTAATTAGTGCTTGAACCCGTTTTGAGTTAGATTGTGTAAAGTAAATACATATATCTCTGGTAGAGAAATAGATCAATGCTCTTGTTTGGGAATTTTGTAACCTGCTTCATTTTCTTCTTGGCATGTTTCTCGTCAAGTCTGGGAGCTATCATTATCACACTGAGCACTGATGGTGTTTTTATGGTTGGTTGTAATAACTTTTAAAAGTTGAAAATCAACTTTGGTTAGATAATCCTTATTTTCCTTTCCCCAATATTTTTTATGCACCAAACATATATGAGAAAATATTTTTCTTACTATATTCCTTGATATTTTCCTTAACACCAAACAAGGTAAGGTTTTTGAATTTTTCTCCTTTCATTTTCATTTCCTTCAAATTTTCCTTGAAATTTACCTTTCCTTGAAAATTTCCACTTACCAAACAGAGCCTTAATAAAAAATTTTTGGTTTGAAGAGTATACAGTATACCCCGAAGTGCATTAATGATTCTCACTTTTCATGATCAAACTTTCGTCAAATTTCCAAAGGATATATAGATCCTATCAACAAATTTCATGGAAATATTCGTCTCTCATTTATGTTTTATCAAACAACTCACCAAATATTAACAATCGATCATTGATTTGTGACACATAGAGTTGGACTTTTAATTTTATTTAAATATGCCTAAAATTCAAAACCATCGGTTTTACTCTAAATCAATTATCCATTGAAATGAAATGATGCTTTCTTAGTATTTATCAACTTTTAGGATCAACTGTGTATGAGTAGTTGGAAAGAACTTGATATCTTTAAGTAGGGTTTCAAGTTCAAATATTGCGAATAAATAAAATAAACTTAAAAGAATTTCTTCCATTTGGGATTTTGACGTGCCTCACGACACTGAATTAGTCACTAAGCTGCTATATAGATATCGAGGGGTTTATTTCAGAAAAGAAAAAAGTTGGCATTGCGGCTCTACTTGTGAGAAAGTAGAGAATATGTAATGCTTTTCTCAAGCGACACACGATACACGAATATACTTCCACAACATGTGGCTTTCAAGGTCTTACTATACATAAGAAAGAGTTGGCTCTCTCTCTCTTATCTCTTTTATTCTTTTCTTTTCTTAATTTGCATGATTGGCTTTGTTGAATAGTTACATATATGCGAACTGATTCGGATAACTTTTATCATTCGATAACTATTTGCAAGTTTCGATGAAGATTTTAACTTGTTTGAACTTTGAAAATACATGTACACGTACCGAATAATATGCCATGTAAATGTCAATTAAAAGTTTCGATCAAGATTTTAATTTGTTTGAACTTTGAAAATACATGTTCGCGTACCACATAATATGCCATGTAAATGTCAATTAACTTAGGTGGGATATCGACACATGATTCTTTTTGGGCAAACATTGTGATCAGAGTAGACAGGAAAAGGGACAAAATATTGGAGAATAAAGCATGAATAGAATCGGTTATCTTTTCACTGGTGCATGATAGATTCTAAAGCTGGAAAACACGTTGAAGAAAGGGGAAATCGAAATGAAAAAGAAGAAAAAGAAACATTCACAAAAGCCAACCCAACTGTTTTCAGCATCTACATGTATACATGTTTCAATCAGAGTAGAGCTCTAGCGTCTAGGTACTTATCAAAATTATTAATTAGTAACGTATCAAATCATGTTGGCCATGGGATATAATGTTAAGAGAACTTGCATGGTTTGAAAACAATCTCTACTATTCAATCTCGGCATAGCCAGAGCGAATCTTTTTCAAGGATTAAAAGGTTCGAATTCCTACTCTTTTTTTACCAGGGAAAAAAAAGCAATGCTCAATTTTTTTTTTGTTACAAAAAGTTTAGGTGAGAGGAGGCTGCCTCAGTCCAGGATCAGGGCATGTTACAAGCCTCAGAAAGAATTGACAGAGATATTTGTAGATCACCCGTCAATGAGGACCATTGGCATGACTCGAACCTCAAACCTTTTAAGTAGAGGTCCAAAGCCTTACCAACTCAACTAACCTCAATTGGCAAATGCTGAAAATTTGCCACAGATGGTACTTACCAAATCTTATAATTTAGAGTTAATTACCCATTTTATATCATAGGGTATATGTTGTTGGTTTGAATGATGCCTACGTAAATGCACTTACTGCCGGTTTGTACCCTCAATAGTCAATGCTAATTCAATGCTCGCTTCCGACCATAGGCCTTTCGCAGAAAATTGGATCGAAGAATAATTGAAGAACAACTTGGTTACCGACTCACCGGGGAAATAGAAGGGGAACGAGTAGAATTTCAATTACTTGGCTAGTGTTGAAGTGGGCAACTAGCCATGCAAAATGGATGCAGAATTCGCGGACTCAAAACAAGAGAGTGTCAGAGGCCCAAGTCCAAATTACTGACCATTCAATGGGGGCAGCGACGTTGGAATGGTCTCTCGAATCTACATGACTACATCGTTGGACTAGGTTTTGGACCTGAGCCGCCTTTTTTTTTTTTTTTTCTTTTTCCAATTGAATAATTTGGACGACAAGAGAGTTTCTGATTATATGAATTAATAAGAATTCGAGGAATAATTATAATTAATTATTTCGTCTGGATTTTGAGGACAAGAATAATACTACTTGTCATATATCACATTCAATGATTGCAATTTATCCACTCTACACATATTATATAACACCTAAAAACCTCATAAAAAGGGGAAAAAAATATTAACACAAGAAAGAAAAGTGAGTATGGAGGTAAGGAGGGGGGCAGATTAGTAGTATTTGCCAAAATCACTCGAACAATTCCTTTTGTAACTATTTATCCTTCTCCTTTTCAGTCCTTCCCCTAACCCATGACGATGAAGGGAAAGGCTGTGTAATAGCTGATGGCGAGCCGTCTAATTAGCCATCCACTCCTGCAAAATCAAAAGCTCAAGCTGAGAAATATTGGAGGATAAAGTACACAATATAACAAAAGAGTCACACATAGCATTACGGAAAAAGATGGCAAAGATAGAGGACGATGGCACGTCTGTCATTGCCAAGCTTAGAAACCAAACTAATTCACTTGATTCAGATGATAGCTGGAGATATTTCTTTAAGCCCTGAAACCAATGAGTTGGACCAGACACAAAGCGAAAGAAAACACCAAATCAGAGATAGCAAAAGGAAGGAATGCAAATATGGAATCTGCCTAACAAAAAGAAAGAGGTAAAAGGAAAAGCCAAAGGAAATGCAAAAATAGAAAAGGAAACAATGCAGTCCAAAGTCCAAACCTAGAAAAAAATATATGGACCATGACCATGAGGAAGTAAGGACCACGTAAGAGAGTACAGCTATTCTTTTATGTAAAGCATTCTATATATCGACTATTTCTATTTTCTAGTGTAAGAGAAGATTTAAAAATGCCTAGAAAAAAATTTAAAACTAGCTGCCTAGAGTGACAGAATAAGAAATACTATGAACATCAGCGTTCTTGACAACTAAGCACAGGCTCAGCCAATGACCAGTGGAAAGAAATGCACACTTCCTATTCATAATTACCCTTCCTGTCTTCTAATGAAGGCAGATGACAACCAGCCTGAAAGACATTCTCAGTAAAAGGTACAGAACTATTTTTCTGTCATTGAGATTTATAACCATTACTTTTACATTTCAGTTACCGATCCATTACAAAAATGAGAAGAAGAGTCAGAACATAAAATTACTACTAATAAATATGGAAATCAAGACAGGGTTCAACAAATAGGCCAATAAACGGATAAAAGAGGTTAGCATTCCATTGTCCTCGCCAGACAGCTTAACATGGTGCACTGCTGTGAGCTGTCCACTATTAACATAGCGATGCAATTTCAAATCCTCGGTCCTTCACTTTAAGTGTCAAACAGGAAGGAAGATGAAACTCCCCCATTAGTCCTGAAACTTTGCAAATTAAATCACTACCCAAAAATGTTCCACGGCCAAATTTCAGTATATGACTGTTTAATAAGGTCGATCAGGGTCACTGATACCGCCACTGACAAGATGCCCTACACAAACTTCTGCCAACTACGGAAGCAAATATGCATTTTTTAAGTCTGGAACAAGCCGGCCAAGACCCGAAGCTCTGCTATCATTTTATGGCAATATGATACCAGTAATGTTCTGATATTCAGCAAGCAACAACAGATTTGGCCATATTTCGGATTAAAACTATCATTGGCATAGCATAAACAAAGCTGAAAGTTCGAAGCATTAGACAAGATTTCAGTTGCACAACACTCGAATCAAGTGAAAGGAAACACCTAACTCAACAGGTTTAATTCAAGCCTTAACTCAAAATTATTATTGTCATTACAGTTGAGAATGAATTTACCTCACAAGTCACAACCACATTACATAAGAGAAATTCAACGCCATCTATAATTCAAAGAAAAATTGAGGAGAATTCCAGAAATAAAATGACTAGAATAAATAACCTAAAACAACACAGCCAGCCAACAACCTATTAATTCAATATTTTAAACACAAAAACCAAATAAAATAATACATTCTCATTTACAGTACCATCATTTAATTCCTAGACATTTCCAAAGCTAGCACATATAATTAATAAAATAATAATATAATATAATATAATATTAACAAAACAAAGCAGAAGAGGTTTTACAACTCCCAAAGAGAAGATTTGAAAATAAAAAGTCAAGGAATTAAACTTAAAACTCACGGTAAATTAACCAACGCTGCATTTTTTGGGGCCACCGGTCATCTTCCCCGGCGAACCACTAAGAGCAACATCATCACACCAAACCCTAAGAAGCCTCCGCCGTCCTCGCCACCCACCGTATCGAAACGACACGTCGGCGGCCAACCTGATGCTGAACTTAACCTCGCCACTCGTCCTCTCCCCATTGATCGCATTCACCACCTTCCCTTCCACGTAAGAATTGACCACCGAATAACTCGCATCCACGGTAGTCACGTTGCGCGTGCCCTGCGCGAAAGGCCCGATCCGCGTCTGGGCCAGGTAATAGTCCTTGTGGTAAACCGAGGAGACAACGTCACTGTAGGAGATGGAGAGTTTCTTGTTGGGATTCGAGACTTGGAACTGGGCGTTCCACGTGGCAGTCAGGCTCTGGTTGGTGCCGTTGTAGTTCGAGAGTGAGAGGGACTGTACGGTGAAATTGGGGAAGTGAGGGCGGAGGACGAGCCAGAAGATGAGGAGGATGGTGCCGAAGATGATTACGCAGAAGGCAAAGGCAACGAAGAGGCGACGGTAGAAGGTGGAGCGTGGGTTTCGAGGCGGTGGCGCCTGGTAGTAAGGGTATGGGTTGGGGTTAACGTACGGATAGGCGGTGCCCGAGGCCGCAGTTGGTGGAGGAGGAGCGCAGCCATTAACGTTCTGAACTGGGTAGCCGGTTACGGGTCTGGAAGAGTCTTGCATTTTTCGAAAAACCAGACACAGAGAGAGAAAAAAAAAAGAGTTAGCCTTTGCTTTGCTTGGAGTTAACAGTCGGAATCGGATTCAATAAGATCTTGGTAGAGTAGAAATACTTATTTATATTAGTATATGAGAAAGAAGGTTATAACTTCGTTACTAGTGCTAGTATTAATCTCCTAATTAAATTTTAATTCTCCTTAAACTACAGTACTGTAATTACCAAGAAGGTTCAGGAAAACGGTGATTAGGATGACAATTAGCGGATGCCTTGACTCGTTTACTACGAAATTTCATTATTCTTTTCGATGAAAACTATGAATTTTCTTTTTAATTATGGAAGTTAAAAGTTTACTTGTTGTTGAGGTTGCGTGTTTCTGACGAGCATGACCGATCGACAATATAGGACTTTGTCCAAGCAAAGTAAAGGTGAAGATTTTATTTCACGAAAATTGGTCAGATAGATGGAGAAATTCTTAGTAATGTCTTTAATCCTTGGAAAATAAAATAAAAGACAAAAAAAAAAAAAAGAATTTCTTTGGCCGAAAAAAATGATTTGCTCCTAATGACCTAACATTAAATTAAATTAAAAATTGTTTATGAGAATTGGGCCATTAAGGCCCAAAATTTTCTAATTTGGGCCTCAGAGGACCATGGTGACGATATTATTGAATTTAATTTAATTACGGAATTGCCAGCGCTTAAAACCCTGGCAGTCTCTGTGGCACTAAAATCTCGTCCCTCTGCTCTTCTTCTTCTTCATCAAAGCCTCTAGCCGTCTCATTCCTCTGAATCTCTTCTAAGTTCCAGAATTTTCATTTTTTTTTCAATGGCGAAGAACAAGAAAAGAGAGCGAAACCAAAATCCGCAACCTTTTCTAGCGGATGACAATTCCGTTGCGTCCACGAAGAAGCGCTCCAAAGCTCCCAAACACCACCAAAAGCAAGACGAAGTACAATTGTTAAATAATTTAAATTGCCTTCCTTTTAAATCCCTTTTTTTTTAACTGTTGAATTTTATGTTTCTATTTGCTAAAAACCTTTTCGTATATGGTTTTTTTTTGTGCAGATGATTTCTTCGGGGATTAGTTCAAAAATTTTGAAAGAGGCGCTTCTTCAGCGGAAGGAAGAAGAAGAGGAAGTCTCGGGAGGGAACTTTAGCAAAGCGTTTAGTTCTGTTGAAGAACAACAGAATCAGCATGACGCAGAAGAGGATATTGATGATTTTGCTGGATTTTCTGAGACCCAAAGTCAATTTGGTAACTATGAAGTAAGTGCATTTTGTTATAGTAATAATCATTTACTTCCATTTTTTTAGCTGCATCAGGTTGTTTGTTATGTTTGAATAATTAAAGTTTTATTTTTTATGCTAGAACAGATGTGTCTTGTTAAAATTTACATATTTACATATTTACTCATTTGTAATCAGATGTGATTTCGCTTTTTAGAATAAGTCTCAAGTGAATAGAAAATAGTTGAAAGAAAATGGCTAAGTTAACAAGCAAATGGACCCTTAGCCTTTTTGTGGAGAACTCTTGTAGTCTCTTTGATTTGCAAGTTTTCTATTTTGCATGTAAAACTTGAAAGAACTACATTTACTTTATCTAATAGGAGGAGATTGATGAGGAAGATGAGAAATTGCTGGACGCATTCTTATCGAAGGATGCGGGTCCAGAAAGAACACTTGCAGACCTTATAATTCAAAAGATCAAGGAGAATGATGCAAATGTTGCTTCAGGTAACCCTTTTAATTAAATAATTTAGAATTTAATTTATTGATATTATGGAAGAACTTATATCTTCAAGGTAATGGTATTTGATTATTCAACTTGTTTAACTGCAGAAACACGACCTCTGCCTAAGTTGGATGACTCCCTCATAGATTTGTATAAGGGGTAATATTCCTATCCTTTTGCATGTAAGATTTCGTTGAATATATAAATGAATGTGCAGAACCCTTAAATGTGGATGTATACTAAATGTGCAGTGTTGGCAAGTTTCTGAACAAATACACAGCAGGGAAAATGCCCAAAGCCTTTAAACACATTCCTTCAATGCAACTCTGGGAGGATGTTTTGTACTTGACTGAACCTGAGAATTGGTCTCCAAATGCGATGTTTCAGGCCACAAGAATATTTGCTTCCAATTTGGGTGCTAAGAAGGCAGAGCGCTTTTATAAGCTAGTCTTGCTTCCACGTGTTAGAGACGATATCCGGAAGAATAAACGACTTCATTTTGCACTATATCAGTCTTTGAAAAAGGCTCTCTACAAACCTGCTGCATTCAACAAGGGAATACTGTTTCCTTTGTGTAAGGTATTCAACTTTCTGCCCAGTGTAATGAAATGTTGGCATATTGTTTATTTTCTCTCTTATTTACTAATTTTCCAGTATAAATGCTCCAACTTTAGTGTATGTGAGGCATTCTCTAGTATATTCGATTTTTTACACTGTATAGGTGAACAGTTTTTGAGCTGATGGGCTTGTGACACTTCTGTGGCTAATCTCATGATTGTTTATGATTTCATATTATTTTATCCTTGGTCTTTACTGAGTAAGTCAAACTCAAGTGCTTTCGCAATAATAGTATGCTGTGCAGTGTTTGCTCTTAGGACTTATGATAAACTGCTCTTGAGCTTTTTGGATGTAGATATCATTGTCCTTTCTTGCTCTTTTTCAGTCAGGAACATGCAATCTCCGGGAGGCTGTTATTATTGGGGGTATTCTTCAAAAAGTCTCCTTTCCTATGCTCCACTCCAGGTATTTTAGTAGTGGGTTTTAATCATATGATATTTAGGGGGGTCTTTATTTTAATGTTGAGAGGGTATGTTGAAGTATGATGCAAAGGAAATTTGTACTACTACTTAGTAACTTAGAGAAGAGCTTTTTTGTATTTGTTTGTTTGACGGAACATATTACCTAGTATTTAGTATTAGTTGCTTGATATTGCAATGGAAATATATGATTTATGCCTAAATAAGAATCACAAATATGAGGGGTAGATTCAAATGGAGTTTGGCAGCTGGCTGTGGCCGAAAATTATGAACAACTGCAGTTCTTTGGTGAAAATTAAATATATACTACACTTGGCACAGTAATCATTTGAAATTAGCCCTTATAATTTCTGCTATTTAATTTCTTCTTGAAGAGATACACAATGAAAAGATTGTGAGTGGGTGGAGATGGGTTGTGGACTTTTGCAAGCAAGTGCATATGTTTTATTTGTCTCTCCAATGCAGCTTGATTGATAAATTCCCATTTTTTAAGTTCAGATGATTGTAAAGGATATCTGAATTGTAAATGTCAATTGCAGTGTTGCATTATTGAAGCTTGCAGAGATGGAATATTGTGGCACAACAAGGTATTCAAAATTTGACATTCTTTTAATATGTGCCCCTCTATCCCTTAGAATCATAGTGGGGGGAGAGGGTAAAAGCAAAAATTTAACATAAGGATCCATAATCTTAAGTTGGCAGTTTATGTCTTCTAGTACTGCCTTTTTAATAACATATAACAGATATATTTTGTTGGTTATTGCAGTTACTTTATAAAGCTTCTTTTGGAGAAGAAATATGCTCTGCCATATCGTGTTGTTGATGCTGCTGTTGCTCATTTTATGAGATTCCTTGAGGATACAAGGGTAATGCCTGTCATATGGCATCAGTCACTTCTGGCATTTGTGCAAAGGTATGTAAAATTTGAAGATGTCTTGCCTCTTTAACATACCCCTTATTTCACATTTATTTAACATTCATGAGAAAATTTCAACTAGACGATGTGAGATAAAATCCCCATAGGCCTTTCCCGAGGTAAGTCCTTACGTAAAGCATTATTCGCTTTAATTTTTGTTTTTCTATTCTGATCGAAATGACTGAAGAAAAAAGTACTGTTAAAATGTATGAGAGAGAAAAGTCTTTATTCATATTTGTTGTATGGTTCTTTTTTGTGGATACTCTTTAAAACTTAGTGATCCCCCTTTCTGTTGAAAAGGTTTTCTAAAAGTTTTTAGGAGGAGACCTCTGTTCATCTAAGTATGTGTGGAGGCAGTTTATTAGAGTGTCTCTTCATTCAGGAAGAACATTGAGGTATATTGAAACCAAAGGCCGAGATATCGTTTCAATCGTCATTTTCCTTGATTGACGATTTGATTGTTGCTCGTCCACAATTTCTTTCTTTTTTGAGATTACCATGTTTTCTTTTTCTTTTATAGTACATTTTTTTTTTCTGGGCAATTCTATCAATTGTAAGTTTCTATTTGTTTGCCTCCTGTGAGGAAAAGGCCTTTTCAGAATTAAATGTTGCAGGAATTAGAAGTTATAAGAAGTTGATTTTCCTGATGGAATTTTAAGTATATTCTACTGTATTGAGGAAACAGCAGGGATTATGTAATACTTTGTCTCAGAGGTGACTGAAAATGATCCAGCAGATGCCTCATTAGTTGGGGGCTTCCTGTACTTTTATTATTAGTAATTGCGTCAAAATGATTTATATTGGTTTGTGCCTAATTTGGAGTTGTTTAAATCTCTTGCAGATACAAAAATGAAATATGCAAGGAAGATAAAGTTAACCTTAGAATTCTTGTTGACACACAGAAGCATAAATTAGTAAGATCACCTCTATCCCTTATACACGCACACAAGTTTTCTCTTTTTTTGTTTGACTGGTAGGAACTCATTATTGTGTAGCTACCATTTGTTTCCTACTACCGTAATTTTGTGGCAATCATAATCAATTCTCCTTGTTTCCTTTTCAACATAGGTTACTCCAGAAATTATAAGGGAGCTAGATAACAGCCGCAATCGTGGTGAGAAGGAGGATGACCTTATGTTAATATATATCCTTTTCTCTTGTAGATTTTTCCCTTTTGATGTTATTGGATTTAAGCATTTTATTAGGGTTTTTATCCTATGAGGAGGTAACAAGCTTGATATTTATTTCTTCTTGGGTTTTGAAAATTTTCGTATACTTGTTTAATTTTTCCAGGAAAATATAAACCAGTAAGACAAGGTATAAAAATGTCTTCAACTGTTTTAGGAAGCAAGATATGCAGATGTGGGTTGTAGGTTGTATTTAGCAAATTGTTTTAACACTTCATCAAAAGAGAGACTGAGGAATTGAGGATTGACATGCATTTGTTCGAGATTGAAGTTATAAGATTATTCTGACTTGATCGCGGTCTATTTCAGCAAAAGGGAGAATGTCTGAGAAGTGGACGCTTTTAATACTAATAATAATGGCTTCTTCTTTTCTCATATGAAAATGGCTATCCATGTCTCCATTCATACCTAAAATATGCATTTCAATTTAGTCATCTATTATTATGTATAAGAGCATTTTTTTTTTCTAATCAAGTTATTGACTATGAGTATGTATATACTCTCTGTTTTGGTCTTTGTTCTGTGTCAAGAGTTAATTTTTGTCTTTCCTTGACTTAGATATTACCTTCTCCTGTTTCTGTGATCAATAAAACAATTGAGGAAGACAGGTTCGATATCCCTGATGTACCTATGGAGGAGGATTGATAGTTTTTGTGACTGCTGATCCAATGGATTACTTGGTATGAACAGAATCCTGCCCATAAAATATTTATTGAACTGTCCTTAATACATTTATTCTTTTTAAGTATTTCTTTTATTCAAGCAAGAGCAAGAGGAATCGAGTAGTGGAACTTTGCTGTTGAACAAAGTTAAGTGAAATTCAAGTTCCTTTTTCCTGCAGGTCTTCCATTTTCGAGAGGTTTATTACTGGAGGAATCCTTCTAATCAGTTTAAAATGAGAACCTGATCGAGAATTTGAGATATGAAGTAAATCCAAGATAGCCATCAATAGGTTGTAGGAATCAAGTTTTGCTGTGAGGATTGCTGGATAAATTTTGCCTACATGAATGCATTTTTTGGCAATTAAGCATGTAAGTATTGGATTCATCTTCATTTCATCATTTCATTGTAAGATTGGGAAAGCAATTATTAGTGGTATCATCTTTAAATGGATAATGGTAGTTATCAGGCGACTTGAGAGAGAGACGATTGTTTTGTTCTCTTACAATTTTATACCTAATCTATGTGATTACAATTTATGCCGCATGGCACTTACCAATTACCATCTCGATACATATAGTATGTGTTTGGTTAACCAGTGCATAATAAATGAAACAAAAAGGTTATTTTGAAATTTTAAACTCAAATTAAAAGTTGTCTAACAAAATTTATAAGACAAAAATACCATTAGGACTTGGATGTATAAGAAGGATTAAAAATGAATCTAATGATGAAATCAATATTTTCTTTAAAAATATTTACTATATTTTTATAAATCATTTGAGCTATTTTTCTAAAATCCTATCATAATAAATATTTAAATTTAAAGGCTTACCCTAAAAAATTATTTTTCTTTATAATTTGGGTTTAAACTTTATCAAAAGAGTACTATTGTCTTAGGAAATTATAATTTTTATAAATTGTTTATGAGTTACTCCTTTTGTCCCATTATATTTGTCCATCTTTTCTTTTTTGGATGTCCCTATATGTTTGTCTCTTATCATAAATAAACAACAAATATATTTAAACTTCTAAAACTATCCTTACTTTTTGTTATATTACTACACACAACTCAAAAAAGACACACAAACACCAAGGATAATTTTAAAAACTTAACACTTTCAACTATTTTTTTTAAAATTTGTGAAAAGTCAAAGGGGATAAAAAAAGAGGGACGGAGGGAATATTTTTCTAAAATCCTACTATAATAAATATTTAAATTTAAAGACTTACCCTTAAAAGGGATTTTTTTTTAATAATATGGGGCTAAGCTTTATCAAAAGGGTATTATTATCTTAAGAAATTACAAAAAAATATATATTTCCATAATAAAAAATTTTATTTTTATAAAAATAAAATATAAAAATTATTTTTACATCAAATAAAATCTCATAATTCTATAAGGATATTTTAGTCATCATACAAAATCAGAAAGGATACGTTTAATTAATTAGATACATATTTAATGCACTTTTTATATTACCTAAAAGAAAAATCCACATTAATTACTAATTTTATCATGCTTAATGAGTGTCCCATAACACTGTTAGCAATTTCCATATGCTATAAATTAAGTGAGATATGCAAATTTATAATTGAACATTTATCTTTCTCAAAGTTAAATGCATAATAAATATTTATATATAATTTGAAAGTAAGATTTTATTTATTTATTTATTTTTTGATATGATCGGCTCGACTCTAAAGTAATCAAAAAGCATTAGATGTAGTAGGGTCCAAGTTCAAACTTCAAAGGACGTTGGCTTTCTTAGTATGTAAGTTCGAGGACAAAACAGGACAAGACCAAGTCCAAGTCCAAATCCAAGTAATGTAAAAGGACTAAATAGAGGGACACCCTTTGCGGCATGGGAATGGTGAAACCGGCAAATTAACCCACTGTTTCTTCAATATTCAAAGAGCAGATTTTTAACGCAAGGGAGCCAAGGTCATCTCCCAGTCCTACGTAATGTAAAAGGACTAAATAGAGGGACACCCTTTGCGGCATGGGAATGATGAAACCGGCAAATTAACCCACCGTCTCTTCAATATTGCAAAAGCAGATTTTTAGTATTTCAAGCGACAAGACAAGACATTTTGTTGTGATCGGCGTTAAAATTTGAAGAAGAATTAGAATATAACAAGTCACTTCCATCCTATGATATTCCACTTAGATTATTAACAAATAATAATAAAAGATTAACGGACAAAAAATTTAATTAATGAACCTAAGTAAACGCTTCATGAGCAGGCTACATATTGACCCAACATGGAGCCTGTGCTTGAATTTTCTGCAAAAGCAACATTAATATTCTTGCAAAACACATCGAGCTCGGGAGCGGGAGCTCTATTGTGCAGTCTGAAAGTGAAGGACACATCTCCTCTTTGCCAATCTGTTGCAATTGCGGTCGCCACTTTTTTATCAATTCCCCTCGTCAATGCAACGGGGTTGGCACCGAAAATTATCGTTTTGTGCCAAGGACCAAGACGGGTCCAATGCACACAGAAGAGAGAAGTTCATCCCGGTAGAAAACAGACACATGGACTTCACGATAGTCCAACAAATTGAAGAAAACTTTATCTGGGTTTCTTGCTGAGAAAGTAATGTTCCAACTAGCTGTGATCTGAGAAACAGAGTCATCGATGTCGAAGCTAGAGATGGAGAGGGAATCGACTCGGTAGTTTGCGTCATCATACAAAAGGCAAAAGGTGGAGCCAACGAGAAAGAGTAGGATCATGACAACAAGAATGAAACAGGGCTTCTGGAGTTTGAGTGTAAGAAAAGGCATCTTTTGGACGCACTGTGGTGTCACCATCACGACCGCTGCTAAGTGGGATTGTTATGGAATGCGTAGAATCGTCGTGTCCCATGGTCATGGAGATTTGGTCTTTCGGCCAGAGTCTCAAGGAGCTGCTCCCAACTCATATAGGACACATAAGTAATAATAATTACGGAAGGATTAGGGGACTTTAGATTTCGTTATGTTGTAGAAGTCGTGTACTTAGGAGTTCTAAGTGGAATACCCTATTCACTCACACACTCTAGAAGATCCCATGTAGCCACCATTAATTTAATATATATTTTAATGATCTTAAAAAGTGAATTTATTTAGCACAGCAAAGCATGATAACTACTAAATAAATTTTCAGACAAAGATTAATAGAATTAAACTCACTGTCCATCCATGATAAGATCAAAGAGTTGACACAAAAGTAAACAAAACCTGAAAGATTACTCCATAAAGAAATATGAACAGAACGCAAACGGAAGGAAAGAATAATGAAACTGGTTCTCCAATGTGTACCCAATTAACCATTAAACCATATACTTGGGTGCCTCTCGGCATAGAGGCTCATTATGTTCGGCCAACCACTTGGCGGTCATTGAATAATTATGCGAAAATTAGTTCAGTTCAGAAACAGTTTTACGTATAATTAGTTTTGATATGGATATATAGATTGTTTAATTAGTTATTTGAATATTAAAGTGACACATCTGCTATACTTGCTGTTAAATTTTCTCCCTCAAAAGGAAGCGGTACCCGTTCCTTTTGCTTAGGAAGACATCTCTTTCAATAATCATCTGAAAACTAGAAATATTTTTCCACGGAACTCAAGGTTTAGTCTAAACATATTTACCCATTTCTTTTGGGTGTGGTATTTGCGAGAGAGGTTTGAGATTCGAATCTAAATTCTACATTCCCCACCACCTCCAATAACATAAGTCTCCAATGTACGTATACCAAAAAGAAGAAGAAGGATTGTTTCAGAAGTAAGCAAGATCGTGCACTTGAGATTAATGATAATGAATTAATCATAGGATTTCGTAGTGAAGATCATTAATCACAACAGCAAAATGAAAGAAACTATAGAATTTCATATAAGAAGACATTCTCCTTTTGTTGTGCAAAGACTGATAATTGAGATCGCGGCGTACGTGTAAAACCGCGGTCCAACTTCTTAATTTGTTTCCCATTTATTTTTCAAAAAAGAAACAGACAGAGTGATTATTAAAGGTCTTTTCATGAAAACGACAGAGGGGCACGACCGTTTTACTTCACTTGTCGTCTCTGCGGAACCCTTCGCCTTTGATCTGGTCCAAAACAAATGTTAGTCGTCATAGCTAGAACTGGAAACGCTATGATTAACTGACTGCATGGCAAATTATTACATCAATAAAAAGCCTTCATTCGCAAACAATCGAATGTTTTAGGTACTGATCCCTGCAGCGACTATATATATATTGTCCTCAACTTTTTCTTATCATTTTATTTTAAATGCATGGTACAAATGGATGAAGATTTGCCTTTGCATCAACTGCTTATTCAAATGGTATATATAATATCTAATTTGCGGTTTTGATTCTCACCACCCAGTGACTATGATTTTACATTACAAAATTAAAACAAAACAGAAACAGAGACATACATGCATATCTCGAAGAAATAAGAAGGAAACGAAAAATAAAGGTGAAGCTTTGGCTTAGCGATAAGTGTGAATTAAAAAAGTTTAAAATTTTGAATATCTCCGTGCATTGTTGAAATGAAATAAAGAAAAAGAAGACAAATTAACAACCAACGATGAATGGAACAAAACCAACTCTGCAACTTAAGGAAAAGAAAAACCTATATATATATAGTAGTACGTAGCAGTAAAACATCGCTTATGAACCTTCAAACCGATCGAAAAATCTAGGCATAATTTTTCTCAACTGAGCATTGCCCTCTTTCACCAAAAATAAGATCCCCTTCCCCTTTTGCAGATAAAAATCTTATACTCAAGTTCTTGCACTCAAACCCCATGAATTCGCTCTTGGACAACCAACTCCAAGCCAAAAATCTTATCCTAAAACTCACTTGCACGTTCAACTTCAGTACCTCCTTTTGTCTCTGGAGGAAACTTTTGAGCTTTAGTATCCTTCCAGGCACGGGAAAGTCCTTTGTGCTATTCTTCTCTACGTACACGCATACATCAGCTGGCAACGTCGTCGATTCTCTTGTTGCAACCTTTGTTTTCCCTTGCAACGCAAGGATTAACTTAAAACGGTCCAGGAACAAGCTCAGATTCTTGTTCGGGTTTGTAATGTGGAACACAATGCAATAGCTATCTTTGTTTAGGGTTGAGTTTGGGGGACTGATTGAAATGTGAAATTTGTTGGCTTGGAAAACAGGAGGAAGTGGGTGAAGGATACGCCATGCAATGAAGTTGGCGACGCTGGCTGCGACAAACAACAAAAGTATTGCCACGATCAGACGCCGCACGAAGGCGGAACTTCTTCTCGAGTTGTTGTTGTTGTTAACAGGCTGCAAAGGTTGAGAGTTTGTCGTCTGTTGCTGGGACTGCAATATTATGTCAAAGGAGGAAATTGGGACTGTTGAAGAGCTGATCTCAGGCTGTGACATTGTATTACTATTTTTGTGCACGTATAGTTTTACCAACAGTTACCTAAGGAATATTTAAGGAAAGCAGACAAGGAGAGAATGGTGATATGACAGTCGGAGGTTACAAGTTCGAGAGAGAGCGCTTAAATAGGCAAAGAAAGGCGCGTATAGTATTTGCTATTTTGCTGCCTATAAGAGAATAAGAAGAAGATCACTTGAGAAATATTTTGTATGCTAAGAAAAAAGACAGTGGGAAAAGGACGAGACGCTTTGAATGTTTCAAGTTAGACAAGGAAAATTTGGATGAAGCATGCTTTGCCTAGAAATTAAGCTACCTGAAAAAAAAGAAGCAATAATTAAGAAAGGCTAAACTACTGATTCTCCGTAATTCTCCTCTAGGTCCAAAATGCTAGCTAGGAAGCTCTCTGAAATTTTAGCCTCAGAAACTTGTTATGTTGAATTCTGTAGTTAATTCATTGTGTTTTCTTTAATTATAATTGCAATAAAAGATATTAATTCAATTAAGATAAGTGTTAAATCCTAACTAACTAAGTTTACATACTACCATATTAACCAAAAAATACTTCTTGACTCGCCTAAATCTATTCCGCCTATATAACCCTTTTGGCATGTCTTTTCATAATTTATCAAACTTTAATGCATTTCATAAAAGTTTAGCTCCATGTTAAAAATGTTTCTTTATTTGTAACATAAATTTTATTTTTTTATAAATAATAGTGGTAGGATTTTTTTATTTTTTTAAAAAGATGAAATTTGTCACGTCAGGCGGACTATAAGTAGCTCATATAGCAACCTCATACTAGCCGAATGGTTGCTTAATGATTATTACCTTATCTCTCTCTCTCTCTCTCTCTCTCTCCCCTTATTTAACTTGGCCAATGGCATAAAGTTTCAAGGACTTTATACTATAAGTTAAAAAGGCACAAAATGAATGTGTTCAAGAGAACTTAAATAAAGTTTGCCATATTTGTGCGCATGCACTTTGTTCCAAAAGGGCAAGTCAGCCTCACCAGTCCCCACTCCCCTGCTATCTGTTGATAAAACTTCATGTGTGACTCAATCCTCCATTAATACACGTATATTGAACACGGACATGGTTGGGTCAAAATTGGAATGAATCTATGCTTTCTCGAAATAGACTGTTGAGGCGTCTCTCGTGATTCACGTTTCCCAAAATTTCCTTTTTTCTTCGTTTCTAAATTGTAATGCAATGTTTGTGAAACTTCTAGCTGCCGGATGCAATGTTTCTTCGTTATAATTTGCTTTTCGAAATGTTTGTTTGTTGTCTTCTGTTCATACTTCCGAGTACTTTGTAATTTAATTTGACTATATGAATATGAATATAATGTTATGTTGAATTCTGCCGAATGCAATGAACTATACATATATATATGTTTGTTGTTTTCTGCCTTTAAAGGAAGAAAAGAATATCCGGTAACCAAAAATAAAACTCCTTTTGTCCCTTTTTTTTAAAGGCAATCAAAGAGTTATATCATTAAGAATTAAGAATAAAAAAAAATCACATCCAGATCTCTTGACAGTATCATGAAGGAGCAAATAAAACTCCTTTTGTCCTTTTTTTTCTTTCTTTTTGAGTGAAACTTGAACTAGAGAAAGAGAATAGAAATTCAAGTACGTAAGCAGTAGTGACTGATAGAAGTATTGGAAGAGATAGGACAATCAATTCAACAATTAGTTCGAGGTTTTCGAAACGGTCGTTAAATAAGTGTTTTCCTACTCTTTTCAGTTATAAAGAAAGATAATGCAATTTTCGAGTAGTGGTACAAGAAATATGTTCTCTTCTGCTCGAATAAAACTAATTTCAGGTCAATAAAACTTAAGGACATCGGATATCCTTGATTAAATAATATTATTAGTACTAACATCATAGTTAGTTTTTTGGTAGAAAAAAGTTTAGGTGAGGGGAGGATATCCCAATTCAGGGTCAGGGTATGCCACAAGCCTCAGAGAGGGTTGACAATGGTACTTACAAATCACCCAAAACCTTACCAACTCAATCAACCTCAATTGACACTAACATAATAATTAGTAATAACAATAAATAAATACTTGGACAGCAAAAGGATTATATTGGCTGATTGCAGAAAAAACAGAGTCCCTGAGTTGAAGCTAATCTAATCCGTGCAATGCTTGATGCTTTTGTCTTTCTTCATCGACTTGGAAACTCAAATAAGCAGTGAACATGCATTTCGACAAAATTTCCAGACAAGCTCTCCTTTATTATGCATTGAACATCGTTCGTTCAACCAAAAAAAGTGGGGAATCAATTTCAATAGTGAAAGTGAAGATGAATGTTTAGACTACAATTTGCCTTTTGTTTTTCTATTCAAATTTTCATTTGCAAAAGCAAATTTTCATTTACCTCAGCTAATCATTAAGAAAGTTACCCAACTCTGTGCAGCTTTCTTCTGGAATGGTAAATCCACTCATGCTAAGGGAGCAAGAGTAAAGTGGAGTGATTTATGCAAACCTAAGGCAAAGGGAGGTTTGGGTTTGAAACAAGCGAAAGAGTGGAATATTGCTTGCTTGTTGAAGAATATTTGGTTGATCTTAACCAAATCTAGTTCACTTTGGATTGCATGGCTGCAAAGCTATACCCTAAAGAACATCTCATTTTGGGATTATCAACCTTACTCCACTGCTAGTTGGAGTTTGAAGAAGTTGTTATCCCTGAAAGTTGTTGCATAGAATGCTTTTCGACAGCTTAAAGATGGTTTTAAAACAAACCATGTATGGCACATCATCAGGCAGAAGAATCCTAAGGTTAGTTGGCACCGACTAATCTGGTTCACTAACAATACTCCATAGCACTCAGTCATCACATGGATGACTATTTTGGATAGGTTGCCCACGAAGGATAGACGGATGAATTGGGGAGTTGTTATGCACAATAATCAATGCTTATTATGTCAGCAATCACAAGAAACCAGAGACCATTTGCTTTTGAATATGCTTACTCTAAGGAGTTGTGGTGGCGAGGAGGGATGTAAACGGTTCGATTCGGTTCGGATATTATGGTTTTAATACCCTTACGTTTTAGGTTCGGCTCGATTTAGATATTTTTTATGAGTTTTCGGATAATTAGAGTTCATTCAATTTTGGACATTTATTCTTTTACAAAAGCCCAAATAACATATATAAAAACTTTGGATCATTCAATTTTAGACTTTTATTCTTTTCCAAAAGCTCAAATAAAATCATAAAAACTTTGAATCATTCAATTTTGAGTCAATAAAATCAAAAATATTTTTTAAAAATTTTAGTTCATTTGGACAATTCGGTTCAATTTGGTTTCTATTTGGACTATTCGGTTTCCATATAAATAATAAAAACCCTAATGGAATTACCGGTTTAATTCGGTTATCTATTTTTTCGGGTTCTTGCACAGCCTTAGTGGAGAGTGCTTGGGTTATATGGAATCCCATAGAGCTCCTTTGGATTGGAGAGTTGAGCTGTGGTGGAACACCAAACATTTTAAAGGCAAGTCATTGCTAGTCTTTATCTACAGATTCAACTCCACGGAGGATCTATTCATTTAGTTTTGTAGATTCTTTTGTGTATAGCAAGAGATGTACAACATAGAGTGTACAGTTTACAACCTATCGCAGCTGACCCAATTAATAGAAATCTTTGTAAAAATTGGGGTATATGCGACAGGTCCTAGTCTCTTAGTAGTTTTTTGTTCTTACAAATTATATAGTTTTTGCTTATTGCTATAGGTTGAACAGAAATGCTTATTGACTGTATAGTTTGTATACTTTAGTAGTCCTACTGCCGATTGGATGAAATAAAATAGTATTTTATCAAAAAAAAAAGAGCAAAATAGTACTTAAAAAAGAAGCAAAAAAAATCAAGTTTGTACTTTTTGGTACATGATTGATTTCGTCTTCGAGTACTCTAGTTGGTAGGAAACAAGCTACCGTAATTATTAAATTAAATTCCTACGTCACTCAATTGTCGGTCTGAAAGTTCCATTCCATCCTAACAAGCCCATCACCCCGTCAACCCACCCCTGCCAGTCTGCCACCCAACATTAAGGCAGTTGCCAATTTGTTTCTCCTTCAAAGCAATCAAGTACAGTAAGATCGAAACAGAATTTTCCTTCAGAGTTCGGATTCAAATTACCTTCCAGAGATCGAAATGCCATATTGTTAGAAGATGCAACTGGGAATAGCTTTGTCTGAAATATGAGATAGAAAGAAATCCGGAGACCGGTTGCATTACGATGCCATATGGATCCAAATACCCAAATAAAAAAAAAATCATAACTATTGCACTTTGCTTTGCATTGATCACCCGTTCTATAGCATATGCATTTGTCTGGACAAGAAGTTTACTGAATTCGTATTGTCAACTATGTACAATAACAAAATGCATTGAAAGAATTACAGAATTAGGAGAAAAGACAAGACCTGGTTCTTCTGTTTAGAAATTCAAACGGAAATGGGAGGAGATCAGCATGATACGAGGCTAACAACGGCAATGTGAATAATTCCCAGAATAAAAAGCTTACCCCAGAAATAATATTTCATGAACTCCGTCCACAGTCCTCAATCATCATTCCTTTCAGACTCTTGGCCAACCAGATAGCTGTCTCTCTTGGGGACACCTTATCCTTCCCAAAAGGCTTCAAAACAACCGAGAGTTCTTCCAATCTGTTCTGCTGCAGTAACTCTGCAGATAATTCTAGAAGCCCTTCAAGAGCCTCAGCCCTCTGCCTAAAAGATTTGATGTCCAAAGTTTCTTTTGCTGGTGTCTCCTCTTCTGCCACAGAAGAGCTGGGTTTCGCAGGCTCTGCTGAATCAGGATTTGTTGATGAGGACATGGGGTTCCTAACATCCATTTCTTTAACACCAGAATAATCGGAAACGTTTGATTTTGCACTTAAAGCATCAGAGCAACTCGATGACTTGAGGGTCACTGGACTAGTCATGTTTCTCATATCTAATTCATCCCTCACAACATTTATGAGTTTCCCCACATCCACATTTTGAACACCCATTTCTACTTTTTCCATCACCGGCTGCTCACTGCCAACACGGAAGCTACTGTGCCTTATAACATGTATAACATCATCAAAGGCTGGAGGTCGAGAGGTTGCAGGTTGTTTTTCAATTGTAGGATTATGCAAATTAGTTCCTTTATCTGGCTGTGAGATCTTCTGGGTAGATGAAATCGGTGAGGGAATGCAAGGCGTAGTTTCTGCAACTGATGAGAGAAGTTCCATGACGGTGAACTTGTCATCACCACCGGATGCAGAAGAAAGATTTGACTGCAGTATCATATCAGGCCTACAACTAGGCCTACTTGCCACAGTTTCATCCTCACTAGTTGGCCTGCTTATGGGGCAATCTTCCTCAGTAGTTGGCACACCTACAAGGGTATTTTCAACACTACTTAACCTGCTTATAGGGGCATCTTCCCTACTACTTGGGCTGCTTAAAGGGGCATCATCCCTGCTACATGGCCTGCTTACTGGGGCATCATCCTTACTATTTGGCATGCTTACTGGGGCGTCATCCCTACTACTTGGCCTGCTTATTGGGACATCATCCCCATTACTTGGCCTGGATATAGGGGCATCATCCCTACTACTTGGTCTGCTTACAGCAGTATCATCTTTATGAACAGATAATTCTTCAGAGGTCAGGTCTGGAAGGTCCAAAGGGCTACTCATACTGACTCTTCCAACTGACATGAAATGAAGATCTTGAGCCAGCCTAGATTCTTCAGTTGAACATGTTATGGATTTAAGATCATGCAAATGGCTTTCTCTCAAGAGAACCTCAGGCATCTGTGGTTGCAAAGAAGCAGGTGAGGTGGATGATGGCTTCCATTCCAAGCTTTTGAGAGGGATGGTTGTTTCATGATCATGTGTCTGTTCCGTCGTGTCTATAAAAGGGGTTGTTGCATCGTCACAAATCTCAAATGCTTGAATTGAAATTGAAGAAGCGACTGAATTACTGCTATCTGTTTGCACTCCCTTGGTAGTTCTAGTTAGAGCTATCTCAGGATCTTGGTTAACCTCCCTAGAAGCATTTGCAATGACACCATTGGGCAGTTGACGAGGAATAGTTTCATGCTCTTGGTTTATCTCTGCAGATCCTAACCTCGGTATCTTGCTTGCCACATTTGAAACATCAGTTCCTGCATGTTTCATTCTTCCTGTAATTGATGATCTTCTTGTCACATTTGAGGATGGAGTTCGTTGACTTGGCTTAGAAGATAATCCATCTTCAGCAACATGCTTCCCAGGTGCAGGTGGAGGAATCCCCTCATGTCTAGGTTTAGTCTTCGGGGAGGAATCAATTAAAGGTAACTACACAGATGAATTTTGCATGTAAGTGAGGATACCAATGACTTAATAACTTATGATAGACCCAGTACGTGGAAATCATACCTGGTGCTTCAAAGTGTGTGATCCTGGTATCCTTTTGGCAGAATCTAATGGTAATTTTGCTGAAGCAACTGTTGGAGTATCTGCATTAGACTTAGAACCTGGACTGGGAACAGGTGGCTTGAGAACTTTGGGCGACACCTCTATATTATTTTTTTGAGTCAATCCACCTACAGCTTTTATACGGTTGCCTCTCATTGGGGACCCATTTTCTCTAACTTTCCCTTCTTTCAAAGCCATCATTATACTTTTGATTGTTTTGGGTTGCTTTGATTGAACATTAGAACCCTGATTCATCACCATTCCTTTTTCATCAACTTTGGCAGTGCAATTATTGGGGCTATTCTCTTCTTCACTAGGTAGTTGCTGTTCAGTGCCATCTTCTTCATCAATGGAAATGGAATCTGTGTCAGTGGCCTTACTATTGCTATTTGAAACCATTGTGACATTGTTTCTGTCACTTGAAAGCAAACTATCTTTATCACTACATGAGCTATTACTATTCTGACTCTCAGCCATATTTTTCCTATTATCACGACCAGTAGAAGTATGCTTGTCTGGTGAGCAATTTGTCGAAGTGCAGCTGAAGGATGGACGATACTGATCAACATATGGCTGCAAATAGGGGTGCTTCAAAAGCTCTGATGCCTAACCAAGGTAAAAATTCAAATTGTTATATTTTAGTCCCGTAACGAGGAATTCGTAGAGTTGGATGAACAGAAACTCTTACACTGGGTCGATGCTCTGGATTCTTTCTTAGCATGCCCTTGATAAGTGATTTCCTGTGTGTGTGTATACATTAAACAAATTAACAATCATGTTTTAAGGATTGAGGAGTTCATATGTGACCTATGATAGCATTAAACATATTTAGTGTTACCAAGCTAATACAGATTAATAAGTCCCTTGGGAAATTAAAATGGGGAAAGAGAACACTCTGGCTGTTAAAGCATTAATCCGAGATCTAACTGCATCTCTACATATGGTGCATTAAGACTTACAAGGATGGAGAGTAGCAAGAAGGCAAAGGGCCAATAGAGGAACGATTTATCTTGCTTATCAACCCTGCCATGTCCTAGAACAAGAAGTTAGATGGAAATTAGTCAAATTGAATTTGCATGATTTACATGGTTAGTAGGCATAAATTAGCGGGTGGGAAAACCTTTTAAAGGGCATTCTACCACAACAGACAAGTAATGTTTAAAAGAGCGGAGCCTGGAATTCATGGAAAAATGTTATGAACCTAAACAAAGATTGCTATTACTTTTTCCCAATTCAGATGAAAAGCAGACAGAAAGTTTAGTTACATTTGACACTTTTTCCCAATTCAGATGAAAAGCAGACAGAAAGTTTAGTTACATTTGACAATGATAGAAATTCTGCGATAAGATAAAAGGAAGAAACAAATAGAAATTTCACGATTTACTTGTTTAATACTGATATCAGATGAAACAAAAGCTACATGCCAAAATGGGATATAAATTACACTAAAAAGGAAGGGCTGCTGTCAGTTCATCACACAATACAAGAAAAAGCTTCAAAGGAACTGCAAGAACTCTTACAAAGGCCTTAAAGGCAGGGCGATGAGCAGCCATCTCGTACATACAGCACCCTGTTCATCATCGTGTTCAACAGGAAGCGTTTCAGCCAAAAAGAAAGAATGTTCCATACATGTCAACTATATAGTCAGGAAGAGACATACCTAGAGACCAGATATCAGACTTGAAACCATAAGGAATATCCGCAAGGAGTTCAGGACACATGTAATTGGGAGTTCCAACCACCTGAGCCATGTATAAACACTTGTAACTTGCAATGGAACTACAAATAGTTAGCACATTCATATATAAGGTCCAAACTAATTTAGTATGGTTGCTTGTCAATACACAGGGCTCGGAAAGACCGAGATTGTCTAGTGATTGTTGCCCTACCCTGCCGTTAGAGGCTCAAGGTGAAGGGTTTCAACTCCATCCTCACTGTCTTCATCCAAAAGTACCAAGTATGAGGATGTCGGTTGAGGGTCCAAAGTTATATCTTTGGACACTTAGGATTGATAAGACATCATATGGAACACTTTTGGCAGTATTTGTTTCTTTTATGATAAACTATTAATGCAAGACCATTCAAAAAACTTAAATACATCTCTCCTATCATCAAATATAAGCCCTTTGTTACTAACCAACCAAAAGTTGCTTACATGCATATATTCTCAATTTCATAGCACTTGAATCATGAGTCATCCACCCCAGAATACTAAGGTGTCAACAAGAGATACTTTTTCCTTTTAAATCTTTTCTTGCGGAAACAAGTAATTGTTTACGTTAAATTAGTTTATCTTATTCTATTTTTCAATGGGCGATTAGAAACAATTAGTTGTCAACTGACAAAATTAATTAGCAAGCAGTTGAAGTGTAAGCTCTGCCACACAGTATGCCTGTTCTTTTAACACATCTCTATTTCCTACTCCATCAGCATCTCAACTTATTAAACTGTATGTGTTATGAATTAGCTCCTTCTACCATGCGAGAAATTTTCCACAAGATACTTAGGGAAGTTGAGGCACGAGCAAGCACACAGAAATATTGGCCCACAATCTGCTTTCAAGTTCTGTAGCATATATAAGCTTATTACCCAAGTGTAGGAAGAAAAGGACGAGAAATATAGAACTAAGAAAATGGCTCAAAAGTCTTTTCCATCCTTCAAGATGATTGAAAAATATTTAAAGAAAGAGGTTATAGAAAAAGTTAGTTCTTTACATAGTACATACCGATGAAGCCAAATCATCTGCTTTCAGAGTTTTGGCAAGCCCAAAATCCCCTAAACCAGAGCAGACCAGAAAAGAAAGTTTAGAACAAAGATCACAATAGATGGAATATCTAGTATAGCTCAAAGACATAAGAAAACAGAAAATAAAAAAAGAGTGAGAACCTGTAAGAAACCAGAAGAAAAGGGAAACGAGAAACTCACCAAGGCGGACATCTTGATCTTTAGTAAGAAAGATGTTGGAACACTGCCAAGATACTGCCAACAATCAGTCCATAATCATTAAGAAAATAGAAGAGTAATCTAAACTTACACGCATACCTTTAAGTCGCGATGCAGAACATAATTTGAATGCAAGTAGTCAACTGCCAGAAGTAGTTGAGCAAACCACTTGCAAAGTTTCTGCAGAATGCTCACGATCATCAGTGTTAACTGTAAGTCATTACCCAAGAAGAAACTAACTTGTAAGGTGAAAAGGTACAGAAGGATAGATTACCTCCTCTGGAAAATAGACCCCATTTGATTTTTTCATCAATTCAGCCCTGTTAAAATAACATCATCGACTCATTGCAAAAATCACATAAATTCACAAAAAAAAAAAATCCAAATCAAAGGCTGATGCATGCTGGGAGACTCACATATCTCCACCTTCACAGTATCCAGTAACAATGCAAACATAGCAACCCTACATTGCAATAACAAAACTCGATATCAACATAGAAAAAAAGGTAGTCACGTACTTAACAAGCTATTACTAAAAGTAGTTTTTGATTCGAGAATCGTAGAAAAGAAAGACACAGAAAAGTAGTATGGTATCTCACTTTCTCAACCCAAGCCTCCTTAAATTCAACAATGTAAGGATGCTGAATTCGCGCAATAAGTGCCATCTACATTCCACAAAATTCACACCAAATTATAAAGTTGAAAAAGAACTCTCTATTGAGTACTATTTAAATTAATTCAACTAACTTACTTCTTGATGTGCAGATCTCCTGCAACGCTCCGTTTGCCGTGCCAATCTGATCTTCTTCAAAACATACCTGAAATTTTTTGAAAAAAGAATAAAAATCACCAAAAAGTTCTCCGAAAAATGCACATTATTTAGAAAGTGAGAAATTAGAAAATACTTTTTCTTCTCGGATTTGTGATTAACGAGAATGGCAGCGCCGAAAGCGCCACGGCCGATCTGTTCCATGATCTCGTAATGATCCATTCGAGACTCCATTGCTTCAAACTCTTTACTCGATCTTCCAAAGTAAAATTTCGAAATTGAAACGCAATTAAGACAAGAAAAAGACCAAAAAGAGAATCAATTCCTTTTCCGTGTTAAGACACTTCTTATTCGGATCTCGAAATCATTGCCGGATTCTTCGCTTCAATTCCAATGCTGCCTATGCGTTTGAACTAAAAGCGAATCGTGTCAATGATAATATTTCCAAGCCATCGAAACCTTCGTCTACGATCCTCTCTTTCTCTTTTCATTGCTGCTGTTGAGTTCTCTGAAAGCTTTCTCTTTCACTCCACTCCATAGCAGGAAATAAAAAGCGAAAATTTTTTAAACATTTTGTTTTTTCAGTTACGAATTTTGTAGGGGGACAGAGAGAAGGTGGTTAAGTAACTAAGCAATACGGTTAGTAGTTAACCAAAGGTTAAAACTTAGTAATTAACTTTTTAAATTTTTTGATAATAGAGAGTGGCGGAGTAGGGGGAGCTTATGGGAATGCTATACCCTGCGCCGACAGAACCAGCTGGGACTCAATAATCTCTCTTTCATGTAGCTGTAGATTTTCATTTTCATTTTTTTTAATTTTAATTTAATTCAATTTTCTTTGTACTGTATTTATTTACAGTATTTATTTATTTTTCTTTTTAGTGGGTTTAAATGTGAGCAATTAATGCACTTGGCATGAAAGGCCCACAGTAAAATAGTAGTACTTTCACTTTACAAGTTTTTTGTAGCTCTTTCTTTTAGTTTTTTTATAATGATATTTTCTAGTAAATACAAGAAAAAAAAGAGGAGAAATTGGAAATAATTTCAAGTGGGAAAATGAATGATGCTTTTTTTTTTGGCCAAAGAAAATGAATGATGCTTAAGGTTTAAGAATTAGTGGTAGAGTTTTTTTCTTTTTGGGTATTCATTTTGGGTGTATTGTCATCAATTTATTTATTTATTGCTAGTATAATGATGTGCTACTTTTCAATTTATATCTCATTTAGTCCCTCCTCTTCCTTCTCCTTGAAGATTGAAAAATGGCAAAATGCTTATATAGTATTATTTTTTTTGGATGAAAAGTGGGTCAATTAAAAATGTTTACAGGTCTACTTGTTTACCAAGTGAATTAATGGCACTGCCTTCATTACATTTTTAAAAGTCATATCAATTTCATGCACACGTCTAGTATGATTAAAAAAATAAAAATCCTTACTGATGGTAGTAATTTTTTTTTTTAAAAAAGGTAAGATACACATAAGTTTTTTTAATTAGATGGGTTTTCAATCATGAATTCCTTTTTTATTTATAAGAAAAAGGAGGGGAGAGAGTTTAAATCCGCATCCTTACATGATTTTCTCAGTTTCTCACCCACTTGACGAGGAGAAGAAAGTCACCATGAGTTTTCCCTATATTAGCTGTCATTTGGATCTAAGCAAATAATATTGGGTTCAAATACCATTAAATTAAACAGCAAATGAGAAAAAGAGTTGACCCCAACAAGTTGTGAATTCCTAATGAGTTGACAAATGCAAAGCAATGATTAGAGTATTATATATGAGTTTAACTTATATTAGGATGATCCTAAAAAGTGACTTTTTAGGCATTCAATAATTAATTGACACTTTATTGATTTTAAAAGATATTAAGATTTTAAATATACATTCACTCTCACTAAATAATTTTTCTAAAAACTGAAAAAATGATCTCTTATAATAAAGTTTAGCCCCTAATTAATTTTTTTTTATTTTTTTAAGGTAAGTTTCAACCCATGTTATATTTTTTGTTATAGGGTTTAGTTTAAATAAAGAAAAAAATTTTATAAATTAATAAAAATTGATTTGGTGTAGAGGGGTATAAAATAATTGTGGTATGTCTTCTAAAATCTATGAGGTGTCTAAATACTATTGAATGCCTAAAAAGTCACATTTTAAGATCATTCTAATGGAAGTTATACTCATTATATATACCTTAGCAGATAAGGGTCACTGCCTCAGTGCCACAAAAAAAATACTAATACTAATAACTGTAAGCTCCTCTATCAAATTCACCATTGTTTCAGCACTCCTCCCATGTGCCTTGCCTCCCCCTCCCCCACCTCGCTCTCTCAGTCGCAGACATGCGCCGGACTCAGGGAATTTCTCTTTTCTCGAATGGTAGCAGGAGCTAAACGCCAATGTGGGTGTCTTAAATTTCCTAGATGGCGCTTCCTGATTGGTCCAGCTCGTCTTCCCCAGCTCCAGCAGGTATGGATTATCCTCTGCCTTTCGCTAACATGCGCACATGCGGGTACGGAAAACGACGCAGACATCTGGGGTCGTTTCCTCCCGGACCCCAGGGACCCCAGCACCTTTTCTTCTGCTAATAATTTGATTGTGATAATTTTGTTGATCATCCACTCAGATTTAGCCCCCAAAGTTACACCCCGGCGAATACTATTTATCCTTGCCCTCGTCACATGTTAATCTTATAAATTACTACTATTACTAGTGCAAATTAATTAAGTTAATCTCATAAATTACTATTATTACTAGTGTAAATTAAGACTGCCATTTGATACTAATCAAGCATTTAGGTTCATGATTGATGCATTTTTTTAATGGATTTGAATAATTGATTATCCTTGTTTTAATAACATAGAAAAAAATACCACTACACATTAGATCTTGATCATTAAAGTTAATTAATCATCAACAAAATGTTAAATAAGATAAAAGATTATGAAAAACTAAGGATAATGTAAAACCATGGGAATGATATAGGGATAAAATTGTCAAAAGCTGGCTGAAAACTTTTAATACAAGTTAAATCCAATGTAAAAGGTACAATAATTAGTTAATTACACTATTCATGAACTTACTAATGGAGAAGTAGGTTTGGAAGTTGGTACATGAAAAATCCAAAAAGAAAATGAAAAAAAAAAATTGAGAAGGTAGAACTTCACTTTCTCTAGCTTTTCCTTGATTATTTAATATATTTAATTACTTTGCAAGCTTTCTTTGTCAGCATGTCTTGAAAAAATTAACCTAATTAATTATTTATCCAGTTTAAATTTCTAAAAATGGTAATAGAGCCTTTGATGAGCTTACTAAATTTAAATAATTTGCATGGTTTTTTAAGTTCCTATATGTACAAAATTTGTCATTGTCTTTCAAATTAAGGAAAAGAAAGATTGTGCAATAAAAATCACCTAGTTTTTGTCCCAAAAAGTTAACCCATCTATGGCTCATACTATATATCAAACTAAAGAGTATATGAATAATATTAAAATAAGAAAGTACTATATAATTATATATTACATGAATGTTTTGGAGGTGTTTAGCTGTCTTTGTTCAATTGATTTCTTAGTTCCTACTATTCTATGTAGCTGTCTTACTAAGTTAGCCACTTATTACTAGCATTTAAATAAAAGACAAAAATAATTGGAGATCAAAATTAAATGTCACATGCTCAACTTGAATGTAATTTCCCCTAAGATTGGAGTTAAATACTACTGGTACTAGACTACTTGTGTGAGAGTAAATAGAACAATTAATGAAAGAAAAATAAGAGTCAAACCAGTGAAAGATGGTTCAACCACATGAGAAATGATCTGTTGAATTGAAACATAAATATTGATTGAATGGTTCTTCCACATGGCATAGACCTTTTATCGCAAGAAATTTCTGGTTGTTCCACCAGCTTGGATCTTTCCATTTTTCTAGTAAATTAATTGATATTTTATTTTTTAATGTTGAGCAACAACTAGTTATTATAATTATTTAATTGAGACAACCATTAGTCAGGACTCAAGTACTAATCCTGAAGTCCTTGGATCAAATTATGTAGTTGGCAAATCTCTTTTACAAGCATAGAAAATTTTCATTGTTGTTATGAATAAAAAAAAGGAGAAATTATAAAACATTGATTAAAATAGAAAGAGCTTGAAATGATTATTTCACTAAAAACTTTGGGTTAAAACAATGCATCGGTTTCAGTTTAGGTCTAATCTTTTCTTTGTCCCACAAATCTTATGATAATGGAATATGTCACATAGACCAAAATCAAAATTGCCATTATGGGTGGAAATGTAACAGTGGAAGAGAAAAAGCTAAAGGATCTAAGTGGGGAAATCTCTTGGATACCAGACCACTGCCATTGGGAAAAAAGCTTTGCCAAAAAGCAAGAGAAAAAACCCAAAAAGAAACCTATTGGTAAAAGTGTAAACCCAAAAAAATGTATAATTAATAAATTTTCCTTCTTATCACCAAAGTAATCAATGTTACCAAACCTGAATGGAGGAAGCTAATCATGATCATAAATAAATAAACAAATAAATAAATTACCCAGATTAATTATTGGGGTTAGGGTTCCAAGGTTGCAGATAGAGATAGGATCAATGGGAAGGAGATTCTCTTAAAATTGGTAAATATAAAATTCTTAGAAAATAAAAATTATAAAAGATATGAGCCCCATATAGTATATAGAAGAGAGGAAAGTGGGCACAGCCCTAACACCCAAGGGGGAAGGCATGTTGTTTTTAAGATTTGGTGTGATATCAAAAACGTGGGTGGTCCAAGTTTGCCTCCAAACTCAAAAGCTATTGCAAATGTTTGCAAATTGCAACTACCTGGCCTGTGTCACATGGCTACACTTCAACTATGAGTCATTTATTGTTGGCTTTTTCTTATTATTTTTTCACCTTCATATAAAATCGAGTATATATTTTTCTAAAAAATAAATTATTGTTCACACAAGGGAAGTGAGACAAAAGAAATCACTTGCAAAAAACACATCAAATTAAAACAAAAGAAAACAGAAAAAAAAAAAAAAAAACAGTTGGATCTAATCTAGCATGATAAACAGGTCACGTGCATGGTCTTAACACTTGTTCAATGGACTTTATTTAAATAGAACTCTGTAAATAAAGAGCCTATAGAAATGGTTAAAAATTTGTGGCGAAATTAATTTGACACCCCAGTCTCACAGTTTTACACTTTTGGAAATTATATTATGGGAAAAAAAAAAACAAGAAAACAAATTTCTTGCAGCATGCATGATTCTCAATATATATAGTCAAAAATGGGAAAAATTGTACTGCATTTTAGGATAAGAAATGGGTTTGGTCGATTAACCTTTTTTTCTTCAGTAGATGCAACAGATATTTAATGTACCGTTGAAATTGGAAGCCAAGGAATTTAATTGAAACTTATCTTTAGAGAAAAAATGCCGTTTACCATGTTAGCGGAATTGACGTATTTAATAGTAGCATGTGGACTTGGCCGAACGTTTTTTTTTTCCATAGCTATTACATATCTTAGTACGAAAACTTCTTTGGTACCCTGCCGGCCTGCCGCCTTTGGACCCAGTCAAAGCTTATGCAAAATAAATATAGAAAATGGAATAAACTATACTTAAAAAATTAATGGAAAAGCCCATCAACCCAAAGTCCATTGGACCCATTCTTCTATGCCGTGGGAAGACCCAAATTCAAAGAAATCAAATTTTAATAGTAGTGTTTTGGAATTGGAATTGTCTGAACTCTGTAGTTGTATACAGAATCATCGGAAACTAGGAAAGAACAAAAGTGACATGCGCGTACTCCTTGACCTTTCCTTAACTTACGTTTCTTTATCACCAAGACAAACGAAATCTCCCTTTCATACATAATTCTCCGTATATATTGCTTTAAGATTAGCAGAATCAGACAAGTTTTCTTCCACATATTCTGAGCAAAAAAACTGAAGCAACAATGGAATCAGGAGCTGAAAAGAGAAGGGTGGTGATTGTTGGAGGTGGGATTGCTGGCTCCTTCCTTGCCAAGACTATCCAATTCACTGCTGACGTTACCCTTATCGACCCGTAAGCTTCTTCTTTCGTCTTTCTCTGGATAATAATTAGTTTTTGTTTCTTCAATTCTATTCATTTCTTGTGAAAGACGTTGGGATAGAATTTTAGGGAACAGAGCGGTTGCTTTGAAGTTCTGGGCTTATTTCATTTTTTCCTCCTGGATGTAAATTAATATAGAATTGATCTATATGTAGGAATGAGAGCTCTTTTGGGTAACTTTAGCTATAGTTGGTTATGTAATTTTTAATGCTGGATTTGGTAATTTGAAGCAAGAAATTAAAACAACTGCCCTGGAGAGTAATTTATGGAAGGGTTTGTTTTTGTTGTCATGTATGTCAGGAAGGAGTATCTTGAGATCACATGGGCAAGTTTAAGGAACATGGTGGAGCCATCGTTTGCAGAGAGATCAGTAATAAACCATAGAGAGTACCTTACTAATGGACGTATAGTTACCTCTGCTGCAATAAATATCACTGAAAATGAAGTATTGACCGCGGAGGGTCGTCTTATTGCTTATGATTATCTTGTTATTGCCACTGGACACAATGATCCTGTCCCCGAAACTAAGGAGGAGAGACTTGCTCAATACCAAGCAGGTAAAAACTACATCAAAAGTTGAGCAAGTTTGTCTCCCCTTTTCCATCATTACATTCTGTCATTAAAGAGTGCCGAGGCAATGAAGGCATTGCCCATAATATAGCACAAATTAGGTGATTACATTGTACTCATGGTAACTCTATTATTCATATGCTGACAGAAAATCAGAAGATACAATCTGCCAAGTCTATTTTGATTGTTGGAGGTGGTCCGACCGGTGTTGAATTTGCTGGAGAAATTGCTGCTGACTTCCCAGAGAAGAAGATTACTCTGGTTCATAAGGGACCGAGGTTACTAGAATTTATTGGGCTAAAGGCTGGTGATAAGAGTTTACGTTGGCTGAAATCAAGAAATGTTGAAGTAAAACTCGACCAAGCAGTTGACTTGAATTCCACTTCTGATGGAAGCGGATTATATCAAACCTCAACCGGAGAAAGCATCAGAGCAGATTGCCATTTCCTTTGTGCAGGGAAACCACTGGCTTCATCGTGGCTTAATGAGACTATATTGAAAACTAAATTGGATAAAAGTGGAAGGCTGATGGTTGATGAGAATTTGAGAGTCAAGGGTCACAAGAATATATTTGCAATTGGAGATATCACTGATGTTCCAGTAAGTGCTAGCACAAAATTTTTATCATGATTATTGGATTTGCTTAGGCCAGCTTTTGATTTTTGTTTGAAAAACAAGCTTACTTACTGGTTGGTGTGACGGTTGCCAGGATGGTTTTGTTTTTGTTTAATATAAGGTGAAAATTGGCAAGTGCTTTTTTATACCAAAGAAATAAGGGTAATTAATTCTTTGCAGCTGAAGTTCCATAATCATCAGTAAAAACCAAGTTCACACTTATTTTCTTCCTGCTAAACCTTATTTGACAGTCTTCAAGGGTTAATTCGGGGTAATTATGAAATGAGTATGATTGACCACTTGTTAGTCAGTCTTTTAACATATTCTTAACTTCTCTACCGCTGTGGTTGGTCCTAATTATTATCCGATTTTGACGTGGCTGGAAGAGGATAATAAAGTCCAGTTCTAGCTTGACAGATTTATGTGCATTTGTTCTTGCCTATATTCATCTATTCACCAGTATCAGCACGGTTCCAAAGATGATTTGCCAATATTTGTCAAATACCTACCGACGTACTCTTGTCTTGATGCTGTCTGAACAAATATGATTGTTGAAGCAGAAAATATGTTAAATTTGTGGAATGTTAAACTCATGCTATCTTAGTTCTAAGGCTTAATAAAGCTATTTTCATTCACATAGGTTTAGGCTATCTTTTGATAGTACCTTGTAAATCCAGTATTATATATTGCATGTGTCTGTACATCTTTTGATATTTGCTTTTTGTAGCAATATGAAGATTGTGTCATTGAGAATCTTGAATACTTCACCAAGAAACTCTAACATTTTGTTCAATGTAACCATCCAGGAACTCAAACAAGGTTATTTAGCTCATAAACATGCCTCGGTTGTTGCCAAAAACTTGAAGCTGTTGATATCTAGAGGAAAAGAAAGCAAGATGTCCACCTACGAGCCTGGTTCAGCGATTGCCTTGGTTTCGCTCGGAAGGAAAGATGCTGTCGCCCAATTTCCTTTTACAACCATCAGTGGATGTGTTCCTGGTTTAATCAAATCCAGAGACTTGTTTGTAGGCAGAACGAGGAAGCAGATGGGCTTACCATCTTAAACTGTAGATGCTTAAGACGTCTAAGAGAAATCTGTTTGGCATTTGTACGTATTCACAATTTTTTCCACCTATTGGTCTTAGCATGAGTTGCATATATTCATGAATTCATGATCTTATTCTTTTTATTTTTCTGCACTCCTCTGGCTGTTGAGGATTTGTGCTTAAAAGACATAATATCTCCAGGATGTATCTTATTTGTTTGTGAAATATGAGAAATAAAGGCGGTTCGGGTCCATTTCCTGTCCAAGGTTCTATTTATCACTACAAAATGCTTGCTTCTTCTTGCAATATTTCACAGATACACAAATTAGCAGCAGAGTTCTGCTCAAGTCTTGCGTGCAACAGATAAATGCATGGCTGATGAGTGATGTGCAGAAGCAATTATTATTACTATTATCTTTAGTTCATAAAAACTAATACTAGTAGCTATTATTATTATTGTCTTAAGTTCAAAAACTTCCTTGGTGCCCCCTTTGGAGTTTGGACCCGATCAAAGCTTCTGCAAAATAAATGTAGAATAGTCTGTAGTTGAAAAACTTATGAAAAAGGCCGTCAACGCTAAGTTCATTGGCCCCATTCTTCTATGATGGTGGGAAGACCCAAAATGAAAGAAATCAAATTTTGGTACGTATTTTGGAGAAATCAAATTTTAGTACGTATTTTGCATTTGGAATGGTCTTAGGGCTAGTTGTATCCAAAATATCTGAAATTTGGAAAAATCAAAGGTAACATGCGCGTACTCCTTAACCTTTCCTTAATATACCTTTCTTTATAAGCGAGACAGACTAAATCTCCCTATCATACATAATTCTCGGTATATATTGCTTTAAGATCAGCAGAATCAGACAAGTTTTCTTCCACATATTCTGAGCATAAAAACTGAAGCAACAATGGAATCAGAAGCTGAAAAGAGAAAGGTGGTGATTGTTGGAGGTGGGATTGCTGGCTCCTTCCTTGCCAAGACTATCCAATTCACTGCTGACGTTACCCTTGTCGACCCGTAAGCTTCTTCTTTCGTCTTTCTCTGAATAATAATTAGTTTTGGTTTCTTCAATTCTATTCATTTCCAGGGAAACACGTTGAGATAGAATTTTAGGGAACAGAGCGGTTGCTTTGAAGTTCTGTGTTTATTTGGCTAGATGTAAATTAATATAGAATTGATCTATATTTAGGAATGATAGCTCTTGTGGGTAGCTTTAGCTATAGTTGGTTATGTAATTTTTAATGCTGGATTTGGTAATTTAAGGCAAGAAATTAAAACAACTGCCCTGGAGAGTGATTTATGGAAGGGTTTGTTTTTGTTGTCATATATGTCAGGAAGGAGTATCTTGAGATCACATGGGCAAGTTTAAGGAACATGGTGGAGCCATCGCTTGCAGAGAGATCAGTAATAAACCATAGAGAGTACCTTACTAATGGACGTATAGTTACCTCTGCTGCAATAAATATCACTGAAAATGAAGTATTGACCGCAGAGGGTCGTCTTATTGCTTATGATTATCTTGTTATTGCCAGTGGACGCAATGATCCTGTTCCCAAAACTAAGAAGGAGAGACTTGATCAATACCAAGCAGGTAAAAACTACATCAAAAGTTGAGCAAGTTTGTCTCCCCTTTCCGTCATTACATTCTGTCACTAAAGAGTGCCGAGGCAATGAAGACATTGCCCATTATATAGCACAAATTTGGTAATTACATTGTACTCATGTTAACTCTATTATTCATATGCTGACAGAAAATCAGAAGATACAATCTGCCAATTCTATTTTGATTGTTGGAGGTGGTCCGACTGGTGTTGAACTTGCTGGAGAAATTGCCGCCGACTTCCCAGAGAAGAAGATTACTCTGGTTCATAAGGGACCAAGGTTACTAGAATTTATTGGACTAAAGGCTGGTGATAAGAGTTTACGTTGGCTGAAATCAAGAAATGTTGAAGTAAAATTCAACCAAGCAGTTGACTTGAATTCTGCTTCCGATGGAAGCGGATTATATCAAACCTCAACCGGAGAAAGCATCAGAGCAGATTGCCATTTCCTTTGTGCAGGGAAGCCACTGGCTTCATCGTGGCTTAATGAGACTATATTGAAAACTAACTTGGATAAAAGTGGAAGGCTGATGGTTGATGAGAATTTGAGAGTCAAGGGTCACAAGAATATATTTGCAATTGGAGATATCACTGATGTTCCAGTAAGTGCTAGCACAAAATTTTTATCATGATTATTGGATTTGCTTAGGCCAGCTTTTGATTTTTTTTTGAAAAGCAAGCTTACTTACTGGTTGGTGTGACGGTTGCAAGGATGGTTTTGTTTGAGGTTAATATAGGTTGAAAATTGGCAAGTTTTTTTTTTATACCAAAGAAATAAGGGTAATTAATTCGTTGCGGCTGAAGTTCCATAATCATCGGTAAAAAGAAAGTTCACACTGATTTTCCTCCCGCTAAACCTTATTTGACTGTCTTCGAGGGTTAATACAGTGTAATTATGAAATAAGTGTGATTGACCACTTCTAAGTCAGAATTTTAATCATATTCTTTACTTCTCTACCACTGTGGTTGGTCCTACTTATTATCCTATTTTGACCTGGCTGGAAGAGGATAATAAAATCCAGTTCTAGCTTGACAGATTTATGTGCATTTGTCCTTGCCTGTATTTGTCTATTCCCCAGTATCAGCACGGTTACAAGGATGATTTGCCAATATTTGTTAAATATCCACTCACTTGCTCATGTCTTGCTGCTGTCTGAACAAATATGATTGTTGAAGCAGAAAATATGTTATTGAGGAATGTTAAACACATGCTATCTTGGTTGCAAGGCTTGATAAAGCTATTTTCATTCGCATAGATTTAGGCTTTTCTTTGATGGTACCTTGTAAATCCAGTGTTATGTATTGAATATCTCTGTACATCTTTTTATATTTGCTTTCTGTAGCAATAGAATTAAAGTGAAGATTTTGTGTCATTGAGAATCTTGAGTGCTTCACCAAGAAAATCTAACATTTTGGACAATGTAACCATCCAGGAACTCAAAGAAGGTTATTTAGCTTATAAACATGCCTTGGTTGTTGCCAAAAACTTGAAGCTGTTGATGTCCGGAGGAAAAGAAAGCAAGATGTCCACGTACAAGCCTGGTTCAGCGATGACCATAGTTTCACTCGGAAGGAGAGATGCTGTCGCCCAATTTCCTTTTGCAACCATCGGCGGATGTGTTCCTGGATTAATCAAATCCAGAGACTTGTTTGTAGGCAGAACAAGGAAGCAGATGGGCTTACCATCTTAAGCTATAAATGCTTAAGACGTCTAGGAGAAAATCTATTTTGACATTTGTACGTGTTCACAATTCTTTCCATCTATTGGTCTCAGCATGAGTTGCATATATACATGATCTTTTTCTTTTTATTTTTCCGCACCCCTCTGGCTGTTGAAGATTTGTACTTAAAAGAGATAATATCTCCAGGATGTATCTTAATATGAGAAATAAAGGCAGTTCGGGTCCATTCCCCGTCCAAGGTTCCATTTATCACGACCAAATGCCTTGCTTCTTCTTGCAATATTTCACAGATACACAAATTACCAGCAGAGTTCTGCTCAAGTCTTGCATGCAACAGATCAATGCATGAAGCGAGAGAGCAAAATATTTGCATCACAATAACAATGGCGTCATTATCTTTAGAGTTTAGACTTTCTTCTGATCTTTGTAAGAAGATCTCATAATAAATTGTTTGACAGATAAAGCTGAAGTCGTATACTGAAAAGGTGTAATGAGGCCGAATCTTCTTCTTTGGAAAGACCCAATACGGTAAGGATTTGGAATAAGACCACCACCCCATCAATCATTTTCAATCCCACATCCAAAATAAATCAAATCATCTCCTCCATTTAACCATAATTATCCATCATCACCATTATTTCTCGTCAGCTCTACTCTCCAGAAAACTTACTCTATTTTTACAGTGTAAAAGGAATCTATCTTCATCTGTGAGAGTACTGATCAGTAACAAAATGTACAGCAGCAGTTAAAAAGTATAGAGGCTAAGCTATGTTTTTTTTTTTTTTTGTAATTCAAACTCTGTACTTACCTTATTGTCTGAGTAAAAAAAGTAGTACTACTAAGAAAACCACCTAAATAAAAGTAATCAGAAACCATAACGGAATCCGTAAAATTTAATACTCCAATCCACTTTACATAAACAGGTTTCTCCCAAGTTCAATCCTCTTCTAAGAAAAGATGACATCATCATCACTAGAGATTAGAGTATAGAGGTACCAACCATCAGGTTGGCACGTGCCAGCCCTTTTATCTGATACGTGTGGAGTGACGTGGAGGAGGTGACTGTCATTTGAAACGGCGCCGTCAGAAGCCAGAGAGATCAGAGATGGTGTATTTTTCGTTTTGATGTTTTGTATTTTGTATACAGAGTGACAATCATTTCTCCAAAAATGGCTGCACATGCCATCATTTGCATGAGGCTCTCTCTTTTCAAATGCTTCCATTGCTTTAGTTCCTTCTATAAATTGGGTGCCTCTATCTAACATTTTCCACCTCTAACTTCTTTAGTTTTTCTTCAGCTAAGATTTCCTTGTTAATTGTCTAATGGCGATCGCAAGGGTGAATGGCGCACTGGTGCTGGTCTTGTGCTTGCTGGTCTTGCAAGGAGTTTCTGGTCTCTTCTTCTACATATCTTTCAAGCGTAGTTTCATTAGCTCATAATTTGGGGTTTAGTTGTTAATGTCCATGACCTCTTTTTCATGTTTCGTACTTTGTTGTGTTGGATAGGTTGCCTTCCAGGCCATGCATGCTTCTTTGCAAATGCAGCTCAAAGTAGAAAGGTTCATAACTCTCTGCTTAATCTTTTCAAGTGTTTGTCTATTTGCCCTTTTGCTTTCATGATATGGCTGGAATTAAAATAACACCTCTGATCTTTTGCAGATGCTGCTGCAGGCTGAGTTGAAGGAAAACAACGAGATGGTGAAGGGTTCACTTCATGGATCAACAAGCAGTACTGAAAATGGAGAAAACTTCGTCGGATGGGAATTAAGGACAGTGCCTTCGGGCCCAGACCCATTGCACCACAATGGCGGGAGCCCTAAGAAGCCACGAACTGATCCTTAAATGTAGTAGCAGAAGAAATTAAACTTTGTTTTAGCGTTCTGTTGGTTCTTATAAGTATGATATAAAAATCTGTTAATTAGTTTCTTCTTCTCTTTTGTTCTGGATGTGTAGTTTGGCTTAGTTTCCAAGAGACATTTGTCGTGGTCTCTCAAATCCCTTTTGTTGGTGTTTGTTTTGACTTTTGAATTTATATATAACATGCAAAAGTGTGTAGGCGTGCTTGAAATTAAAAGTATTGCATCTTCTGCATGTTGAGAAACTTGCACTTCTCTTTGGCTCAAGTTTTTATTTGACCTAAAGCCTGAAAGGCTGTAACCCGTTAACTCTTTCGACTCTGTCCCTTTCTCTTGGATTCTGGCCTGGCAAATAAGGCTGTTGATTGAGTTGATGCATTAATTGAGTGCAGAAGATGAGATCCTCCATATGATCTGTTGCATACTGCATTTTGGATTATGAATTATAAAAGATATTCCCCATTGACTCTCGTATGTTTTCGTTCTTTTTCAATGAAAGTTACATTTTCCATAAAGAAGAAAGAACTTCAAAACACTTTGTTTGATTATTGATTCTAATGCAAGGTAGAAAAAGAAAAGAGGGCAGAGTTGGTGTAAGCAAGAAAATTAATGGCCCTTGAAAAGATTTCTACCAGAAGAAATTAAAGCTGGCTAATTAAAAAGTTGTGTGGTGATATATACGATGACATCAAAGAGAGAAAGAGAGAGGAAGATGTGACTGTTTGGGGGCGGCGGAATCAGACTTAGTGCGGCAGTGTCACAGTCAAGGATGACCATTTGTAGTCATAGGCACAATTGAGGATTGGAAGAGAATCAAATGGAAGGTGACGCTGGGTTTCAGTGGGTGCCAGCAATAACTAACCCTGGGCTTCAATTGCCAAATCTATAATATCCATGATGGAAAATTTTACGATTTGACAGTGCTGCTGATGCTGGGATGACCCCCTGCCTAAGAAAATATTCCCTTTCATGTCAGCAGTCAGCCAAGATCAGATCAACTCAAAAGAAAATGTCTATATCCATTAACATTGCCACTTGCCAGGTTAAAATGAAATGGGCAATGCCCGCAATGGAGCTGTCCATGGTTGGGCTCAATGAACATTTAAGCCCATATTATCTTGGACCAAATTCAAGTTGGTTCCGCCATGAATGTGGAATTTAGAGCCGGTTATGCCTTTGTTTAATCCATCACTAGTCTTTAAAGTAGAGATTTTCATTCAAAGTTTAACTTCTTTTTGTAAAAACATTAACAATTTTTGACAGGGGAGAGAGTAGACTTCATGAATGAATACGAACTTATACTTAATATAAGCAAATTTCAAAGACAACTTGAATGAGCTGATTATTATTAAGCTTGAGTTAGGATTTCTATTGAACAAGTGTCGTCAAGCCTTGGAACTGTCTCTCCCGCTAATGCATGCCCGTTCCCAAACCATACCCTTCTTCGCAGCCCTACTAGATCAATGCTCCTCGGCCAAATCCCTCCAAAATCTCAAACAAATCCATGCAAAAACCATCCGTTTTACCATTTCGAGTCACTCCTTCATCCGAACCAAACTCCTCTCAGCCTACGCCTCATGTTCCCGAATGCGCGAAGCCCATATCCTCTTCTTCTTCGCTTCTCGCCAACCCACTTTCCTCTACAACTCCCTCATCAGAGCCTATTCTTCTCTTAACCAATTCTCCCAATCCCTCTCCATCTTTCATCACATGATCCTTGGCCAAAAGGCCCTTGACATTTTCACCTTGCCTCCCGTTCTCAAATCTTGCGGTCAGTTATCTGATTTAACGCTAGGAAGCCAGCTCCATGGAGCTGTCTTGATCCGTGGGTATTCATCGGATTTGGCGAATAACAATTCTTTGATTGGTATGTATGGAAAATGTGGTGAATTGGAGTGTGCGAGGAAAGTGTTTGATGACATGCCTGTGAGAAGTTACGTTTCATGGTCGGCGTTGATGATGGGGTATGAGAAGGTCGGGATGGCGTGGGAAGTGTTTAATTTGTTTGAAACAATGGTGGAGATTGGAATGGAGGTTGATGGGTTGACATTGACTACGGTTTTGACTACATGTAGTCGTGAGGGTATGGTTGAAAAAGGGAAGAAGGTTTTTCAGATGATGGAGGGGAGGTTTGGAGTGAAGCCTGGTTTGGAACATTATACATGTGTGGTGAATATGTTGGGGAAGGCGGGATTGGTGGAGGAAGCAGAGGAGTTGGTGATGGAGATGCAGTTGGAGAAGGATGCGGCTTTGTGGAATGCTTTGTTGGCAGCTTGTAAGATTCATGGAAAGGTGGAGGTGGCTGAAAGGGTGGCGAGAAGATTTGTGGGTCTAGCTTGAATGTAGCTTTTGAAATATCTTATTCTTTTGGTTGGTTAGCTTGGCCAGGGATTGGATTTCTATTGCTGAGGAAGCCATGCCTCGATGCAGAAGCTAAAACATTGAAGCTAGGTGTTTGATGCAGTCAAATAACTTTCTAATTCTACAGATAAAGTGCTTTTCTTTCTCACCAGTAGTGGAAATGCTAGGGACAGTGACACCATACTGGATACTCCATATTATGTCAACTCAGGCAGCTCGCAAGTGATGTTTGAAATGTGAGTGCTACAAGCCAGCGGGACTAATAACGAGGCGTTGAGGCCATATGACTTGCAGGCAAGGTTTCCTTTTGTCTGGTAAAGGACTAAGGAGAACTGAAAATTGTGAAGATAGTCTCCTTGAATAGTGCAGGGCACGCTTATTCATCTGGAATGGTTTTATTTCTTCAAGAGACCTCTTCATAGCAAATTTTGTAGATCTCTGCGTTCTTGAAGAAGTAGTCCATGTTTTGTGCTCATTGTCATGGCTATGCCTAACCCGTAGGCATTAAAATGACTTGGTTTTAGCATTCATTCCCACGCTTGTGTAGCTGCTGCTGGCAAACAAGATAAGAACAGGAGTGTCTTTTGAACTTGAAAGCACAGCCTAAATCCTTAGTGCACCAGCATCACTTCTCCAGCTTCCACTCTAATATTCATTTCTTAAAGCTTGGAGCGAACAAATCTATTTAGCTATTCTCTGTTTCAGAGAGGGGAAGAGTTATGACGTGGCATCATAAGTTTAACTCTCTGTGTTGTAATCAAATTATTAAGTGACATATAAGATGGAATTTTAATCAAATTCATCTCCAAAGATCAGAGCAATATACTGGATTAAGGACTTCTGCCTATGCGGAGTATTTGATAACAAAGTTGTCAGTTGTCACTCATGGGTGCTATAGTTAATATCTAACACTGTGTTGTAGGTTTCTTGGTGCCTCACTGTATTGGTAAATATGTAGATGTAGATGTTCCCTTGGGTCTTTCACAAAGCATCTGTTGCCATGATTTCAGCAACTTTGGTTAAAAAACTTTTCAAAATCACAACTCTGTTCCAAAGCGGAGGTTTTTTGAATCTTTAACTCAGCATTCTCAATAATCTCTCTGAAGGCACTCAGCATTCTCAATAATCTCTCTGAAGGCATTGCTCGTTTTGCCAATGATACCATAGAAATTATGTTTTTGAAAAAAAAAAAGGGCAGTTAATTTGATTAACCATGAAAGAATCAAAAATCTTGTACCTTCAATCTTTATTACTCCCAATAGGTTTCAATCACTTTCATATAATTCTCTTACAACAGTTTCAGGAGCATACCCAGATAACATCAAATCAAACGAAAGCAACTCTAGCATCGCGTAAATACCTCCTGTTTTTGTATGTGATTTATCACTGGCAACAAATTCATGAACACAACCACTGATCTCAATTGAACTAAATCCTGGTTTCTTTTGTATCCCAAGCGCCTTCATTCTCCTCCTAACCTTGCTTGCTCCCTCCCATTTTCCAACTGCGGCGTATATATTTGAAAGAAGCACGTAATTGGAGTCACTACCTGGGTCCAGTGCTACAAGGTTTTCCACTATCCTCTCAGCTAAGCTAATATCACCATGATCCCTACATGCAGCTAGCAAGGACCCCAATACAACTTCATTAGGCTTCATTGGCATATTTTCTACCACATCCAATGCCTTTTCCAACTTCCCAGCACGGCTATAAAGATCAACTATGCAACCAAAATGCTCGATCCTAGGGGATATCCTATAAACTCTTTTCATGATATCAAAATAGTGGAGGCCTTCATCCACTAAACCTGCATGGCTGCACGCAGTAAGTGCCCCAGTAAAACTGACTCCATCTGGCTTAAACCCTTCCATCTGCATCGAATCAAAATATTTCAAAGCTTCTCCTGCAAAGCCATTAACAGCAAACCCCACAATGATTGAATTCCAAGACACCAATGTTCGCTTCTGCATCTTGTCAAAAACTTCACCAGCAAATTCTATACACCCACATCGTGAATACATATCAATCAATGAATTATTTACTCTAACATTATCCCTAAAACTTTGCTTCAAAATAAACCGATGAATCCATAAGCCAACACCAAGGGCTCCCAAATTAGCACAAGCTGTGAGAGCAGCTATGATGGTCACATAATCAGGTTTTACCCCGAAAATCATCATTTCCCAAAACCAATCTAACGCTTCGTCATAAAAACCCCTCTTAGCAAAGCCATTAATCAAGGCAGTCCAAGATATCACATCTCTTTGAGGCATATCATCAAACATCTCAACCGCCTTGTCATACTCGCCATTCCTCATATACCCATCAATCATTGTATTCCATGACACCGAATTCTTCACCTTCATCACATCCAAAACCAACTTAGCCACTTCCACGTGTCCGCATTTTGCATACATTTCCACGAGCGCAGTGCCCACCATCACATTTTCTCTGTCTAACGCCAATTTGCAAACATACCCATGAAACAAAGCACCCAAAAATCCACTCTTTAAGGGAAAGTCAGCAAAACCGGAAAGAAGGGTCACGAAAGTGATGTGATTGGGCTCGACCCCAGAAATTCTCATGCGCGTAAACTCCGCCACTGCTTCTGAAATTTGGCCGGCCTGGCAGTGACGGGAAATGGAAGAGGTCCATGAGACTACAGGATCCAAGCGTTTAAAAGAGAATTGGTGATTTGGGTAGGCAAAAACTGGTTGGGGTATGGGGTTTTTGTGGGAGATAGGAGGGCTCGGCAGGGTTAGAGAAGTTGGTGTTAAGGCGGGAAGAGGGCTCATAGTTTCAGATTTCTGTTATCAGAATCTGAATGTCGGTTACTTAAAGAGTGGACTGTGGATTTATCCACAACCTCACCCAAGCCCATTTTCCATGGACAAAGATACCTGTCCAGAGTCCAGACCCAAAAGTCCAATTTTAAATATTTTTTAATTGTTTGCCAAATATATTTTTAATACATAGTTATAATATTGTTCTCTAATTTCCATTATATGTATATATTAACAAAAGTAAAATATCTATATAGTAGAATTATTTTTATTTATTTGGATAATAAATTATATAGGTGAAATCTATAGTTTATCACAAAAATGGGAGTGAATGAGAATTAGAAACAAACTTTGAGGATTTTGGATATTTTGATGCTATAAGAAAGATTTTTTTTACTGTTTGACAGGTAGTAAGTGGTAAGTACTAGAAACAAAGCAAAATAATGGAGAGAGAACCATGGGGACTGATTGAGGGATTGCTACAACTTACAAATACTACTTTGTGAATGTCTAAGCCATGACAGGGAGATTTTTGTTTTATACTCTATATCTTTTTCCAACCATCTTTTTTATGGCTTTGCCTAAAAATGCCAAGTTCTTTTGGTCCCAAAGCTTGCAGAGTCCTGTCTTTGAGTCACCCAGCAGTAAACAAATTTATGAATATAGGAAAGGAAAAAAGAAGATGTAACCTTGAATTATTATTTTTGAATATAAGAAATAGACCAAATATTGAGCAATAATTTTAGTCAAATGACGTTTGCTAGCTATCAAAACAGTGACAAATGAGGAACAAGCATCATGTTGCAGGCCATGGCTCTTTGGTGATGTGCACCTCTGTAGCACAGGAAGATTGAGGAACCAATTGAAAGTCTCTAACAATTGTTGAGTGTGACTAAAGATCAGCAACTTAGGATGCTTCTGATATTCATAAATAAATCTCTCGAAAATCTGGAAAAATTAATAAACATATGGGACGGTAATGCTGAAAAATTTTCTTCTCATGCAAGTTTGGTCACATCAACATATAAATGCACCAGAAAAGAAACTTGGGATGCTATCCAGAAAGGAAACTAATTAAAGCTGCAAATGAAAATACATAATCATCCCTTGTATCAGTTTAATAAACTAATTGAACTTGGGAATGGGATCCACTCAAAATCACTCACCTCATTTACCATGGAGCATGGTTACTTGGAAGGGAAATTTTCATGAAGGACAATGGTAGTTTGGAACAAGGACTTGAATTGGAAAAAAAAAAGCACAGTGGGGTCATATGTTAAATTAGAACAAGCTGGGCTCATGCATTAGCACATGCCTTTCCTAATTGTAATGAATAGACAAAAGAGTCATGTTTGGCACATGAATCCATAGCCATGAATGAATGGCTGTAGTAGTATATTTTCTCTGCCCAATTCAAGAAGAATTTGGTACAGTTTGAAATAATTGCAGTTAGCAGATTGACTCAAAGATGGATGGCTGAGAAAAGATAACATTATTATCCTTTCGGGTGGAAAAAGAAAATGCGGAAATAGAAACTTTGCTGTAATTTATATCCATGCGGATGACTTTCCAGTTTCACAACATCAATGTCATCGAAAGAGACACCAACAGCAGCATGTGGAACAATAATAAGTGATAATGCATTGTATAATAAATCTTTAGGAAGAAAGAGCATAAATTATTATATGTTTCTTGGGGCAGTTTTAAAGGAACATAAACAACTGCAATAAGTCATCTTTTGAATGCATGAATCTTGAATTCCATTTCATTGTCACAACATCAGCTATAAAACTGATCATTTCTGCCTTGAAAAAAGAGCCTGTTACAGTGTATCTCGGGTCCTTGCCAAACTTCATCCGTTAAATCCTTTAACCTTGGTGGGATGTGAACAAAGGACTTTTACAATTGGGGTAGGGAGGTGATTCAAAGACAGATTAAGAGAAGACCCCAAACAATTCACTGCTGATCTGTAACTTCAGCATTTTTCAAATCTTTTGATTATGAAGTTACTATGTTGCAATTATAAAAACTGAACAAGTGGCGATTTTCTAGAACAAAAGTCTTTACCAAATTTTGATCGAAGTTTCATGAAAAGACATTTGGCATCTGGCCTCTGTCAATTATTTCATTTCACATCACTGTACCGATAACATTAGTTGCGTGGCATTGTTTTGTTTGATATTTTGATCTGGGAATACAGTAATAGGCAAACGCGATTGTACCAGCATTTATATTATATTTTATTTTATATTAAAGTAAAACTTTTCAAGACCAAGATATGACCTAAACGTTTGTCAGCTTCGACCATCTGTGAGAAGCGAAATTTTTAGGAGAAAAAAGGTTCTGCTGTGTTCATCATTTGACTTTGGAGCCCTGACAGCAAGTCATAATTCAGGTGATAGAAAAGGAATCAAGCATCCATTTAACTCAGATAAGGCTAAATCACAAACTAGGAACCAGTCAAGTAATCTGTTTTTCACTCCAAAGGGATCTGTGTTCTGAAATCAAGTATCTGTGACATGAAAATCACTTTGATTCAAATGAGATCAATTCTTTACACTGCAACAAAAATTATAACTAACACACAGCGTAAGGAGTAGCGAAGAAATATTGAAACTAGTATCTCTCTATCTACAGCAACATATAAGACATGTTCCCTGGCTCAAAAAACCAAATAAGATTACTTATCCCAGATGGAACAATTCAAAGACGTTTAATATGGTATCCCCCGAGCCCTTGAAGCATGTCACCGGCAACAAGGGGGATCAACTTATTCCTTGCTGTAGGCTTACCTTTGATCATCGACCATCGACAGATGTGAAGGAGTCTGCAAATCCAGTAGGTTTCGCAGGAATGCTACCTTTGCTATCATCCAGACTTGTATAGCTCACACCTTGGTTTTCTGCGGCCTGCCAAACCTTCAACATTTGAGAGAGTGGCTGGCTATAATCAATGCCTGAATAACATTCTGATTCATCATCAACTGGTTTCCACTTCTCAACCAGGGCTGCTAGCACATTAACCGCATGGCCCATGTCAGGTCGATGATAAGGCTCCCTGGCAGTGCAGTGCCCGGCTAGTTCAGCTATGGCGGCAATGCTCTCATAGGTTTCCTCATTCACTTCAAGAGCTGGATCAATTGCAGCAATAAGCTTCTCCTTGCTTGATTTGATTCGCCAAAACCATTCAGCCAAGTAACGGCGTTCCTCTGAGCGCTCCTCATCAAGTGCTGTTAATCCAGTCAATAGTTCCATCAAGACAACCCCATAGCTGAAGACATCAACTTTAGTGGTAATTTTCCCCATCACTGCAACCAACAGAACTTCATTTAATAGGATAGACAAATCCATCAAAGCAAGACTACATAAATACTTAAAATTCAAAAAAGAGAACGGCAAGTGCATATTGAGGACTACATCTTATTCAGTGGTATGCAATTTAACACCATGGATCTGACAACAATATAATAACCACAAACAAATGTAACATGGAAGTAAGCTTCCTGTAAAATATATATCAATGCAACTTTTATGCTACTTCATTATTGAAAATTGTTCTCCTCTCCTAAAACAGGAAGTAGAAATTTACAACGGAAGGGTTTCCAGTTGGTGATCACTTTGCAAACCACAAAAACGAGAAGATTTATCACTATTTCAAACACATTAAAACAAAAAAAAGTTTTATGCAATTGAAATGAAACCAAGTATAATACAATAAAGTCTAGAATCGAAATCCAGAACAATGAAGGACCTAAAATCAATTGCTTAATTTCGCAGTATTTAAAGCAAGCAGCTAGATTCGAACTAGCAAGAAACATGAGCTCACTCACCAACTAAAAGCATAAATGACATACCAAAGATTCACAGGAGATACAAAATTGGATTGCTCACCAGCATATTCAGGTGCTAGGTATCCAAATGTTCCAGCAAGTCTAGTCGCCACAGACTTCTCTCCATCGGGTGCGAGTTTGACCAACCCAAAGTCTGAAACTTTAGCTCGAAAGCCATCATCCAGAAGAATGTTGGAAGACTTGAGATCTCTGTGTATAAAAGTTTGTCGGGCCAAGTTATGCAGATATTCCATTCCTCTAGCAACGTCCAATGCAATGGTAAGCCTTCTTCTCCAAGATAGAGGTTCCAATTTCTGGTTCTTCCAATGGAACAGGTGCTTGCTTAGAGCACCCTGAGACATAAATTCATAGACAAGAAGCCTCTCATTGCCTTCAATGGAATAACCTAAAAGAGAAACCAGATGCCGATGCCGGACCTTGGAAAGAACAGCAATTTCAGACTGAAATTCATCCAATGCTTTATTGCTTATGACCCCAGCCTCCATCCTCTTAACTGCTAGTTTTGTTCCATCTTCCAGTTCACCCTTGTAAACAGTCCCAAACCCACCACGACCAAGCTCATTTTCTTGGGCAAAGTCATTGGTCCCTTTACGAAGTACTTGAACAGAAATGACCAAGTTTCCAGCCTCAATGACATGAGAATTTTGTGTTTGACTGCTATTACTACTCCCAGAACTTGTCGCAGTTTTACTAAATAAGCTTCCAGTGGTGTTATTAGAAACTGCTATCTTAACCATGTTTTCAGGATCTGATGGGTCTTTAGGATGGACCACTATGGAACTAGGAGCCTCAGAAGCTCTTTTTCTCTTTTTACAACAGCAAATAGAAAGCAAAATCACCAGAAGAACCATGACAGCAATAGTTGCACTTCCAGCCACAATTACTAGTTTGAATCTTTGGAAAAAGTTGGATTGGGACTCAACTTGTTTTGTAGTAGCAGTAGATGAATCAGAATTCTTGTCTCTGTTAGGGGATGGAGATCTCTTGGAGGGTGGTGACTCACTATCACCTGATTGATCATCATTTGGTGGAGATTCTGGACTTGCAGGAGTTGGACTGCTAGTAGGGGAAGGAGGTCCTTTTGTGTTATTAGCAATCAACAGAGGATTTCCTTCTATGACAACCTTCACAGAGTCACGGAATTTGGGTAATGGAGGCTCAAGGTTGTTCCCACTTAGATCCAACGTTCTTAAAGTTTTCAGTTCAGTAAAGTTGTCAGGAACAGTACCATGTATACTGTTTCCCCCCAGCCTAATTTCAATCAAAGAATCTAACTTTGCAACTGAAGGACTAAGTGCCCCACTAAGGTTATGTCTAGGCAAATTGATAATAGAAACCTGAGATTGTGGGTTGCAACTCAATCCCATCCAAGGCCCAGAACAAGGTTCATTACCAGACCATTCAGAAGCAAGATTTAAAGGGTAATTCATATCACTAAGAAAATCCAAAAGTGAAGTAACTTCTGGGGCACATGGAATCCCACGTTCAGATTGACAAAATGAATTGGAAGCATAAGAAACATTACCAGCCTTAAACTTCGGTATCGGACCCATCAGCTGATTATTGTTCAAGACCAAGTTATCCAGCTCCATACTGGCCAAACTCTCGGGAATCAAACCGACAAGCTGGTTTCTATTGAGATTAAGATCCTTCAAAGAAGTCAAATTCCCAATATTCTCCGGGATTGTCCCTGTGAACTGGTTCCCATGAAGCCAAAGCTGTGTCAAAGACACCATTTTGGCAACCACCTGAATAGGACCAGTCATCCCTCCGCCATCTTGATCATTCAACCACAAAATCTGCATCAAAGACTCGCCAAAATTCAGCGGAATCTCACCAGACAATCTGTTATAAGAAAGTTTCAGTGCGACAAGAGATGGCAATTTCCCCAGAAAATCAGGCAATGGTCCAACCACATTGCAGTTAACCAAGGAAAGGTTAGTCAATTGAACTGAATTTGCCAATTCCTTAGGAATAGACCATCCAGTAGTCTTATTAAACGGATTATAATCCAAAGCCAAGACACGCACACTGCTAAGTCCATCAAAAAAATTAGCTGGAATAGTATCGAATTCATTGTTATCCAAGTAAGCAAACTCCAACACTGATAAACCACTAAAAGTTGGTAATTTACCATTGAAGTGATTCTTTTGTAGCCCCAGATTGAAGAGCTTTGTAAGCTGGTTGAGGTTTTGAGGAAGAGGTCCTCTGAGACCAAGATTTTGGACTTGTATTTGAGAAACTCTATCGCCAGAACAGAAGACATGAGGCCATGGAGGAGGACCACAAGGATCATCCCCATTTTCAGGCCACCTAAGTAGCTCTGGATTTTCCAATCCTTTCTTGAAATCATTCAGGATTTTCAAGTCGTTGGGATCTGTAGCGCTATAAACCGCTGTTAAGAAACATAACACAAGACCAAGACAGAAACTCTGATGTCCACATTCCATGGCAAAGTTCGTTCCTTCTCCAAAGAAAAAACAAGATAAAAGAACTAAACAAACTCCAATGCAGTTTCAAAAACCAGCATGAGAATTTTAACAGTTATGACATTTGCAGAAGCAAAAACCAAGCAGAAAAGACAAGACCCAGATGCACAATTTGTGTTAAAAAAAAACAGGAAAAACAGAACCTAGAAGGTGATAGGCTTTGGTCAGGCTTTGGTCAGTAACAAGAAAAAGAAAGGGAAGTTTGGTACAGAATGTTGAAAAAACCCAGACTTTAAAAAACGGGATTTTTTTTTTCCCAGTGAAGAAAGAGACAAGCAAGTGTAAGAAAAAGAGATTATGTTGCGGTCCTTTCTGAAATGGGTTCTTTTTCCTTCAATGAAATTTTTTACTACTACTCTTTTGTCAATCAGAGATCATTCGAACCTTCAAAAAAGATGAGCAAGGTTTATTACAGGCAATTAAAAAAAGAGTCTGCCTGTTTGCCGTCTGCCTCCCTCTCTCTCTCTCTCTAATTTGCTTTGCTTTTTCTCCTTTTGTTGGATTTTCATTAATTTTGGTTTGGTGAAGTTGATGGGTTTTGCCCTTGAAATGTGGCAACAAGAACTGAGAAACATACCAAAGTGACCGACAATGATGATGTGAAAAAAAGGTACCACAATCTACTAGTGTCTTTGTTTGCAAAGAATAAATAAAAAAATAGTAAAAAAAATAAAATGGATAGAGATTATTAAAAAATTAAAAGAAAATTAATTAATGTGGGTGTGGGTCCTAAATAGATTTCAGGGCTTTGATGGCTGCTTGAGGAAGAAGCTGACCCGATGATTCCGCCTGGAATTTTAGGAGAGTGGAAACTCCATACTTGCCTAGATTACAAATTGTAATAATCTTCATGTTTCTTTGAAACTTCAAACCGAATAATTGAACTGGTTTCTAGTTTCATTGATCTTAGTCTATTTTTCTCTTACAATTTAAGGTTTGACATGTGAAATTTTTCAAAGTGACAACCGAATTTCCCAGATTTTTTTTGGGCCAAAACATAATTTCCTGGATTAAGATATGTCATTTGGACATAAATTCCACTTCTAGCCTCTACGAGTTTCAACGTACACACTTTCTGTTGTGCAAAGTGCCCCGTAATTAGAGGAGAAGAAAAAAGGAAAAAGAATTGATGATCTTTTTTAGTTTGGCAAGCAACTATTTCTTTCGACCAAAAAAAAAATCAACAATTTCAGGTTAAATTTCTTTTACTTAATAATTAAATACTATAAATATTGTGATCTTAAAAAATGATTGGGCAAAAGAAGGGATTTTATTACAACAAATTGAAACCAATAAGTAGTAACATAGAAAAGTAGGCGTAGTCGTGAGTCAGCATGAGGGCCCAATTAGTGCTTAAACCAAATCTTCATTGTAATTACGTGGGGGAAACCTAGGATTTCAGATTTTTGCTGAAACCAATCCAACCAAAAACAATATCTAAGAGTCTGAAAGTTTGAACCCTTTTTATAGGATTTTCTATTTCCCATTTTCCCTTCACTCTTTCTTCCACTCCTAAGCATATATTCTTCTATATTGACCCCAAAAACAAAAACCATTTACCCTGCATTGAAATATTTATATCGTTATTGTATGGTGTATATATATATTAAGTTATTCCCAAAACAGCAATGGAGTATAGACATTTTGGTAGCGTTCACTTATCTTTCATTCTTAAACTATTCAATACGAGTCGGATCTCACATCGACAGGATGTGTGTGTTATGTTATATAGAATTTCATGTATGTTTAACAAAATTGGTCATGATTTTATTAAATATCTTGTCTTTGGCAAAAAAAAAATCCAATAAGAGTGAGAATTCAAGTTTAATTCTAAAAATGCATTTATTAAGGGGATTTTACCCTTTAGACTCCAAACTCAAAAAGGAATTAGTCTCATTTTAGAGCCGGGGATATCCTTTTTAAAGTTTTAGTATAGATAATAATTAAAATATAGTTTTCCTTTTTTGTCAAAGAAATGATTTTCCTCCAAGAAATTTCCATATAAATCCTTCTTATCAAACCAATTTTCTTTTGGTGTACTTCTTAATTCTTATCACATCAATTATGTTACATGTAGAATTGTAGATATATACAAATCTAAATATATGTCATCATGTGAATAGAAATTATTGATTGAGTGTATTGCCATGTGACTTTTTTTTTCCTTTACAGCATATGGCGAAGTTGGAAGATGTTCATTATTACAAGGTTGCCCTTGATTTATGAGTGCTTATTATACCTTACTTGAATTGTTTGAAAGCATTATTACATCACATTCTCCCAAATATATCTTTCATGCTTTAGAGAGGAGAAAAAAAAAAACCCAAAAAGAAAAACAAAATTTCTTGCACTTCTTCATCATTATATACACCAATAGCATGCAAAAGATTTTATTACTTTCATTTGATTTCTCTGATCAAATTAATGAAACAGATGCATCTGTATCCAGCAAAATGCTATTCGTGTGAAGAAGAAGAAAAAAAGAATATTGAAGGTTGTTCAGTTCATTTCACTATCATTTCTACCCATCAACTTGCCATTCCTGGACAAATTCACATGCCTCAAAAGCCACCATTGCCCTGTCCAATTGGTAACAACCAAAAAGTCCCAGCAGGACCATTTTGGGGGGAAAAAAATCATCTACATCTTCCTTTTCTTACCATTATTATATCATAGTAATAAATTTGTAATAACATTGTTACCAAACAAATTAATCTCAGAATCTTAGTAGGTTTTGTTGTTTGACCAAATTTTGAACTTTAAAGGGTCCTTCCTATAAAAAATGTAGTATTTAAAAGACATAAGCATAAATTTGGGACCCTTTCGGCTTCCATCGCGAATTAAAGGAGAGTTCAATGTGATTATCTTTGTAAAGAGTTATGCAGAATCCTTCTCAGCTTTTCCCCTAAAAAAAAAAGGTTATATTTTCATTTTAATTACAATTTTCTCTTTGCAAATCTTGGCCAATATTTGAATTGGACAAATACTTTTTTTTTTTTTTTGTAAATTTCAATTTGGTCATCGCAATGACCCCTAGCAAATTAGCATGGGCCCAGGGCCGATAGGACCTGGGAGAGTTACAGGGGTCCACTGCCGCTATTCCTTTCAACTGATCTCATGAGAAAATCTCAAACGAGAGCCACATATTGAGAATCGCTTTCAACGGAAAGATATTAATTTAAATCTTTGATTAAAATATTGGAGGTTTTAACTGAACCACACTCTTCTTCTCAGCTTTACCCATTACTCCATTAGGATTAAACTAGTACTGAAAAATTATCATTCTAACTAATACTTCCCTAATTAGATCCTGACCGCAAAAGATTCTTGTTTTGTTGGCTTTTGCTGTTGTATTAGTCTATTGCGAATTTTAAGAATAATCATTAAGTAATGTAAGAATTTCAAAGCTTTTTCAAATTTATAATAATTAGTAATTAGTAATGTACTTTAGCTTTTGCAATAACCATAATATTATAAATAATAAAAGAACAGAATAGAACAGAAGAAAGCTTTAAGCTGCAATTGAAGATAATATTGGACTACAAAGTTAAGCATCCTGTTCTTTTGAAAAAGTGCCACTTGCTGTTAAAGAAAAAAAAAACCCTTATCTCAGGAATTAGCTTTCATGTTAACAGAGTAAAATTCAAAGTACAAAATGGAGTTATTATACATAGATCCATAATAAACAAGGTCAACTTTCTACATTCATTTGATCTATCCAGGCAAAGATCAGTGCATTAAAAAACAAGTTGGTGCTTACTTGTTAAAGCCAATTTATGGTAAGGCCAACCGTAGGTAGCAAGAAATCGAGTAACTAATAAAGTGAGAGTCCTAACGTTTTTAGCATAGCAACCCATGTACATGGCGTTGAGATTTTAATCTTTATGAAGTACAAATTTATGGGAATCACCAAATCATGGATATTTTTAATTTTGAATCAATCTCCCTTCAATAGAGGTACGGTACTCCTTTGGTACTGCTTAATAGATTCGATAACCTTTACAGTAAACGCCTCATCCTCCGGGTAATATGCAATAGGATCAGATAACAAAGGAAGTGGAAGATTAAGCACACCTTCTAGTGTGGCATGAACACAATAGGCAGAGTATGTAACATGGTATCCCCCTTCTTGGACGATAAGTAGGCGTCCGCCACTATGCTTTTCTGCCAAGCTACGAACCATCCGCCCAATCTCTCGATAGCCATCCATTGTCAAGCATTGCCTTCCATTTGGATCAAACTGCACAATGATTTTTGAAATCAGCTTTTATTGACAGTAAATACTAGATTTGTTTTCTGCTTAATAGGGGCAAATAAGCAGAATCAGTTCTAGAGATTTCAGGTTTTGTCTAGTTTCATTTCCGTTTGACTACAACAGACAATAAACCTGACATTGCATAAAGCATAAAAATGGCGAAATGGAAAGAGATTCATGAGCTGGTGGAAGCATCAGAGCATTTTGATAACATATATATAGTTGAAAGCTACAGCTCTATTTACCATATTGAACCATGAACCTTGTATTAAAATGGTGGAAACATCTCTTCATGTTTATGTTCTCAACTGAAGACCCAAATCACTATGAATGAATCAAAACATTGACAACGTAAGGATTGTTTTCAACATTATTCAAGTGCACAACATTCTGCTTCCCAATTGGCAAGGAAAGGTTGTCTGTATGGTCAACGTGTGATGGGGGCAGGAAACTGGTGGAAGAGAAACACAAATAATCTCTTGTAATGCCTCAGAGTATTGTGTGAACTTTAACACGGTAAAACACCATTTTTAATCCTTAGAAGGTCACTAATTGTTTCAGTCTCATACATCATCAATTTCTTCCTTGATTATATGTACACAGTAAGGTAATGTCAATTTGCAGGAGCATAAAATCTCATCATCTTTAGACAAAGAAGTCCAATCAAATTTACAAAAAAATCAGATTAGGAACAAAAGAAATAACTTACAGCACTCGAGTCTTGACCAATCACCAGCACCATCATATCTGGCTCAAACTTGTTAACAGCCGGGACAACCAACTCCATCATTGCATATTGATATCCCTTGTCACCGGTTCCATTTGGTAAAGGTACATTTAAGTTATAGCCGAACCCTTCCCCTTCACCAAGCTCATCCACTGTTCCATTTTGCGGATGAGAAGGTCCCCAAGAACCATGATTCATATGAAGGGAAATTGTAAGAACTTTATCAGACCTATAGAACCCCTCTGCAGTCCCATTTCCATAATGAACATCGATATCTATGACCACAAGCTTTCTACACCCTGAATCTAAAGCTAATTGAACAGCAAGCCCAGCATTGTTAAAAAAGCAATAACCATCAGCCTGAGTAGGTTGAGCATGATGACCCGGAGGTCTCACCAATGCATAAGCAAGTTTCCCATGACCGTCAAGTATATATTTCATAGCAGATAATGTAGTACCAGCAGCTAGCAGCGCAGCATCGAAAGAACCAGGGTTCAAGAAGGTTCCAGAACAAATTTCCTTACTCCCATTTCTGTCAGTTTCAACTAGCGCATTAATATATCCTGGGAAATTATCAAATTAACTATTTTGAACCGTTATCAAACAAAACATCAACCCTAACTATTTAAATACTGAATAGCTGTAAAAGATGAAACTTTTTTCTAAAGATTAACATCCTATCCCAAACATTTTGCATCTTGTTTCAATGCAAAGCAATTATTATAGGTAAACTAAATGAAAAACAGGAAACTACCAGATAGTGGAAAAAGAACAAACAGGTACCTTGGGAATGGAAAGAGAGAAGCTCAGGGATATTAGCAGGTCTGCCAGAGTGCCAAGAGATGTAAGGGGAGATGGGCCCTCTCTTTAGGATTGAGACCATGTTCTTGACCCTGTCTGAGTTCTCTGGGTGCTTTTCTAACACCTCCAGGAAACCAGGGTCGATCCCAGTGTCAAATACGCCGCGGCCGGTGTCATGGCTTAGCATTCCGTCGTGCCAAAACACCTCGATGCAATCTGTCGAGGAGGTTGGAAATAGTTGACCGGGAATTGACATTTTGGACCTGAGGAGTTAACAGGACACGACACGAGTTCAATCCAGACCACAGAATCTCGACTGCAAAGTTCACTTCAGAGTTCAGACCATAGAATCGAGACTACAGCATTTTATAAGGACCCGTATCACCTGCAGTTGGCTTTACTGCAGAACAGGTGATGTGGAATCCTAAATACCAGACACGTGTACAATGAAGATGTCTCAGTTGACGGAAAAGGAAAATGATAAGACGCCGTTCGCCCTTCTTCTTCTTCTCTTAGCCAAAATTCTTGTTTGCCCGCTGAAAATTTCTGCTTTACCAGGCCTGTTTATCTCCTTTTTGTACCATTTATAAAGAGTCTTGTACCCTTTGGGCTTTGGATCACCCCAACAGAGATTTACATAGAGACAAAGTGATCATTTATGCAAATGGACATAAATGACCAAGAAAAAAAGAAATATCCCTGATAAAAGGGAAAAAGGGAAAAGCCGAAACCCAGGAGAGACCACCATGCACAGATTGGCAAGTCAGCAGCAAAGAAACTTTAACTCTCAAAACAACATGCTCCGCCTTGTTCTTCCACCCTGGTTAAATAACAATTTCTTACTCTAACAAAACACTTTCAGCTTTATTTATTAAACATTAATTAAAAGAAGGTTTTTTAAAAGAAAAAATGGTTCTTTGAGTAATGGATTTCTGTTGATATTTTGAAGGGATCATGATCTGTTTTGCAAACAACGAAAAAAGATTTGAAATAAGGAGCAGAAATTTTTGGCAAGCAAACTGAGGATTTTGGTTTGCTGAAGATTTAACACGGAGTTTGTCCTTTTTTGCCGTTAACTTTAGAGCTAGATTCTTTATGCACGTGTCGGGTATTAGGAGTCCACATCACCAATAAAGTCAACAGCGAGTGATTAATCCCGACACGTGCTAATTTGTCAAAAAAGTTTAAAACTCCAAAAAGTTTTTTAAATTAAAGTACTAATTTGACAAATATTTAATACCATATTACAAAGAATGAGAATTGAAAGAGTAAATCCTTAAATTTAGGTTATAATTATGATAGAATTTTAATAAATGTGTCAAAATCTTTAAGTTATCACAATTTAATTAATTAGACCTATAAATGATGTGATACATCTGATTTACCTAATAATTTTTTCCGTTATTTCCTCTGTAGTAGGTACAATATGAGGTGGCATTTTCACATCATCTACAAAGTTTGAAATATAGAAAAAAAAAATTGCATCTTGTTTCAACGCAAAGCAATTATTATAAGTAAACTAAATGAAAAATTGGAAACCACTAACAGATGGTGGAGAAAGAACAAAAAGGTTCCTTGGGCATGGAAAGAGAGAAGATTAGGGATATTGGTAGGTCTGTGAGAGTGCCAAGAGATGCAAGGAGAGATGGGCTCGCCCTTTAGGATTGAGACCATGTGCTTCACCCTGTCTGTCTGAGTTCTAGGTGCTCTTGTATCACCTCCAGGAAACCAGGGTCCATCCCAGTGACAGTGTTAAGCGTTGTCATGGCTTAGCATGCCAAAATAGGTCGATGCCATCATGTTGGAAAAATTTTGACTGGGAATAGACATTTTCTACCTACTCTTTTCTTTAGTTAGAATAAAGGAGAGCAACTATTATTACTTTTCCTACAATTCTACAATTCTACAATTTTACCATATTAGTTCAATCATAATAAAACATTTTGTAAGGGTCTATCACTTTAAATGTGGACTTCACGGTGGACTATATATTTAAAAGTGGTGGATCCTCACTGAATATTTTGCTGAGATTAGAGAATTATTACAGGATTATAAGAGGAGTAATTACAAATAATATGGATCCGATCTTCTAACGGATTGGTGATCAAAATATTTAATATTGTTATAAATGCATGCTAGCAACCCAATCATTATTTTTTGTAATTGGTTGATCAAAACAAAATCTGTCTTACAGTTAAATAACCATAGTGTAATTTACCCAAAGAATCAAAATATTGAGTTATATTACTTGACTTGTGGCATATACTAGAGCTGCTCAAAGGCTGGGTTACCCCTAAGGTTTGGACAATATTATAAGACTCGAAGTTTGGGCTTTGGATAAATGATGAAGCCCATTTTTAAAATGAATCAGACGTTGAACATAACTTTTGAAGCCCGAGCTCGGCCCCTTTTTCATATAATATAGTTTTTATATTTTTTATTTCTAGAAATATTAAATATGTATATGAGATTATTATTTTAAATATTACACTTTAGATATATTTTTAATAAAAAATATAATCCTAAATAATTCTAAAGATTATTCTATAATTTTTATTTATTCTTTAAGAAAATGATGTTATAATTTTTAGTTTTTTTAATTTTTTATTTAAGATAAAAAAAATTTGAATAGGCTTTTTTACGGACCCTGAACAAACATATTAAAATTTATGCGGGTCTTAGACATAATATCAGGCCCAAATTGTTAGGCCGGGTTGGGTCTAGGGAAGTCAACTTCTTGTTTTTCTTAAGCCAATGCCCAGCCCGACCCATGAGCACCTCTAGCATATACCCAAAATATTTCTTTTCATAGATATAAAATAAGGAAGGCCGATATGTATAATATATATATATATACACACACACACTAGAAAATTGACCTGACTTTCACCCGAGTTTTTCAAAAACTGTATAAGTAATTTTATTTTAATTTTTTTAATTCTTAAGCTTTAATTTTTATTAAAATCAAAACAGGGCGAAAGAGGGAGAATTACTAGAGAATATTAAATACTATTCTAAATTCTCTATAGTTAACTTTAAATAAATACAAATACAATATTAATTAAGATTAATTTTATAATTTTTTAAAATTTTAAACATTTAACTTTTATTTTAGAGAAAATTCAAGAAAGAAAGGGGTGGAGTAGGGGTGTGCAAACGGTCGGTTCGGTCGATTCGGTCGAAAAAGTCCCAAAACCGAATTAACCGAACTCTGTTAAAAATTCAACCGAAACCGACCGAATAACATCACAAACTGAATAAATCGAAAACCAAACTATATCGGTCGGTTCGGTCGGTTTTAATCGGTTTTAATGTATTTTTGCTCTTTTTTTTCCATTTTTTTAATAGATCACTTAAAAACTAATGAAAAGTCTCAAGTAAATACATATAAATTTATACCACTTATAACGATAACAACTTCAAAATATTAAATTGAAAAAAATATCTTAAAACTTGCAAAGATAATAAAATCAAGAACATATAAATGTTAAGATTATTTTTCTTTTTTTTAAGAAAAATAAGAGTATTTTTATTTTCACTTTATTTAAATATTAGTATTAATAAATTATATTATATATACATCTTCTAATATATAATGAGTTATATATATTATATTAAAAATTATATTTAAAAATATTATTATATACTAATCGGTTGTTCGGTCGGTTCGGTTGGAGAATCTTAGGAACCGAAAATAGACAGAATAAACCGAACAAACCGATATTTTAAACCAACTGAAATCGAAAACCGTTTTAACCGAACCCTTTAGACCAAATTTAATCTATTCGGTCGGTTCAATCGGTTCGAACCGATTAATGCTCACCCCTAGGGTGGACCGAGGAGGAAATGTTAAACTGGTATATATATCAAAATTTTTTGTACCTAACTTCAAACAAATAATTTCATATAATAATTTGAACACCCTTTTGCATATATAAACCCAAAATCATAACTTATTAAAACCCTTGAAATTAACCCAAGCCACCACAAAAGCTACCATTCTCCATAGCTCATCTAAAAACTAAATAAAATTGAAAATATTGAGTTGATTAGCTAATAAATTAAATTGTATACATTAAATATTAAATTCACTAAAAATGAACATTTCAATTATATATATAATAATTAGTTAGATTAAATAATAATAATTACATATATATAATAATATAAAAAATAAAATAACCAAACTCAAATTCAAATATTTTTAATCCTATTCAAGCCTAGAACCCTTCCAAATCTAAGTCCAAACTAAGAAAAAATTTTAAAAAATTTATAAAAACAAGGCCTTATATCCTCCCTTAATATTTGTTAATTAATAGACTATAAAGTCTAAAAGGAAATGGAATTCCAAATTAAACCGAAATTTATTAAGGAGAGGATTAAGCGCGCAGTCCTATATTATATATATAATTAACCTTGCTTCTGTTACTTCATCTCTTAGCTTCTTCATCAAGTCTTCCAACGCCCGATCGCACCTATTGTCTTTCTGCTTCTCTATATAACCAGCAATAGCAATTCAATACGTACAACTCGATCGTTGTCAACATTGTTGATATCCTTACCTTGTGTGTAGTTGAATCATGGAGTTTTCTCCTGCTAAATTCAGCCCTCGACGGGAGGTAATTATTCATCTCCATTTTGCGGCTCTTTTTGTTTCGGTCAATCGCATAAAAGTTTATAGCTAGGTTACTTACTGCGCAAAAGTTAATTTTTCAGCACTACTTAGATTTTCTTTAGAAAATTAGTTTCATTGGTGGTGGTTAGGGTTTAATTTGTTCCATGCTGTATATATAATTAGATTTTCTATATATATTATGCAACTAATTTTTACCAAAAACAACGATATATAAAAGATCTTTTGAGGTTTTCCCTAACTTCTTTCCCTTTTCTTTTGGCTCTAATTTCATTAGCATGACAAGGAAGGGAATTTTCGTGCTGATCAATTCAGTGATTTTCCGGATGAAATTCTGGTTGACATCTTGTCCCGCTTGACCGTTAGAGAAGCTGTGAGGACAACCGTCCTTTCTTGTAGATGGAAGCACTTGTGGAAATTTACTACCAGCTTGAACCTTGATGAACAGAAGACACTATTTAACCTGCGGTATCTTAACAGAAAACCATTCGAAGTTAAACCAGAAAGGCATTGGTATATAAGTTTGGTAAATGAGGTTATTGATTCTCATCATACTCCATGTCTTGAGGAGCTCAGGGATTGTTTTGATTTGGATAAAAGTTATTCGGTGCACATTGATAAGTGGTTGACCTTGCCTTGGAAAATAGAGTTATGCTGCTCGAGGTAAACTTAATAAGGAGAATGTCCGTGCATACGATATCTGATCATTCAGAACGTTACATGCTTACATTGGGAAGATTTGACGCTAGCAGCTTAGACTCCCTAACATGTCTCCGATTGAATACAATGGATGTGACTGCTTCAGTACTTTTTCTGCAACTGTCCTCTTCTTGAAAGGTTATCTGTCAACTGTCCTCTGGTTGGATTTAAAATTCCTGGTGCATCAAATTTGAGATTGAAGTACTTGGAGATAAGAGATTGTTACCGTCTTGAAGGGATTGACCTTTCTGCTACCGATCTTATTTCCTTCACTTACCATGGAAGGCAAATCATTCTTCATTGCAAGAATGACATGCTTCCTTTTGAGGCGTCTGTTGGTGGACATTTTGGTAAACAATTACTAGAAGCTTCTTGTGGGGGTTCAAGCCATAGCTACTTGGGATGTGAATGGAATTTGGTTTGGTGGGTTTGATGCCGAACCAGATCACTACCAATCCACAATTGGGGTCGAGCCGAATAGTGGTAACTAAGGTTCAAGCTATTTCTCTCAAGTTGTAAAGTTAACATTGAACTGCGACCGAAAGGTTAGTTATCTTATTAACCAGCCTGCATTTTCTTCCCTGATTAAAACATTAATTTATTCAGATATATATAGCTCTGTGTAGATCTCATTCATTTTCCTTGATATTTTCAGCATTTTATCATGCCCAGAAGCTTTCCAGAATTGGCCAAACTCAAGCAATTGGAATGGTATGTGCGGGATTTAGCGGTAGATCTTCGAGATCTTACTTACCTACTCAAGGCGTCCCCTACCTCTCCTCTTCAAATATATTTTGAAAGTGAGTAGTCTTATTACATTGCAATCAAATTTGTTTCTTCAAATAACTGTCCTAGTACTTGTCAGTTGTCTATATATATATATATATGCTAGCTACTTGTATTGTTTAATGTCTCGTTAATTTTTTGTGAACAATCTTATTAATGTCCTTGTTTTTCAGTTTGATTATCTACGTGAACCTATGGAAAGTGATGAGATAAAGCTGGAGGTTCCCAGATGTCCACTTCGATGCCTTGAAGTAATAGAATTCGTGGGGTTCCATGGGTTGCAAGTGAACTAGAATTCGCAATGTTTTTGTTGAGAATGCCATGTCTCTCAAGAAGATAACTCTTGATGTCTGCCCCCCCATCTCCAAGGGCTGTTTTACTGAGTTTATCGACAATGACAGCCGCCGAGAAAAAAATTACGGTTGAGGTCGAAGGAAAAAGTGGTTATACTCTAATTGAGAACAGAAGGGCCGTAGTCTCATTTAAATTACTGTCATTGCTCCCTGCAATGTTGTGCTGGACATGTTTAGAGGCATGTTTTACGTATTGAACACCATTGACTATTTAAATATAAAAATTTCACTGTTGTTAATAATATTAATTCATGAACCATCTTTAGATAATTTGGAGTATAACATCTCATCTTTAGACCAAGAACTGCAATAAAATTTACAAAAAAGTCAGATTAGGAACAAAAGAAGGTCCCAACCAATGTGGGATTCAAGCTTCCCACAAACACATATATCTCTCTTTGCCAAGTTTCATGAGACAATTTCTCATTCAACATTTACGCTTTTGACAACAAGAAGGTCCCAAGAGCCATGATTCATATGAAGGGAAATTGTAAGAACTTTATCAGACCTACAGAACCCCTCTGCAGTCCCATTTCCATTATGAACATCAATAACGATGACCACAACCTTTCTACACCCTGAATCTAAAGCTAATTGAACAGCAAGCCCAGCATTGTTAAAAAAGCAATAACCATCAGCCTTAGTAGGTTGAGCATGACGACCCAGAGGTCTCACCAATGCATAAGCAAGTTTCTCATGACCCTCATATCCCAAAAATTTTGCATCTTTTTCCAATGCAAAGCAAAGCAACTGTTATAGGTAAAGTAAATAAAAAATGGCTTAATACTCAAAATAGGCCTTAAACTTATACAACACTGTTGTTTTGATCCCTTAATTTTTATTTTAAAATTTTTTAACTATCGAAGTTTTATTTTGTGTATAATGTAGTCCTTGATGTTAGTGTGACATATTCATATATTGACATATGAAATTTTCATATGAGAAGTAAAATTTTCTTATTATGCCACGTCAGTACTAAAGACTATATTATACACAAAATAAAAATTTGAGAGTTACAAATTTTAAAATAAAAGTTGAAAGATTAAAATAATAATTTTATAAGAATTTGAGGATTATTTAATGTATTGTGAATGAAAAATTGGAAACGACCAGATAGTGGAAAAGGAATAAAAGGGTACCTCGGGAATCGAAGAGAGAAACTCAGGGATATTACCAGGTCTGCCAGAGTGACAAGAGATGTAAGGAAAGATGGGCCCTCTCTTTAGGATTGAGACCATATTCTTGACCCTGACTGAGTCCTCTGGGTTCTTTACTTCTTTTCTAACACCTCGAGGAAACCAGAGTCGATCTGAGTGTCAAATACGCCACGGCCTGTTGTCATGGACACGAGTTTAGTTCAGACTACAGACTTGAGAGTTAGACTTCCAGTGTTCCCCTTTCTTGCAATGTTGTAAGAATCGGACCGGGCCGGTCGAATCGGTTCAACAGGGAACCGATGGCCTGTCCGGTCCGGAGAGGGGGGTAAAATCGGGAGGACTTCGAACCGGTCAAGATTCGGTCAAAATCCGGTTGAACCGTCATGAAACCGGTAGTTGACCCGGATTGTTGGTGAAAACAATAATTGTAAGTAGAAGGAATTGAACCCATGACCACTTACAAGTAAGTAAACACACTAACCACTAGGTTAAAGTTAGTTTTTTGTTAAGTATTTGACTCCTATTATATATGTTGAATATTCAAATATGCCAAAATCTCACAACATCCTATCCTAATTCAACTCTTGACCTTTTATAAGAGAGTCAAGCACATTAACCACAATGCTAGACTAAATTTTTTATTAAAAATTTACTTTTTGTTATATATGTTAAACTAAAGTTATCAAAACTCATATATTTATACACTTAAATCATTATTCTGGTTTTATCCGGTTGAACCAATGACCCAATAACTTAAACGGTTCAATCACCGGGCGGGTTTTACAACATTGCTTTCTTGCTCCTTTAGTTACTTCTACGCTTTTGTTGGGTCCAAATAGTTCTGCGTTCTAGGATTCTAAATTTCTAATAAAAGTAAGGCCAACTGGGAATTTGGCAAAAGAAGCCTCTCTGCTTGAATTTCGTTTCCTTCTCAATTTTCTATATGAATTTCATTATATACAAGCAAAGATAATTGAATAAAATTAATATTGACTTAATATTCAATTTAGTCTCTGAATTATAAAAAAAAGGCATAATATTGGTTTCTAAATTTTTATTTGTGATAGATTGATCTCTAAACTTTTATTTTAAGATAAATTGATTTATAAATGATCAAAAACTTGGCAGATTAGGATAGATTGGTCCCTGAATTTTTTTTAGTTTTCTTTCATTCAATACCTATATGTCTCAAAATAAAAGTTTAGGAATCAATCTGTTTTTTTTTTTGTAGTTTAGGAACCTAATTGGATATTAAGCCAATTAATATTTATAAATGATTTATGTGAAATAATTCGTTTGGACAGCAATAGAAATGACAATAATAATTATATATAAAAGTTGAAAATTTGCAAAAATTTTATTGTGACATTTTCTTAAGAAAACTTGGCAATCTAATGAACTATAAGCGTTTTTATTATTTATTTTTGTTCTAATTTGATCTAGTGAGTCTTGACCAATCACCAGCACTATTATATCTGGTTGGGGACAACCAAATCTTTCTACTATAATCCTTGTAGTTACTCTATCCTATGGAAACCCAAGGATTTACATGCTCGATCGCTTTATCAAAATTGACATAATTCTCTTCTAAAATCCACATTAAAAGAGGCATTCGAACTTATTCGGCAACAGTAATTATAGTGTGATCAAGTGACGCATCAACATTATTATTAGCAACTGGTTGGACGGCTCCGCGGTGAAACATTGTAGCATCCATATGCTTGAATGATGCCTCGTCGGCTAATTCATAGACAGCACCGGCAATTGTGTCGATGCATTCAACAATCTGTAGCAGAAGGTAAGCAACTGAAGCTGCCGGTAATATCTGTAGTAGTTCTGCTTCTTCCCACAGGCTTGTTTTTAGTAGGTTTTTGAGCACTTCTGCAGCTGTCTTTGAGCTTGCAATGTGCAGATCAGCTGGCCTTGCTCGAGTCATTTTCTTAATTGTCGATGCTAATCCCTTTAAAGCTTTGCTAGATTCAATGCTAATTTTTGTACATGACTCTTGAATTTTGCAACGGATTTCTATTGGCGTCTGCATGAACATCAACATAATACGTTAAATTTATGTAAATTACTTACTTATCAATTGGTTTTTAAAGCTTAATTTGAAGAAACATGATATTGTAATGATCAGTCATGTGAATTAAACCTGGATGTTAGAGTTGAGGTAGCTGTTAAGAGCTTCAATTTTGTAGGCACAGTCCCGAGTTAGATTTCCGACTTTGAGGTAATTTTTCCATGGATGCCGGAACCTAAATCGGCCATGACCCGGTTCCCATCTTGCTAAATTTAACTGAATCAGAAAACGAAATGTTAATCTAATTATTTAGTTGTTCAAATTCAGCTTAATATATAAAATAGTCTTCGAACTTGTATAAAACTGTCGTTTTGACCCTTCAACTTTTATTTTGAAATTTTTTACCCTCAGACTTTTATTTTATGAATAATATAACCCTTAATGCTGACGTGATGTAATTAGAAAATTTTACGTATCAATATCTGGATAGATCACGTCAACGTTAAAGGTTATATTGTTCATAAAATAAAAGTTTGAGGACAAAAAAATTCTAAAATAAAAGTTAAATGACTAAAATGATAATTTCATATAAATTTAAGGATTATTTTATGTATTAAACCGTTCAAATTCAATCCATCAATGCTTATATTGGAATAGAGTACTCTAATGTTAATCACCAACCATCGTTTCTTGACTACTTTTAGAAGTGAGAACACTTTTATATCCTTGAAGAAATGAGTTCCTATTGGACTGCGACTCCCCATCCGATACCTTAAAATATGCATCTGCAAAACCTGTATTTTTTTTTTCCCTTTCTAATTAATATCATGTTGTGACTTGAGAACAAAATAAACAGAAATTATTTCGTCTTAATTTTGGACGTATATTTACCTTCCAAATAATTTCCAAGCTTTTCCAAGTTGTTGGCCACTGAATTGTGGAGATCCTCCCCAATCCAAACAGGGTAGATGCAAACACAAACAAAGATGGCAATAAAGCTACCAATGATAATGGTGGTCAGCCTTTCATGGGCCATTTCCAGGACTTGGTCATCTCGGTAACCCGAAACAGATACTAAGCAGTATGTCAGGAGGAATATCGTCAGGCCGTAATCGTACCTTGCCTTCAAGTTTGGAAAGAATTTCATGAATGTTGCAATTGCGGCTGCACCAGATCCCAGGTAAAATGATCATCTAAGAAGAGAAAATATTTACAATATTTTGACTAGTTATAGTAATTATATTTAAATAGTACTTTACCCGTTATGAAGACGAAAGTTGAAACTAAGATGGGTTCTCCGGTATTCCCTGAAAGAGTTGCTAATTGATGAGTTCCAATGGCCAACGCACCTCCTGCTAATGTCGCAAACATCCTGTTTAAACCTTTTCCAAATGTTGCTCCTGCAAAAATGTTTAACAGGAATGATATGGATCTTTTTCTTTTTTTTTTTTTTTCTAAAAGAAACTTACGTATGTACTAAAGAAGTAAGCAACTTGCAAAGCTTACCCACAGAGAATTCAAGAACAAGTAAAACAGTGAGAACAGCCCACACTGCATTTTCTCCATAATCATATACTGGCTTAAAGTAGTAGAAAACTGTAACCAAAGTGAGAGCGAGTCCCATTTTCAGGGAATGATACACCCTCCTCGGATCTTCCTTTCCCAGTTGCCTTGCAATCCTAGCAATCTCCATCACTTTGGCATTGAACTTTTTCGGCAAGGCCTTGAGCCACTGGCAGTGGCACCCACGAGGACGAGTTAAGCCTCCAGAGCTGGAAGTCTCCTGATGAGCTTGGGATATGCCTTCCATTCGATATTTACTAGTGAAAAATGTTTAACACAAGCGGATGGTGACTTTTTTTTTTTTTTAGACAAGGAGATGGTGAGTTGATATTGTGTGAGGCAAATGGGAAACTCCAAAAGGTTATATTTATAGGCCAAAAGAGTAGATGGCGGGTGACTGTGTGGCCTTGCTCACATAGACTCCAACATTCATAACGACATATATCTGACAAAATGTGAGAAGTACCGACCTGGGTTGGGCTAAGTGTCACGCATGAGGTAACAAGCATTTACAATTTACAAATAGGGGTCAAACAGAGGTAGCCGCATCCAGGTGCACGGCGTTTGGACGTGGAAATCTGAAGAACATCAGCTTGGATTTTAAAATAGAATTTTGTCTGATTCTATATTTTCAATTTTCAAACTCAAAGCCAGCTGAACAAGCCAGGAAAATTAACTGTCAATCAACCTGTTTTTTCCTCTCCCATCTTAATTTGTTTTCTAGTAGCAGTATATTTAGATCTCAATTTTTCCAAGTGGACACACTAATGAAGACTTTTGCTTATAATTTTCCGAAACTATAGGCTTTCCATTTTTCCCTTTTTCTTGGGCATGAAAGTTTTGAAAAGACAAAAAAAACAAAAAACAAAAAGGCTACAAATCTTAGATATAAGGAATTCGCTAACGGGGTGCCTATGGGTGCACCCGTTAACAAGTAGGAATAAATCTTTTTAGAAATTATGCTAAACTTAAAAAAGTTAATATTATTATTCTTCTTTTACACAATCATTTAATGATATGCTTTTTAAAAACAAGATTATCCTTAAAAACAAGTTTAGTCACAAATTTAATAAAGTTTCACCCCAAATAAAAAATAATTTTAAAGGTAAGTTTCAAATTTTTTTAATATATATTACGGTAGGGTTTTAGAATAAAAAAAACTTCAAGTTTGATATAATAATTTTTTGATAAAGTTTAGCCACAAACTTGATAAAATTTAGCCCCAAATAAAAAGAAAACTTAATTTTAGGGGTAAGTTTTGAATTTTTAACATATATATTATGGTAGGGTTTTAGAAAAAATAAAACCTCACGTTTCATATAAAAAATTAGTTAACCATTAAATTATTCCTCCACTATATATTTAAAGTAATATTATGAGGTCAATTTTGTCAAAAAAATTTATCTAATAATGTAATTATTATTGTTTTTAAAATAATACGTGCATTTATAATGATTGATGGCTAAAAGTAAGTATGAAAAGAGATTTAACCAGTGCCTATAAGTACTGGTTAATTGGACCCTAGATATAAATTTGATTTTAGTATTGCAAAATTGGTTGGTTATTACATTGATAATAATGCTGAACTCAACTACCTAAAATCAACTTAATTAATCCTTTTAAATTTACTTTGAAATGGGATTCATGGGAAACTTAATTTGGAGAACATTGGAAATGCTATAACCTATATATATATAGGCTTTCTTTTTTTTTTTTTGGTTTAATATGTATTTTGGCACTCAAACCATACAAAAAGTGACAATTTGGCTCACCAAATTCTATTTTGGACCATTTCACCATAATACTTTGATTTTTTTTTAATAATAATGTAGCCCTTAGAATTAGTGTGACATATAGATAGACATCAACATTGACATGTGGACTTTTCAAGTTATGCTACGTTAGCATTAATGGTTAAATTGTTCAAAAAAATTAAAATATAAAGGTAAAATTGTCCAAAATAAAAGTTTGATGCCAAATTATCATTTTGTGAATAATTTGCAGGCAAAAATAGATATTGAGCCTAATGTCTTTTGAAAATTAAGAAAGATATGCATTTCATTTTGGTATAGCATTGTGATTAAGGTCAAATTTTACACAAAGAGATAAAACGAGTGTAATTTAATCTTTTTGGTATATAGCCAAGAGTATCCTGTAATCACATTGGATTTAACTAATTAATTCAAAGTCGAACCATATAAATTGAAAATGAATGAATCCTTCAATTTAGGCGTAATTTGAAATTTAGTTACGTGTTTGATTATCCATTTTCCACTTGTTACAACCTCTAAAACCTCCGAAAGAGAGCTAATTGCAAAAGCACATTTAGAACTCGAAGCAGATATTCCTTGCACATTGCCATTCTACGAATAGCCTATAGCAGGCCTTTAAAGTGCGTATTTAAGCTTTCTTTGACGCCACTAAAAACATTAATCTCTTTATGCAATATATAATTGTTAAAAAGAATATTAATTAAGAAAAAGGGGAAAATTAATTTTAAATATAAATAAATGGGGCACGTTTAAAAAAATTTTCGGTGCAATATGAATTAAGAAACCATTAACTAAATATCATTATACAAGAACCAAGACTTGGTCTAGTGATTAGCTTGTATTACTTCTAAGAAATCCATGGTTTTTGTATGGCCCTGTTTGAGCAATAACACGTGAATAATTTGAATGAGAGCGAGATTCTTGCGTTCTGGTCAATTTTGAAAAAGTGTACCTGAATGTACTAGTAATTAATTATTATCGTGGAAGAAGTCCAAAACTTTTCAAGTGATTGAAACATCAAACATCGGATTTCACCATAAGCTTCTGATCTAAAGTCTAAACTATTAGGTTTATTAATTAGGCTGCCGTCAGGGCATATGTTTTGTTTTCATTCATTCACAACTGCATATATAAGATAAATACAAATACTAATTATGGGGCTAAATATTCGGACATTTTGACAAATAATTAATTAATTGATGAGAAGTTATTAGGTGAAACCGTCCTATTATATCAACGGTGATAGTAATCACTAAGATTGTTTCAACTCATTAGTTCTTTTATAATTTACAAATACTAAAATCCTACTGTAATAATGTCCTAAATTTACCTTATAAATCGTATTTTTAAAACCTTATGAGCACACTTGTGATTAAATTTTATGAATTATTTTCAATTGGCATACTGTAATGGTTGGTAATATACGTACGTATATTCAGGTATCAATTATGTTAGCGCATGGTTTATTTGACATTAATTTACTCAACGAAATCAATACAGGTATGCGTATATTCATTGAATTTTGTGACTGGCTTAACATTCATTATCTTGAATTAACACTTTGATTAATTGAGACATTAAGAAGTCTAGAAGGCAAATTATAATTAAGCTATGTTTCCGCTACGTACCGCTAATAGTATTCAACAAGCAGGAGGCAATTGATGAAAGTTGAAGCCCATCATTTTGTTTTCTTCTTGACGAAAGTTTTCCCACATCGGCAACCCCTATAGTCTATGCACTTAGACCTTAATTTCTTCCATAAATTCCTCAAGCCTGAGATCGTCATTGGATTCAACTGATTGAATTACCAGATTTTGATAATTCTTGATATCATTTCAAAAAATGTAATAATTCTTGCAAGGAAATATCGAGGAATTATCACGACAGCCACAAAATTTACAACAGGTGTATGTTAATGTTTTACAGACCAAGTTATATTTAACTATGGACCGAGTGTAAGATATTTATTTTCATTAGATTTCTCATAGTTTATTTTCAAGTTCAATTATCGTCATCGTTGAGCAAGACATATTGGCTTTCAAATTTCAAGTAAGATGGAGATTTGAATCGACCGTGACTCAGGGGTGAGGGCTCTCGTGCTAAGAATATTAAATGTTTTCTTTTCCTTTTTTCTTTTGCCAATGATGGTCTCTTTTTGTTTTAGATTAGATGAGTTGACCCAAAGGCAAAACATAAGGTACGGCAAGGTCAATGTGTTCCAGGCCCATTTCTATCTTTCAATAGGAACAAATTAAGCTACAACATAAGTCATGTGAAAGAAAATTCCTTTTGAGGAAAAAGCAATTGGTTTTGGGTTTGAGATCAATCAAAGCCAAAAATAAATAAATGACAATAATAACTTAAAAAAGGATAGTATAAATCAAATTAACAGTCACATCATTTTTTTCCAACATTTTCTTTTTTATACAAAAATTTAGAAGTAAGGGAGATTACCCAATATTTTTTTTTTTTGATTTTTTTCACCATCTGGTATCCGAAGTTTCGTTCCGACTAATCTAGATTCGAGCCGGGTAGGACCATAAGGGTGGTAAAGCTCTCCCTCTCAGATTTTTAAAGCAGCTGCGTATCCAATGATTCGAACTCGAATCACTTGGTTAAACTAGAACAGCCCCTTACTAGCTGATCTACACCCCTGGGGGTATTTCAAAATCAAGCTATCAATTCTTTTTGATGATTTATAGATCTATTAAATTTTCACATGTAAATTTTCTGAATTTACAAATTGGCTATCAATAGAGCTTATAGGTATTTCTTAACAAGTTTATCTCGTGATCATTATCCAACTCAAATCGAAAATATTAAGATATAATAATGATATAAGATAATTATAAGGTACTAGGAGCGGCAAAAATAGTAGTATTCCAATTTCTTAAATAAAAAATTCATATGTTTTTCATTCCTTTTCTTTGTTGAAATTAAATTTGATTTCGGATTGATTGAGGTCTGACTATCAGATTTTAGGAGGTTTATAAAAAAATAAAAAGGAATTCCCTCTCCCCTTTTATGGCTACGATCCATCTCCTTATTAATTTACAGCCAACTTTAATTTGTTATGCTATATTCTCTCTCATCCGAGCCGCCATAGCCAGAATCGCGTTTTTCATTGTATAAAAATTCCATATTAAGTCATTAAAAATATCTTAAATGTACAAAATAAAATACTTAAAATGCTTCTTCAGTCAATAATCGTTTTCAATTAACTACTACTGCTATTTCTTTTAAGGCTTGATATTCAACTAGAAAGTGAACCGGGCTATATTTCGGGGGAATTTTTTTTTTAATTTTAAGTATTTGAATTTTATTTTTAAAAATATAAGAGGATAAAGATGAATAATACTTTAAGATCAATTCAGACAATCATATATTAATATTATATGTAAGTCAAAATGTAATACAAAATATATATAAAAAATCATTTTGATATACATAGATAATGTTAATTAATTAATAATAAAATTACATATCTAAAATATTCTACATAAGTTGAAAAATATTGATTAATAATTAAATAAAAATATATAAATCAAATATTCATTCTTTGATAATAAATAAATTTTAATAACATATATAATATATCAAAATGAGAAAAAAATTTTCTTAAACTCTACAAAAATCACTAAGCTAAACCATTCGGACCATAAATTAGGCTGAAGAAGTTAATTTTAATTAGGTCTGTTAATAGATAGATATATTCGTAATCTCACATTGATATATTGATATAATGTAAAGTTCATTAATTGTTGTTGCGTGACAGAAGTTCAGAGTAAATTAATCCAAAGAAAAAAAAATCCGCATTCCTATATTGTTTCTCGGAAGCTCATCAATTATATAAACAAAAATTTTGTATTTCTTGTTAGACTTTCTTTAAACTGTATGAACAAATTCACACAGAAAAATCTAACATCTTTATTTAGAAAAACTTGATGCGGAAAATTAAGAATTGAAAATCATACCTCCAGCCATTGAAAAACAGCTTTCCTTTTGCTTGGATACTTTTAGTCTCTCACAAAAACTTTAGAAAATCTTTAGATGGTGTCAAGAAAATTTTGTATGTCTGTTGAGACTAGGGACCCAAGTGGTTATTTATATTTGCAGTAGTCCTGCCATCAAGGACTCTTTCAAAACCAAAAACTGACGTGACGTGATGAGATCATGGAAAAAGATATGGGCCACTTATCAGATAATGGATGGGTAATTACTTATAGAATAGGTAGTTTATTTTATTCAAGACTACTTATAGAATAAGTAGTTTATTTTATTCACGACTACTTATAGAATAAGTAGTTTATTTTATGCAAGACTCCAAATTGAATAAATCCCTACATTCTCCCACTTGGCCCATATATTTTTACAAAATCCATGAATCTTTTAAACTCAAGAAAGAAACGAAATATATGGATCATGGCGACAAGTCCCCTAATAGTGAGTATTATCTTCCATGTATCACTATGCATTTTGTCACTCCAATGTCAGTCAACTTTATGAATAAACCTTATGTTTATTTCAAGGTCCAACCATAATTGTTGTCTTTCAAACCAAATGCGTACACCATAATGAAAAAACAACCAAACAAATGAGTTTCAACATAGAAAATTAGGACTTATTTCATAAAATAGAACCAAGTCCTAATCGCATTATAAGATCCTTAAAACCCATCGGTGGCATGCCTTTTGTTAAAGGATCAGCTAGCATCAATTCAGTGCTAATGTGCTCAATGACCACTTTGTTTTCCTTGATGCGCTCCCTTATGGCTAAATACTTAATGTTGATGTGTTTACTTCGACTACCACTTTTGTTGTTCTTAGTCAAGAAAACAGCAGCTGAATTGTCGCAATACATCTTTAATGGCCTAGAAATAGAAACCACAATTCTAAGCCCAGATATGAAACTCTTTAGCCATACACCATGTGAGGTAGCCTCAAAACAAGAAACGAACTCAGCCTCCATGGTAGAAGTGGCAGTCAATGTCTGCTTTGCACTTCTCCAAGAAACGGCTCCGCCAGCAAGCATAAATACATATCCTGATGTTGATTTTCGTGAATCAACACATCCAGCAAAGTCCGAATCTGAGTAACCAACTATCTCCAAATTGTCGGTTCTCCTATACATAAGCATGTAGTCTTTGGTCCCTTTAAGGTACCTTAGCACCTTTTTCGCAGCTCTCCAGTGGTCCAAACCTGGATTACTTTGATATCTTCCCAACATTCCAACAGCAAAAGCAATGTCAGGTCTTGTACAAACCTGAGCATACATTATGCTTCCGACAGCAGAAGCATATGGAATGTTTTTCATTTGTTCCTTTTCAAGCTCATTTTTCGGGCACTGATTCAAATTGAATCTATCACCCTTCATAATAGGTGCTACACTTGGTGAACAATCTTTCATACGAAATCTCTTTAACACTTTATTGATATAGGTTTCTTGAGATAGACCTAAAATGTCTCTAGATCTATCTCTATGGATCTTAATGCCAATGACATAAGATGCTTCACCCATATCTTTCATATCAAAACTCTTAGAGAGAAACTGTTTCAACTCATATAGCAACCCTTTATCATTTGTTGCTAACAAAATGTCATCCACATATAGAATAAGGAAACAGATCTTGCTCCCACTAACCTTCTGGTATATGCATTGATCCATGATGTTTTCTTCAAAACCAAATGAAGAGATTACATCATGAAATTTCAAGTACCACTGACGGGAGGCTTGTTTCAATCCATCTATGGATTTCTTGAGCTTGCATACTAAATGCTCACCATTATTAGAAGAGAATCCTTCTGGCTGTTTCATATAAACCTCCTCCTCTAGATTTCCATTGAAGAACACCGTTTTCACATCCATTTGTTGCAATTCTAAATCAAAGTGTGCAACTAACGCCAAAATGATACGAAGAGAATCTTTCTTAGATACAGGAGAAAATGTCTCCGTGTAATCAATTCCTTCTTGTTGAGTGAATCCTTTAGTAACAAGTCTAGCTTTATATCTTTCAATGTTGCCTTTTGAGTCTCTTTTTGTCTTAAAAACCCACTTACATCCGATAGCTTTTGCACCATCAGGCAACTTAACAAGATCCCAGACTCTATTAGATGCCATAGAATTCATCTCATCTATCATAGCATTATGCCACAAATCAGATTCTTTGGCAACTCATGGCTTGTGAAAATGTTTCAGGATCATTTTCGGCTCCAACATTATAGTCAGCCTCTTGTAGATACACAACATAATCACTAGGGATTGCTGATTTCCTTTTTCTAGTTGATCTTCTTAATGTTATATCATCTTCCTGCTGAGGTGCTGTTTGTACAACTAGTTGTTCAACAATTTCAGGTATTTGTTGAACAATTGGATCAACTGGATTATCAACAGTTTGTGGATTTTCAATGGTTGGTTGCTCAACACCCAATTGAACTTGAGGGGTATTATGAACGATAACCAATTTGTCACTTGAAATGGAAGTTTGTGCATCACAATAATCCTTCTCAAAAATGAAGTTTTGAGATTGATTACTCCCACTAATCAAGTCATTTTCAAGAAATTTTGCATTTCTTGATTCCACAATCCTAGTGCTGTGAGATGGACAATAAAATCTGTAACCTTTGGACTTTTCAACATATCCAATGAAATGCCCACTTATAGTCCTTGGGTCCAATTTCTTTTCTTGTGGGTTATAAACTCTCACTTCAGACGGGCATCCCCAAACGCGTATATGTCGCAAACTCGGTTTCCAACCTTTCCATAATTCAAAAGGAGTTTTTGGGACAGCCTTAGTTGGAACCCGGTTTAATATATACACAGCCGTTTTAAAAGCTTCAGTCCACAAGGATTTGGGAAGCTTAGAACTACTAAGCATACTCCGCACCATGTCCATTAATGTTCTATTTCTTCTTTCGGCTACACCATTTTGGTCTGGAGACCCAGGCATGGTGTATTGGGCAACTATCCCATGCTCTTGAAGAAATTTCGCAAATGGACCAAGCGCTTGTCCATCCTCAGTGTATCTACCATAGTATTCTCCACCTCTATCTGATCTCACGATCTTAATCTACTTTCCGCATTGTTTCTCCACTTCTACTTTGAACACTTTAAAAGCATCCAATGCTTCATTTTTATTATGAAGCAAGTAGAGATACATGAATCGTGAATAATCATCTATAAAGGAGATGAAGTATTTCTGACCATACGAGTCCATATCTGGACTACAAATATCTGTATGTATGATCTCTAATATGTCTAAACTCCTCTTGGCACCTTTCTTTGACTTGTTAGTCTGCTTTCCCTTTATACAGTCTACACAAGTGTCAAAATCAATGTAGTCTAGAGTACTAAGTACTCCATCATTCACCAATCTTTTAATCCTTTCAATGGATATATGGCATAATCTATGGTGCCACAACATTGAGGATTCCTCATTCATAACACATCTTTTAACACCACTATGAACATGCAACACATTTTGAAAAACATCATTTTGCAATTTGATTTGATAAAGCCCATCAACAATTGTACCAGTTCCAATAAGTTCAGATTTAAAATATAATTTCAAAGAAATATCCATACTAAACGAATAACCCAAAGGAGTAAGTCTTGCAACTGAAATCAAATTCCTAGAAAAACTTGGTACATAAAATGTTCTTTCCAAATTTAAAGCAAAACCAGAACTTAAAATTAATTGGCATGTTCCCACTGCTTCCACAAGTGATGACATCTTGTTCCCTGAATAGATGTACTGCTCACTTCCCACTGGCTTCCTTTTGTTTAGAAAGCCCTGCAAGGTGTTTGCAACATGGATTGTAGAACAAGAATCAATCCACCAAGTGTTATGACAAACATCAACCAAATTAGATTCATAACAAACAAATGAGATTGGGGTACCTTTCTTCTCAAGCCAAGCTTTGTATTTGACACAATCCTTTTTCATATGCCCTTTCTTTTTACAGAAAAAGCATTTGAATTCCTTTTTGATGTCAATCTGAGCAGGTATCTTACCTTTTCCATTTTGTTTGGCTTGCCCATTGTTCTTTCCTTGTGTTACCATATGTGCACTTTCTCCCATTTCCATAGTCAACCTTCCTTCCTCTTGTACACACATGGTCAGAAGTTCATTAATTGACCACTTATCCTTATGTGTGTTGTAAGAGATTTTAAAAAGGTCCATACTATGGTGGAAGGGAATTCAGTATGAAATGCACAAGGAAAGAATCAGACATCTCAACCTCAAGAGACTTTAATTGAGCCGCAATGTCCCTCATCTGCATGATGTGCTCATGCACACCTCTTACATTGGTGAGCTTCATTGACGATAACTTAGCCATTAGGGTGTTGGCAAGGGCCTTATCTGAAGACTCAAATTGTTCATCAATAGCCTTCAGTAAATCTTTGACATTGTTACAATCCTTAATTGAACCACGGATGCTAGCATTAATTTTTGTCTTTATGAACATCATGCTGAGGCGATTAGATCGCTCCCAACGTTCATGAAGAGCGATTTCAGCCGGAGTGCTAGCATCAGTAAGAGCAGGCGGTTCATTTTTCCTTATAGCATAATCAATGTCCATGCACCCCAAATGAAGAAGAATTCTTTCTTTCCATATCTTATAGTTATCGCCATTTAAATCAGGAATATCACATTTTATCTCAGAGATACTCACAGGTTGTATAACTGCATAAAATAATAAAACATGCTTATTTCACAAAATTGAGGCAAATAAACAAATCATGCTTTACCAATGTAAAAACATGCATAAATATTTCAATTTATGAACCATGTAACAAATAAAAACTGCCTGTGGGCTAAGTTAATATTTAAAGATTCATAAGTATTCTTTATGAAGAAACTAACAAATTATATTCCTTTCTTAATTCCTGTGGGTAAATTAAGAAAATAAATTGTCATTTCATCTCTGATTAATCATAAAAATATAATAAAAATTCCTGTGGGATAAGATTTACTATATTTAATATGAATAATCACAATGAATGTCATTTTTCTATATATGTGGTCAAAAGCACTTTTCACAACATAATGTGTAATTTAATATAATTAAAGGTGCTGTGGCTAATCTTTAACTAATTAAATTTACACTAACCACATTACATTTCTTTCATATTAGTATTGCAGAAATGTCTTTAGTCTACTGGATATTACAAACTAGGTAACATAATAGACAGATTCATGTAACAAAAAGAAAACAGATTCCCGTAACATTGTACTCCATAAAAAAAAATTCTTTCTGTCAAGTTTGATTTTGGCCACACTTGCAAAAGTTACATGAAACTTTAACTCTATCTCGTACAAACGAGAAGAAAACCAAATTTACAGTCAGTTCTTTACTTTATACAAGTTAAAGAAACCAAATTTTAACCCGATTAAAACTGACAAAAATTATAATTTTAAGATCCCATTTTTTTTATCTCATTAATAGAGAAAAACTAAGAAAGAAAAATCAATCAAGACAGAGGATAAATCGCCCTGATACCAACTGTTAGACTTTCTTTAAACTGTATGAACAAATTCACACAGAAAAATCTAACATCTTTATTTAGAAAAACTTGATGCGGAAAATTAAGAATTGAAAATCATACCTCCAGCCATTGAAAAACAGCTTTCCTTTTGCTTCGATACTTCTAGTCTCTCACAAAAAAACTTTAGAAAATCTTTAGATGATGTCAAGAAAATTTTGTACGTCTGTTGAGACTAGGGACCCAAGTGGTTATTTATATTTGCAGTAGTTCTGCCATCAAGGACTCTTTCAAAACCAAAAACTGACGTGACGTGATGAGATCATGGGAAAATATATGGGCCACTTATCAGATAATGGATGGGTAATTACTTATACAATAAGTAGTTTATTTTATTCAAGACTACTTATAGAATAAGTAGTTTATTTTATTCACGACTACTTATAAAATAAGTAGTTTATTTTATTCAAGACTCCAAATTGAATAAAACTCTACATTTCTGATATTCAATTATTCAGCAACAGTAATAACACGGTGTGGCGTGTCAAAGTCAGAAGTTTGCTGGACTGCTCCTCGGTGGAGCAGATCTGGTTGTTCTGGTGAGACTACAGTACCATCTCTGCTCCTAAACGACGCGAGCTTCCCCAATTCATGCACAGCTTCGTCAATTTTCTCAACGCATTCAATGATTTCTAGTAGAATTAAAGCAACTGAAGCAACTGGTATAATCTCTAGTAGATCACCTCCTTCCCACGGGCCTGGTTTGAGCAGGCTTTTAAGCTCTTCTGCTGCAGCTTTTGAGCGGGTGATGTGCAAGGTAGCTGATCTTGTCCGGGTCATTTTTTTCAGTGTCGATGCTACTTCTGTCAAAGCTTTGCTACAGTCTTGGCTAACCAATTTGCATGGCCCTTGAATTTTGCCACGGATTTCTGCTGGAGTCTGCATAGAAATAAAAGCACATATATAAGATTGTATTTGAATTACACATTCTTAAAAAGTGCCCTCTAGGCACTTGAGGTGATCAAAATGATTGGTGAAATTGATTATGATAACATATATATATAAATACCTGGCTTTTAGAGTTAAGGAAGCTGTTAAGAGCTTCAACTTTGTGGGCACATACCCGGTTAAGATTTCCGATTTTTAGGTACATTTTCCAAGGATGCCGAAACCCAAACCGACCATGGCTAGGTTCCCATCTTGCTAAATTCGCCTGCAGGAGTATCAAAATTTTTATTGAATTAGCTACATTTAATTCAAGCAAAACCCCTTAGTCGGGAGAGAGACAGAATAATAGTAGCTGATTATTACTTACCATTGTTTCTTCACCGCTTTTAGAAGTTAGGACACTTTTATATCCTTGAAGAAATGACTCGTTATTTTCATTGGGCTGCGGCTCTTCAGATACTTTGAAGTATTCATCTCCAAAAGCTGTTTGAGCAGATTAAATTAATCGGTAAGTTTGACACTTCGACTTGATTCCAAAACTAAAATAAAAAAGAGAGAATAATGCAGGAATATTTGCATGGTAACCGATTAATTAGTCTGGAGGAGTAAAATAATACTTAAATCACTCTTCATATAGTAGTTTAGATTAGTTTAATCGTATAGCATATTGGATTCTGTACCTTCCAAAAAATTCCCAAGCCTTTCCACATTGGCAGAAACTGAATTGTGGAGATCTTCACCAACCCAAACAGGGCAAATCGAAATGCAAACAAGGAGAGAAGTACAGCTACCAACAATAATAGTTGAGACCCTCTCATAGGCCATTTTGAGCACTTCATCATCTCGATAACCCGACACAGATATTAAGCTGAAGGTCAAGATGAATATTAACATCCCATAGTCATATCTTGCCTTCAATCTTGGAAAGAATCTCATAAATGTTACAATTGCAGCTGCAAATTCAGGATTGATCAGATGATAAGATACATAAAAATGTCATCGATCTTTTGCGAATTTGATTTTGTTTTGTAATATACCTACTATGAAGACAAATGTTGCTATTAAAATGGGTTCCTCTGTCCTCCCAGAAAGAGTTGCTAAGCAATGAGCTCCAACGCCTAAGGCACCCGCCACAAATGTAGCCAACATCCTGTTTAATCCTTTCCCTAGTGTTGCTCCTGTAAAAGTCAACAGAAACAATGAAATCAAGTTCGAAAATAGTTACTACAAATTATCGAATTAAAATACTGCTTACACACACAGACACTTACCCACAGAAAATTCAAAGACAACCACAACAGTTAGAACAGCCCACATTGCACTGACACCAAAACCATCGTAAAGTGGCTTAAAGTAGTAGAACAAAGAAACCAGTGTGAGAGCTATGCCCACTTTAAGCGAATGAATTATCTTTCTTGGATCATCTTGTCCAAGTTTCTTTGTCATCTTAGCAATCTCCATTGTTTTAGCACGTAATTTGTTAGGCAAGCCCTTGAGCCACCGGTACCCACGAGTTAAGTGCCCAGTAGCACTGTCCTGCTCCGGAGATGTCAATTCCATGTGTTTTCTGAGAGAAGATTTCTGTAGGAAAGTAAGATACGTTCCGATAGCATGAAGTGAAGTGTAAGTACTCCCAAGTTTCTGGTATATTTATAAGCAATTCAATGTTATTGGAGACCTTAATACGCGTTACTACAACAGGGAAAAAAATTAATGTAAAAAGGAAAGGAAAAAAAATTATGTTCAGAAGTGTGAGCATATGAACACCTTTTGGGGAATTGCCCGGGAGAGAAAGGGGTCAAACGGGGCTAGCCAGCCATACCCACCGGCATGTGACACGCTTCAAACCGTACTGCGGTTTGTGGATGTGAAAATCTAGAGAACACCAAGTTAGTTAGATTGGAAACTCTTGTTTATTAGGCAAAAGGAGTAATAATTATAGTACTATTAATTAATTAAAAATGAGAGAAGTTGCATTAGTTACTAAGATACAATAAGGATTAAAACATAAGAGAATCACATAATGGTTGGAAACGAATGATGCCAATTTTGTTAGGCCATCTGAGTTGGATTGAAAAGCTCGATTAGTTCAAAATTCATAGTGATATACTTTTAATACTTCAAGTTATCAAGATTTTAACTTTAATAATTAAAACTAAAAGTTCAATACTCGACCATCCAACCCACATGACTAATGATAAATTTGAGCATAAACGTACATATATAATATTAAATTTTCTCAAATATCCATTTGGCATTAAATTCACTGTGGTTGACCAGGAAGGAAAAAGGACTTTTCCCGTTTGACGGGTTTTGAGTGTGAATTCTAGTTAGATTAACATGTAGGTGTAGCCAGCCGCGGCCGGCTTTCTAATTATTACTGTATGTTCTAATAATTCACGCTAAAATGATGAAAAAACCCAAAAAAACATTTGTCATGCCATGCCAGCTAGGAGTATGTTAGTACGTCGTGATCATGACGTGCATTGAACCTCTCATTTCTCTCTCTTAATTTTACACGCCTTACTTTGATTCATACCTTAAAGATCCATCATTTTTAACAACTAATCATTCACAATATAATTTGTATGTCTCAAATAAAATGTTTTTACCGGATGGAGAATTGAAGAAGAAAAACAAAAAACAAAAAAAAAAAGTTGCCAAATCTGATATGTGATTAATTACCAGGTTCGGTTATACATGCGGCAGCACCTAGATTAAGAGCCTGACGGCCGCAAATCCCGCCTTGAATCAAGATTTTATAGTACCGAACCTAACTTGGGTTTCAAACCAAATTATTAATCTGTAAACAGGTTTGGAACTTGGAAGCAAAAGAGCAACCGATATGAGTTCCAAACCTTCAGGCAAAACAGAACTGCCCTATCAAACAGGACATAAACCAAATCAAACAACACAGAGCAAAAAGGCAGCAACCAATAATAAATTTAATGTAATTAATATTAAATTAATTAAAATTGTTATATTTCATCAATTTTTAATTCTTGTATTATTTTTAATAATCTTTATTTTATATATATATATATATATATACACACACACACACACACACACACAAAAGAATTCTTTAGATAATTACAATAATCCTTCAATGATTGACAAATGACATATTTTTTTAATTGTCATGTGTCAAGCATTTGATTTTTTTTAAAATTTTTATTTAATTATCATGTATCAAACATTTGATTTTATTTAAAAAAATTGACATTAATTTAAAAACTAACGGAATATAAGATATTTCAATTTAAATTTTAGTTTGGATAAAATTCTAACAATTCATATAAAAATATAAATCATTTTTCAAATTTTAAATAACATACTATTCAATTTTCAATTAAACTCTTTTGTATATCTAATACAGTAGATTAAATTAAGTAACAAATTTTTGCAATTTTTAAATAATTTTAGAATGATATATTTTTTTAATATTATTATTATAGGTAAAAAATATATTATTATTACCTTAAGTATCTCGTGCATAACATGAGTTAAAAACTAATAATAATAGTAAATATTTAGAATAAACAAAACGGCTTCACCCATTTACAACTGTACGTAATAGTAGCCTAATATATTGCCCTATTTCTCGTGTTTAAGTTAAATTCACAAGATAAAAGGGGAAAATATATTATCGATCACAACCACTGAAATTGTAAAGCTCGGACTCTCGATAGATTTATTTTTTGCTTTTTAGTTTGTTACCACAAAAAAATTGCTTAATACTAATTTAGTCCATGAATTATATAAAAAAGGAAAAATTGATCCATAAATTTTTATTTTGAATAGATTGGTCCCTGAATAGTCAATAACTTGACGAATTAGAACAGATTAGTCTCTGAACTTTTATTTTAGGACAGATTGACCCTCGAATTTTCTTTATTTTTTATTCAGGACTTATCTGTCTCAAAGTTTAATGACTAATTTGTCTCAAATAAAAATGTATAAATCAATCTGTCTATTTTATTATAGTTCAGGGATCAAATTAGGTATTAAACCTAAATTAAATTCTCATTCATCTAAAAAAATAAAGAAAAATATTGACGAGAAATATAATTATAGGAAAAAAGAGTAAACAAATACGGTTGATCATTGTTAGTTTTGACTAATTGATGGAAATTAACTTAATATGCTTATCTTTATAAATCTTGAGACTTTAAATACGGTTTAGTGAAAACGTAAGGGCTGATTGCACCCTTCAAATGTATAAGTAGCTAGCTACCCAGTCACTATATAGGTCAAAATCCAATATGGATTGATAAGTTTTAGTAATTTATTGATTTTTGTTGCGATCAAGTCATTGGAGATAACTTAAAATAATTAGAGTGTTGATCCTATAGAATCGGTTTCGTGAGAATTATAAGTGACTACCCAATTATTGTATAGGTTAAAATCCAATATGGACTGATAGGTTTTAGTAATTTATAGATTTTTGTTACGATCAAGTCATTGAAGATAAGGTAAAATAATTAGAGTGTTGATGCTATAGAATTGGCTCCATGAGAGTTATAAGTTACTATGTACCTAGCCATTGCATAGGTCAAAATTCAATATGGACCGATAAGTTTTAGTAATTTATTGATTTTTGTTAGGTAGAAGTATGGAAATGGTCCCCCTACTATATAGCGAAATGTTCAATTTAGTTCCCCAACTCTAATTTTTGTTAATTTGGTCCTTTTACTCTCAGAATTAAACTTTATTAGTCTCTCTCCATTAAATTACCATCAATTTGTTGACGTGGACTTAACGTATGCCATGTTGTTGACGTGGTACCTACATATCATTTGCCACTTTAGCTGACATGTGATCAACCTTTTATTAATTATCCTTAATAAGTAGAGGGAATAAATTGCCCAAAAAATTAGAGTATGGGGACTAAATTGAACATTTCACTATAGTTAAGGGATTAATTTTAATTATTTTCTTAAAAATTTAATATGAATTATATGAAATAATTTGATTTCTTATATAAATTAAATTATCATTATATTTAATTATGAAAATAATGTCTTGAATTAATATATTATATAATAAATTATCAATATAATAATACTAATATATAAATAATACAATATATATTTCTATATATATCTAGGGAGGGACAACTGAGTTTATTTTTTTAATTTTAGTTCAAAGCAATTGAGTTTACTTTTTAAAATTTTATTTTAAAAGCAATTGAATTTTTAATTTTTGCCTTTAGAACTTAATAATCCAGGTGTGTCAATAATTTAACGTGGTATTGAATATAAATGGATAGGGCCACTTCTAGACTTATTTATAAAGTGTGGTCATTAGCTTATGTGAGATTCCTCACGAGTTATTCTCTTAGTTGCATATTATTTTTCATTTCTTTTTTAATTCTTCATTACTTGCATATTTGCATCCAAGATAAAGACCATGACAAAGTGATTAACATCACTATAGAATTTTCAATTCGAAAAAATAATAAAAATAATATTATAAAGATATGTAATTATATTTTCCTACAATTTAAATGAATAAAATAAGTATAAAAATAATATTATGCAAATATGTAATTATATTTTTCTAAAATCTATATTTATTGATTTAAGTTAAAAATAAAGATAAATGAATGAAATAAGTATAAAAATAAATAAGTAAATTGAAAATAAAAGAAAAATTTTAGAAAAAAAAATTATATTGCATATAATTTTATCGAAATATAAATATTTAAGCTTTTAATTAATGGGTGAAACTATGGAGACAGTGCCAACCTACGAGGTATTATCCACTTTTACTCGCAAACCTCATGGTTTTTTCCCATACAAAAGATGCTTTGTAAGTATTACGTTAGATCTTTAGTTATATACTACAATGGATTAGAGAAGGTAAAAATATCCGTTCTCGATGGGTTCTGACCTACCTCAAACCAATAGTGGTATATTTTTTTATTTGAGATTCGAGTATCAAGTCAGGGCATGGTCACGATTTTTTTATTGAATGGTCAAAGTGTGCATGGTAAGGCAAGTGTAGGTTTTAGTTGTCTCGTCCTATATATATATATATATATTGTATTATTTATATATTAGTATTATTATATTGATAATTTATTATCTAATATTTAATTCAAGAAATTAATTTCATAATTAAATATAATGATAATGTAATTTATATAAAAAATCAAATTATATCATATAATTCATATTAAATTTTCAAGAAAATAATTAAAATTGGTCCCTTAACTATAGTGAGATGTTCAATTTAGTTCCCATACTCTAATTTTTTGGGCAATTTAGTCCCTCTACTTATTAAGGATAATTAATAAAAGGTTGGCCACGTGTCAGCTGACGTGGTAAATGTTAAGTCCACATCAACAAATTGACGATAATTTGATGGAGAAGGACAATACAGTTCAATTCTGCCAGTAGATGGACTAAATTAACGAAAATTAGAGTATGGAGACTAAATTGAACGTTTTGCTATAGTAGGGGGACCATTTTCGTACTTCTACCTTTTTGTTATGATCAAGTCTTAGAAGATAAGTTAAAATAATTAGAATGATGAATTGATTATCCCATAGAATCGGTTCCGTGAGAATTAATTATCACGAAACTAAGACATATCATAATTATGGCTACAAATTTAAATTAAATTCTATCATAATAAATGTTGTTAATTTTGAAATTTACCTTGAAATTTAAAAAAAAAATTAATTTGGGATTAAACGTTTTTAAATTATTGACTAAACTTATTATTACGTATTGATTCCTTGGTAATTAACACGTTAAGTCGAGTATGGGGTGATTTCAGAGAACTCAATCATGCAATAGGACGTTACTACTTTCTATATACACATGCAAGTGTTCACATATATTCGGCAAAATGACATTTCCATTTGTCCGAATTTCAACGATGTCATCAAACTGCACAGTTGTTATGTCGTTTAATTAAATCGGTATGCTGCCGCCAGAGCTGGTTGGCAGCTCTGGTATCTATATATAGCCTTTGCTCCCAAAAATTGATGGATTCTATAGTCCGATTTTGTTATTATGGCATTAATTAGCAACTCATTAATGGGTACTTCTTTTGGAAGATTTTCCTATAGAGTTGAATTTGAATTTTCTTTTGGCTAAACACTCATTTTCATCCTTGAATTTGTTGTTTTTTTTATAATTACATCCTTAAACTTCCTTTAAAAAAAATCAATTTAACCTTGAATTTAACAAATTAAAAATAATATAGCCCTTGATAGTTGACACTTATGTGGCTAATATGAAAAGTCCACGTGTCAGTGTCAATGTCAGAATACATCAGCTCCAAGAGTTAGATTATTTCTAATTCGTCAAATTATAATTGTTAAAAAATGACAAGTTCAAGGGCAAAATGGAAACTAAGCCATTTTCCTTCCTACCCCCCCCCCCCCCCAAAACCAAAAGAGAGAGAGAGAGAGTGTGTGTGTCACACCCCGACCCGAAGGTCGAGAATGCGACAACCGCTGCGTGCCACGAATTGTGAATGGCGCGCTTCACCCACAACTCGAAGTTCACAAGGCTTATAGCATCTTCAAACCATTTTGTAAATCAATTTTAAACTTGTCATGCAAAAAGAAAAATAAGATTTTAAAACATTTATGCAGTTCAAAATTTAAATGAAAGCAGTCCTTTAAATTGAGAAACATAGGTAAATAATAATTCAACCGTAATCAAATTATGCCAGTGGATCCAATAATAAACATACATAAGTCGTATAAACTTACTGTGAAATATCTGGGGTCGAGTCTTGACACTTAGCAGTCTACCCTCTTTTTGCGCGGTTAACTATCCTGAAAAATAAATTTTTAAGAAAAATGGGATGAGTATATTTTCTATACCCAGTGAGTGAGACAAGACCATAGAATTTAACATAAAACAAGCAATTTCATTATAAATTAAATTTTATGTCACTTAGGAGAAAACCAAGGAAAATTTTATGCACGAAGTCCAGATTTCTATATTTTCTAAAACTTTAACTAGTGAATCAATTTAAGCATTTACAGGGCTCGCCAAAACATATTGCTCAAACCTCATCCGGCCAAGATGAGATTCAAGCCCGCCGAGGTAATTTTCTTTTATCTCTTTATTTAGGAAGCAAAAAGCCCTTTTTCTCGGCTTTGGCACGGGCCTTCACCACGGGTGGTGCGTGGCTATGTCCGCTGTACTCCCACAGGGATCAAATAATCACATAAAAGTGCGCACAATTAACCCCTGTCTCACTCCATCCCTTGTGGGAGTGAAAGCCTACTCACGCCGACTCCACAAGGTCGGACCGTGAGAGGCGCCACTGCAGTGACTAACATTTGATCCACCACAATCATCATGTAAACACTATCATTCCGTAGTATAACATTTGGCCAACTGGCCCATTATCAAAATCAATCTCAACCATGTCAATTTCCATCATTCTCACCACATAATTTAAACATTTAATTGCAAAAATTTTAAGATAAATCAATTTATGTCAAGATCATTAATAACCATAATAAATCAATTTAAATCACAAATCAAATCATTACGGTAAAAAGCAATTTAAATAGCAAAACATTTATTTAGGTCCATAAAGTCTCACTCACAGGTTTGGGGAGGGTATTTACTCTCACTATTCCATACGCTAGTTTTCCTTGAAAGAGAACTCGCCACCTAAATGTTTAATTTCAAACAACGCGTCAACATTTGTCGATGGAGTTGAGCATTTGATGAATGTACAAGAGCGTATGTCTTGCATGTAGCGCGAGAAAAATTTCTAAATTTTCTCGGTTTCTCCTTTCTCACTAACAAATCCACCTACTCTTCCTTTATCAATTTCCATTCAATTTCATACTTTACTAACACCAATTACACCCCAAAAGTTTCGACCAACATCCCCTATTTCATCAAATTGATATTTATTCATCTCCAAAATTTCTAATTTCCATTTTTACACCTAATTTACTCCAAGAACATAATTAGACTAATTTGATTTTGTAAAATTAATACCTTGTATTTTCTCTTGAAAATTTCGGCACCCATACTTCCATATTGCCAATTTCCTTCTTCAATGCATCCAAAAATCAAATCCTAATAATTAAATTCTCCACATTTGCATCCAAATTATTCCAAGGATACAATTAACTAATTAAATTCTTGAAAAATTGAAATCTTGCATTTTTCCTAGGAATTTCGGCTCATCATTCCATATTACATCTTGCTCACTTTGACCCCTTACAAGATCAATGGTTAGCAAAATCAAACCTTCCATATCTCTCTAATTCAACTTATAATTCTCTTGGCATATAAATTTCATGAATCTAAAATCCATAGAATACTAATTCCTTTCTTCCTTAATTTCATATACATAATTCATATTTCATGCAAAATTAGCCTAATATCCATGATGAGCATGCTATAATCTCCAACATAACTCAAAATTAGGTGTACTTACCTTATGATTTTTCCAACTCCAACATAAACCATAATCTTTCTTCTCCAAATTACTTCCAACCAAGCTCAAATTCACCAAAATTGATAGAGGACTATTGATGGGCTTGTTGAGAGCTTCAATTTGACTATAAACTTGTGGGGGTTTGGTGGATTTAACTAGAAGAAATTAAGGTAGGAAGAATTTTGGTGGAAAAATTAAGAAAAATGGAGAAAAGTTTAGAATTCTCTTGAATTCTCCATGCAATGGCCGGCCATCACCTATATATAAGGCCATTGGTCATGTGCCATACAAATGACCAAATAAAATCTCATGGCAAAATGACCATTTTACCCATATGGACGATTTTACCCCCGAAAAATTTAAAAATTCCACTTACATCCTTGGTCGGTCCCACACCTTTAGACACTGTCCCAAATTATATTTCAAGCCCTGTCGAGTTGTTCTACGTGCGACAGAATTTTCAAACTCCATACCGTTTGTAAGTTATACTAGTTTGAACTTCTCAGGGGTAAAATGGTAATTGCACTTTAGATTTTCACGCAGCAACTAGGCAGTTTCTCAAGTACTAACAGTTCATAATAACTTGGCGTCCTCCCATACTGTAAGAAAAATCATTTTCAGTGATTAAAAATCACTTTTCATTTATTTACGAAAATGCCATCAGACGTTGCAACATTTCCTTCTGCAATATTTTCCTTCAACAAGAATATTCAGAAAAATACTATGATAGTTTCGAATATTCTAAGACACACTCAAGAAGATAACTGGGTGGCTAGGAAAGTCATTTATACCCTCGGTGTGATGTACGAAATTTTTGAAAAGTAATACAAAAAGTTGACTTTTTCTTCCTAGGTCAAATTTTGTCCTAGGTGTTTAGGAACCTAATTCTTCAAAATGAGAAAAATTTCACTAGGTAAAAGTTGTTTTTTTTCTTACTAAGAATGCCTCCACGTGCATACTAAGCTCCAACTTGGTCATTCTAGGACTAGGCGTCACAGAGAGAGAGAAGAACTACTGTGTTAAATGAAAGTCATATAATTAGGTAGAATCAAGTATTTAACCTAAAGTAATTAAACTTTTGGATTAATGAAATATGCTTCTTCTTCTTTTTTTACCTTGACCCTGGATTGGGCAACCTCCCCTCACATAAACTTTTTTGTACAAAAAAAACTTTTTTTATTTCAAGACATTCATATCTTGGGGTGCGTAAGCTAATCTAGTTTGCTTGGATTAATCGAACCTCTAAGTTCTTATATGTATCAAATTTTGCCTACTTCTCATTACCAAATTTTACTTGTTCTCGCAACTTGGTATTAAGCCATAAAAATTCTGAATAAAAAATTTAAAGAAGAAATGAATAAATGTAGTAAATTATAGTAATAAAATGGTTGAATACCCAAATTGACCCTCAAACTATACCAAAAAGAATATATTAGCCCATAAACTTTTATTTGGGACGATTGACCCCTCAAACTTTTATTTTTGGACAATTAACCCCTTAAAAGATTATATTGCATGGAATCTCAAAAGTTATATTATCCTAAACTATTAAGTTTGATGGGTTAATTATCCTAAAATAATAATTTTGAGGAGTTAATTATCTCAAAATAATAATTTGAGGGGTTAATTGTCCAAAATAATAGTTTAAAGAGTCAATTGTCCCAAATAAAAGTTTAGGGGCTAATATGTCCAAAAAGATATAGTTTAAGAGCCAATTTAGATATTCAGCCGTAATAAAATTGACCAAAAAGAAAGCCTCTACTAAGTATATTAACAAATCTATACATTATCCTCAGCATTTGGCTACTCAATTGTAATAACATGATGATTAGGTGTTTCGATGATACTAGAGCATGGCTTATTAACTTGTCCTTGATGATTCAATTTCGGCTTCCTATCTTCTACATCAGGCTCCACGCTTTTGAAATGGGCTAGAGAGGCTAGTTCATGAACTGACTCCGAAATTTTCTCAGTGCAAGAGACAACATCAAGCAGAAGTGATGCTACGGTGGCGACTGGTACAATCTCTAGCAAATCTGTATCTTTGCAGAACCCTGTTTTCAGCAATGACTTGAGGCTGTTTGCGGCGTTTTTAGATTTCGCGATGTGAGGACAATGAGATGGTGATGCGGTCATTGTTCTGACTGCCGATGCTATTTCCTTCATGGCTTTCCCTGATTCTGAGCTCATTTCCATGCATGACTCCTTGATTTTCCCACGGCTTTCTGCTGAAGCCTGAACATCAGAATTGAGGTAACCATTTAGGGCTTCAATTCTGTAAGCACAGTGTCGAGCCAGGCTTCCAATCTTCTGATATTGCTTCCAGGGATGTTGAAACCTGAATCGCCCGTGACGTGGTTCCCACCTTGCAAAGTTAACCTGCAGAGAATAAAATCCCGAAGTAAGATTACGTTCATATTGTTTTTATTACATTTTTTTTATTTGGTAGATTTTGAGAGACTTGAGAGGTTTATGTTTTTGTTCTCCCACTCACCAAAGATTCTTCGTTTTGTTTGGAATTAAGTATGCTTTTGTATCCTTGTAAGGATGCTTTGTTGGACTCCCTTTCCTCTGATTCTTTGAAGTATTCATCACCAAAACCTGTGCAAAAAATTAACATAATTAAATATTAGTATATTAGAAACTTCTAGAATATTGGACTAAATTAATATTAATCAGATGAAGTACCTTCTAAGAAGTTTCCAAGTTTTTCGATATTGTTGGCAGTCAAATTGTGAAGATCATCGCCAGCCCAAACCGGGCAGATGAAAACACAGACGAAAAGAGCTGTAAAGCCACCAATGAGTATGGTGGATACTCTTTTATGGGCCATTTGCAGAACCTCTTCATCACGATAACCAGAAACAGATATCAAGCAAAATGTCAAGATGAAGATCACAAGCCCATAATCATATCTGGCCTTCATCCGGGGAAAGAATCTGATAAACGACACTGTTGTAGCTGTATATCAACCGAAATTTCTCCAGAATTAGTAGTTGTTATTATGGAATGAGTAACTATTCAAGTGCATTTTGTTTCGATCATGTTACTCACCTAGAAGAAAGACAAAAAGCCCAAGTAGAATCGGCTGGAACTTCTCTCCAGGCAAGGTTGCTAAGTGATGGGCACCAAATCCCAGAGTTCCAGCTACAAATGTTGCCAATCCCCTGTTTAAGCCTTTTCCGAGGGTTGCTCCTGTACACACAGTTACATTAGGTTAAACAACTTAAATCTATTTAACACATTTGACTAATTCCCAATTTTTTGCAAATGCTGAAGGCACAAAAAGAGCAGAGAGGAAGAGAGGAAGAGGCCGGTGTTGAAACTTACCTACAGAACTCAAAGACAACAACAACAGTCAACACAGCCCACATTGCTGAGCTACCAAAACCAACATAGAGAGGATCAAAATAGTAGAATAGTGACACCAAGGTGATTGCTAATCCAACTTTAAGCGAATGAACAATTCTCCTCGGATCGTCTTGTCCTAGTTTCTTTATCTTCCCTGGAAATTCAGCTACTTTGGTTCTTATTTTCCCTGGCAAAGCCTTAACCGATTCCCACCCATTGGCTGAATGTCCTATTACCTCACTCGTCTGAACTCCAGAAGCCAAACCCATGGTTTGAAACAAATGATATCAAAATTTGTGGAGAATTAAGTCGAGTAAGATTTTCTTTCTTAAAAGAGAAACTAATGAGATGTTTAAGTGACAATAAGTGGAGCTATGATGGAACTCTGGCACCTCACGTTGCAAATTTATAGGTTCTACAGACTACCTAACAAGAGGACAAAGAAGTAGAGAAGAAACACGGTTTGCGCATCTTAGGTTGTCATTTAGAAGAAAACAAAGCAACTTGGAAACTTCAATCAATTGCCAGTGCTGCCCTGGGTACGTCATTGAAAAGGAACTTTCATTTTTGGTACCGCCCGGGTCCATTTCACCATAGATTTGTTTGCATCACAGCAGTCGCCCTGCTGGCTGGCCAAAAATCTACCATATAAAATTAGTAATTACACAATAAATAAAAATAATGGAAAAGAAGCAAGCTGTATCCAGTGACAGTGACCCATTTAGCTGCTCACGATAATAAAAGGTCCGTGTGTCATATTGTACAGCTTCACTTGTGGTGGGTGAACTTTTAGGTATTTGATATTTTTATCTCATCTATAGCTTTTTTTTTTCATTTTTGGGGTTAATTATCTAACTTTAGAAACTTATTTTTAATATTCTTTTCCATTTTTTTGGCCACCAAGAAAGTATATTCTTTTCCTTACATTGCATCATATAATAAGTATTGCTTTGTAGATTCTTTTTTTTATAGTTTTGTTTTATATAGAGTTCTGAATTGACAATTCTTTACTCTTTAAGGGTATTGTGAATTTTGTAATACTCATAGCAGTTTTACTACTTTTTGGAATGAAAATTACATTTCATCCAAAAAAAAGAGTATTGGTTTCTTTCTTTTGCTAGATAATTTTTGTGGAATTCTTTCTTCCTTTTATCCAATAATAGCTGACAATTTTAGCTGTTTTTTTATCTTAACACACGACATTTTTAGTGAAAAGGAACTTGTATCTCACATCATGTTCAAAACTCAATTCTTTCGAATCGGGTTGGCCCATTATAAAGGTAAAATTCTTCCAACAATGATTTTCTCTATTCACTAGACTCAAACTTGAGGCCTTACCTAAAGGAAACAAATGTCAAACTACTTAAACCAATTTTTTTTAGTACATTGGGCGGGGGAAGGGGGAAAGACCAACATGGTTCAAACCATTACTGGCTACATGAACATGACTAGCTCCCAGCCACTAGGCCGGGACTCCACGTTCTATTTGAACCAATTAATTGTTTATAATTGCTAAATGATTTGAATGAACCAATTCCATATTTGCAACATTTAAGGAAACTTCAGGTTAAATCCTATGGAGCTTCATGGCCCAGCCCAATGAGAGAGAGGGCGTCTTGTTTGCCGTTGATAAGGAAAACAAGGCCCAGGCTAGGACGAGGCCTTCACCAATCAAATTGGATCCAAACTTAATTGGCATTTACTCCAACTTCAATTAGCCGCAGAAATGGCAAAAGAGTCTTCGTACATGTTTAGTACTCTATTCTTAAATAAGTGTCGTTTTAGTTTGATACATAGATTAAGAAATTATAAAATTTAAAAACAAATTTCTTTTTATGTCAAGTTTACCCTTGTATTGGGATTCTTACCTCCCATTAAAACACACACTCTCTCTCTCATAAACAAACTTCATTCAATGTAATTAGTTTGAAAAAAGATGATAAATTGAAAAAGAAGTAATTAATGAAGCATAAAATTTTTAAAACGACACTTATTGTGGAACAAAAAAATCTTCGAAAACGACACTTATTTAGAAATGGAGGGAGTATCAATTAATATTGTGCACTTAATTTTTGCCTTCTTGTAGCCCTCAAATTCTTGGGAAAAAATGTTTAGGTCAAAAGAATGAAGCAAGCCGTCGTAAGTTGCTTTAGATTTTAAGTTTTTGGTGGCCAAAAAGGTTTTAAATGGTGTATCCGAATTCATTGAAGCCTAATTTTCAATTTTCTAGGTTGATTTATTCTCTTTTTCCCTGTTTTTGTCTATATGGAATCCCACTAAACCTTTAGATTATATGGTAATAGTTGCAAAAAGACCACTTGCAAAGCATTTAAATTCGTTTGAGTAATTGCTTCTTGAATATTTTTCATTATTATTTGGGTCAACAATTGATAATTAGCAAGGCATTACAAGTTTCATTCAAACTATTTTATGATTTCTTTTCAGATATAATATAATTGAATATTCAAGTACCAGAATACGAAAATTTGGGTCTGGTAATAATTTTTTAATGCATGCCAGATAGTGCAAAATATTCGTACCAAACCTCTATTACGTTCATGGGGGTAATGCAAGGTCTCTCTTTTCAACAAGCATAGGAACACGATTGAATTCCAAGTATAATATAATAATCAAGAAAATCATTAGTGTATCCCAAGGAACAATTATATATGAGATTACATAAGTTTGGTGATCATGAACTACCATTCCTTTAACCTTGTGGTTTCGAATTCCAAAGTGGGGGGTCTAAGGCCCGAGCAAACCTAGCTAACTTTCAATAACCTTATTAGGGCATCAAAAAGTGCTTGAAGTGTGATGGTGATGATGGCAAACTCCATTGCTTGCTTGTCTTCCCTTAAAAAGTATTGTAAATAAATTCCATGGGATCTTTGTTTTACTACTCTAACTAAAAATACTTATATATCTTTAGCCCAACATTCTATATAGTAAGCTCGGCCCAAAATTTCAAGACGAATAGACCTCCGATTTCCGATTTAATTTCGAATTTCCTATCGTCTGACTTGAAGACAACAATTGGCGAGTCAAAGAACATTTACCAATTAGGTTCATGGAATTAATTCTTATGCATCTTAGGTAGCTACTAAGCTTCAACAAAGACGAAGAAACGCGCGACTTTCCCAAGAAATTGAATTTTTTTTTTCTAGAGCAAACATATACGCATACGGTATTCAATTCTAGGTCAACTAGAAAGCAAACAAGACGCCCTTAATTTAATCCCCATTAAATTAATAAATATATCCTCCCCAACTAGTAAAAGTATAGTTTGGCTAGCTTGACTTAAATTTTTTTCTGAATTAGTCCCTATAATGGGACAAGAAATTTGAGAACTTTCTCGAGAAAGTGAGAGGATAAAATAATAAACCCAAGTTGGCTAAGTTCGCATTTAAGTTCTTTTGACGTTAAGTGTAATTGTAATAAGTTGATAATTAGTGCTCTATAGATCAGTACTTTGTCTGTACTTTCAGCTTCCGAAATGGGTTGGAAACCAGATTGAGATTATGACATAAATAAGCATTAGGCTTCGCACTAACTCCACTAAAGTTCAAAATTCTGTGCTTCGTCTATGATTAAAAGCTTTGAAAGCGTAAAGTACCAGAACAATATCACACACTTTGATAAATTTGTATATCTTGACACACGAAGACTTGTTTACTTCTAACTTGAGTTTTTGTTACATTTTGAGAAGTCTACCAACCAAATAAAGAAATTAATCAAACAAGGAGCATATTAGAAGATCGATTTGATTCTCCAAAACATCCAACCACCCTGCTTAATTGTAGCTCTAGGCTAATTAGTTAGAGATGATGATGAAACCAATATTACATATATAGGTATTTTTCTATTCCAAAACGATCATGTTTTTTCCTTTAGTTTATATAGTAATTTCAAAACAAGAAAATTAAATTAGAATCGTAAATAATTACAATATTTTAGAATTAAATGGAATTTTAAGATATGGTTCCTGAATTGATGTATAGAAGTTTGTTCTCCAATTCTAAGCTAGTCTCTAACTCGATAATTAATTGATTAATTTCCAAGTTATTGGCCAAAACGAAAAATGTGTAGACGTCAACAGAATTTTTCATTTTTTTGCCATTGGTATGTAGATGTGAATGCCATTAACTCAAAAAAGATACTTTAATTTGCAGTTTTGCTGCTTGAACTTTTTTAATAATAACCCAATGCTTTTTTCTGTTTTTCATACTTAGATAAATTGTTAAGCTCCAGATCCAATGAATGTAGACAAATTAAAGTGAAACAGTTTATTATTAATTTATTTGGAGTTAATTATTTGATTTAGATATGGGCGGTTTCCATAATACTTTTCCAATCATGCGTAAAGAAGAAAAATGAAGCAAAAAATGTTTGACTCCACCTCGCATTGCAACAATCTGTAAATGGTTAAAACATGCAAAAAGCTGAGATGATCAAAAGAAACTTTAATATAAAATAAACTTCACTTAACGAGAGGGAATTCCCATAGTTTCCCGATTTCAATTTACATTTTGCTTTGGAAGAAAACATAGAGAAGCAGCAAAATAAAGTTGTGTTTGTGTGTTTGACCCTTGAAAGAGAGTGTCCAAAATTTTAAGAATTTATCTTTGGAAGTACAAAAGTTCAAAACCTAAAAAAAGGAAGTGTGATATGTAGGTACAACAAAGCCATGCATGATAAGTGTACTGATGTATATATTATAAAGAAAGTGATAGATGCTTCCACAAATCAAAAGAAAAGTTGCTGCAAATTTCTTTGCTTTTATGCAGAAGCAGGAAAAATTTTTATCCTTAGTGGAAAACAACTCAAACCGCACCACTTCTTTTGCCTGTAATTGCTGCTGCCTTATTGTGCCTGCGTAGCTATACCTAGCTAGTTTCCATGTTCACCACTGCTTCTTCATGATCTTCTTCTTCTTTTCAATGGTTATAGTGTGAACTCTGACCCACTTCTTTAAACTTTTTGCTAATCCTATTAAAACGAGTAAAATGACAGATTTAATTTGGTGCATTTTTAATCCATTCATTGTATTTTTATCTTTTTTTAAGAATTTTTTCTATACATGAGCAAAACAACTTATTCAATTTAATTTTTTCCCCCCAAACTTGTGTTTTTTCAAGACATTGGGAACTAACAGAAGTTGAGGAATATATTTTTATTATGGCCGGAAGAGGAGTATCCTTTTGATTACAAATACAATTTCTTTTTTTGAAAAAAAAATTAATGAGAAATCAAGTGCCTTGGTTGCCTAGAGAGAATTTATGTATTTTTACATAAATATTTATTCTCTAATTAAGATGCATGACAATTGCAAGTTGAATAACTGATCATGAACCAAAACAATTACGAGGTTTTGATCCACAAGAATAAGGTGATCAATCATTAGCACATTCTTTTGCTGGCAAGAAGACACAGTGATGACCACTAGACTTCGAAATTCTCATTTATAGATTTTGGCCTTTTCGGGTACCTAGAATTTGAGAAGAGTAGTTACTCCCTCTGTCCCTATTTAACTGTCCCTTTTTGGTCAATTTATTACAACTTTGACCGTTAATTATAAAAAATATATATATATAATTAAATTTTCAAAAAATATATTTTGAAAAGTTTAATATTTGTACTTTTCAAATTTTATCTTAAAAAATTTTATAACTTTATAATTTTATCACAAATAATGGTCAAAATTGTGATAAATTGATCAAAAAAGGACAGTTAAATAGGGACAGAGGGAGTATAAGATTATTATGGTATTAATGAAATAAAAGACGGAAAATGTTGAGGGGTACCCGATATATTATCCATAAAAGATAAACTATTACAGCCCATTAAATTATACAGCTCAAATCCAATAAATTAAATCTTCATATTTGTACCAAAAACGAAAATTATGAATACTAATACTTGTTGAGGGCCTTTTATAGGACCTACAATGGTAGACAGATGGCTCGATGAGGACTCAGGATAACAACCTGCAAGAGAAAACACAGTCAAAGGGGGATCGGCCTTTGGCCGGTTGATCCCTCTCCTATGGTTAAGTCAGTAGAGATTATGAGCTGAAGGGAAGTAGAGTAGTTCTGTGTTCGTGTTATCTTACCATGCATGCTTTGAGATTTGCTTTATATAGGTAGCCTGTTGGGCTGTACTGAGTAGGCCGTTGGTTAATAATGGGTCGGCTAAGTGATTTGGGCTTTGGTCAGTCGGCCCAGGGTTGTAGAGATTGGGCCTTGTTGGGTTACAGATTGTGCTCAACAAGTGCCCCCCAGGCGGCAAAGCGATCATAAAGTGATCGGTTTGACGGATGAAAGAGACGTGGTTGGAAAGAGTTTTGTAGACGGAAGGGGGTATGGTCGGCTGAAGAGCATTGGTCGACTGAAAGGAAGGCGGGGGGTGCAGCCGGGTGAAGGGGAAGGGTTGGAAGGGTGAGAAATGAGCGGGAAATGGAAGAGATGTGGGATAAGTGGGTCCCGAGAAAATTTCAAAGAAGTTTATGGAGGTGTCGGTTGAGTTTTCGAGGTGCCACGCGTCGACGCAGGGTAAGCGGACGAAGGTGGTATAAATACAATTCTCTCTCCCCATCAATCACGTTTTGCGAAAACTCTGGCTTTTGAAATTTTTGGTGGTTTTCTGTGAAGTTGTTCGTCTTCCAGAAGAAGGTCGGTGGTCCATCAGCGGTTTGTCATCGGTTTTTCGGTGGTGAACGACAAATTTCTTGCATTAGTAAGTCTGATTTTGTTTTGTTTAGGTAAAAATGGCAAGTAGCGAGGGTAGCATTAGTGAGTCTAGGGAAGATAGTGGTAGGGCGTTCGCCGGGGAGGAGAGCGCCGAGAAAAGTGCGAGCCATTCGGGAAGGATGGTCTCGGGGGAGGAGAGGGTAGCGTCAGGCAGGGGTGGCGGCAGAGGTATGAGGGCGGGCGCGACGAGCAGGCGTCGGAAAGGCAAGGCACCAGTGGAGGAGGATAAGCCGACCGATGAGGAGGCGTCGCGGCACCGTACAGTGTACTTGAACCGTACGGTTAGAGCAGAGGACGAGGAGAGAGCCGGGGTAGTGATCGAGGAATATGGGCTCCGCGCGTACAAAGTGGCGACAGTAGAGCCAGACCGGCGGCTAGGAACGTTGACACATGACGGCAACTGTGCCTGTTTTTATGAAGTGACCTTTAGAGTCGGATTTAGGGTTCTGGCGCCGAGATTTTACCGGAAGGTGCTGCATTATTACGGTATTGCCCCTAGCTAGTTGGTGATTAACTCCTGGCGTATAATAGTGTCCTTTGCAGTCGTCTGTAGGTACAAAGGATGGGTGCCGACTGTAGGAGTGCTAAGGACACTCTTCAAAATAAAATTCCAAGGGGGGTTTTACATATTGTATAGCCGGCGTAAGAAGCAGCACAACCCGTTCCAAGTACCCGATAGTAACAGAGACTGGAAGAAACGTTACTTCGGGGTGAAGAAGCCGGCTGAGGAAGAGTGGGGTTTTTTGGTTGAATGGGTGCGCCTGAGCGAGGATGTGCTAGAGGCGCTCAGTCGAGGCCCCAGTTTGGCGATGAATGAGGTGAAATAGGCGTTGTATTTTTTCGAGAATGAGCTGAAAATCAACTGCGACAACTGTGCTCACCCGGCAAGGCTAGTCGATTGCGGTCTAAGTCCACCAGGGACTGGAGGGAGAGCCAAAGAGGGCTACGGACCACTCAATGTGGGGATAGAAGTGCTGAGTGTGATCCCTCCGATGGGTGAACCAGATGCCGCTTGTACGTCCATACTTACCTCCGTCGCGCCTGCTCTGCCCACTGTGCCTCAGTCGCCTGAGAGAATAGTGTCATCGTCGGCACCTGTGGCAAGGTCGCCTGTAGTCGAGGCGTCGGATGACCCAATATCAGGTAGTAATCGGGTTGGGGGGTATTTAGGTTCCTTGAGTCTGGGAGGTGAGAGTGATCTTAACTTAACTTCTTTATTGATAGATCCTGAATTAGCTCTTCCGTACTTAGAAACGCCCTTTTGGAGTTTACTCGGTATTGTAGCTTGAACTAAATCTATGTAGCTTCAAAGTAGTTACAGACTAATACTTGTCGTCTATTGCAGGTCCTGAAGAAATGCCGGTTGAGGGTGGAGACGGCAAGAGACGGTTCAGCGCCCAGGACTTCGCGCGCATAAGCAGAGGAAAACCTTCTTCTCACAAACAAGGAGGGAAGGGCAAGGGAAAGGCTGCCGTCGCTCCGTCTCAGTCCTCCGTCGGCCAAAGAGCTGCAACCGCCGGTCCTGGGGCGAGTGCCGTCGTGATCCGAGAGGCGGCTCCAGCTCCAGCGCGAGAGCAGGGAAGCTCTGCAGCAGGACAGAAAAGGGCTGTAGCACCGAATCCGTGGGAAGAGGCTGCCCACAAGCGTGTAGCCGGCGGTAGTGGACAAAGCTCCCATCAAAGCATCCCTAGCGCCGGTAGGGTTCAGGCGACCGTGGCCTCTAGAGGCCTCGGGCAGAGTGCCACGGGCCAGGGAAGGCTAGCTCATCTGGCCACCCTGGTGGAGCAAGGTACCACTGAAGCTCACACCTCAGGCGCCGGGCTACAGACCGAACTAGGTGCACCCAACATGTACGAGGGAAGGGTGTGCCCGTTCTTGTATGATAACGCGCTGTTCAAGAAGGACAGCGCGTTGACGCAGCTACACTTTGCCACCGCCTATGCGCTGGAGCTGGTAGAGGGCTTGGATCAAGATTACATGCGCGACAAGATGAGCGCCATGGATTGCTTCGTGTCGGCAGCAGCCTTCCATGAGAGGGTAAGTAAAACTTAATAAGTTCAGGATAGCCATGTGTAAATACTGACAACGCGTGGGTGTTTACAGAGTCAAATGCTCAACGCCACCGGTATCTACCATCTGAAGGCCGACAAGGCCAAGGAGAAAGCCGCAGAGCAGGTGCAGGTGGCAGAGATGGAGAAGGCGAAAGATGAGTTGGCCGTCTCCGAGCTGAAGAGAAAGGAGCTCTAAGAGGAGGTGAAGAAGGCCAACGAGGATATGGCGGCTGCTGGTCGTCGCCTATTAGAGCAAGATGAAGAACTGAAAAGAGTGAAGGCAGAGTTGGAGCGCGTCCAGCAGAAGAAGGACAGCCTTCAGACTCTGGCTGCAGAGAGAGAAAAGGCTCTGAAGGCGGCAGTAGAAGATGAGAAGGCCACAGCCGGCAAACTGAAGGAGCAAGAGGTAGAGGCGGCGGCTCTGCAGGTAAGACTCGTTGTGATTACCTCTAGGATTTGACCGAAATGTAGAAATTGGTTGTAGTAACTATTCTTGGTTTTGTTGTACTTGTCGCTTGTAGGCTCGGCTCGACGGGTTGGTGGCTGAGCATCAGGAGCAGATGGAAGAGAAGCTGGGGGAACTCGAGGGAAGCATGAAGGATTATGGGGAGTTCATCCAACAATGGGTGATCAAAAAGATTGTGGAGGCGTTTCCCCAAGTGGACACCAGTGGGATCGACTTCACAATTCCCTACGATGAAGATGCTCCTATGGAGGTTCTCACTGAGGTGGGTGTAGCTGAGGCAGACGTAACTAAAACTGTTACTCAAGCGGCCACAGAAGAGGTGGTGGCGGCGGCCGACCCTGCACCAACACCTGCTCAGGCGCAGCCTCTTCCCTCAGTAAATCCGGCGACTGAATCAGAGGCACCAACCATCGAGGTGCCGGCTATTGAGCAGATTCAACCGGCTGAAGGGGGTCAACCGGAAGGGGATGTGGGTAGTTAGGCTATATACGTAGATACATATAGGCGGTGATATAGCCGCCCGATGCAGAATTGTATAGATACATCTTGAGAAATAAAATTCTTTTTCTGACGGAACCTAACGCCATGACAGTTATAACTTGTTTTAGTCGTTTGTTGATCATCCGTAGTCTACACTAATCGTCTATGACAGTTGATATGACAGTAGCTCATAGTCGTAACTATTTATATACACAGCCCGTTCACAAGTCGATAGTTGTAATTGTGTTGATTAAATTGGTGAGTAGATAACCATGCGTATTTATATGTCAATTGCAAGAATATGTCGATTGTAGAATATTCAACAAGTAGCTTGATAAATTTGAGTAGCTTGACTCATGTCGCTTGAAGACATGTTAATCATAACAGAAGCATTGTAGATTGTAGAGCATACAACAGCATTAGGACTTAAGCTTAAAATGTAGCCCATCCTCAAATGTAGCTTGACTTAAAAGTAGAATATCTTCAGGTGTACAGCATTCCAGGCTCTCGGCAGTAATTTGCCGGCTGAGTCTTTAAGTTGGTAGGCTCCCTTGCCCAATACTTCAGCGATCACATACGGGCCTTCCCACTTGGAAAATAATTTCTTATGTTCGCTGGCTGGTCGGCTTGCTTCGCAGCTTCTGAGAACAAAGTCGCCCACTTGAAATTGTCGAGTAGACACCCTGGCATTAAAATATTTAATGACTTGCTGAGATCTGTTGGCCGCCTGTAACTGAGAGTTTAAGCGAGTTTCCTCTACAAGGTCCAAATTCAAACGAAGTTGGCTGTCGTTGGTAGAGTCGTCGAAGGTAGAAACACGGTAGGTGGGGACCTCAATCTCGGCAGGAATAATAGCCTCTGAGTCGTACACCAAGTTGAATGGAGTTTCACCTGTAGTAGTGCTGGCTGTAGTCCGGATGGCCCAGAGTATCTTAGGCAGTTGTTCGACCCATTCTCCCCTAGAGTCGCCCAATTTCTTCTCTAAGGCTTTTACGATTTTACCGTTCATGGACTCTACCTGTCCGTTGGCTTGTGGGTGTGCGACTGAAGCGGCTTGTAGATAAATAGAAAAGTTATTGCACAAGGTTCGAACCCTGTCGCCTTGTAGTTGTGTGCCATTGTCGGTAACTATAACATGTGGGATACCGAAACGACAGATGATGTTCTGCCAAATGAATTTTTCAACTGCTCGCTGAGAGATGGAAGAGAGGAGTTCTACTTCAACCCACTTTGTAAAATAGTCACAAGCTACTATTACAAATTTCTTGCCGGCGGTTGCTAGAGGGAACGGTCCCAATAAGTCGAGTCCCCATTTGGCGAAGGGCAATGTGGAGGGTATTGAATGTAGCTCTTCAGCCGGCTACCTCGGGACTTTGGAAAATTTTTGACATGTTTCGCATTTTCTTACAAATGACTGAGCATCTTTCCTAAGTGTCGGCCAGTAAAACCCCTGTTGAATGACCTTCTGAGCCAGTGTTCTTCCTCTCTCATGATTACCGCATACACCCTCATGAATCTCACGGAGGATATAGTCGGCTTCCTGTCTATCGACGCATCGCAGCAAGGGCTGAGAAAAGGATCTTTTGTAGAGCGTGTCATTCAAGATAACATATCGGGCCGCCCGACGTTGTAGAGCTGTAGCTTCGGTCCTGGATGTAGGTACTTGGCCTTGGAGGTATCTGAATATGGGAGTCATCCAGCTATCCTCGTCATTTATCTGATGAATGATCAATTGGAGTGGATTGGAGGGGCTAGAAACGTACTCCAGGATGACCTTGCCGCGGATAGTCGGGCAAGACGAGGCTAGCTTCGAGAGTGCGTCTGCCCGATTGTTCTCTTCTCTTGGGATTTGGTGCAGAGATATGCTGGCGAATTTAGACCATAAGTCTTGTACACTTTTATTATAGCCGACCAAGTTGGGTTCTCGCACTTCATACTCACCCAGTACTTGCTTTGCCTCCAACTGGGAGTCGGTATTCACCTTTACATCCTGCACACCCATCTTAGCAGCCATACTCAATCCGGCTATCAAAGCCTCGTATTCTGCGGCATTGTTGGACAGTGGAAAGCCAAACGTCAAGCCATATTGATATTCTTCACCGTCATGGCCGATTAGAATAAGGCCTGCACCTGCCCCATCTTTGACTGATGAACCGTCGACAAAAAGGCACCAGGGCTTTTTGTTGAGAGTGGCTTGACCGACGGTGGATGAATTAGGATATGGGATTATATGCGGTAGGTTAGTCGGCCCACTGAAGGTACATTCGCGACGAAATCGACTAGGACCTGCGCTTTAATGGCCTTCCGGTGCCCAAACTCAATACCAAATTCGCTCAATTCTACACTCCACTTAACCAAGCGGCCAGATAAATCGACCGTTGTCAGTATCTCTCGGATTGGTTGATCGGTCAAAACCGTGATTCGATGAGATTGGAAGTACTGGCGTAGACGTCGGGCTGCGGTTACCAAAGCAGAAGCAAGTTTTTCTGGTCGAATGTAATTGCATTCTCCACCCTGCAGAGCGCGACTGACATAGTAGATAGGAGAGTCAGTCTGATCTTTTTTCTTGACCAACACAGCAGCCACTGTTTCATCGGAAGCTGCTACATATAAGAACAAGTCATCGCCCGGCTCTGGTCGACTCAATAGTGGTGGGGAGCTCAAATATTGTTTCAGTTGGTCGAACGAGTGTTGACAATCATCCGTCCAGGAGAACTAATTCTTTGTCGTTTTAGTCCGAAGGACTTTAAAGAAAGGCAAACACTTGTCCGCCGACTTGGACACAAAGCGGTTTAACGCTGCGACCCGGCCAGTCAATACTTGTACCTCTCTGACGGTTCTTGGGGGTGACATGTCGACAATAGCTTTAATCTTTTCCGGGTTGGCTTCTATTCCTCGTCGGGAGATCATAAAGCCCAAAAATTTACCTGCCTCTACTCCGAAAGTGCACTTTGCTGGGTTTAGCTTCATGTTATACTTTCTGAGTGTGTTGAAGGCTTGGTTCAAGTGCTTCAAGTGTCGGTCAAAAGTGGTGCTCTTAACCAACATGTCATCCACATACACCTCTACTGACCTGCCAATTTGCTCCCTAAAGATGCGATTGACCAGTCTTTGATATGTTGCCCCGGCATTTTTGAGACCGAATGCCATTACATCATAGCAATATAGGCCATCTTCTGTGATGAAAGCGGTTTTCTCCCGATCCTCCTTGGCCATGGGGATTTGATGGTAGCCTGAAAAGGCGTCCATGAAAGTGAGATACCTGTTGCCGGACGACGAATCCACAAGTCTGTCAATAGATGGGAGTGGGAAACTGTCTTTGGGGCAGGCTTTGTTTAAGTCGATAAAGTCGACACACATCCGCCATTTGCCTGTCGGTTTCTTGACCAGTACCACATTGGTCACCCACTTGGGATAATGAACCTCTCGGATGAACCCCGCCCTTAGTAGCTTGTCGACCTCTTCTCGTATAGCTGAGAGTCGATCCGGGGCAAATCGTCGTTTCTTTTGTTTGACCGATTTTATCTTAGGATCAACATTCAATCGGTGTGAAATAACTGAAGGATGTATACCTGGCATATCAGCGAGTGTCCAGGCGAACACGTCGACATTCTTCTGCAAAAATTCGACTAGTAACGACTGTTCTTGAACAGTAAGTTTAGAACCTATTTGCGTCGCCTTGGACGGCTAACCCTCTTTCAGAGGCACACTGAGGGTTTCTTCAACCGGCTGTGGTTTGTTCAATGCCTGCTCGTCCCTCGTATCCAGGACTTCGAGGGATAATTCGCAATAGTTGACAACTGGATTCACAGGTTCCCCTATAAGCATGTTCAATTCCATTGGTTGGGACTGTTGCCCCCCGGTCGAGCCTTCTGCCAAGACTGCCAATTCTTCTGTAGCTTCAACGGCCTTCTTGACCATGACAAGTGATAGCAGATGGCACTGACGAGCCATGTATTGGTCAGTCTGCATGTAACCTACACCACTTGGGGTAGGGAATTTTACCTTGAGGCAATACACGGCGTCCACCATCCTTGTGTATTTCATCAATGGCCGACCGATTATTGCATTGTAGGCAGAGGGTTGATCCACGACAACAAAGGTGTTCATGACATTCAACACATGTGCACCATCGCCTATACAAATAGGTAGCTTGATCAATCCTTTAACTGGGATTGGGTTATTGCCAAAACCATAAATGGGCTTAGTCGGTTCCAGCTGGTTGTCTTTGAATCCCATACTCTTGTAAGTATTGTACAGTATAGCGTCGACGGCACTGCCACTGTCGACCAAAATTTTGTTAACTTCGTAGTTTCCAATGATCGCCTTAACGACGATAGGATCGTTGCCTGAGTCTTGAAACAGCTCGGTTTCATCCCATGAGAATGTGACAGTCCATCCGTCATCTACCTCTTTCTTTGGGGGAGAGGCCTGCAACCCCAGGTGACATACACTCCGCAGATGAGCCTTCCTTTTAGATTGAGAGTTGGCCCACTCCTGAGTGGTGCCGACAATAGTGTTTATGACCCCATGTACAGCCGGTCGCTTGTGTTCGCGATGCTCGGGCCGTTCTCTAGGTTGAGTCTCTTTATCTGTCTGTGCAGAGTCTTTCCTGATGTAGTTCCGGAGGTACCCCCGTCGAATCATGTCTTCTATAGGATTTTTTAAGTCATAACATTCCTCAGTAGTGTGGCCTCTATCATCGTGGAAGGCATAGTATTTACCTTCGTTTCTCACATTCCGATTAGGTTGCTTCATTCTTCGAGGCCACTAGATTCTGTCGGCCATTTCTCCCCGAGAGATACTATGCAGAATATCCGCGCGAGTAGCATTGAGTGGGGTATACTCTTCTACTCGGAATGAGACAAGTTGATTCCGTAGGATTTGGTCGTTCCTGAGAGCCTCCGGTCTAAGGTTCTTTCCGTCTTTCTGAGATTAGCCTCTCCCACGTGGCCTGTAGCTTCGGTCTTCTACATTGGGACGACCGTCATATGTGGGACGGATGTGTTCTCTTCCCCTAATATCCCTGGCCGCCTCTGAGGGTCGTCGGTAGAGCTCATCTGGAACATGTTTGTTTTCCTCCAAGTCTGCGTATTTTTGCGCTCTGTTAAACAAGTCATGAAGTTGCTTTGGTTTGCTATCCGTGAGAGAGTACTTCAAGTATTCATGCTTAACCCCTACAATGAAAGCGTCGACTGTGAAGTCGGTAGTCAACTCTTCGATGTCGCCTATTGCCGCCTAGAATCGTTCTATGTAGCTTTTCAGTTGTTCTCCTGTCGTTTGTCGAATTGCCAACAACGAGGCAGCGGTTTTTGTCTTTCTCCTCTGACTGGAGAAGTTGTTCATAAACGCCATACTCAGCTGCATGAAGTTGGTGACTGAGGCAGGCTGTTGCTTGTAGTACCAAGTATGTGCTGCCCCTTCGAGCGTACAGATAAACGCTCGGCATTTGAGGGCGTCTGAAGCTCCGTATAGCCCCATTAGGTTGCTATATTGTGTAATATGGTCCTTGGGATCACCCTTGCCATTGTATCTTAACTTCGGGACCTTGAAGTTAGGTGGCGTTTGCTCTTGGCGAATGCATAACGCGACCGGATCCTGCTCTTCATTCAGCCATTCCATATGATCCTTTTTGGTGAGGCTGTTGATTTCCAGGGCTTTAAGCTTATTTTCAAATTCAGCCTTCAGCCCGTCCAACCGGTCCGAGATAGGCTTCTTAGGAGAGGCTGCTCTTCCTTTAGACGGCCGTGAAGGTTCCGGGGCTTGATTTTCTTCTGGTTCCTGCACCCGCCTTGGTGCTTCTACCGTCGCACTATGGGCAGACTCAGTCGGTGTTTGTCGAGTGGGAGCCTGGGTGCGTCGGGCTGAAGATTCTCTTCATGGACCTGGCGCTTGACCGTGACGTCTGCGCCAGTTTGATCTGGGGGCAGTTTGACTAGTTTCAAGATGCAGTCGTTGATGCGACTGTTCCTGGTGTAGCTCTTCTTCATTCGGCCGAGTCGCTTTCAAATCAGCTATTGTCCTTTGTTGCTTTTCCACCAGAGTAGTAACCTCATCCATACGGGTTTGCATGTGAGCTAAGTAGGATGTTACGTCCATCACTTATGGCATTGTTTGCCCCCCAGGTGTAGTTGTGTTCAACGTGAATACCAAAGGTATCTGTTGGGATGATGAGGGATCACGTTGGGCAGTTGGGAAGGAGAAAGAAGTAACGTTGGTGGTCGGACTCTCGGTGTTGCTTCCTTCCCCTGGGAATATACTGCGTCGAACTGACATTTGAGGTTGCGTTCTCCTTTGGTTGGTATCCCGAAGCTGGCTATTATCATTGCTCTCCGGTGAAGCCATGGCCACTGTCATTCCCACATACGGCGCCAAATGTTGAGGGCCTTTTATAGGACCTACAATGGTAGACAGATGGCTCGATGAGGACTCAGGATAACAACCTGCAAGAGAGAACACAGTCAAAGGGGGATCGGCCTTTGGCCGGTTGATCCCTCTCCGATGGTTAAGTCAGTAGAGATTATGAGCTGAAGGGAAGTAGAGTAGTTCTGTGTTCGTGTTATCTTACCATGCATGCTTTGAGATTTGCTTTATATAGGTAGTCTGTTGGGCTGTACTGAGTAGGCCGTTGGTTAATCATGGGTCGGCTAAGTGATTTGGACTTTGATCAGTCAGCCCAGGGTTGTAGAGATTGGGTCTTGTTGGGTTACAGATTGTGCTCAACAATACTCTATTGCCGTTCGCGATAGTCATTTGCTCAACGTGGCTATATATGCATGGTACAAATTGCATTTTTTTTGTTGGCTGATACAAATTGCTTTTCTAAGTTAATGGATACTGAAGTTAAAACTTTTGTCAGCCCACTTAGCTAGTAGATCGAGCTGCCTCGATCCCCTCTTCCTATTCTTGAACAATAAAAAAATGTAAAAGAAACGATACTGATCTTTCCATGAATAAGCATTAACCACAGCATGTGCTACACTCATTGCTACTCTAATAGTATAATAATTATGGTCAAGTATGAAAAATTGCTTTGTTTCATGTGGGTTTTTTAGGGTCAATTATGATTAGATTGAAAATTTTGTGTTTTCCTTTTCTAACCAATGGGTTTTTGAGGGTTATCGAATGAATTGAGTTTAAATTTTTTTTTCCTATTGAACAAGTTGCTGATGAATTAATCTATGATCAATCAATTGTTCAAGCTTGGATGCAAAATTTAATTAAGAATGTCTCTCTCCAAACGTCATTGGGCATCAAAATTCAAGAGTAGATCTAGGCCAAATTCATTAAAGAAAGCCAAAGAGAGAGTAGCCTCAATTTTGTGCTTTCAACTTATTGTATTCACGACCGGCTTTCTATTTGATTTCAAGCCTAAACTATACTATATTCTTCGAAATCAATTGAGTGGTGGCAATTACCATGCTAGTAAAACAAGAGAAAATGTGATAATTAATTTGCAAGGACTTACTACTTCTCAATGGCTAATATATATATATATATATATATATATATATATATATACACGATCCCTACTATAGTATATTTTATAGAGTCTTTATTTGATTTTGATGGTTATATTACTTTTAATGGTAACCTTAATGAATAAGGGCCAAGAAAAATGGTTACCTTAATGAAGTTCATTTCTAAAAGCTAAAGAAATTTAATGTAATGCCATTTGTAATGCAATTTTAGTATTAGGGAAACATTATGTGTTTTGGCTTATGTCCTTTTGATTTTTGAGGACCACAAAACTGAAAAGTATGTGTCAATCATTCAACTTTATTTGTGGAGTCTAAATTTTACACTGACAGTGCATGAAATAATAGTCCTTTTAGATATTGCATTATGGTAATATTAATAACATATACTCAAGTACATTACAAAGGCAAAGAAAGTTGTCCACACGATCGATCTTGGTGTCAAGTATCTCATTGTGGTTAAAATCATTTCAATATACCAAAGTCCAAAACGATATACTAACTTCTATTTTTTTTAAAAAAAACTTTATATAGTAACTTAATTTCGAAATTATGTACTTAATTATTGGTTAGCAAATTATATATATATAGTGTATATATAATATATAGTATTTACACCTCAGCAGTCCTTGGAGACGGTCTACTACTGCTACTATTCATTATTGTTGCAGCAGAATTCTCACGTTCTTGATGGCTTGATGTGTCTCCAATTGTAATGATAAAACTGGAACAATTGTTAATCGCCTCATCGGAAGGTTTTACAGCTTGAGTTTGCTGGTCTGCCTCTGGTTTTGGTTTCTCTGGTGAAACAGAACTTGATTTAATGGCTTCAAAATTTGCCATTGCTGCAAGTTCATGAACTGATTCAGCAATTTGCTCAGTGCAGCCGACCACATCGATTAACAAGGAAGCTACAGTGGCCACAGGTACCACTTCTAGGAGGTCCATGTCGTCGTCCCATAGGCCTGATTTGAGTAACGAGTTGAGGTTCTTGGCAGCAGATTTTGAGTTTTCGATATAAACATCAGCAGCAAATGGTTTGGTCATTGCTTTGATTGCCGATCCTAGTTCCTTCAAGGCTTTGCCAGATTCCAAGCTCATTTCTGTGCAAGTCTCTTGGATTTTGCTTCGAATATCTGGTTTTCCCTGCAATAATAGCACAAGAGGATGATGGACAAGTACACGAGTTAATTTACTAAAGGCAGTGTTTTATTACTATTTATTTATTAATTTGCCCATCTATTTTCTGTAAACATGCGTCCCAACTATGGGTAATTACCAAAAAGTTTAGCTAACCAAAAAAAGAATGGCTTAATACATAAAATAGCCTTCAACTTATATAAAACTGTTGTTTTGGTCCTTTAATTTTTATTTTAAAATTTTTTACCCTTAAACTTTTATTTTGTGCACAATATAATCACTGATGCTGACGTGGTATATCCATATATATATTGACACATAAAATTTTCTTATTATGCGACATCAACACCAAAAACTACATTGTGTATAACATAAAAGTTTTACGGTTAAACATTCTAAAATAAAAATTAAAAGATCAAAATGATAATTTTGTTCAAATTTAAAGGCTATTTTGTGTATTAAGAATTGAAAAAGCATGTTGTATAGCCAACTCTACTTTTAATTTGTTCTGATGACTGAACTTTTTTAGAAAGATTTTGAAACGTGGAGATTAGACAATACATACCTGAATGTCAGCATTGAGGTATCCACTAAGAGATTCAATTCGATAGGCACATTGGCGTGTTAGAGCTCCAATTTTCTGGTACTGTTTCCATGGATGTCGAAACTGAAATCGACCATGCCCTGGTTCCCATATCGCAAAATTAGCCTAAAAGAAACCAACAAGGTCAACATTAGAATCAAAATACAAGGAAGATAAAGAACTCTAATAAGGATAGAGAGATAGGTGGAGCTCTTTTGACCCACCAAGGCATCTTCGTTGCTTTTTGAATTGAGAACACATTTATATCCCTGTAAGAAGGATTTTTCATCTTTGGGCTCTCCCTGCTCTGGCATTTTAAAGTATTCATCTCCAAACCCTGTAAACATTATTTCTCGCCTTAATTAGTGTTAGGTTAAAATGAAAATGCCATGATACTTATAAATTGCTTTTATATTTAGTTGAAAACCTTCTAGGAAGAGACCAAGCTTTTCGATGTTGGAAGCAGTTAAGTTGTGGAGGTCTTGGCCAGCCCAGACAGGGAAAAGCAGAATGGAGATTATGACACAGGTAGAGCCACCTATGAGGACGGTCGATAATCTCTTGTGAGCCAATTCTAATATTTCATCGTCTCGGTATCCCGACACAGATATCAAAGCGAACGTCAAAATAAATACCAACAACCCATAATCATATCTTGCCTTGATTTTGGGATAGAATCGTGCAAACGTCGACACCGCAGCTGCAAACACAGATTCATATTATATATTGAGAATCCGTAAGAAATAATTCTTTTATTTATTTAGTTGAAAGAATGGGAAAAGGAAAAACAGAAATTTTGGTGCACATTTGTTCTTTTTACCTTGGAGGAAGACAAAGAACCCAAGTAGTATGGGCTCACCTATCGTTCCTGATAGGCTAGCCAGGTGATGAGCCCCGACAGCTAAAGCACCAGCGAGCAAAGTTGCCATTCCTCTATTCAAACCTTTCCCAAGAGTGGCCCCTGAATCAAAGTTAATTTAACTTTGTCATCATCAAAAACGTTAAAAAAGTCAATAATTCTGATCAGCTTTGTCTTAGACGATTTTAAGCTGAAACAGGGTTAGGCAGATAGATCAGTACAAATCGTCAAGTGGAGTACTTACCAACAGAAAATTCAAAAACGACCACAACAGTCATTAAAGCCCACATTGCAGAAACCCCAAAGCTATCGTAAAGTGGTTGATAGTAATAAAATAATGAGACCAAGCTGAGTGCAAGTCCCACCTTAAGTGAATGGACAACTCTTCTTGGATCATCTTGCCCGAGCTTTTTAACCTTGCTAAAAAACTCAAACACCTTAGTGTTCATATTCTTAGGCAAAGCCTTTACTCTCGACCATCCACGAGCCAACAAGCCTTGTCTTTCTTGACTTGCAGACTCTAAATCCATGGCTAATTTGATTGAGAGAGATATCGAGATAATCCCAAACCAAAATAGCTTGCATGAACTGAGAGTTGAGAGCAGAAACTATAGAAAGAGACTGCCAAGAAAGAATATGCCTTTGAAGGAACGAGATGTGGGGTGGGCCTCTATTTATAAGGAAACAAAGCATCTAGCAGTGGTCAATAAAATATATTATTTGATCAAACACCCCAGGTCATTAATATTGATGACATTTTATTTTGTACGGTAAAGGACAAAATGAAATTTCAGGGAAACCAAGGCACCAAGAAAGTGCTCGGTAGATGAACAGAAACTCTGAATAGAGAATGCAGAATGCTGTTACCCATTATGAATTTAATAGTAAAACGCAGGCTTTTTCCCCCCTGATCCAAAGCCACCTTTCCCCATTTTTCGGTTTTTTTTTTTTTGAGGAACCCCATTTTTCAGTTTTTGGCAAAGCCAACTTGCACACACAATTTTGGGTCTTCTTTGGTACTACTAGCTAGGCATTTGTAATGATGATAGCCTAAGTCTCTAAGCTAGCTAAGTCAAGTTGTAAGAAACAATGTGAACTGTAACCCAATGCCCCATGGCTCAAAATCTACTTTGAGGATGGCTATAACAAGAAACCCGAAGTTTTCAATCATTTTCAAATTTATCTTCTTCATAAATTAACATATATTATGTCCAGATTTCAATGATCACATGTTTAAACTTTAATAACCTCAAATAAAAGAAATTATTTCACATTTTGATAGTACATTAGAATTTTTTATATATATAAATCTTTCGATATTCGATAATCATAATATAAATCCAATTAATTATAAATCGAGTTAAGTTGAATTTCAAATGAAAAAAAATTATTTTAAATTCATTTTTTTCATTCATAAAATTTAAATCCCAAACCTTACTTAAAATCTCTTTTCTCTTAACCCAATACATATTAATGTGAATGGATACTCTCTTATATATTTTGATTTTCTCTAACATATCCTATTAAGTATTTGATGTTTTTATGTGTAGTGTTGTGTATGGCATCAGTATAGCTGCAAGGGACTTGAAAGATGCGAAGGGCGGATAGAAAAAGGAGGCCGTCAATGGTGTATAGAGATGTATGTCAGGGGGAGGAAGGTCTAGCCCCCAAGCATGCAGTCTGAGATTGGATATATTCAGACACTTTTATTTAATTCAAAATTAGGCAAACTTGGACCATGAAAGATATTATCTATTCAATTTTTTTTTTTTAGGCAAGCCCAGGACAAATTATTTTAAAGTCTCCACTTGCCATATACCATAATTACTCCATTTATAATAATATATATAATAATAACATATTTATACTAACTTTTTATTATATATTCATATAATAATGCAAGATTTTTTTTTTGTGTTATAATGCAAGATATTGAAATATTTATAGATGAACAAAATAAAATTTTTAGGGTGATGAGATATAGAGAAAAAAGTTTACTTGACTCAGATGCCAGAACAATCACTTTTTTTGTAGCAAGTTCCAAAGAGAATAAATTTTTGCTTAAAACCTTATCGAACTAATTATACTTTCAGGCTTAATTTGGCATGCTTTAAAGTTTTCATTAGGAGTCCGATTGGTATTTTCCTTAAAAAGTTATTTTAGGGAGAGTAATTCCATAAAAAGTGATACTAAAAAATCATTTTCTCGCCTCTCTTCCCTTAGAATCACTTTCCTTCGTATGAAGGAGAGTGATTCCAATGAGAGCATTATTTTCTCTGATTTAAAAATATACCAAATCAAAAAAAGTGTTTTCATTCTTTTAAAATCAATAGTTTAAAATATACCAAACCATAGAAAGTGTTTCCATCCTTTTAAAATTCAGAAAAAATTAAAACTTTCTATCCAAACAAAAGTGCTCTTAACATCTGGAATAATTTAAATTAACTGATTATAAGCATCGAAAATTTTTATGAAAGAAATGGGTGGAAAAAGGAAAATGGGAGGGAATTCAGAAAGGGAATAAACTTAAAACCTCATGGTTGCTGTATATAATTACATATCTGGATGATATTTTTCTTATTTGTAGCAACACAAATACACATTTAAAAATTAGTAAAGATTAAAAAATAATAATAATAACCCTGATTAACGTGTTTATATAGGCATTCCAGGGCATATGTTGGATTAATTTTAGAAAAAAAAAAATGTTACCCCTTTTTCTTTCTAATTTGGTGGTAATAAAAATGTAAGGCTTTTATTTTCCTTTCACAGATAATATCCAACTTTTTTCGCCTTAACATAATTAGCACGAATATTCAAGACAAAGCTTCTAAGTATGAACAATACATGCCCTTCGCGAAAAAAGAAACATGTTCCATTCAAAGAAAAAAAAAGGAGAAATCAAACCCAAAAAATACTCGAATTTACAGCCATTCATTCATGGGAATTGAGAATATGCCCCAACTTGTTTTCACAAATAGGCCCCAACATCTTTACCTAATTTAACAACACCTTTAATTTTTCTTGTCTGTTACTGGAAAATTCTTACAAGTAATTAAATTCTTAAATATGAAACAGATACTTTGAGTCCTTCGAGCATGATATATCTTTGTCTGCGACCATCAAATCGACCTGAGCGTCGATCCATCGTCCAAACCCTTCAAATTTTCGTACTTGCTATCTATCAAAACATATATATTCTTGGCGACTACCACACGTAGTTCCCTTGTTGCTTTCCAAACCACCATGCATGGGAACAGATAAAATCTGGTAATGTTCCCAAATCCATATCGATTTAGCAGTAACGAATGATGGTCGATCAAGCTATCTATTATGGCAGCTTTTATTGATGGATTACAGTTACACCACTGTCACAATGCCTTCGGGACAAGTAGAATATGCACAATCTATTTGCATATGTTCTTGCTTGGTGATCTCCTTGCATTCTTTCATCAGTTTGTTGCAGGGGAATAATAGGCTTTATCAAAAACAACACAATGTTGTCTTTGCTTCCAGCTTGCTCATCAAATTCGAACCCTTGATATCTAGGGTATAGTATTCCAAATTTGTCGTCCGTCGAATTTTTCATAACTTAATAAATCTATACTATATTCTAGTTTTATTCTTCGTTTTATATATATATATATATATATATATACATAATTTGTTTATTTATAATAGTTGTCAAAGATCAAATTGCGGATGTTGTACCGGTAAAATAAATAAATGCTTCTCAAAGACTTGTACTTAGCTCGTACGAAGGTCTAGACCCGTGCCGTTTACATACGAAATTGTAGCCCACACAAGTAAGCGTAATCAATGTTTCAAAAAAAAAAAAACGCATACCGGATTTGTTTAGTCAGAAAACTGCTGCCTAACAATTTTAAGCCTAATTTTGTTTTAATCAAAGCTAACAGTCGCCACTCGCCGTATCCTAGGCTTTGAAAATGGAATTGGAATCCCGCATTCCCCAGGCAGGCAGAGGCAGCCAGCCATCCCCAACCATCCAAATTGTGTACAGATAGTGCATTAGGCCATCAGTTTAGGATTGGAAGACTTATTTGAAGTAGAATCGCTCCCCCTTCTGCCCAACATCATTCCCATAATTGATTTCTGCTAGAAACCTAGAATACGTGCAATCATCTTGTAAAAATCACCAAGAACTTTCTAGCTGTTTTGTTGTTTTCGCATAACTTCCCTAGCTGTTTGAAAATGTCTTCAAAATCAGGATTATTATTAAGATATATGTTTCCCCGCGACTGTAAGACTGCAAGAGTGAAGCTAAGGAACCAGAGTCTTTGGCTGTTTTCAGCAAATCACCACGGTCCTCACACTGATTGCATCTTTAAGATTTCAACACTTGATAGCATGAGCATAAATCTTGCTAAAGATTACCTGAGAAGACTCTGAATTCACAAGGTCGAAGGCACTATCGGCATAAAGACTCTATTAAACCATACTGATCATTCAGAAATTGCGTAGATTACAAGAAAGTGAACATTCCAGTACCGCCATGACATAGAAAACATTTCTAACCCAAGAAAAAATCCAGGGCAGGATTTGAGAAAGAAAGAAACATGGAAAATAAAATGCAGTCCCTCCTCCACTGGCAAAACACCTCATCCCCTTCATTCCGTATCCCATTCTTCTATACACTTTGACGGCCATAAACGCCAGAACTATATTGTTGCTACCCACCCTTATGTCTACAGGATCATCCATCAAATAGAATTCAAAGTCCAAATATCTAAAAAGCCCTTTCTTTTTTCCTAATAGTCCCTCGTGACTGAAATTCTTTTCTGTTCCTTCTGACGGAGCATAATAGGGAACCTCGGCGGTTGAAAACAGGCCATTTGAAAGTTGTTGACAACCTTTCACTATCTAAACAAATCCCCTCTCTAAACCAAGGTCAGTCATGTGGGAGACAAAAACGTTAGTCGAGGTCAGAACCACACAAGTCCACAGACTGTATGTTAGTCATGGCAAGCAAAGCCAGGGCTTGCTCTTAACATATCTAAACCAGAAAACTGGGCAGGAAGGTGGTTCACTGTAAACTACTGGCCCTGCCAGTTGCAGGTATAGAGGTAGCTTGGGCAAAAGAGTGCTGAACCATCATATTGTTGCTATCAAAAGCATTGGCAGAAGATGTGCTGCCCTTCACAGTTTGCTCCAGAAGACGAACTAAGGACATAAATATCTCCACCCTTGTAACATCCCTGTTTGCCTGTTATTGTAAAGGAAACTTGTGTAAATGACCAGCATAAAAACATAAAACATGCAATATAAAGTACTAGCTTCCTGTTTTAATCTTGTGCAAAGAAGAAACAATCATAATCAAGAATACATATAAAACTTCTTCATAAGCTACTAGTTTAGATTAATACAAACTACATATCATCTCACTGTAATATAGTTATTTTGACAGAGCTTATGTCCCAACATAGAGGAATCTCTATGCATTGTTTTCCTTCCTAACCAATGAACCTTAGACTACAGATGAACCAAGATTAAGAACTAAGGCCTAAGTTTTAGTGCTTTCATAGCGATAACTCTTGAAACTAAATATTCAATTAGCTTTTGGATAACAAACAATTCCACAATTTCTTTAGCACTGATTGCAACTATAGTTTTAGAATGTTTTTTCTATGAGTCCAACTGAGTGTGATGCAGAATGCTAACCTACCCCATGTAAGAACATGCATTGCAAGGTAGCAGGCACTATAAAAGATTAGGGGCATGGATATCAAATTGTTTTGTCCGTGATAGAACAACGAGAGAATAAATCTATAGGAATGACCAAGAACAAAAGAAAAAAAAAAATCTATTGATGCTGATCAAGGATCCTTGGCAAGATCTTACCTCCACCGCAAAATGTGCCCAAATCTTGTCATTCCTAGTTTCCATCACTCCCTTCAAGATGGTCAATCCCAATCCCCTGATTAAGTCGGCTATTTCCAGAAAGAAACCCCGTTCTTCACAAAGCATCTGTCAGTAGAGATAAAAACAATGCAGTCATATGGATAGAACAAGAAAGGTACTCTGTAATCAACCTGAGATATAAGTATACAAGTGGCTACCTCCACAAGCATCTGACGAGGGGGATTGAGATCCTCTACCACAATAGGGCAGATCATAGATTGCGACCCGACCTCAAATGCCCATGTTGCCCCTCCCTCAAAGTTTTCTTTTATCTGAGAACTCAAATAAAGAGTAACATCTTAGCATTAAAGAGATTCTGGCTATAATTTTTTATTGAAAGGGATAAAACATCAAAAGTGACATCCCTTCGAAAATCTCAAAGTCTTAAGTTGCAATAGATACAAAGTTTGTACAAAATGCTAACGAATATTTACCGTACTCAAGACATCAGAGAGAACATAACATTCATATAAATTTGCTGTTACCTTAGATCAATCCTCAAAAAATTTTTGTATCCTGTTTACAAATCTTGCATAGTACATCAAATCTTTTGCACAACTTATTAGAACAATATTTTATCTATCACCTACTTACAAGGTCGGATAAATAGAGAAATAAAGCAAATGAGCATTAGTACCTTGGACTCTCCAGTTTGCTTTAGCTTGTCCGCATGCTTTGTTACACTTTGCAAGAAAAGCATATGCTTGATGGTCCTTTCTAGAAGAGCATCTATGCTACACTGTTAAATCACAAAAAAGGGGAAAAAATATAGAAGAGGATGGACATCAATAAATATTTACTAATGTAACGCACTAGCATATTATTAGGTGGCTATATCAAGAGGTTGAAAGATGCATTACTTTTGCCCCATTTGGTACAATTTCCCTCAACTCTTTCACTCGATCTTGGATCATCTGGCGATCTTTTGGCCTCGGCCGAGGGTTCTCTCCAGGTTTTAGCCTTTTGCGATTTGGTTTGGTCATTTCATCATTCTTCTTGGAATATGCAGTCGAGACACTGCTATCACGCGTTGCATTTTGACCCTGCTCAACCCATGAACTGATTTGAGACCCATACATAGTAGTAGTTTGAGAACAAGTCCCAGCATCATCCTTGCTACAGCCAGATCTATAAGAACTAGATGGAAGAGTTCCTCCTTTTAACAAAGACTTAGGAAGGCCACCAAGCAACTCCCCATGCACTTGATCAGAAACGTTAACCTGTCCAAATGTTGGAGAACTAGTAGGAACAGAGGAATTACTTAACTTTGTAAATGTTGTCCTGCAGGACACATTGTCATCTGATATTTGCTTGCCAGCAGATTGTGCACTAGAGACCACAGCATCCAAAAGATGATCTGTACCCACCCCTGAGTAAATACCACAGTCTGATATCCCTTCATTAGCTGAAAAAATATCAGAAAAGACATTCTGCATATCCCTAACTATTGAAGTATCCTTGCCCAGATTTTGCATCTTCAAATCTGGTCCCTCAGCTAGCACATTATTCCGTTTCCCATTGAGCAGTTTACTCTTTAAATCTGCCCCCAACACATCAAACAAGTCATCACCTGATGGAGGCTGGACACATCCATTCTCATGCTTAACAATTAAGGATCTAGTACTCAAACTTTCACTTTCCCGCTTCAGGCAATCAGGAATAGCACCGAGGAGTTGCTCATTAAAAGGCATGACATCATCAGCATGGAGCAATGGAATATTAAATGCTTGAAACAAATCATTGTCCATACTTTCTTTCTTCGGAACCAAATCAGCTCGAGTAAACTTAGAGTCCTCAGAATCATGTCCTTGATTATAAACTCCTGAGAGCATATGAGTACTAGTTAATTGATTAGTCAGGATGGATAAAGAATCCTCCACTCTAGAAGAACCAACTTTCTGAACCCCACTTCCTCGCAGTTGCGTGCAAGAGGTAGTAACATCCAGCTTCTGTGAGTTTGGAACAATGGCTTGGATTGATTTGGGTTTCATTTGACTATTTGATGCATTAATGCAGCTGATAGCATTATTCTGTGTACCAGCATCTAACAAAACCTGTTGCACCAATATGCTGCTATGACTAGCAATTGATTGACCAATTATGGGCTGACAGTTGAACTCAAATTGTGAGTTGCCAAAAGAGGCTTGAGGGTTCAGCCACGAGTTTGGGTTCGAGGGAATCACTTCAGCACCGACAACTCCACAATCCATTTGACTTTTAAAATTTAGGTTTGGCTTCATCTCTGGACGGATTTTTGATTCATAGTGATCATCATGAGATTTAGCCAAAGTCTTGGTCAGGCCAGGTAATTGGGGTGTTGAAGCAGTACCCAGTGAGTTTTCCTGAATCTGTTTAATGAGCAAGGGTGATTGACTGGAAGCCTGAGATGAGTTGCTTTGTTGGTTGCAAACTTCAGTAACTGAAGTCATGGGATTCGTAGACCTATAAATTCCAGCTGAATCCATTGAAATGGGCTTTCCTAAAGAAATGGGGATCCCAATTTTCTCAATGCATTCACTTCCTCCATAGCTATTAGAGAGAAGAGCTCCAGGGATGCATCCCAAATGCAGAATGAGACTCTTCGCATCATTCACAAATCCCATGTTCTCCATAATCTGAAGAGGGAAGAACAAACAAATATTTGAGCTTTATCCAAAAAAAAAACTTGAGCTTCAAGGCGACTAACATGCATCTGGCTTCATGAAAAATCAAGTATGCACAGAAGCAAAATCAGAGAATAATTGTTGCATTAGTGGCACTATCCCCTTCTAGAATATTAATCCCTTATCAACAATATATATAAAGGGAAGTACAGAGCAATGATATTCCCTCATTTGGCCCCAAATCAGACAATATGTGGCAATACATGGACCCTAATAACATAATGTCATCTAAATCTATGAAAACAAACAGACACAGATGGTATAGTACTATCACATCTCAAAGTAACTGGACAAATGATACTTACAGTTGCAGAAGAACCAAGTTGAATAACACCATGAGGTTGAACAGGAATAATGGCAACAGTCTGAGATGGATAGATGTTCACTAATCAAGAAGATAGATAATAACCAAATATTGAGCAAGAGTAGAAGTAATCAAACCTGCATGCCAGCTGAAAATTGGAGATGCACCTCATTTAGAACCTAGAAGCATCCACAAGACTTTCAAGTCAGATAAATCCCTTTTAATTTGAGAATAACTACCACCTCTACCCTTTCCCTAAAAGAGCCTTCAGGAGAGAACATATTACCTATTCCTATTCAGTTCCCATCTAAAGCTCATTAACATTGCTCACAGTTCATGACTTCATGCATAAAACAAGAACAAGTTTCGTCATGTCTAACATTTGATGCATAGAAACCCGGATATTCTTGAAAAAGAATACATATACAATAATGCACTCATCATACAGAGTACAATCGGTGCATGTTTCTTAATTAAGTTAGATCTTTGTTGTAGCCATTGTCAGCAGCTATACTTAGTACTATACCTCAGGGGGGTGGGTATCTGTGATGTAATTGTTTGCAAGAATCCACTGATGATTTCCAGTAAATGCAGCTCGGCCAACTAACCTAAAAAACAATAGCAAGCAGTGCCTCACATATTTGAGTGATACAAGGAAAAGAAGTTAGAAGTTAAAAGTTAGCAATAAGACGGAAAATCAGGAAATGAAGCATACCCTTGACCTACTATATTAAAGCGATTATTCATCATTTTATTAATCAGCAAATGAACTTTGTCCCATGGTTGACTCCCAAGCTCAGAGGAAGTTTCTGAACCCCAGCATCCCCCCCACTCTCCAAATGGCATTTCACAGTTCTCAAGTCCAGTAATACGTGGAGGGATGGTCGTTGGTGCATATTCATAGTAACATTCCTCCCAAATCAGTAACCTGCATAGTGTAGAAGACAAAGTTTTGAGTTATGACCCAGGAAGGAAAAAACTGTTTTCTTTTTTTAATGGACAAGACAATAATCATTTAACTCTCAACACAGACACTTCCCAAGCATATGAAGCCAAAAGTTTAGCCTTCCCCCACTGCACTTTTTGATTGTTGATAAATCAATGGAGACAGTGAAAATAAATGCATATAACACATTTCATTCCGAGAAATCTCATCCTATTGGAGGAAATAGATTTTAGAAAGAATAAAAAAGGCGGATTGTCCCAGTTTCTAATATTGTTTCTTCTCTCTACATTTTCTCCAGCAACAAACAGACAATGACAAAAGCAAAGCAACTAATAGCAGATTCTATTCAACTACTGATAGAAATAGCAATTTTGCCTCAGAATCAAACAAAGGGAAAGTAAAATTCTGAATCAATGGATTTTTTAGCAGTAGACCGGTCCAATACAAAGAAGGGTTACTTGTCAAACTAAAATACAAATCTACTTTTCACTAAGATTCTTTAAGACAAAACAGAATAAACCAAAACACAAAGCTCCAAAAACAGAAAAGAAAAGCAGCATGAGATTACGAATCAAAAAGAAAAAAATTACAAGATAAGAGTAACCAATCAGACTATAACATGTCTAAATGCAAGTTCTCAACCTCAAGAAACCAAAAATAGTAGTACTGCTCAAAAAAGGACTTTCATCTATGTTGGATCTCCTCGCCTGTTTGGTTGCCAAGAAAAGATTTAAAGAGTTCACCTTTATTATATCATCATGTGAAAAAGATAAACGAGTACTATATATTCAGTTTGAAGAGCTAAGATATTAAAAGTAGAATTCAAACCCAGAAAAATAAGGGGGGGGGGGGGGAAGGAATCCGAAAATATTTATTCCGGTTTGTAAGCCAAATGAAGACACCGGCTAAGTCAGATTAAGTGAAACTTAAGTTCACAGAGTGACCAGACCAAAGCAAAAACATGTCCAGGCACAGCAATTTAGAAAAAAATCAACAACAACTTTTTTGCTTTTTCCTTCATTGTTTCTCTACAACCAAACAACCCCAACGGAAAATAAAAAGAGAAAGGAAACAAACCGAGAAGAAAGATACCAGAAGAAGAACTTACTTAGTGTTCTGGCAGCCGATCTTCCAAAAGACAGCATAACACCACTGACTCACTCCACAAAGTGACTTCAAAGCTTCCTTCAACAAACCACCCATAGCTCTTCTCCTCTTGCTTTCTTCTTCTCAAATATATATCAACCAACAAGGATATTTATATTGTAGGGGAAAGCAACCAACAAAAACAACTCAAAATGCAATCTCTACAGTATCCCACATTCATAAGCAAAAGGAACCAGTATAACAAAAGCAGCAGAGCTAACTTCCTCTGCAAGAACCTCTACCAGCCTGCTTCGTTCTCAAGCCACCACTTCTTTTTCTTTCTGGATCCAAGTTCCCCGCTATCATCCTCCTGCAACCCTTCCCCATCAACCCTTTGGTTATCTTTAACAAAAAAAAAAACTACTAAAAAGAGCCAACAAAAGAGAAGAAAGCTTTAGCTTTTCTCCTAGATGATGCCACAAGCTTCAAGCTTGAAGATAGCCAAAATTTGCTCCATTTTTTTCACCTCCAGAAACAACAAAAAAGTCCACACAAAAAATAGACAGAAACAAAGAATAAGTTGAGAGAGATTTGAGTTTTCTCTTTTAAGTATGTCACTATTTTGAGTTGAGACTGGTTGGGAGAGCTTTTATTTTCTCAGTTTTGTGAGCATTCACTTTCAGGTTTTATTATTTTTTTTTTTTCCTTCGTTTTCTCCTTCTCCTCTTCCTCTGCTAAGTGCGCCACATTAAACACACGCAAGAAGGGGTTTGGGTTTCCAGATATAGGTAGGGAGTTGAGGTGAAATTACTGGGGATGCCACTGTTGGAAAGAGTTTTGTCGGGTTCTGACCTTTAGGATAAATTATTTAAATGAAAATGACAAAATGTTTGGAAATACAAAATAAAAGAAAAAGAAAAAGTTTATTTTAGTCAGAGATGTAGGTGAGTCTGAACAGAGATGAGGTTGGCGAGTGCGGGTTGCAGTGTGAGATGACGTCATGTTCGTTTAAATGCCCTTCTTCTTTCACCCAAATTACCAAAATACCATAACAATTATAAATTTAACATAAACAAAATAAAAAAACTCAGATAAAATCTATAAATCTAAATCTAAAATTTAAAATTATTTTGCTAATCAATATGTTAAATTAAATATAATGAAGTTATTTTGAAGTGTGGGGAAGGGGGGATTTGGGTTGACATGTAATGAGATGAGAGGCAGCCAACCCAAGCACAGAAGCACCACTATAATGAGACTTGTTCAAATGGCATTGTGATTTCAGCTTCAAGGGAGTGGGACCCTTGGGGTATTATGTAATGTGCTTATATGATGAATGATTAAAAAGTTGAGAAAAGGCACATGACAAAAAGAATTTGACTCTTCCTCCATTATTATTATCATCTCCTCCCCTATCTCTTTTTTGATCTTTTTTTTTTATTCCTACTATTGAATTGTTTATTTTCTATTAGAACTTCTAATCTCATTAATTATAAGTTAAAGTTCAATAAATCCGTTAATCTCCACATAAATTAATGATTTATCTTAATATTTTTCAGTATAAATCCATCGATAATTATAAGTAATTTAAATTAATTCTAGGTGAATCCAAAATGAGGAAAAACACTTATAAATTTTATTGTTTTAAAGATATGGTAACATCTTTTACTTTTAATCCTAAACTTTTTCTTTACAGCAAAAAAATGGATTCAACTGTTCATTATAAAGGCTACTTACTTTATTTGTACATGTGCATTTATTGTAATAATTTTGATCTATTTACAAAGTAATGGGCAAATAGATTAATGGAGAAATTATTAGGTAGGTCGGGTCCATATCATCCGTAGACCCGATTAAAGAATTTGTGATAACTCAAAAATTATAATATACTTACTAAAATTCTATCATAATTATATCATAAATTTAAGAACTTATCCTTTCTTTATAACGTAGGGCTAAACTTTTATCAAATTAATATTTTAATTTTAGAAAACTTTTTGAATTGTCACAATTTCATTGACCGGGCCTACGGATAACGTGATAGGCTCGACCTACCTAATAATTTCTCGGATTACTGAGTCATAAAGGTGAATGCATAGCTGAAAATATTAAACACAACAATCACAAATTTACAATCATGATTTTCTTTTGTGGTAAAATTTAAGTATGGTTGCAATAAATAACTAAAGTTTCCTTGTACAGTTGAAGTAAATAGAAAGAATGAATCTGCTGCAATCAAAATAAAATCTTATGTACTTGGGAAACCATACAGAGAAAGCTGAAGGGGTTTCTTGCAATTCCTGGAAATTGACAGTCAAAGAATTGTCATCTTCATGTCATGGTTCAGTGATTTAAGAATCAACAAGTTTTTGTATACAAAAGAAAAAAACTGCAAATTATGTCCCTTGATCTAAGACATATGCATAGGACAAGTCCTTTTCTCCAGTTACCTGGACAAAGAGATTCCTTGTTTCAAGTTCTGTAAGCTTCAATTTACTTGCCTTTGCTTTTGCTCTTGCCTTGCCCCCCAACAAAAACAAACCCTTTGAGGTGTTGGTGGGGAAGATAAAGGTAATTCCAAATTTGAGTTGGAAAACAAAAGGGAGAATGATTGAGGGGGATTCTCACTTGATTCTCAAAGGGAAAAAAACTAGCAAAAAAAGGAAAGGATACTTGTATAAGAAAGATCACTCATTTAAATTTCAATCCTCCCCAAAGTTCTAAAAATTTTGAGCCAATAACCTCGAGTCCTAGAATTGAAAAAAGGAGAGGAAAAAAAAAAATCTACTGCTTTATTCCTTGGTTAATTAGGTTTTTGAGTGAAAAATTGAGGCAAAGCTAATTAGCTAGCTAGGTAAATAACCACAACAAGTTAATAGCTAAGCCATCCATTTTTATTGAGCCCATAACCTTTGCCTCCACCTCCCAAAAAGTAGGCACATTTTATTACTTGTAATTTACTTGGGAAACCAAAAACAAAAAAACTTCCCCAAACCCATGGCTCCATCGGATTCATGGCCTTCACATTCTCTTGGCATTATAACTGATGATTATATGCCTTTCATGCTATAATTAAAGTGGGTTCATCATGTACCTATAACCTAACATTTTGGCCTACTTAAATTAAATTAAACAAAAATTAGGATAAGATTAATTGCTTATAATAATTTCATTGTTTGTTCCTCTGCCTTTTTCTCATAATTCCTTCTTGGTCCTTGTGGTCTTTGTACAACTTAACACAGACATTTCCCCTTATTTAATCAAATCCAAGGCAATTCAGAGTATAACAATAAATTAAAATTCTTTTCATAGATTAGATATGGTTTTATACTAATTCTTTTGCTGTTGTGTTTCTATTCTTTTCTTGCTCTTTGTGGCAAGTTTTTATATGTCTTGGTTGGCTGACATGCCAGTTATTGTCCTAATCTTTGCATTAAAATCACATAGTAGTATTAATTAATTACTTTTTGTTAAAAAAATAATATAAATAAATCACTCAAAAAATTACACTGCTTCTTGGGTGGTTGGTTGTGTACTTGTGATGCTTCTATTCTATACTGTTGCTTTTTATAATTAATTTATTATTAATTTGAATTAAAATATATTAATAACACCAATTAATTATAAATTTATAATCAAATATTGGTGGGTCGGTACTGGGTTGCTTCTTGTTCGGCCAGTGGGTACACGACATGGCAGAGTACGAGTACGAAAGCCCTTTATGATGACCTCTCAACCCTCTGATTAAGAACCCACTTTCTGATCCAGCAAAATTTAATGGCCCCGATTGATTGTTGGTGGCCCACACAGAACAGAAATAAGCAAAAAGCTGGTGAATTTGAGCAAAATAAAGAAATTGGAGGGGATGACATAAAAAGATGGAGCACTAGTTGGAGACACATGAGACTGTGCGTTCCTTTTTTGTGCTTTGTTACTTTAGGGTTTTTATTTTTTTTTAATCTCTCAGTGACAGCAGTTAATATTTTATTTGATAGAGTAGTAATTTTTCTGGGGAAATGGGTTAACAAGATTCCTATTCAAAGGATCATATGAATGTGTTTTCGTTGGCAGTAAAATATTGGGGATTTTTTTTTTTTTTACTGAGACATCCTTTTTCTTTTTTTAACTATTGGGTGGTATGGAATTGCATTCATTTTGATCAGAGGGAAGAGTATGATTTACTCAATCAAACATTTAAAAGGAAAAAAAAAGCCTGAAATTTCACCTCAACAGTTTGATCATTGATGGGTTTCCTTTATTTGAAAGTATGGAATCATAGATGTTCTAACTTTGAAGTGCCAAATTCTGTGCATTCTGAAAGAGTGCACATGAACATGATATATGCATAAAAAATCATTTTAGAGTTTTTACAAGAAGAACTGCAAAATCATAACATTTTTTATATGTATAAATTTTGATTGAAATATTATTTGATTAATCTTGTACTTAATGAGACTAGAATCTGGAGTCTTAAAGCTACAAAATATTCTACTTAATTACTTGATGACATCAAATATGTTAATCTTTTATTTAATTGATAGTTGAATTTAACAATGTATTTCGACGTGCGCCTCTACTTTATGCTAATCAAACAGTGCATTCAATATTTCAATCAATGAAACAATTTTTCTAACAAATGTCCAATGGATGATGAATGCGAAGGATCGATCAATCATCGATACTTTGAAGTTTACCAATCAACATTCTGCCAAAGAGTTGAATTAATTTCTGACTTTCCTCTCACAATAATCAGGATGCATGTTAAGATTCTAATTGGACTTGAAACTTCTTAGGAAAATTAGCATTGCTTGATTAATTACTGCTTGAAAGTGAATGGCAGCTAATGTGCTGTAAGCTGAGTTGATCCAACCCTTTTTTCTAAGTCAAAACGTTCATGCATCTTTGGGATGCTGATTTAAGCACTTGTAAGAAAAGTGCCTCAACATAAAATCAATTATGTTCACATTGCATGTCAAAAAGATATGGTTCTGTCCCAAAATATGTCCAAAATACAAGAATCTGTTTGTTGTCCAATCTTTCCTTTGTCAGTGTCTTGTAAAAATTTGGTGCTCACTATATGACCCAAAAGGAAAAATTAACAGAACTTGATAAGTATGAACCAGATTAGAAGGAAAACTGCTAAACTTGAACCTTCCTGATATGTTCTACAGCCTTGAGGGAACTGGAAAAGATGGAATATATCTGATATCAGAGCTAGCAGACATGCAAGTGAGTATATTAAAATTTGGCTACTTGGGGGCAAACAATGGTATACAAATAAGTACAATGACAGCAAATTATTGAACAAGTTGGTTAGCATATCTTTCTCATGAATTGTGGCTATATGGACCAACAAGGTAACATTTTCATTGAATCTTGATATGACTTTAGTGTCATATAGGGATGTTCTAGCTAGGATGAATTGTCAAAGGGGATGCCCTCCTCTGTTGGAGCCTACTTGTGTGAAGGAAGAAAACAGAGTGGCTTTTGTTTGGTTTATGGGAAAGGGGCACCTTTGACATGAAAAAATGGTTAGAATCTTGAAATCTCCCATATGACTTGAAGAGGGGCTAATCCTTATATATATATAAATATAACATATATATATATATATATATAGAGAGAGAGAGAGAGGGCCGTTTAGTTGTCAGCATCACCTTCATTTTTCAGTATAAATCCATCAATATTCGATAATTATATTAGATTTTGACTAATCCAAAATATCATATAATTTTAGATTACTAAAACTTACATTAAAACGAACCAATATTTGACCAGTAGTTTTAGAGTAGAATAGTGAGAGAGCAAAATATACTACCTCCATTTAAAAAAAAATCTCTTTTTTAATTTGGTATATGGATTAAGAAATCCTAAATCTAGAAACAAATGTCTTCTTATATCAAGTTTACTCTTATATTGGGATTATTGATTCATATTAAAACACACAATCTCTCTTATAAATAAATTTCATTCAATAAAATCAATTACGAAGAAAATGTGTAAAATTAAAAAAGAAAGAATTAGTGAAGTACGGAATTACACTTTTTGTAGAATAAAAAAACTTTAAACTCGACAATTATTTTAGAATGGAGAAGTAATAAACAAAAAAGGAGAGAAGATAAGAAGTTAATGCGGTTGAATTTATAGAGATTCATTCATACCCTCTTTTCTATGCTCAATAAAATGTTTGGTCCACCCTGGATTTAGTTGTCTGCTCTGATATTAATCAGTCCAAAATGATTTTGAAACCCAAGCTCCCAAATCCCAAATCACCCCTTGGCTCCAAAACCCCAAAAGGGGAGGGGGGGTCCAAAGTGAAATTTTGCAAAGACCCCACAAAAGATTACCAAACTCACTCCAGCATGATATCTTAAATTGCAATTCCAACACTTTATAAGGTTGTTTTTTTCCACACAAATTTGTTCACTTTCTATTGTATTTTTGAGTGGAAAATTGGCCAAAGTAATGCAAGTGCTCCACCACCCTCTCCTCTTCCACATTAATTTTTCCGCTCCTTCGAGAGGGTTTGATTTGACTCAAAGCCATAAAGCATAAATGTATTCGGAGAAGAGATAAGCCACAATTAGACAACCAATAGCATGAGAATCTTGACTATAGAGACCTTGCCAATTTATATGTTCTATTTTCCTAAATCCAATTTGGATTGTGCATCTTCATTCTGTCTACATATATGACAAACTAGGAAAACGAAATTAAAAAAAGAAAAGGAGATCATTTAGTAATACAATTTTTTTTTCTCTCATTTTTTCTGCCCTTAACCCTAATAAGATTTTATGTACTATATAACACGTGTCATTTGTGAAGGTTATTGGATGGGTGTCACATCATTATTGGAGATGAGCCACATTGTAGAAAAACCATGCATTCTCCAATCTCAGATTTGTGTATTAAAAAGGTATATTAAAGTACTAATCCTATTTGATTAGCTAATGATTTTTGATTAGATACAATGTGAGAGCTACAGGTACGAAGCATGCCCATTTTCATTTTTATTATGGATAAATGACTAGATGGCCACTTTTTCTTTCTTTCTTTCTTTCTTTTTGTGAATTAATTAATTAAAATATTTGAGACTTTTTGAAAAATATAAAGTGGGTGATGTATAAATTAGGATAAAAGAATGTAGTTTGAGAGATAAGTGGTCTTATAATTAACATTTATAGTACTTTCCTTCTATTTTGGAAAGCAGAAGAAAACAAATATTCCATAACTACCTTATATATATATAAAAATTAAAAATAAAAAAAATTCAACGCGGCATTGAGTCATTAACTATCGAATCATCATTGAATAAAATTAAATTAAAAAAGATCTTTTGACTAATAAATTTATAATTAATAATTACCTTGAATTATAGTAGCTCATAAAATGAATTATCCAATTTATTATCAAGCAATTATATAATAATAACCCATGGACTAAGGAAAACCATAGGCTAAGAAAAAGGTCATAGTTTGCTTTCTTTTAAGAAAAAGGTCATAGTTTGGTTTCCTTTTACATTAATTAACAATTTTTTTGTTACTTCTAAGTATCATCTTTTTTTAATTTTGTATAAACCATCCTGATAATCACATTAAACATTAATTGATTCAGAATAGAATCATATTTGAACTTCAAATGAAAATTATATACTATCTAGTTAATTCTTTGTGCATTTTCCACATATTCTATTTATATTTATTATTATCAGTCAAAAAAGCTTTGTTTGAAGTTTCGGAAAATACTTTGGAATGGGTGCAATCTAATCTGACTGAGTGGTTGGTGGATTGAAATTCAAAATTAAAGCTTTTTATAAATAATTACTAAATATGAGTCGTCATTTCGTTATTTATTTATTTTGGATTATCAGGCATGAATTACTGAATAAGACATGGAAACCCTTCAAAATCCACTCAAATGTGCATCTTTTTTGGAGAGCTTAATTGTCAGCCAAAGCTTGCCGAAAGCTTAATGTCGATGTTTGCCGTAATGATCATCAAATAACAAAATATATCAATCTCCTATCATTTCTTGGTGGGCCTTCAAACTTAGCTAACTTGCGGCTGCGATTTGGGCCCAGTGAATTTAATTATACGAGATTCTTTTTTTTTTTGAAAAAAAAAAAATTAAGCTGCATGAGTTTATTTAATTAATCTAATCCATAATCCTAATATTTTCCTAAGTGATTCCTCTGGTCCTATTTATATGTTCATCTAAACCAATTCAATAGATTAACAAAATTGATTAAAATTAGTTGCTAATCTTAAATCTATAAAATATATTATTAGTATACTAACTTTCAAAATTACCCTTATTTAAATATCTGTTAAATTTCCGTTAATTTCTCTTTCTACTTTAATTATCTCTTTATCTCTCTCAAAATAAAGGATAAACTTGAAAGCAACTATTTTATTTTTTATAAATTTTCTAAGTAGACATATAAAACCGAACAACAAAACTTCTAGAGGGAGTAATAATTAGAAAAATCTAATATAATTAATACGTGTTCCTCATTTAATGCTAATTAATGATAGTATATCTGAAAGAAACATTATATCATGATCCATGATTATTTCGTTTTTCGTTTATCTTTGCCCTTTAACATCATTAATGAAGTGGGCGGCTGCGCTCTCTGTTTAATTATGCCAAGGTTCAATTGAAGAAGATAAGATGATCACATCCCTTAATTTGTTTTCTACTTCCTTTTATCTAAAAAAGAAATTAACAAAAATGATTAGATTAACAATAACAAATCTTGTATTGCAAGACAGTAAAGTATTTTATCTGTCTCTATTCACAATCTTGAACCGCTATCGATATGGACAAATAGAGGATATTCATGGAGGATATCAAAGTAATTAGACAAAACTTCCCCTTTGCCTTTCTTTTCATTTTTTTTTTCCCCACTTAAGGCCTCAAAGCATGAAAAATTGTGAGCAAACCAAACACAGAGAACTAAATTGAGAGATATCATGATGAATTGGATGAGAATTAACGAGTGCTGGTACAGGAAAGTTAGCAGATGAATATCAGATAGGGCCATGGCGTCCCCTGACAAGACAAAAGATTTTAGCAACGTCGTATGTTTTGAGCTTGTGGTTACCATTATTTTCCTTAATATTGCTTATTGCTTGCAGATGTGGGAAAAGATCATTTTTAGCCCTTCGATGATGAGCATTATTGGTGCAATATGTTTTATGCATATCCATTCTGCACCATGAGCCCATGTCTGATTGTCTACCAATTTACTGACTATACTACTTTGGATATTTTCTCTAATTCTAGACATATTTGCTTGGATGCATTTGCTCTGTTATTAGTAGGAAACTTTGAAAAGGAAAGATGAGAAACTGTTACTTGTGAAACAAGACGAGTAATGAAAACTTTTAGTCATATAGGCATGAATCCGTTGACCGAGCACAGTGACTTCAAAACCCGAACTCATCCGACCCATGAACACCTCTAATCACATGAGTACACGCCCAAAGGTCCAAATAGTAGCTTCAAAATCAAAATGATTGTAACAAACAAGAGCACGATGATGCTCCTATATGATTGTGTTTACCAAAGTAAAGAAACCCAATAAAAAGGATTGAAGTCTCTGCAGACTTTTTTTTTCCCTTCCCCTGACTTTGGCATTCTATGATTCCCATATCTTTTTGTAAAATTCAATGATAGACCATCATCATCATAGGGCGGGCTCGGACATGCAAAGCTTCGATGGAAGTGGTAGATTGGTGGAGACCAGTCATCATAGGATGATTTTTGTTCTCTCAGAGAAAAAGAGAGAAAAAGGGGAGAAATTTACTGTGATGGGTAGATTATGGGGCTAACGGGGAACATCACTATGATGAATAAAAACGTGTAGAACACGTCTGTTTGTTTCCTTTGATGCCATAATGGACAAGCTCAGCATTCAATTTCGATTGGGTAGAGTGGTGGATATTTTGTGGTATCTCCCTTATTGAAGAGAACCAAAAATCAAAATTCTCGTTTGAATGGAGACCAACCACATATTGAATTTCGGAAGAAATTTTCTTAGTAATTATTGACATTCTAAAAGATAAAGTTACAAAAGTATCATTGCAGTTCTTCTTCATTGATGTCGATATCAGATCTTTTCGAGGGGATAAAAGGTTTTGATAGATTTCGGTCTTAACCCCTAGGCTATTTGCATGAAACAATTATTTGGGCCTAAAAGGAAACTATCACTCAAAACTGGGTATAGGGCTCGGCTCATTCCAAGACCAATAAAAATTCAGGCCTTTTATAACTGGGCTCGAATTTATGAGTTATTAAGGGCCGAAAGGATTTTGTGGACTGGAAGACAAGTTTACAAGAAAAAGTTTCAACATCTTTTGTTTGAAATATATATTATTTTCGAGATGATTATTAGAAGTTTGAAATTCATACTTTTCGGTTGCATAAAATATAACTTAATTCGAAAGTTTAAACTACTGGTAATTGTTTTCTTTTTTAAAAAAAAAAATTCATAGTTTAGGTAAGGATTAGTTGGGTTAAAATAGATAAATATAGAATTCGAGTTGTAATATTCTTCCTTCAAACAAAAAGGGGAAATGTTTTAGAGAGTATATATACCCTTTTCTTCTTCCCCAAAATTATAAATAAATATAAGTCATTGGAGAAGTGGCAACATAGAATAATGCACGGCTTTTAAATTTTCTAGAAGGATTCATATTCGTCATAAATCATAAGGTAATAATAAAAGTTGAAGCAAAAAGAAGAGGAGAAATGGAGTTCAACCCGACATATGCAAGTACCCAAAACAAAGAGAAAAAAATAAATAACTCCTTTTAGTACACAGAGTCACAGAGAGTGGCGTTATAGATCGAGTGACAACTGACATGTGACTCTTTAATTATAAACTGGGCCTAAGAATTTCATTATTTTTTCCTTTTTGGTGGAGCAGTATCTTAGTTTGCAACTCTGAATCAGAACTTACTTGGGAGATAAGACAATTAAATAAGATTTTGTTAATTATTATTCTTACCAAAGGTTTTCAAGAACCACAATCAAATATTGTATAGAATTAATGCAAGACAGAACAATATCTTGAAAGGGAAAGACACTAATCTTTTCTATAGGGTCGTACATAAATTTTTGTTGTATATATATATATATATATTCAAGATTTTGTCCATGCTTTGTGAAGCACTACCAAGCCTCCTAACCCATGTAGAAAGTACAAATGTAAGGATTCCTATACTTTATAATTTGATTAATTCTTTTTGTTTTTATTGATTGAGAGTATATATAATGGGATACAAATACTATATTTTATTTTCTTTGGGGGGGGTGGGGGTGGGAAGGGGGGGAGCTGGGAGCTTGAGAAGCAGGCCAGGTGGTCTTCAAAACTTTGGTTACTTTAATATCTTGTCACCACTTTCATATTGTTCTCCAGGGTCACATCCATTTCTTTTTAACATATTGATCGATATTGATTAGCTATAGGAATATTTTTATATACATAGTGATTGGTACTATGTTATATACATCGATATCAAAGAAGAAAAACTAATTATGATGATGATCATCATCATCATGATATTTAATTGTAAATTAAAGAACACCCACATTGTTGGATGCATTTTAGTGGATTTAATTATGGTGTATGAGATTATATGTGGGTATAGATAACGATTTTTTATCTAATATATAGAACCTTCTTTCTTCTTTTATAGCACTTAGAATTACTAGTGTATGAAATCTGATAATCAAAATTAGAGTCTAACACTTTATCAACAGGATACACTACTCTTGATTAACGTAACTTTTTTCATGTTCTTTCCAAGAAGAAAATTTGTTTATTGAGATTAATACTTAACATATTGATTATTATCAAATTTGAGTTCTCTTTTATCCTATAATAGATTTTCCTCTACAAATGTCAAAATAAATTATTGCATTAATAAAAGTTATCCTTTTTATTATCGGGTACACCAAATATGCACTTGCTAATTAACAAAAGTAATCTTTTGAAAAGGGATCTTGCATTGCATCCTTTAATTTAATTGCAAGCATGGGAAAATCATGGTGTGTATGTTTTCCAGGTCCTCATGCTTTCCACTGATAAAATGGATATATACTCTCCTGATTAGACTGCGTGCAGGAAAAATCTCAAAAGTTATTTCTACCACTACAAAAGCATTTTCATGTCTTAGTCAGATGCCTAACCAAATTCAATGTGCAGCATTTAAGGTTTAAAAGCTTACCAAACTACTTTTGACATGATACTGCCCTAAGCAAGGGACATATCCCCACGTCTATAGGGGTTGCGAGTAGGCAAAACTTATTAAAGACAAAGAAAACGTTTTGTTAACCTTAAATGGATGGCAACATTTTGGACTGGATACTAGGAGAATTAATTTAGTTCCTCAGCCAGGCAAACTTATACCTACAACATTAGACCTTTTTCCAACTAATTCCCAAGAGTACTTTTCTTACCTCAATAGAATAGAAAAAGTACACCAATCAAACACTGTCATTAATTTCTAGGCTCTAGCTGAGTTGTATATTTCTATCCGAAAGTTTTGAATTTAACGGAAATAATGGTGAAATTATGAAAAATGAAGATAATTACTTTATATTTAGAGGTGTCAGATGGGCGGGTTGGGCGGGTTACGGGTTCGGGTCAAACAGATCGGGTTAATTTGACCCAAAGAAAATTTCGGATCATTCGGGTTTCGGGTCATTCGGGTTCGGGTCACACGGGTTTCGGTTCAATCGGGTTTCAGGTCATTCGGGTTTCGAGTCATTCGGGCTCGGGTTTTTCGGGTTTGGCCCTCGGGTCATTTGGGTTTCGGGTCATTTAGACTCGGGTTTTTCGGGTTTGACCCTTGGGTCATTCGATTTCAGATTTTTTCAATTTGTTTATCAGGTCATTTTTGTACATTTCATATGAGTTCTATTCAGATTTTCAAGTTAATTAATGGATTATTGATTCATTTCATTTTCATTTGGGTTTCAAATTATTTATTTAAAAAAATAAATTTACAAGTTTCTCTTCAATAATAGATCAAGGTAATCAACTAATCAAGTCAAGCAAGTATTTATTGGCAACATGAGTCTCTCTATGCACATACATTACATTACATAATTTACATTTATATACCATTAAACTTGTAATTTGTAATCTTAATTTTTAAATAACAAACTAGTAAGTTGCTCTTCAATCTTCAATTCTTCATGTTTGTTATTTTCACTCTCTACTTTATATTTCTAATTTAATAGTAAATTTTAATTTTACTAACTTGAATCAAAGTAAGTAATTAAAAAAAGAAAAGAATCATGTGTCTACTTTTTAATACCATTTATACAATATATTATTATTAACATATAAAATGATAAATCAAATTAAATAATTAAATCTATAAATATAAAAGAATTATAACGACTTATGATTTATGGGACATTTGACGTATGACTGGTCACATGTAAATGTAATAAAGATTAAGGAGATTTCTTTAAATATAAACTTTCTATCTCTTATTAAAAGTGTAATATAATAATGGATACATTGAACTATAAGTCTATAACTGCTAGTTTATAAATTATAAGTCAATATTAAAATTTAAAAGTAATAATATTTAATAATATATATTGTATTTATTAATTACTATTTACTATCACTAAAAAAACCAATATAGATAAATGGGCCAAAATTCAATGTGGCCAAGCTTAACCCAATGGACAAACAAGTAAACGGTCCATTTCTTTCTTATTTTTTTTATTAATTACTTTTAAATTTTAATTGCTTCCTTTGTTTGTTACTATTTCCTATTTGAAATAGTCAAATAGGCAATTTCCTTTACTACCGTGTCAGTTCAACCATTAGATTAGGGCGTAAATTGTACTTTTCGTACATATTTTGTCAGATACATTATAGAAAATATCGTCGGATACTCGAATATAAAGAAAAAAAAGAATTCATCCCAATTCATATTTATCAAAACACTACACATTTCTTGTGATCTTAAGGTGTGAATGTTCCATGAATCACAGTCATTCCATCTATTCTCAATCAATCTGCTTCACTAGGAGGGGACTCAGACTTGAACCCAACATCACTTAACAGGTGTCCGATATAAATAACATAATCAATGGTCCCAATAGGTTTTGTGGGTCCCAACTATGTTCCTTAACCTTTTCGAGAGAGAAAAAAAAGGTATATGGTCCGTGTAGCATCTTTGACTCTTTGAGTCTTTGTTTTCTTCCTTCTAGTGGTGGAATTTGGCGGGGGCAGGCAGGGGCCTTGGCCCCTCAAAAAGCTGAAATTTCTTAAAGGCTTATATAATACGGCTTTAGTTTTGGGTCCCCCCCACACTACACAATTACACATGCCTTGATATGGCCCCCCTTTCAATATTTTCCTGCTCCGCCTCTGCTTCCTTCTTTATTTTTTTCTCCCGAGCACCACCATCCCTCACTCTCCGTCTCTCCCTCATCCGACTGGGTTCACTAGCATTGCCCTCTCCCATTCTCCCTCATACAACCGAGTTTTGCTGCCAGCCAAAACTCCTTTCAAAGGCACGACTCCTGTCTTTTGTTGGGACCTTGCAATTATTGTCCTCTATCCTTGCCGCTGCTGCCCTTGATTTCAGGTATAACTTCATTTGGGTTCTTAATTTTCAAGTGTTTTATTTGGGTTCATGATATGGGTTCTTCAATTCTTTGTTTATTTTTTCTAAATTTGGTTTTAAATTATCTTTAACTATTTATTGTTGCACTCTGCACTTCTAAAAAAAAATGAAAACAGAAGAAGATTAAATTGTTGTACTCTGCTCGGCTAAGTCTCTTGATTCAGCCAATCAGGCATTGCTACGTAGGAGAGGAGAGGAGAGGAGAGGAGAGAGTTATTATTAGTTAATTGTATTTACTAGATTGCATGTGGTGTTGTTGCGTAATTCTAACAGAACAGATTTGCAAGTTGTAGAACGCATAAAACTCTATGCGATCTCTGCTCTAAAACTCAAAATTTTTCTCTTTGCAAAATGAAATTTTAGACAAATACCCTTAAAGGGAATATATATATATATATATACACACACACACATATTTATGATAATTTCATGCCCGGCAAGGACATGGATATTTAGAAATCATATATAATTTGATTTGCATGTTTTCTTTTCCTCTTTTTTAATTCATTAAATTAATATGATTTCTTGTTAATTTAAGTGTGCTTTCTTTATATTGGCAATAGATTGTAAATTGTAACCATGGACTCGGAATCAATTCATGATGATTGCGGGATTGATAGTCAAACCGTGGAGGGAAATACTCAAAGTGCTTCGAAGGAAGCTAGCACTTCAAAGAAGCCTCGGAGGACTAGCAAGATTTGGAATGACTTTCAACTTTTGGAATCTCCAAGCAAAAAGACTAAAGCCAAATGCAAGCATTGTGGTAAAATTTATGGTGCGGAATCTATCTCGGGTACTTCTAACCTTAAACGCCATTTACAAAAGTGTTCTTTATTTGGCAAGAACAAAGATTCTAGTGATAAAATTTTAGATCAACAAGGTTACCGTGAGTTAGTTGCTAAGGCGATAATAAGACATGGATATGCATTTACATTTGTTGAACATGAAGGAGTTAGGGATGTCCATTCTTTTCTTCATGATAGTGTTGAACATGTTAGTAGGAATACCATTAAAGCCGATTGTTTCAAATTGCATGCCAAAATGAAAGAGCAACTTAAGTCTACTTTGCATCGGCTTCCAGGTAGGATTTGTTTGACAAGTGACTTGTGGACATCATGTACGGATAGAGGTTATCTTTGTCTCACGGCCCATTATGTAAATGAGAATTGGACATTGTGTAGCAAGATTATTAACTTTTGCCATGTCCCACCGCCACACAATGCAAACTTTTTGTGTAGCACTGTTTATAATTTGTTGAGAGATTGGGGTATAGAGAAGAAAATTTTTAGCATTACATTGGATAATGCTAGAAATATGGATAACATGCAAGATTTGTTAAGGAGCAAACTTGTTCAACAAGATTCATTGTTTTTTAATGGTGCATTTTTCCATATCCGTTGTTGTGCACACATCTTAAATCTTATTGTTCAAAATGGTTTGCGTGTTCTTGGTGATTCCTTGATGAAGGTTCGATATTGTATCAAGTATGTAGAAGGTTCAGAATCAAGAATGAATAAGTTTAAAGAATGTGCTAGGCAAGTTAATTTGAATCGATCAATGGGCTTATGGTTAGATGTTGCAACGAGATGGAATTCGACTTACATGATGCTTGATAGATTTCTTTATTATGTGAATGCTTTCAAAATTTTGCCAACGGAAGATCCAAATTTTATGATTTCGAATCTCCCAACGGAAAAAGAATTGTGCAAATTTGAAAGGATTTCTTACTTTTTGAAGCCATTTTATGATATCACTACTTTGTTTAGTGGATCCGATTATCCTACTTCCAATTTGTACTTTGAGAATGTGTGTCGGATTCAAGTTCATTTGTTGAAAGAAATTGAAGATCCAATGAGTTGTTTGCAAGAAACGGCACAGGCAATGAAACAAAAGTTCGACAAGTATTGGAATGAGCTTTGTGTGGTGTTGGCTTTTGCCATCATACTTGATCCACGTTTTAAGTTGAAATATGTCAAATATCAACTTAAAAAGTTTGATATGGATTATGAAAGTAAGGCAAATGATATCCTTGACAAACTTAAGAACCTCTTCAAGGAGTATGAGAGAGTTACAATGGCAAATCAAAGTGGAGTTGTTAGTGGTGATCAAGGTGTAAGACAAGAACTTAGTGATGATCATCTAGTAAGTGTTATTTATATTTTATGTCTATTTCATATATTATTATTCTTAATGTTTTATTATTTATTATTATTTCTTTAATTTACTTTGTATTTAACGTAATGGTGATCAAACTATTGCTAGTTTAAAACTATTTCCAAATCCCCTCTTAGGCCTAGGTTTAGCCTAGGCCTTTGAGAAATTCTTGAAGGGCTTCCTTCGGGATAAAGCACTACAATATCTAGTTTTTTAAAGTTTCATATCTAAAGTCAAGTCTAGGCCGTATGGGCTTTCTTTTATCTTGGTATGTGAAACTTATTTGTTTTTCTGTTGCCTAGATCCTAATGCTATATATATTGCAAATTAATTAAATCTTTGAAGGTTATAGCTTTTTAACTTTTTAAGTTTTTCGTTTAGTCTATAAATCTAAGGAATCTAATTAAAGTTATTCACTGATGCACACCTAAGACAATCATTTTAACAATTTAGAAAAACCACTTTCATCTAATGTCTTAAAAATCAACGAATTTTATGTTTATGTCTAACAACTGCAATATTATAGTCACAGAACAATACTATGGGAATTTACTTGCACTTTCTAGGAGAAAATCTAGACTTTTGTAGATGTCAGTTTACACTTTTTTACTTCTGTTTCTTCCTGTGAGTACTGTTTTGCTTTGAGGGTTCTGTTTTTTACAAATTTATTTTGTTGTTTTAGGCATTTGAAAATGATGACTTCGAGGAAGATTCAATATTAGGGAAATCACAATTGGACCTCTATTTAAGTGAGGTTAGAGTATCAATCCACACAAAGCCATTTGATGTTCTTCGATTTTGGAAGGATTATCAATTTCGCTATCCGGAGCTTGCTACAATGGCAAGAGATATATTGAGCATACCTATCACCACTGTTGCATCTGAATCGGCATTTAGTATTGGTGGTAGAGTCTTGAATAAGTGGAGGAGTTCTCTCTCATGTCAAACTGCCGAAATCTTGGTAACAACACGAAATTGGTTGTGGGGTTACGATGGTAATATATATAGATATATATGTATTCATAATATTAAAGTAATTACATATTTTGTAAACTAATTAATAATAATTATTATTAATCATCAAAATTTCTTGTGAATTGTTAGTTGACCAAGTTGATATCGACCAAGAGATCGATTTGGATATAGCTTCTCTTTCCATAGGATCGGAAGAAGCTTCAAATATCATAGGTTGATCATTGATGCAAAACGATAATGTAATCGGTACGTGTTTTGATTTTCTTTATATTTTTCTCCATTATGTAAATTTACATTTGTTAAAATAACTTTTTAGTTTTAATTATGTCTCATATGAGTTTATTCTAATTTTATTTTTTTTTCTCTTATGCTTTGTGTTGTAGGCTTTTGCTAGGTAGGGTATATGCTGGTGTAGGCTTTGGTTTGGAATTTGGATGGGCCTTTGCTTTGTTAATTGTTATTAAATATGACAATGTGGATTATGCAAGATTATTATGTAATTCTTATGTTATTTCAATTATGGATTCATTTTGGATGCATATGTAATTTTTAATTATGATTTTAATTATCAATCTATTATTTAACTCTTTAACGTCACATCTTACATTACATGTGTTCTTGTAAGGGTTTTATTTTTTTTTCCTTTTAAGTTTTTTTGTAAGTTACAATTTATTAATCTTGTTGAATTTAACTAATAATGTTAATTATATAAATATAATATATGTAATATATAGCTACAAAAATAAATTTTAAATAGGAAATATGTTTTTAATTTCAATTTAATAAAAATTTAAATTTAATAAGATATTTATTTTTATTTTTTAACAAATTTATTAAATAAATTTGATAATATTTAAGAATGAGAAGGTAAAACATTACTTAAATAGGTTTTCGGGTTATTTCGGGTTAGCCTCTCGGGTTAAACGGGTTACGGGTCAAACAAGTTTCGGGTTAATCGGGTTTCGGGTCAATCGGGTTTCGGGTCAGTCGGGTTTCGGGTCAGTCGGGTTTCGGATCGGTCGGGTTCGGGTCGTTTACTTTTTTTGGTCAAATCGGGTTGGGTTAGTTTCGGATTCGGGCGGGTTGGGCGGGTTTCTCGGGTCGGGTCAGCTTTTGACACCTCAATGCATTCACTTCCTCCATGCATTCACTTCCTCCATAGCTATTAGAGAGAAGAGCTCCAGGGATGCATCCCAAATGCAGAATGAGACTCTTCGCATCATTCACAAATCCCATGTTCTCCATAATCTGAAGAGGGAAGAACAAACAAATATTTGAGCTTTATCCAAAAAAAAAACTTGAGCTTCAAGGCGACTAACATGCATCTGGCTTCATGAAAAATCAAGTATGCACAGAAGCAAAATCAGAGAATAATTGTTGCATTAGTGGCACTATCCCCTTCTAGAATATTAATCCCTTATCAACAATATATATAAAGGGAAGTACAGAGCAATGATATTCCCTCATTTGGCCCCAAATCAGACAATATGTGGCAATACATGGACCCTAATAACATAATGTCATCTAAATCTATGAAAACAAACAGACACAGATGGTATAGTACTATCACATCTCAAAGTAACTGGACAAATGATACTTACAGTTGCAGAAGAACCAAGTTGAATAACACCATGAGGTTGAACAGGAATAATGGCAACAGTCTGAGATGGATAGATGTTCACTAATCAAGAAGATAGATAATAACCAAATATTGAGCAAGAGTAGAAGTAATCAAACCTGCATGCCAGCTGAAAATTGGAGATGCACCTCATTTAGAACCTAGAAGCATCCACAAGACTTTCAAGTCAGATAAATCCCTTTTAATTTGAGAATAACTACCACCTCTACCCTTTCCCTAAAAGAGCCTTCAGGAGAGAACATATTACCTATTCCTATTCAGTTCCCATCTAAAGCTCATTAACATTGCTCACAGTTCATGACTTCATGCATAAAACAAGAACAAGTTTCGTCATGTCTAACATTTGATGCATAGAAACCCGGATATTCTTGAAAAAGAATACATATACAATAATGCACTCATCATACAGAGTACAATCGGTGCATGTTTCTTAATTAAGTTAGATCTTTGTTGTAGCCATTGTCAGCAGCTATACTTAGTACTATACCTCAGGGGGGTGGGTATCTGTGATGTAATTGTTTGCAAGAATCCACTGATGATTTCCAGTAAATGCAGCTCGGCCAACTAACCTAAAAAACAATAGCAAGCAGTGCCTCACATATTTGAGTGATACAAGGAAAAGAAGTTAGAAGTTAAAAGTTAGCAATAAGACGGAAAATCAGGAAATGAAGCATACCCTTGACCTACTATATTAAAGCGATTATTCATCATTTTATTAATCAGCAAATGAACTTTGTCCCATGGTTGACTCCCAAGCTCAGAGGAAGTTTCTGAACCCCAGCATCCCCCCCACTCTCCAAATGGCATTTCACAGTTCTCAAGTCCAGTAATACGTGGAGGGATGGTCGTTGGTGCATATTCATAGTAACATTCCTCCCAAATCAGTAACCTGCATAGTGTAGAAGACAAAGTTTTGAGTTATGACCCAGGAAGGAAAAAACTGTTTTCTTTTTTTAATGGACAAGACAATAATCATTTAACTCTCAACACAGACACTTCCCAAGCATATGAAGCCAAAAGTTTAGCCTTCCCCCACTGCACTTTTTGATTGTTGATAAATCAATGGAGACAGTGAAAATAAATGCATATAACACATTTCATTCCGAGAAATCTCATCCTATTGGAGGAAATAGATTTTAGAAAGAATAAAAAAGGCGGATTGTCCCAGTTTCTAATATTGTTTCTTCTCTCTACATTTTCTCCAGCAACAAACAGACAATGACAAAAGCAAAGCAACTAATAGCAGATTCTATTCAACTACTGATAGAAATAGCAATTTTGCCTCAGAATCAAACAAAGGGAAAGTAAAATTCTGAATCAATGGATTTTTTAGCAGTAGACCGGTCCAATACAAAGAAGGGTTACTTGTCAAACTAAAATACAAATCTACTTTTCACTAAGATTCTTTAAGACAAAACAGAATAAACCAAAACACAAAGCTCCAAAAACAGAAAAGAAAAGCAGCATGAGATTACGAATCAAAAAGAAAAAAATTACAAGATAAGAGTAACCAATCAGACTATAACATGTCTAAATGCAAGTTCTCAACCTCAAGAAACCAAAAATAGTAGTACTGCTCAAAAAAGGACTTTCATCTATGTTGGATCTCCTCGCCTGTTTGGTTGCCAAGAAAAGATTTAAAGAGTTCACCTTTATTATATCATCATGTGAAAAAGATAAACGAGTACTATATATTCAGTTTGAAGAGCTAAGATATTAAAAGTAGAATTCAAACCCAGAAAAATAAGGGGGGGGGGGGGGGAAGGAATCCGAAAATATTTATTCCGGTTTGTAAGCCAAATGAAGACACCGGCTAAGTCAGATTAAGTGAAACTTAAGTTCACAGAGTGACCAGACCAAAGCAAAAACATGTCCAGGCACAGCAATTTAGAAAAAAATCAACAACAACTTTTTTGCTTTTTCCTTCATTGTTTCTCTACAACCAAACAACCCCAACGGAAAATAAAAAGAGAAAGGAAACAAACCGAGAAGAAAGATACCAGAAGAAGAACTTACTTAGTGTTCTGGCAGCCGATCTTCCAAAAGACAGCATAACACCACTGACTCACTCCACAAAGTGACTTCAAAGCTTCCTTCAACAAACCACCCATAGCTCTTCTCCTCTTGCTTTCTTCTTCTCAAATATATATCAACCAACAAGGATATTTATATTGTAGGGGAAAGCAACCAACAAAAACAACTCAAAATGCAATCTCTACAGTATCCCACATTCATAAGCAAAAGGAACCAGTATAACAAAAGCAGCAGAGCTAACTTCCTCTGCAAGAACCTCTACCAGCCTGCTTCGTTCTCAAGCCACCACTTCTTTTTCTTTCTGGATCCAAGTTCCCCGCTATCATCCTCCTGCAACCCTTCCCCATCAACCCTTTGGTTATCTTTAACAAAAAAAAAAACTACTAAAAAGAGCCAACAAAAGAGAAGAAAGCTTTAGCTTTTCTCCTAGATGATGCCACAAGCTTCAAGCTTGAAGATAGCCAAAATTTGCTCCATTTTTTTCACCTCCAGAAACAACAAAAAAGTCCACACAAAAAATAGACAGAAACAAAGAATAAGTTGAGAGAGATTTGAGTTTTCTCTTTTAAGTATGTCACTATTTTGAGTTGAGACTGGTTGGGAGAGCTTTTATTTTCTCAGTTTTGTGAGCATTCACTTTCAGGTTTTATTATTTTTTTTTTTTCCTTCGTTTTCTCCTTCTCCTCTTCCTCTGCTAAGTGCGCCACATTAAACACACGCAAGAAGGGGTTTGGGTTTCCAGATATAGGTAGGGAGTTGAGGTGAAATTACTGGGGATGCCACTGTTGGAAAGAGTTTTGTCGGGTTCTGACCTTTAGGATAAATTATTTAAATGAAAATGACAAAATGTTTGGAAATACAAAATAAAAGAAAAAGAAAAAGTTTATTTTAGTCAGAGATGTAGGTGAGTCTGAACAGAGATGAGGTTGGCGAGTGCGGGTTGCAGTGTGAGATGACGTCATGTTCGTTTAAATGCCCTTCTTCTTTCACCCAAATTACCAAAATACCATAACAATTATAAATTTAACATAAACAAAATAAAAAAACTCAGATAAAATCTATAAATCTAAATCTAAAATTTAAAATTATTTTGCTAATCAATATGTTAAATTAAATATAATGAAGTTATTTTGAAGTGTGGGGAAGGGGGGATTTGGGTTGACATGTAATGAGATGAGAGGCAGCCAACCCAAGCACAGAAGCACCACTATAATGAGACTTGTTCAAATGGCATTGTGATTTCAGCTTCAAGGGAGTGGGACCCTTGGGGTATTATGTAATGTGCTTATATGATGAATGATTAAAAAGTTGAGAAAAGGCACATGACAAAAAGAATTTGACTCTTCCTCCATTATTATTATCATCTCCTCCCCTATCTCTTTTTTGATCTTTTTTTTTTATTCCTACTATTGAATTGTTTATTTTCTATTAGAACTTCTAATCTCATTAATTATAAGTTAAAGTTCAATAAATCCGTTAATCTCCACATAAATTAATGATTTATCTTAATATTTTTCAGTATAAATCCATCGATAATTATAAGTAATTTAAATTAATTCTAGGTGAATCCAAAATGAGGAAAAACACTTATAAATTTTATTGTTTTAAAGATATGGTAACATCTTTTACTTTTAATCCTAAACTTTTTCTTTACAGCAAAAAAATGGATTCAACTGTTCATTATAAAGGCTACTTACTTTATTTGTACATGTGCATTTATTGTAATAATTTTGATCTATTTACAAAGTAATGGGCAAATAGATTAATGGAGAAATTATTAGGTAGGTCGGGTCCATATCATCCGTAGACCCGATTAAAGAATTTGTGATAACTCAAAAATTATAATATACTTACTAAAATTCTATCATAATTATATCATAAATTTAAGAACTTATCCTTTCTTTATAACGTAGGGCTAAACTTTTATCAAATTAATATTTTAATTTTAGAAAACTTTTTGAATTGTCACAATTTCATTGACCGGGCCTACGGATAACGTGATAGGCTCGACCTACCTAATAATTTCTCGGATTACTGAGTCATAAAGGTGAATGCATAGCTGAAAATATTAAACACAACAATCACAAATTTACAATCATGATTTTCTTTTGTGGTAAAATTTAAGTATGGTTGCAATAAATAACTAAAGTTTCCTTGTACAGTTGAAGTAAATAGAAAGAATGAATCTGCTGCAATCAAAATAAAATCTTATGTACTTGGGAAACCATACAGAGAAAGCTGAAGGGGTTTCTTGCAATTCCTGGAAATTGACAGTCAAAGAATTGTCATCTTCATGTCATGGTTCAGTGATTTAAGAATCAACAAGTTTTTGTATACAAAAGAAAAAAACTGCAAATTATGTCCCTTGATCTAAGACATATGCATATTGCATAGGACAAGTCCTTTTCTCCAGTTACCTGGACAAAGAGATTCCTTGTTTCAAGTTCTGTAAGCTTCAATTTACTTGCCTTTGCTTTTGCTCTTGCCTTGCCCCCCAACAAAAACAAACCCTTTGAGGTGTTGGTGGGGAAGATAAAGGTAATTCCAAATTTGAGTTGGAAAACAAAAGGGAGAATGATTGAGGGGGATTCTCACTTGATTCTCAAAGGGAAAAAAACTAGCAAAAAAAGGAAAGGATACTTGTATAAGAAAGATCACTCATTTAAATTTCAATCCTCCCCAAAGTTCTAAAAATTTTGAGCCAATAACCTCGAGTCCTAGAATTGAAAAAAGGAGAGGAAAAAAAAAAATCTACTGCTTTATTCCTTGGTTAATTAGGTTTTTGAGTGAAAAATTGAGGCAAAGCTAATTAGCTAGCTAGGTAAATAACCACAACAAGTTAATAGCTAAGCCATCCATTTTTATTGAGCCCATAACCTTTGCCTCCACCTCCCAAAAAGTAGGCACATTTTATTACTTGTAATTTACTTGGGAAACCAAAAACAAAAAAACTTCCCCAAACCCATGGCTCCATCGGATTCATGGCCTTCACATTCTCTTGGCATTATAACTGATGATTATATGCCTTTCATGCTATAATTAAAGTGGGTTCATCATGTACCTATAACCTAACATTTTGGCCTACTTAAATTAAATTAAACAAAAATTAGGATAAGATTAATTGCTTATAATAATTTCATTGTTTGTTCCTCTGCCTTTTTCTCATAATTCCTTCTTGGTCCTTGTGGTCTTTGTACAACTTAACACAGACATTTCCCCTTATTTAATCAAATCCAAGGCAATTCAGAGTATAACAATAAATTAAAATTCTTTTCATAGATTAGATATGGTTTTATACTAATTCTTTTGCTGTTGTGTTTCTATTCTTTTCTTGCTCTTTGTGGCAAGTTTTTATATGTCTTGGTTGGCTGACATGCCAGTTATTGTCCTAATCTTTGCATTAAAATCACATAGTAGTATTAATTAATTACTTTTTGTTAAAAAAATAATATAAATAAATCACTCAAAAAATTACACTGCTTCTTGGGTGGTTGGTTGTGTACTTGTGATGCTTCTATTCTATACTGTTGCTTTTTATAATTAATTTATTATTAATTTGAATTAAAATATATTAATAACACCAATTAATTATAAATTTATAATCAAATATTGGTGGGTCGGTACTGGGTTGCTTCTTGTTCGGCCAGTGGGTACACGACATGGCAGAGTACGAGTACGAAAGCCCTTTATGATGACCTCTCAACCCTCTGATTAAGAACCCACTTTCTGATCCAGCAAAATTTAATGGCCCCGATTGATTGTTGGTGGCCCACACAGAACAGAAATAAGCAAAAAGCTGGTGAATTTGAGCAAAATAAAGAAATTGGAGGGGATGACATAAAAAGATGGAGCACTAGTTGGAGACACATGAGACTGTGCGTTCCTTTTTTGTGCTTTGTTACTTTAGGGTTTTTATTTTTTTTTAATCTCTCAGTGACAGCAGTTAATATTTTATTTGATAGAGTAGTAATTTTTCTGGGGAAATGGGTTAACAAGATTCCTATTCAAAGGATCATATGAATGTGTTTTCGTTGGCAGTAAAATATTGGGGATTTTTTTTTTTTTTACTGAGACATCCTTTTTCTTTTTTTAACTATTGGGTGGTATGGAATTGCATTCATTTTGATCAGAGGGAAGAGTATGATTTACTCAATCAAACATTTAAAAGGAAAAAAAAAGCCTGAAATTTCACCTCAACAGTTTGATCATTGATGGGTTTCCTTTATTTGAAAGTATGGAATCATAGATGTTCTAACTTTGAAGTGCCAAATTCTGTGCATTCTGAAAGAGTGCACATGAACATGATATATGCATAAAAAATCATTTTAGAGTTTTTACAAGAAGAACTGCAAAATCATAACATTTTTTATATGTATAAATTTTGATTGAAATATTATTTGATTAATCTTGTACTTAATGAGACTAGAATCTGGAGTCTTAAAGCTACAAAATATTCTACTTAATTACTTGATGACATCAAATATGTTAATCTTTTATTTAATTGATAGTTGAATTTAACAATGTATTTCGACGTGCGCCTCTACTTTATGCTAATCAAACAGTGCATTCAATATTTCAATCAATGAAACAATTTTTCTAACAAATGTCCAATGGATGATGAATGCGAAGGATCGATCAATCATCGATACTTTGAAGTTTACCAATCAACATTCTGCCAAAGAGTTGAATTAATTTCTGACTTTCCTCTCACAATAATCAGGATGCATGTTAAGATTCTAATTGGACTTGAAACTTCTTAGGAAAATTAGCATTGCTTGATTAATTACTGCTTGAAAGTGAATGGCAGCTAATGTGCTGTAAGCTGAGTTGATCCAACCCTTTTTTCTAAGTCAAAACGTTCATGCATCTTTGGGATGCTGATTTAAGCACTTGTAAGAAAAGTGCCTCAACATAAAATCAATTATGTTCACATTGCATGTCAAAAAGATATGGTTCTGTCCCAAAATATGTCCAAAATACAAGAATCTGTTTGTTGTCCAATCTTTCCTTTGTCAGTGTCTTGTAAAAATTTGGTGCTCACTATATGACCCAAAAGGAAAAATTAACAGAACTTGATAAGTATGAACCAGATTAGAAGGAAAACTGCTAAACTTGAACCTTCCTGATATGTTCTACAGCCTTGAGGGAACTGGAAAAGATGGAATATATCTGATATCAGAGCTAGCAGACATGCAAGTGAGTATATTAAAATTTGGCTACTTGGGGGCAAACAATGGTATACAAATAAGTACAATGACAGCAAATTATTGAACAAGTTGGTTAGCATATCTTTCTCATGAATTGTGGCTATATGGACCAACAAGGTAACATTTTCATTGAATCTTGATATGACTTTAGTGTCATATAGGGATGTTCTAGCTAGGATGAATTGTCAAAGGGGATGCCCTCCTCTGTTGGAGCCTACTTGTGTGAAGGAAGAAAACAGAGTGGCTTTTGTTTGGTTTATGGGAAAGGGGCACCTTTGACATGAAAAAATGGTTAGAATCTTGAAATCTCCCATATGACTTGAAGAGGGGCTAATCCTTATATATATATAAATATAACATATATATATATATATATATATAGAGAGAGAGAGAGAGGGCCGTTTAGTTGTCAGCATCACCTTCATTTTTCAGTATAAATCCATCAATATTCGATAATTATATTAGATTTTGACTAATCCAAAATATCATATAATTTTAGATTACTAAAACTTACATTAAAACGAACCAATATTTGACCAGTAGTTTTAGAGTAGAATAGTGAGAGAGCAAAATATACTACCTCCATTTAAAAAAAAATCTCTTTTTTAATTTGGTATATGGATTAAGAAATCCTAAATCTAGAAACAAATGTCTTCTTATATCAAGTTTACTCTTATATTGGGATTATTGATTCATATTAAAACACACAATCTCTCTTATAAATAAATTTCATTCAATAAAATCAATTACGAAGAAAATGTGTAAAATTAAAAAAGAAGGAATTAGTGAAGTACGGAATTACACTTTTTGTAGAATAAAAAAACTTTAAACTCGACAATTATTTTAGAATGGAGAAGTAATAAACAAAAAAGGAGAGAAGATAAGAAGTTAATGCGGTTGAATTTATAGAGATTCATTCATACCCTCTTTTCTATGCTCAATAAAATGTTTGGTCCACCCTGGATTTAGTTGTCTGCTCTGATATTAATCAGTCCAAAATGATTTTGAAACCCAAGCTCCCAAATCCCAAATCACCCCTTGGCTCCAAAACCCCAAAAGGGGAGGGGGGGTCCAAAGTGAAATTTTGCAAAGACCCCACAAAAGATTACCAAACTCACTCCAGCATGATATCTTAAATTGCAATTCCAACACTTTATAAGGTTGTTTTTTTCCACACAAATTTGTTCACTTTCTATTGTATTTTTGAGTGGAAAATTGGCCAAAGTAATGCAAGTGCTCCACCACCCTCTCCTCTTCCACATTAATTTTTCCGCTCCTTCGAGAGGGTTTGATTTGACTCAAAGCCATAAAGCATAAATGTATTCGGAGAAGAGATAAGCCACAATTAGACAACCAATAGCATGAGAATCTTGACTATAGAGACCTTGCCAATTTATATGTTCTATTTTCCTAAATCCAATTTGGATTGTGCATCTTCATTCTGTCTACATATATGACAAACTAGGAAAACGAAATTAAAAAAAGAAAAGGAGATCATTTAGTAATACAATTTTTTTTTCTCTCATTTTTTCTGCCCTTAACCCTAATAAGATTTTATGTACTATATAACACGTGTCATTTGTGAAGGTTATTGGATGGGTGTCACATCATTATTGGAGATGAGCCACATTGTAGAAAAACCATGCATTCTCCAATCTCAGATTTGTGTATTAAAAAGGTATATTAAAGTACTAATCCTATTTGATTAGCTAATGATTTTTGATTAGATACAATGTGAGAGCTACAGGTACGAAGCATGCCCATTTTCATTTTTATTATGGATAAATGACTAGATGGCCACTTTTTCTTTCTTTCTTTCTTTCTTTTTGTGAATTAATTAATTAAAATATTTGAGACTTTTTGAAAAATATAAAGTGGGTGATGTATAAATTAGGATAAAAGAATGTAGTTTGAGAGATAAGTGGTCTTATAATTAACATTTATAGTACTTTCCTTCTATTTTGGAAAGCAGAAGAAAACAAATATTCCATAACTACCTTATATATATATAAAAATTAAAAATAAAAAAAATTCAACGCGGCATTGAGTCATTAACTATCGAATCATCATTGAATAAAATTAAATTAAAAAAGATCTTTTGACTAATAAATTTATAATTAATAATTACCTTGAATTATAGTAGCTCATAAAATGAATTATCCAATTTATTATCAAGCAATTATATAATAATAACCCATGGACTAAGGAAAACCATAGGCTAAGAAAAAGGTCATAGTTTGCTTTCTTTTAAGAAAAAGGTCATAGTTTGGTTTCCTTTTACATTAATTAACAATTTTTTTGTTACTTCTAAGTATCATCTTTTTTTAATTTTGTATAAACCATCCTGATAATCACATTAAACATTAATTGATTCAGAATAGAATCATATTTGAACTTCAAATGAAAATTATATACTATCTAGTTAATTCTTTGTGCATTTTCCACATATTCTATTTATATTTATTATTATCAGTCAAAAAAGCTTTGTTTGAAGTTTCGGAAAATACTTTGGAATGGGTGCAATCTAATCTGACTGAGTGGTTGGTGGATTGAAATTCAAAATTAAAGCTTTTTATAAATAATTACTAAATATGAGTCGTCATTTCGTTATTTATTTATTTTGGATTATCAGGCATGAATTACTGAATAAGACATGGAAACCCTTCAAAATCCACTCAAATGTGCATCTTTTTTGGAGAGCTTAATTGTCAGCCAAAGCTTGCCGAAAGCTTAATGTCGATGTTTGCCGTAATGATCATCAAATAACAAAATATATCAATCTCCTATCATTTCTTGGTGGGCCTTCAAACTTAGCTAACTTGCGGCTGCGATTTGGGCCCAGTGAATTTAATTATACGAGATTCTTTTTTTTTTTGAAAAAAAAAAAATTAAGCTGCATGAGTTTATTTAATTAATCTAATCCATAATCCTAATATTTTCCTAAGTGATTCCTCTGGTCCTATTTATATGTTCATCTAAACCAATTCAATAGATTAACAAAATTGATTAAAATTAGTTGCTAATCTTAAATCTATAAAATATATTATTAGTATACTAACTTTCAAAATTACCCTTATTTAAATATCTGTTAAATTTCCGTTAATTTCTCTTTCTACTTTAATTATCTCTTTATCTCTCTCAAAATAAAGGATAAACTTGAAAGCAACTATTTTATTTTTTATAAATTTTCTAAGTAGACATATAAAACCGAACAACAAAACTTCTAGAGGGAGTAATAATTAGAAAAATCTAATATAATTAATACGTGTTCCTCATTTAATGCTAATTAATGATAGTATATCTGAAAGAAACATTATATCATGATCCATGATTATTTCGTTTTTCGTTTATCTTTGCCCTTTAACATCATTAATGAAGTGGGCGGCTGCGCTCTCTGTTTAATTATGCCAAGGTTCAATTGAAGAAGATAAGATGATCACATCCCTTAATTTGTTTTCTACTTCCTTTTATCTAAAAAAGAAATTAACAAAAATGATTAGATTAACAATAACAAATCTTGTATTGCAAGACAGTAAAGTATTTTATCTGTCTCTATTCACAATCTTGAACCGCTATCGATATGGACAAATAGAGGATATTCATGGAGGATATCAAAGTAATTAGACAAAACTTCCCCTTTGCCTTTCTTTTCATTTTTTTTTTCCCCACTTAAGGCCTCAAAGCATGAAAAATTGTGAGCAAACCAAACACAGAGAACTAAATTGAGAGATATCATGATGAATTGGATGAGAATTAACGAGTGCTGGTACAGGAAAGTTAGCAGATGAATATCAGATAGGGCCATGGCGTCCCCTGACAAGACAAAAGATTTTAGCAACGTCGTATGTTTTGAGCTTGTGGTTACCATTATTTTCCTTAATATTGCTTATTGCTTGCAGATGTGGGAAAAGATCATTTTTAGCCCTTCGATGATGAGCATTATTGGTGCAATATGTTTTATGCATATCCATTCTGCACCATGAGCCCATGTCTGATTGTCTACCAATTTACTGACTATACTACTTTGGATATTTTCTCTAATTCTAGACATATTTGCTTGGATGCATTTGCTCTGTTATTAGTAGGAAACTTTGAAAAGGAAAGATGAGAAACTGTTACTTGTGAAACAAGACGAGTAATGAAAACTTTTAGTCATATAGGCATGAATCCGTTGACCGAGCACAGTGACTTCAAAACCCGAACTCATCCGACCCATGAACACCTCTAATCACATGAGTACACGCCCAAAGGTCCAAATAGTAGCTTCAAAATCAAAATGATTGTAACAAACAAGAGCACGATGATGCTCCTATATGATTGTGTTTACCAAAGTAAAGAAACCCAATAAAAAGGATTGAAGTCTCTGCAGACTTTTTTTTTCCCTTCCCCTGACTTTGGCATTCTATGATTCCCATATCTTTTTGTAAAATTCAATGATAGACCATCATCATCATAGGGCGGGCTCGGACATGCAAAGCTTCGATGGAAGTGGTAGATTGGTGGAGACCAGTCATCATAGGATGATTTTTGTTCTCTCAGAGAAAAAGAGAGAAAAAGGGGAGAAATTTACTGTGATGGGTAGATTATGGGGCTAACGGGGAACATCACTATGATGAATAAAAACGTGTAGAACACGTCTGTTTGTTTCCTTTGATGCCATAATGGACAAGCTCAGCATTCAATTTCGATTGGGTAGAGTGGTGGATATTTTGTGGTATCTCCCTTATTGAAGAGAACCAAAAATCAAAATTCTCGTTTGAATGGAGACCAACCACATATTGAATTTCGGAAGAAATTTTCTTAGTAATTATTGACATTCTAAAAGATAAAGTTACAAAAGTATCATTGCAGTTCTTCTTCATTGATGTCGATATCAGATCTTTTCGAGGGGATAAAAGGTTTTGATAGATTTCGGTCTTAACCCCTAGGCTATTTGCATGAAACAATTATTTGGGCCTAAAAGGAAACTATCACTCAAAACTGGGTATAGGGCTCGGCTCATTCCAAGACCAATAAAAATTCAGGCCTTTTATAACTGGGCTCGAATTTATGAGTTATTAAGGGCCGAAAGGATTTTGTGGACTGGAAGACAAGTTTACAAGAAAAAGTTTCAACATCTTTTGTTTGAAATATATATTATTTTCGAGATGATTATTAGAAGTTTGAAATTCATACTTTTCGGTTGCATAAAATATAACTTAATTCGAAAGTTTAAACTACTGGTAATTGTTTTCTTTTTTAAAAAAAAAAATTCATAGTTTAGGTAAGGATTAGTTGGGTTAAAATAGATAAATATAGAATTCGAGTTGTAATATTCTTCCTTCAAACAAAAAGGGGAAATGTTTTAGAGAGTATATATACCCTTTTCTTCTTCCCCAAAATTATAAATAAATATAAGTCATTGGAGAAGTGGCAACATAGAATAATGCACGGCTTTTAAATTTTCTAGAAGGATTCATATTCGTCATAAATCATAAGGTAATAATAAAAGTTGAAGCAAAAAGAAGAGGAGAAATGGAGTTCAACCCGACATATGCAAGTACCCAAAACAAAGAGAAAAAAATAAATAACTCCTTTTAGTACACAGAGTCACAGAGAGTGGCGTTATAGATCGAGTGACAACTGACATGTGACTCTTTAATTATAAACTGGGCCTAAGAATTTCATTATTTTTTCCTTTTTGGTGGAGCAGTATCTTAGTTTGCAACTCTGAATCAGAACTTACTTGGGAGATAAGACAATTAAATAAGATTTTGTTAATTATTATTCTTACCAAAGGTTTTCAAGAACCACAATCAAATATTGTATAGAATTAATGCAAGACAGAACAATATCTTGAAAGGGAAAGACACTAATCTTTTCTATAGGGTCGTACATAAATTTTTGTTGTATATATATATATATATATTCAAGATTTTGTCCATGCTTTGTGAAGCACTACCAAGCCTCCTAACCCATGTAGAAAGTACAAATGTAAGGATTCCTATACTTTATAATTTGATTAATTCTTTTTGTTTTTATTGATTGAGAGTATATATAATGGGATACAAATACTATATTTTATTTTCTTTGGGGGGGGTGGGGGTGGGAAGGGGGGGAGCTGGGAGCTTGAGAAGCAGGCCAGGTGGTCTTCAAAACTTTGGTTACTTTAATATCTTGTCACCACTTTCATATTGTTCTCCAGGGTCACATCCATTTCTTTTTAACATATTGATCGATATTGATTAGCTATAGGAATATTTTTATATACATAGTGATTGGTACTATGTTATATACATCGATATCAAAGAAGAAAAACTAATTATGATGATGATCATCATCATCATGATATTTAATTGTAAATTAAAGAACACCCACATTGTTGGATGCATTTTAGTGGATTTAATTATGGTGTATGAGATTATATGTGGGTATAGATAACGATTTTTTATCTAATATATAGAACCTTCTTTCTTCTTTTATAGCACTTAGAATTACTAGTGTATGAAATCTGATAATCAAAATTAGAGTCTAACACTTTATCAACAGGATACACTACTCTTGATTAACGTAACTTTTTTCATGTTCTTTCCAAGAAGAAAATTTGTTTATTGAGATTAATACTTAACATATTGATTATTATCAAATTTGAGTTCTCTTTTATCCTATAATAGATTTTCCTCTACAAATGTCAAAATAAATTATTGCATTAATAAAAGTTATCCTTTTTATTATCGGGTACACCAAATATGCACTTGCTAATTAACAAAAGTAATCTTTTGAAAAGGGATCTTGCATTGCATCCTTTAATTTAATTGCAAGCATGGGAAAATCATGGTGTGTATGTTTTCCAGGTCCTCATGCTTTCCACTGATAAAATGGATATATACTCTCCTGATTAGACTGCGTGCAGGAAAAATCTCAAAAGTTATTTCTACCACTACAAAAGCATTTTCATGTCTTAGTCAGATGCCTAACCAAATTCAATGTGCAGCATTTAAGGTTTAAAAGCTTACCAAACTACTTTTGACATGATACTGCCCTAAGCAAGGGACATATCCCCACGTCTATAGGGGTTGCGAGTAGGCAAAACTTATTAAAGACAAAGAAAACGTTTTGTTAACCTTAAATGGATGGCAACATTTTGGACTGGATACTAGGAGAATTAATTTAGTTCCTCAGCCAGGCAAACTTATACCTACAACATTAGACCTTTTTCCAACTAATTCCCAAGAGTACTTTTCTTACCTCAATAGAATAGAAAAAGTACACCAATCAAACACTGTCATTAATTTCTAGGCTCTAGCTGAGTTGTATATTTCTATCCGAAAGTTTTGAATTTAACGGAAATAATGGTGAAATTATGAAAAATGAAGATAATTACTTTATATTATGTCGACCAATCATATATGTACAATTCAACGATGCAAGGGAATATCGGATTGATTTCAAGCGATTATTTTTGAAAAACAAAGTACTTCCATTCATGATACATTTTTTTTATATATTGATTGGATTTTCCCCCCTCATTGATCATTAATAAATATATTTATTGAAGGTTCCTACTACATATTGTTGTATTGATTTCTAATAGTACCATCTATCATGTTTTCTTGCTCAAATTTGGTGAGAGATTTAACTTCAGAAAAGTTGCTTGGGCTTTTCTCACCAAAAGAAAAAAAAAAAGTTGCTTGGGCTTTTTCATTGACAAGACAAAAGTGGTCCACCCTTTTTACCCTCAGATTTAGTCACCTGGTAGATTAACAGGTTCATGCACCTCTTGTTTGGAGTCAATCATTACTTGACCAAACTTTTTTTTCTCAAAAAGAAAGTTATAGGCTGCAAGTTAAAGGGGAAATGGAAAAGAATCTAAAGTGTTACCATCAACCCCACTTGTTATCTCCATGACATTATTGAAAACCTTGCCAGATTACATAGACAAAATATTAATTATTTGATCTACTCATTTCTATCTTATTCTCACCGGTAGGGAAACAAATGAAAACTTAATTAGTATATTATTAACTTTTGGTATGCTTTGTGTCTAAATATTGCTTAAATTCAAAGCACAGATGATCGTAGACATTAATTTTATATTTAATGTCCAAGTCTCCATATTGACCGCCTTTTTTCACAGATGTAGACAACAAGCTCACCACTAAACATCTGTCAGAGATTCATTTGAAAATTAACTTATCTACTAGTACTCTGGGGTCTTTTCGAAGCAATTTGTGCTACAAATTAATGGATGAGTTCGACCCAATCTACTTGTGAAGATTCATTTTTGAAATTTAACTGTAAAAAGGTGGGAAATCCGCCTTACTTTTTAACACTTTGAGAATGTATCTGATATCGATCATCCAATCCAGAAGCGGTTGGAAGCCAATGATGAACACTAAATATCTACAATCATGGTCAAGAGCTAGCAAAGACAATTTATAAAATGTTGCGTGTTCAAACACGAGTGTGATATGAAAGAAAAATCCAGATCTATATATGTTGGCAATCATCCATCTGTTCACTCAATATGTGAGCATGCATGAAAGCTTCATTACAGGCATTGATCTTCTGATGTTACGTGTTGGAATAGAAGATTTAAATGATGACAAAAGGACAATCCAAACGTATTTGACCATAGAATCCATTTTATAAAAAGAAAAAAAGGGTTTTCATATCATCAGAACTACTGATCTATAAAACTTAAACCAATCGTAATCAAATTAAGACTGATCAGGTGTTTCTCTTTTTATTATCTTCCTGCAACAGCTGATCATTTCTAGGGTTGTGATGATTTCTATGGGAATTTATAAAAGCTTTGATTGAGACCTCCACCTCTTGGCCTAGTGGCCAAAGAGGCTAAGGGAGGTCACCAGCAGGGGTTCGACCCCTGCCACCCCCCATTCCCCTTGGGTAGAATTACCCCCTCCCCCACCGTTTGTACCAAACAAAAAAGCTTTGATTGAACCTTTATCATGTGCCTTTCATTTGTTTTAGGTAATATTTAAAAAGAAAAAACAAAAAATGTCAGTCAGAGAGAAACAGTTTACCTCTCTTTCAATCTTTTTCACATACATAACATCAAGTACAAAGACGGGTTCGTTCATCATTTCTTATTGGCTGTAAAGCAAACGCAAATGGATCAGGGGTTGGGCGCATAGATAAAAAAAATGTGCTGTGATCTGAAGTTTTCAAACAGGGAGATGCTTTCTATTAAAGGAAACTATAGAAAACTTGCTAGCTAGAGATAAAAAATTACATCTAAGAATTGGAATATTGTCATTAAACAGTGCAAAGATAGTGATCTTTTTAATATAAAAAATTATTAGAGGAGAATCTATGATTTGCATGGCGAGTTAAATATGTGAAGCTAATTAACTTGAAAATGAAATTCCGACATTCCGGAGGCAAGTCAAAACAGTATAGAGAGAACAGTTTAAAGTTCTATCCCATAGGTTTGAAGTTGTGATTTTGAGCTTGATTATCGCTTAATTAGTTGACAAATGAGGTGGAAAAAGCAACGAAATTATATGTGAAATTGAGATGAGATTTTTCCCTTTCCATGGGGGCCCTTAGAAAAGACATTCAAACTACAACTAACATTATTGGGTTTAATTTAATTAAAATTAAATCCACCCACCTCGGCTAATTAATTAATGATAATTATATTGGGGTATACCAATCTAAAAGGTAAGGAACAATATTGCTGACTTAATCTTACATAATCTATAGTATATTAGTTGATATATCGATCTAGTTTAATTACTTGCATTAATGTAATTTGATTTCTTTAAGCAATATATAAAATGAAGATTTTTAGGCTATGAAGGTTGAAAGACTCGATCTTCATTGCTTAATGCTTATGCTTTATCATCATCTGCATGCATGCTACTCAAACCTGTGCGCTAATTTGAAAGTGTTTGACAAAATTCAAATTAATTAACTTGTTCTCTCTATGCATTAGCAGCAATATATAATAAATCTACCAACTCAATTCACATGAAAAACACTAACGAAATCTAGCACAATCATAAATATATGTTTAACGACATGCAAATTAGATTATTTCTTTTTCCTTACTGATCATATCTTTTACACTCTGTTGACTCTTCAAAGTAAAGGTTGATATAAAGGTTTTATCTATGCAAGCCAGCATCATCTAGGTTTCTGTCATGAATATAATTGGTTTTTGATGCATGCGGCATCGGAATTCCACAAGTTAAAGAGTAGTATAGTAGGCCAATGAAGCACAATCAATATGAAAGAGAACCCAGTATTTATTATATATGACAAGGATGGCAGATGAGAATATTTATCCATAAGAGTGTTAAACCCCACAAATTGCAAGAGGGGCACACTTAATTGACATCTTTGCATTTAGGACCTACATTTTTGTGTTTTTGTGTGAATTTACTTGCTAAAATGCCGCCAAGGCAAGCAATTTGATGGCTTTGTGTGGGACTCAATTTGATAGAAAGAAGAGTATATAGGGCTAGCATGTATTTGAAACTGAAAAAGAAAATTTCACCAGCTTGTTTTATTTTTTTTAATTATTTCATTTTAGGAAAAAATTCCATGTTTTTGTGGGGTATGTTTCTCTTTTAGGCATTTCAATTAACATTTTCTTAAATGTTATTGTTTAATATTTTACTAGTTCTTGATGGAAAGTTCAATTGAAAACTCTATATCTTCTACCTATGTATTGATCCTAATTATATACTCTCTCCGTCTCATTTTATTTGTCCACCTTTTCTTTTTTAAAAGTTTCAATTATTTGTCATTTACCATAAAAAACAACAAATAATTAAACTTCAATTCTCAATTTTATTTTTTCTTTTCTTTTATTACTATCACATTATTATATAAAACTCCAAAAATACTTACAAATATATCAAGGTTAATAAAGTAATTCAACTTATAATTCAATTACATTTTCTTTTAATTTTTTTTTGTAAAAAAAATTACTTTTTCTTGAACTTTATAAAAGTCCATGAGAGACAAACATATGAGGATGGGGGAGTATCATATTTGAATTTTCATATATGTTTGATCACTGGAGTATAATGTAATAAAAATATAAGAGTGATGATTGCATGGATTTGGTTTCGTGGGAGTTATCATAAAATTAAAATGTGACATAATTATGACTACATATTTAAAATAGACCTTACCCCAATAAATGTAATTAATTATGAAACTTATCCTGAAAATTTTGAATATTTTTATTTGTAGCTAAACTCTTTTTAACTAGTGGTTAAACTTTATGCCGTCTTAGTTCCGTGATAATTCTTATGGAACCGAGTCTGTAAGATTATTTCTCAAAAAATAGTATGAATTAATAAATAAAAGCACTGATTGTGAGTTGTAACATTATTATCAATTATGTGCTTAAAAAGTACTAGATTTTTATTCAAATCAAAATATCTAATTCTGTTCTATCACATTGTTTCTTCTCTCTATAAAATTCTCCAATAATGAAATAAGAATTGGAATCCATCACTTACCGACACAAGACGGTTGTCTAAGCTAACCCTAACACAATTACGCGAATTGGGGGTACATAATTCCAAAAAACTTAAATCAATGGGGCTAAACTATCATTTTCGGAAAATGATGGACTTGTACAAGGTGTCACCACATAAAATACGAGGTAGATTAACCCCGCAATCAGCAAACACCTCACGGTAAGACACGTGTCCTTTTCTTCAACCGACAACGACGCCCTTAAGAATATATCCACAACAGAAAAATTATTGTACTCCGAAGCCCCACAAGTTCCCAATTGGCTAATCCATTGACCTTTCGACACGTGGGGTCCCACGAATTGAATGGTGGTGGGGCCCGTCTCTAATGGGGGAGGAGACCAGAATCTTAACCGTGGGCCCGCACTTACGCGAGCGTGCTCTCGATTAGACGCGTGTAAAGGCCGATTTTCAAGCGTTTAAAAAGCCGGTGGGTCCCATATTTGTAGAAAAATGTGATCACAAGTGGACGCGTGTACAGAGGGATGATCTTACGGTGATGGGACCCGCTTTTGGGCTTTGATTTTCTTTTTTTCTATTATATGTAACAATAAAAAAATGAAAAAAAAATAAAAGTCCAAATGAAGCTCACCCGAAGCTTTTGTGTGGGGACTGGCACGTGGGTATGCAAGTGGGACCCGTGAGTAATTTTTTCTTTTTTTTAATCGAATTTCTATTTTTTAATAATTAGCACGTTTTATTACGTGGCTGTTCACAGATCATTCGTCTCTAAGCATGTAGATAAGGAGTGAATCTTTGGTTTTAGATTAAAAAAAGTCCCATTAATTTTAATTAGAAAGTGTTTTATTACACTAATGACATCATCCCATTTTTTTGATTGGCCAGAGGGTTAATGGCGTCACCTTCATTAAACTTTAGTCTTTCAATATTTTAATAATAAAACACATAATTTAGGGATAAAGGGGTAGGACATTTTGTTTTTCCCAATTTCAACCCCACATTGTTTTCTGTCTATAAACTTAATTTTGCATAATCTTGAATTATAATCTTCAATACCAAAAGGCAAAAAATAACAAAACTCTAATTACTTTTAGAAATTCTACATAACCTAGCCTACATTTAACTCAATTTACAGAACCCTGAACGTCATCAATCAAACTAATAAGCTAGCTAGTGCGGAGCAAGTCATTTTTTCTTTTTTATTCTTTAATTTTCCTATTAATCAAAGGTATTAGTTTTTAAATCTTATTGATTTGAGACTAATTCTTTTCAATAACTCATTTTTCCAATCGTCTTATTATAATTAATTAGTATCCTTAGTAATTAAGTCCTTATAAAGATCGATCAAAATGGCAAAGTCAAGAATAAAAATGTATAAACCAACACAGTGCATCTGAGGTCTTAATTATCTTCTCAATTTCCCTTCAATATCTGGTCATTTAATTTGTATTTGCATAAAAGTTAGGTTATGGAGATTCCAACGGAGATTCCAATATTTTCTCAATAACCTTTAGGCTTTATTTGGTAGGAAAGATGGAAAATTAAAAAGAAAGAAAATAGGAGGAGAAAAAAAGTAGGAAGATGAAAAATAAAATTAATTTCCCTCTAGTGTGCTTGGTAGGAAAGATAGAAAAATGAGTGAAAAAATTAATTTTCTTTTCTCTCATTGGTTGGTAGAAGAGAAAAATAAGAAGAAAGAAAATCAATTTAATATACATTTACTACTATATCCCTTGTTTAATATACTAGTGAGTAATATTGTTATATGTTAGAATGTTTTTAGTAATGAAGGATATATAAGTACTTTTATCTTAATTAATTAGATTCACTTTATTTTCTCTCTATTTCTCTTTCCAAATTTGAAAAGATTTTAAATATGAAGTATGAAAGAAAACATTCATCTTTTCAATTTTCTTTTCCTCTCAAATTTCTCTTCAGCTAAGCACTCCAAAATTTATTTTCTCTCCACTTTTCCTTCCTAACTTTTCCATCTCTCCACTTTTCTTTTCTACCAAGCAAAGCCTTAATCAGAGTCCACATTTATGTGTAACCAAAAAAAAAAAAGGTCCACATCTATCATCTATGCATGCATATGTATGCTTCCCAGCTTGCTTGTATTATTCTTCACGTTAAAAATTTGACCAATTGACTCATGAATTATTGTTAGATTTGTTTTTATTAACAGGGTAATGGGAATTTAGCTACCCGACGCTTCCGACCAAGCAATAACCACGCTTCGTTCGCTTGTAGTTATCGCCATTAATTGGCTTCGGCCATAAATTAAATTGTTCAAAAATGAAATTATTAATAATTAATAATATTAATTGATGAGAGAAAGGTTTTCACTTGTTAGGGGAAGAAAAATCGAGAAGGGCTGGATCTTAGGTTTAAAGTAGCTAGAAATTAATGATAGAGACAAAGATATTATATATCTAGGCATGGTGTTGTTTAATGGTATAACTTCTTACAAAAAATTTCATTCAAAATACACGTATATATGTATATATACATAAACTAATTGAAAATGGACGTTGCATTATATATGCATGCAATGGAAACCTAAATATCAAGGGAAAATTTAAGAAAAAAAAGAGTAATAGCTAAAGATTAAAGAAGTATAATTTGAATTAATGCTCAAGTTTTGACTTGGACCGAAATTTCAAAGTACTTATCACTGGATATCAATTGATAGTGATCCTTAAATCTTATCGAATTGTATGCTAACGTACAAAAAGAATCATTTTTTGAGTTTATGAACTCAGGTACGTATAAAAAGAAGTAAAATGAACCAAAATGGAGCCCGAGTTCAAGTTTCAAACTTCTGAATTAGATTGAGTTTAAATTATCTTAATTTTTTATTGCATATCAATCAAATGCACTGCACACTGTATATTTAAGTATGCGTTGGTGACAGTTGGAAAAATTGAAAAATGACAATAATATAGTCGATCAAAATCGGGTGGCAACATCTATGAATAGGAAGGCCCCAAAGGAAATGTGACCATAGCGGAGGAGGAGGAGGTGGTGGTGCATATGGTGGTAGACCGGTGGCCAAAACTAAAAATAGATGGTCGACATTGGTCATTTAAAAGGTAGTAGAAATGCTAGCTAGTAGTAGGGGAATGTGGGCAGAGGGCACTTAATTTGGGGGGCCAAATTCATTTGGAGAAAAACCGAACCCATGCTAGTACGCTTGCGTGTCTAACGGGGCTTTCGGTGAGATAATGACATTCTTAAGAGTCCCACCTTTCGTGGCTAATTGAACTGTCAAAGAATTATCAACCACTCCCCCACCCCAGTGGTCCAACTCCATTTTTCAATGCCATTTTTATATATGATATCATCTTTCAGCAACACTAGTAACGAGTTAAACTTACGCATTTTCATCGTTAACGCTTCACTTAGAAGTTCACTTAATGAGAATACATACATACATACATACATACATACATTTATATATCATTCATGTTTAAGTGATTATTAGATCAGTTGAAGTTTATTGGGCATGTCGAAGCCATTAGATCATCAAATGCCTTTTGGGTCGTAGATATAGAAATCATTGGGATAGAGGAATTGTGCAAAATAATCCAGCTAGGCAAGAGAGAGATCATCTGCATGCAAAATGTATGTATATATGTATATACATATTTATGTAAATTAAGCAAATGGAAAAAATAAGCAAATTAATCAGCATGCAGGAAAGAGTGATGATCTATCCGAAGGATATCACTACAAAAAAAATTGTCAATAATCATAGATATAGTCACAAAAAATGATATAAAAATCCGTGGCAATTTTCAATTTGCATGGATTTTACAACAGAAAAAAGTTTGACTGATATAAGCTTGTGAGAAATATTTTTCCACGGAGACAAAAATTATCAACGTCCATAAACCGTCGGAAAATCTATTAGAAAATTCGATCAGGGCGATGAAAATCAAAACTATAAAAATTTCCACGTCTTCACATGGAAAATTCCCATGGCTATCAATTCCGTGGGAAATTCATGAGAATTTTTGCCGTCGCTAGTTTTCCTTGAATTTTATTACGATTTGTCATCGATTTGTATGCTTCCCATGTAGCTAGAAAGATTCCTACGAATTTTGTAATGAATTTTTTGTTGGATAAATTAGTTATGATTACCAATGGATTTTATTACGGTATTTTATTTTTGTAGGTAGCGATGGGAATGTACATGAAACAATTTCTTGATTTTTTTTTGTAGGAATTTTTTTGTGAAAATTGGCTATTTTTCTTGTAATGTATTCCAAAACATCACATTAAGGTTGATGGAAGTGCTAAAAGCAAGCGATGTGATTGATATATTTCATAAATCAGATTCTGCAGATGTTTTATTAAGGTTAATTAAGATGAATTGATTTCAAAAGAAAGGCAGCTGCTGGGGAACTTTGGTGGACCAGTTAACTATGATTATTTTGGCCACCTCCATGCAAAAGCAACTCTCTGCATTGGATTGGATAGCTCTCTTCCTAACGTAAGGTTTCTATCATATCCGTTCCACAGACTCACTCCTCTAATTACTCTATAATTACAGCAAGATTATTATTAATTAATCAATATTTTTTCTTAATTATTTTCCAAAAAGAAAGTTAAACAAAAGTAATTAATTAACGTTACCAGCCGTTTAGCTAATATATGAACACAAATTCTAAATTGTAATTTTATTTATATATAATATACATAAATAAAATAAAATCGATCTTATTACCGTACAATAATATTTTTTTCTGTTTCTTTTGTGAACCAGTTAATGAAATGTTGTGTGTGCCCATCATGGCCATCTACAATTGGCAGTGTCCACAATTTAATGGCACACGAGATTGATAGATTTACTTTAATTAGTCCCTGCTCTCTCTTCAATCAATTTTTACTTAATCCCTTTTCATTAGTAGTTAGTAGTTGATAAGATATGTTTCTTAACTAATGATGACATTAATGATGATTATTTAAAGTTAACGTCCACTTGTCACCGTAGTTTCGAGATATAACCCACTAACTCCTATATTCCCTCTTTTTTCTTTAATAAATAATGAAATGTTCCATATATATAATATATGGGCCCGTAGGTTTTCTCTATTAATATTTTTATTATTAGTAACTTTGTATTTTGTTTATTTTTCCATTATAATTTTTTTCAATAATTTATTAAAAAAATGGTTTTGAAACCAAACTCATGGAAGTATGTACATATTAATTAATTTACCATGAAGTCAATCTGTCCTAATTTCTTACCTTTAATATATATATATATATATATATAATGGTAATTAGGATTATGATCTTATTCTTGTCTAATGTTGTTTGTATACATTTGCACATCTATTATAGTTTTTATGTAACATAAGTACTTTTGATAGTGATATTTATTCTTAATGGATATATATATATATATATGTATATACATATATATATATATTATTTGAATAATCAAAATTATTATTGGAAATAAGTCTGTCTTAAAATTGAAAAAAAATTGATGAAAAATTATGGGTTTGCTAGAGTTGAAATTTTCCCTGCTAATAAGGCAATAGCAGGAGTACTAATTGTGGCATATTAATAGTGGAGCTCCTTGCTAGTCGCATAAAGCTTTTTTTAACGTTCGCAGTAATCATCATTATTAAATATAAAGAACTTCGAAAATTATTAGAAATCTCAAAAGTCAAATAAGTGAAATCCAAATTCGGAAGAAAAAGGGGTACGTAGGTTTTAAATTCCAATTAATTCGACAGTATCCTAATTGCTGTATACAGTATCCTTAATTAAAAGTTGCTAACGTGGCGTGTTCTAGATCAAAATAAAGTTTAGATGCTTGAAAATTCATGAAATATTAAAGATTAATTTAAGTATTCCTTATGTTCCTATATATCTGACACAAATAATTGAATATCTTCAATTAAGAAAGTTAGTTAATTAAGTAACAAAATTTTATACAAATTTTATTTCACTTTTCCGATTTACCCTAAGTCTATTTCATTATCCTTCCTCTTTACAAGATAGTTGGTTAATATTACAACTATTACATTTAATGGTTCTTACAATTTCAAAGAAGGGTAAATTTAAAAATAAATAATTAATACTTTATTAAAATCATACAAAGATAAATAAAAATGAATATTAAGTAGGAGTCAGATAATAAGGAACAAGGGAGTATAATTTTAGGTACTATGTATTAAAATCATTAAATGATATTAATTCTTTACTTTTCAATTAACAAAGGCTTTTTTGTTGTAATTAATATATAATAACTAGAATATATAATTTTTTTAAATAAAATAACATTAAAACATGCACCCAAAAAGAAAAAAAACCCTGGGCGCCGCTTCTTACTCTTCAAGAAAGGAACAACCTACAATAATTAAGAAATTTATTTTCCAATTTAGTCTTTAAAATTTTAGTAATATATGTCTATATCTAATTAACAATAGAATTTATATATGATTAAGATTTAATAATTAACCTATATATTTATAGTATTTGGCAAAAAAAAAAAACCTATATATTTATAGTAGTAGTTATAATTATCCCTAATAACAAAGCTAAAATTGTCGAAAGTCTTTTTTTTTTTTAGATTTTGCTAACGGGTGCCCATGGGCACCTGTTAACAAGAGTAATAATGTGCTTTGAAAATTGTGTTAAAGTAAAAAAGTCAATATTAATTCATTCTTTTACACAAGTATTTAATGATTTGTTTCTTCAAGACAAGATTACCCTTTAACAAAAAATATATTTATAATTTTAAAAATTGAATGAGTATACGAAAAATAAAAATTATTTTATGAAAAATGTTTTTTTATAATTTTTAAAATAATAATATCTTTTTTTAGCCACAAATTTTATAAAGTTTAGTCCCAAATAAAGGAAAATATATTTTTAAGGGTAAGTTTCAAATTCTTTAACATATATTGTGGTAGGGTTTTAGGAAAGAAAAAAAAAATCCAAGTTTGATATAATATCTTTTTGATAAAGTTTAGTCCCAAATAAAGGAAAATATATTTTTAAGGGTAAGTTTCAAATTCTTTAACATATATTGTGCTAGGGTTTTAGGAAAGAAAAAAAATCCAAGTTTGATATAATATCTTTTTGATAAAGTTTAGCCACAAATTTTATAAAGTCTAGTATGAAATAATAAAAAAAAACATAATTTTAAGAGTAAGTTTTAAAATTTTTTAACATATATTATGATAGGGTTTTTTTAAAAAAAAAAACTTCAAGATTGATATAAATTTTAAGAGGCTCAACTCAGTGTCTATAAGTATTGGTTAACCGGACCTTTTTTTTTCTTGAGTTATTAAGGTTTGAATTCAAATGAATTATTAGAATTATGAATCCGTCATTCTATATCAGCAAATCACCGACGATTTCTGAACTCAAAGTTTGTATGTTTTGGTCTTTAATTAATGAAAGAATGCATTACTATAAGTTACCGACAAACCTTTGAATTAATAGTGCTGTTCAAATGGTTCATTTTATAATCCCAACACTTCCTTTTCGCATTGACGCTGAAAGAAAGTTAAATTGGTATATTCATTTTTGTCAAAAGAAAACATATACTAAGTAATAGTAGTAATTACTAATAAGAAAGTAGCTTAAGATAATGCGCACTTAAAGCAAAGACAACTTTAATTAACTTTCTTATTGCATGCAATAGCCGAAGCATTAGGGGAAAAGACGAAGATAGCAAAAAAAAAAAAAAGCAACAATAAAGGTGACAACCCTAACCCAAACAATCATGATTCATGACAGAGACATTCGGTAACATTTTAACTGTGTGACATGAAGAAATTTAATCAGCTGTAAATATTTTACTGGTGAACTCAGCCTGCTGAGCTAAGTGTGATGCAATGTAGTTTTGAAGGTTTTCTCCTTTTCTTTTCTTTTTCCTGATGATTTTGGTAGCAGTCTTTTCCTAGTGAAAAGGCCGCTGCAGTTGCTGACTGCGCTGAATAAAGGCCTGCCCAATTTTGGCCATAACATCAAGGGTCAGAAAATTAGAGTACACATATAAGATTGCAGAAAAAGATAGAATTTCATCCAATCATTTTCAAAAACATAAGTATTTCTGGTGAACTTTCATATTTTACCACCATTGAAATTACAATATTCATATATTATTACTACATGGCAATGAATGGAATTATTTTGAGTATCGAAAACCCATTTAATAATTGTCTGTCAGTTCGACTGGTAAGTGATTTTGAATTTATATCTGAATTGCGGATCGAATTTTATAAGATTAAGTGATTAATTATCTCAAGTTATATTAGTACTTGACCAGTTATTTTTTTAGAATAAAATGTGAATTATAGAAGATTTCTACCATCCACATTCCTAGAGCTGTCAAAAGTTGACCCGAACCCGATAACCCGACCCGACCGACCCGAACCCGAAACTAACCCGACCTGGTTTGACTAAAAAAAGTAAACGACCCGAACCCGACCGACCTGAAACCCGATTGACCCGTAACCCGATTGACCCGTAACCCGATTGATCCGAAACCCGATTGACCCGGAACCCGATTGACCCGAAACCCGATTGACCCGGAACCCGATTGACCCGAAACCCGATTGACCCGAGAATCTAACCCGAAAAACCCGAGAATCTAACCCGAAAGAACCCGACAAACTAATGAAATACTCCCTCTGTCCCTATTTATCTGCCTTCTGCTAGAAGCTTTATTTGTTTTTAAAAACTTTATTTATTCCTTTTTATCTGTCTATATCCCAGCATTAATTATTAATTTTTTAAAATTACCCTTTTAAACTACTTTTTTTCTCTCTTAAATAAATATTTTTTCTAAATAGGAGAAAGAATTAAAGAAGAAGAGAGATAAGGATAAAATAAGAAAGTCAATGTAAATATGTATGAAATTTTGTACCATAACTATTTTTTTTGCCCTGTATGAAATGATTAATTGTAATAGACAAATAGGGACAGATGGAGTATTTTTATATAACTCATAAACTTCAAATTTAATAAATAAATTTGATAAAGAAAATAAAAATAAACATTTGATAAAATTTTGATCAAAGTGAACTTAAAAAAATATTTTTTCATAATTATGGTTTTTAAATTTTATTATTATGAATTTATGATTGAATTATATGAATTTATAGAATATTATTACTTAAATTTAATAATATTAATTATGAACATTATTAAGGAAAATTTGAGAATTTACAAAAGGCCATGTTGATTTCATCATTACTGATCAAATCAATAAATAAATTTTTTCATGTGAATGACAATTTTCCATTTTAACTAAGAAAATTTATAAATTACAGTAATATTAATAAATTACTAATATTCATATCAAATTAGTGAATTATCTATCCAACAAAAAGTATCTAAACATTAAAAATTTGAAATTAAAATTTTAATATGTTGTCATATATTTTCTCCTTATAATTTAGTTCTCGCCAAAACAAATAATTTAATGAGAATGCCGAATGTAGTGTGTGTGCAAGTTGTTCTATTATGCAGAAGTATGTGATGTTAATCACTAATCACTATAAAATATAGTCTATATACAAGTCTTAGAAAGGAAAGAACAAAACAAGGTCATTAGCACTAAGATAATAAGATACTAAGATTAGTGGTTCATGGTGGCCATAGCTGTATGAATCATGAATTTATTATATATCAATTAGAATTTAGAAATGAATTAGTAAATAATAAAAATTTAAATATTTATTTTATTTAAAACTATAGATAATTTATAGGAAAATTTTTAAAAAAGTTATAAATGTTACTAATGTAATTAATGCATTTATAACATTACAAATTTAATTAATTTAATTACAATTTATAACAAATCTAATAAATAATATTTTTGATAAAATCTCTCTTAAGTATTAATTTGTAAAATCAAAACTTTAATTCAATTTAAAATAATCGATAACCCGAATGACTCGAGAGTTAAATAAAAAAAAATCGAATCCAAATGATATAAAATCCAAAAAACCTGTAACCTGAAAGACCCGATGGTCAAACCCGAAAAACCCGAACCCGAAACCCGACAAACCCGAGGGCAAAACCCGAAAAACCCGAGACCCAAATGACCCGAGACCCGAATGACCCGAAACCCGAATGACCCGAGACCCGAATGACCCGAAACCCGAATGACCCGAAACCCGAATGACCCGAACCCGAATGACCCGAAACCCGAAATGACCCGAAAATCTCTTTTGACCCAAACTGACCCGACCTGATTGACCCGAACCCGAAACCTACCCGATCAACCCGATTTGACACCTCTACACATTCCCTAAAGGTTATCAAACGAACAAAGTGGACGAGTGAACAGTGTACATCAGCAAGTTGGTGGCTAGCTGGTCTCCCTATTGATTGAATCTAATGATAACCAAGTCAAAAGTTTGACTGTACTTTTCTTAACTAGGGGTAATTGATTGATTCAAGTATAATTGGCCAATGGGTGGCCCTTCAATGGCTGGCTCACTGATTGATCAGAAGACAAGGCAGGCACATTCTTTGATAATTGATACTACTACTACTGCTATATATTTTCCCCCCCACAAAATAATTTTTACAAATTAATTAGCAATTGCATTTCTCTCTTATAATAAGTTAAATGTAAAGTAATTCCTAAAATAAAAATATATATACACATTTAAAAAGTTTTTAATGCTATTGGTGGGTGCTTTGACGAGAGCGGGAATTCATTCAAGTGCTTTATCTTCTTAGCTATTGCATCCTACCACACAAAATTGCAGGAAGAAATTGAAAAAAAAAAGAGAAAAAGAAATTATTACACCTATTATTATTATTATTATCATAAAGGAAAGAATTGAAAAAGCAAATACAAGACAAAGAGATATTTGGATAAAGGCTTGAAAAAGCCATCCAAAGCCCAAAGGCGAGTGACTTCTCTAACCCCCCCTTTTCTCTTCTCTTATTGGTCTCGTCTCTATTATTAATCCCTCTGTAGAAATCGACATTTCCTCGTTTTTCAGCTGCTTGTTTATGCTGCTAGCTCTAGCTGTCCCACTTCAGTTTCTTTTCTTTTTCTTTTTTTTATAAGAAAAAATAGCTTTAATTTTAATGTTTAAACATTAATTTATGTTTTTTTTTGTCAGAAAACATTAATTTATGTGCTTCCTTATAAAACGTGCCTGCATCAAATGATTTGAAAAAGTTGGATCAAAGTGACTCCAAGTCACTGCAATTTTCCTTTTTTCTAGTAATTTTTTTCTTTACTAAAATCTACTGTTGGATACCTAACACGCAGTATACTATAGGAGATAAGATAAAAAGAAAGGGAGTGTATAAAAAGCAAGAACAATTTTTTTCCTAACAGTGAATTTATTTTTTAATTTATTTTTAATAATTAATTACTCCCAATCAGAAAGCAGCAACAGCCCAGATTTTGGAAGGCAAAACCCAAAAAAGAGAAAAGAAATAAAGTGGGTATCAATTTTTTTTTTGTTTGGTTGGCTTTGAAGTTGAGAGTTGAGAGAGGGTCGTCCTGAGAAACCACATCTCTTTCTTTTTCTTTGTTTCTCTCTCTTTCTTTTAGTTATTATCATAGTATATATTTATATATATACACTGAAAAGGAAGAAAATAGGCAAAGAATTTGAGTCTGACAAGATCAGCAAAAACTACACACCAAAGCCTAAAAAGATTTTCATCCATGATAGACATTTAGACAGAACGTGTGTGCTCTCAGATGCATCCTCTCTCGTGTGTTTTTAGCCATAATTGGATTGGAATATGGTACTTTCCCTGTCTCTCTGCAACATCCCCTTTGATGGGTTCCTTTCTTTCCCCCCCTTCCATTTTTATTTTATTTTATTCATTATCGGAAGCTGATCTTTTCTTTGATGGGGTTTTTGTGTGACTCTTGATGAGCAAATCTATCATCTCATCACCTTAAGAATTTTTGTTTCTCTCTCTCCCCCTCTGCCTCTCCCTCTCCCTCCCTTTCTCTATCTCTATATAAACAACTTGCTCCTATATTTCACATCTTTCTCTCTTCTCTCTTCTCCTCTTTCTTCTTCAGTTACCTTCAAAGATATATATATATATATATTATATTATACAGCTCACTTTTCTTATATATTTCCACAAGTTTTACAGTCTCAGATCAGGAATTCTATAGATTCACTTTTTTTCGTTCCAGGAAAGCAAGGTCCAGGTCTTCATCAAATTGCAATGAATTGAACATCAAAATGGGCTGATCAGGATTTGTTAACTTCAGGTCAAGCTCTAGTGCCTTCAGAGATTTGAAAAAGGGGAGAAACGTCTTTACAAAGTTCTGGGACATTTTTCTCTTTATAAACTTTGGCAGTTTCCGTACACTGCAACAAGTATTTTTATTTTTTCGGGGGTTGGTTTGGCTTTCAAATCAATTATATGGCGACGTACTTTCATGGGAGCTCAGAATTCCAAGGTGCTTCTGCTGCGGCTGCCCCTGATGGGACGATGCAAACACTCTTTCTCATGAACCCAAACTACGTGCCTTACTCTGACACACACCAACCTGCTGCTACTGCTGCCACTAACATGTTCTTCTTGAACCCCGCCGGCAACGCGCTCAACCCCACTAGTTTACCCCACGCGCCACCTCCTACCCATCCTCACCACCATCTCCTCGGTCTCCCTCTCCCAACGCCCACTGCATCCATCGGACCCGCCAATTCTGATGATCCCAGCCGTCCATCTCCCCTCCATGGTATAGTATCCGGTATCCACTACAACTTGTGGGCCGGCTCAAATAATATTGATCATCAGAATTCACCCGGAAGTAGCCATCAGGTTGTGTCGGCATCGGCAGCGGCGAACTCGGGTGGGGCCCATGATATGGCGTCGCAGTTGGGGTTACGTCGTGGGGTGCCCGTGGTGTCACCTCGGCAAGTTTTGTCCTTGAGTCTATCATCCCAGCAGCAGGTGCCCTATAGGTCTAGTAATGTTGAAACTGATATCCAAGGGCAATCCCAAGTTCCAACCATATCGTTAGCCGATGATTTGAGGATATCAGGGAACTCACCGTCGTCGGTTTCAGTGGTCTCGAATGGGATTCCTAGCGTTCAAAGTGTTGTTTTGGGATCCAAGTACTTGAGAGCAGCACAAGAGCTTCTTGATGAAGTTGTTAATGTGGGGAAAGGGATAAAGAGTACTGACGTGTCTGAGGGGACCAAGGAGAAGATAAAGATGAACAAAGAATCCGTGGCTGCTGTGGCAGGAGGTGAGGGTTCGAGTGCTGGTGAAAATGGGGCTAAACGTGGACCTGAGCTCACCACAGCACAAAGACAGGAGCTTCAGATGAAGAAGGCTAAACTTGTCACCATGCTTGATGAGGTATTTCGCTTAGTTTATTTTCTATTTTTATACCACTTTTCCATTCTTAATAACTTCTCTGATCAATTTGATTATTGGTTTCGATCCCAATCTGATATTTGAAAGCGAACACGCATCAAACTCTCTGCAAATTAATACAATTTCTTGAGGGCCTGAAAGCGAAAATGCATTCATTTCTTTACTGCTACCTTGTGTCTTATCATTTAATATGGTATCTTTCTAAGAACTGATACGAGAGAATAGTCCACCATAGCCAACTATGGAATTTCGTTTTAAGAACTTAGCAGAAGGAGATTCTAGGAACCTAGTGATCTACCTTATTAGTATATATACCTCAGAATTCATGCAGTGAAATAATTCTCATTTTGCAAGTTTTAACTAGCTACCTCTAATGGATATTTATCATAAATACTAACGAATAGCTTCAAAATCTTCCGTGCTTGATATTCAACAGACAAGATATTGTCTGATATATTAAATATATATATAGAATTGATTAGTCTTGGGACCCTCATAGTCATGATCAAGCATTCGAAAAAAAAAAGAAAGTTGAGCTGTCATCAAAACTTGTGGCGAGTGTTTCTCTTTTGTTTGTAGTATCTCTTTTTTTATCTTATTTTTCTCATGGCTTCTACTGCTTTACCAGGCGTGCAAGCTTCGGCTAGAGGTAATAAGGTGCAACTAGAAATGGGTCCATTAGCTGCAGATTCTATTTCACTTAAGACAAACTTTGGTACTATTATAGTGAAAGTGATTTTCACTTTTATAATGGACGATATTCTATTAATATTTGGAAACATAATTAAAGATGTACTCTTTACATTGTTTTGTTTCTTTTCTAATTATAATCAAGATAAATTCTTCATGTATATATTGATGTTGTTTTTTATTTGGTGATGAACTTGGAAGGTGGAGCAACGATACAGGCAGTACCATCACCAAATGCAAATTGTAGTTTCTTCGTTTGAGCAGGCAGCTGGATTTGGTGCGGCGAAATCGTACACTGCACTTGCTTTGCAGACGATTTCGAAGCAATTCCGCTGTCTTAAAGATGCAATAGCTGGACAAATCAAAGCCACAAGCAAGAGTTTAGGAGAAGAGGATTGCTTGGGTGCTAAAGTTGAGGGTTCAAGACTAAGATTCGTTGACCATCAGCTTCGACAACAGCGGGCCTTGCAGCAGTTGGGAATGATCCAACACAATGCTTGGAGACCCCAGAGAGGATTACCTGAACGAGCGGTTTCTGTTCTTCGTGCTTGGCTTTTCGAGCATTTCCTTCATCCGTATGTATATACATCGAATTCTTCGACTAATTAATAAACTGTGAACTATAGAAATTCTCGTCTTAAGACAACATTATAAACAGATTATGTTTAGCTTATCTGAAGTTTCTTTTGGCTGCAGGTATCCTAAAGATTCAGACAAACACATGCTTGCTAAACAAACAGGGCTTACTAGAAGTCAGGTTCGGTTTCCTTATAACTATACTGTCTTTCATTGATCACTGATCTTCTTATCTTCTATTCATCATATATATATATGGAGGAAAGCTAAAGTAATATTTGATAAACAATTTAACTTAAAATGCAGGTGTCAAACTGGTTTATAAATGCTCGGGTTCGCCTTTGGAAGCCAATGGTCGAAGAAATGTATATGGAGGAAGTGAAGGAACAAGAAAGGAGCGGGAATGAGGAGAATGGAAACAAAAGTGAGCAAAAGGAGTCACGGTCTGCCAGTTCCAGTGCCCATCAAGAAAGTGTGTCACTTAATAAGATGGATCAAGTTAAAACTCAATCATCCAGGCCTGACAAATCCATCAACCAAGCCAATACTTCCACAGCTGATTTTTCAAACTCCACAATCTCCACATCTCCCATGGGAGGCTCCCTTCTGCCACAAACAGCCTTCAATCTCATTGGATCATCTGACCTTAATGGTAGTACCGCTCAAAGAAGTCCCAAAAAACCGAGGGGTATTCATGACATGCAAAATTCACCTAGTAGTATCCTTTCAATGGACATGGATATGAAGCAAGGAGAAACAAGGGAAATTAACATAAAGTTCGGAGATGAAAGGCTGTCCAAGGATAGTTACTCATTGTTAACCGGAACAGCTAATCACGGCGGAGGATTTGGCGCATACAGCACAATGGGAGAGATCGGGAGGTTTGATCCTGAGCAGCTGACACCGAGGTTTCATGGAAACAGTGTTTCCCTCACCCTTGGCCTTCCCCATTGCGACAATCTATCACTGTCAGGTAACCAACAAAACTTCCTATCAAACCAGAACATTCAACTAGGAAGAAGGTTAGAGTTAGGAGCAAGCGAATCTGATTTCTGTGGGATTAACACCCAACAAGCTTCTCATTCGAGCACCGGGTATGAGAACATCGAGATGCAAAACAGAAAACGGTTTGCTGCGCAATTGCTGCCAGATTTTGTGGCCTGATGATCATGAAGAACCCAAATAAGAATGAAAAATCACCTGCAATTCGATCAGCCGCTGAGCTAAAGCTATATATATTGCTTCTTTCCCTTCTTGAAACATTTCAGTTGAGTTAAACCTACATGGCTCTGAGGCCAATGCATCGGCGAAGCGGAAGAACATGAAAATAATCTGTTCCAAGTTCAATTTTTATTTATATATCGTGCTGTATCTTGTACAAAGAGAAGCACGACTACTGTAAATTAAGAAAGAAGGATAGCTAATTAGTCTCTATAGGGTAATAGACATATATAGCTGCAGCAGAACAAGCTAGAGCATAGTATTATTCTTACTTAGTTTAGGCTTGAATTAATTATTAGTAAGGTTGAGCATTGTATATGATCATATATATTGGTACATTTTGGATATTTGCTATTTGAAAGATTTTATATATGGATATGCAAATTGGTTATTGGGTGCAAACAAAGTCAATTTTCCATATATATCTCTACATATATATATATATACACATTTATTTCTGGTTTTCTACATAGTTTTAGGTAGTTGCATCGCATGCATCTATGATTAGTTAAATTTGAGTGCTAGAACTTTTTCTATATGAAATAATTACTTATCTATTTTAAGAAAATTTTTTCATGGCGAGAAAAAAAAGAAAAAGAAAACAAGGATGGCATCATGGCAAGAGGATCTATGACATGGGTACTTTAATAGTAGTATTTCGTATTAATTAGCTTGTCCTAATTAACTGTAATTATCCTTCAAAAAAAATTAACTGTAATTAACGACGTCCAACTTGAAAGCATGCATGGCTTCCACTATTTACTTTGCAGTTTGTGATAATTGTACGTATTTCTACTTATCCCGTTGTTTAGAGGGAACAAAAAAGTTTGGAATTCAACCCGTAACTTTTATTAAATGAACATAATGCACGTCCAAGTCTGGTAAAAATGAAAAAACTGATGGCAAATTAAAGATTGGCTTCATTCATACACTAATGTGTTCTACAAATTCTTTATTACTAGCATTAATTAATTAGGCTTAAGTATAAAAATGTCCTTATATAAACTTATTCAAAACAATTGATTAAGCCCCTAAACTTTTTTTATGATCAAATGAGCCTCTAAACTTTTATTGATGGTTAAATAAGCCCCTAAACTTTAATTTACACCTCATTAAGCCCTTGATATAACTAAATTTAGTTATATGATCTATGGATTCATGGACTTTAACCATTATTAAGTTCAACATTAATCAAATTTTAATTATACCATGAGTCAAATAGGGTGTTAATTAATTAAAAGTTAACATAAAATCTTACGAATTTTAATCATATTAGGTGCGTAATTGAATATTGATAAAAGTTTAAGGGCTTATTTGATTGCAATAAAAGTTTAAGGGTATAATTTATTTTTTAAATAAGTTCAGGGGCTTTTTCTTACATATATGCCTAAGTAATTAAAATTCAAAATAAAGGGGGTGTGTGTGTATCCAATAGTTAGGGATGTGATCAATTGACCCCAACCTCGATGGGAAACCTAGAGCGGGGACAAGGTTTGGATTAATTTCAAGGAGTTTTTCTTTTCTATCCGCGTTAGGGATGGAGACCGGGAATACCCTTACCACCCCATACCCATCCACAATACAATATATTATTAATATTATATATGTTATATATTGTGTTTATTTATAAAACTTAAAGAAAAAATTGACTTAAAATTATGTAATTGTATATATATAATGTTTATTCATAATGTTTTTAAAATAATATTATTCTAATTTAGTCATGTAAAATATATATTATATTTGTTCATTTTAATTATGGTTTATGAACTTCTTATAGATTTTATTTAGTTAATTTTTGAAAAATATACTGGATATTGTTGTATATATTTTGTTGTAATATTTTAATTATTTTAAACTTGTATTTATTAAATTTTTATTTAATAAGCTTATAAAATATATATTCTTAGAAATGTAATAATCATATAATATTTATATATATATAACTCGGGGAACGGTAAACGGTTCGGTTCGGTTCGGATATTAAGGTTTTAATATCCTAACGCTTCGGTTCGATTCGGGTTTTTTTGCGGGTTTTCGGGTAGTTGAAATCCATTCAATTTTGAACTTTTTTCTTTTATAAAAGCTCAAATAAGATTATAAAAATTTTGGATCTTTTAATTTTAGGCTAATAAAATCAAGTATTTTTTAAAATTTTAGCTTATTCGGTTCATTCGGGTTCCATTCGGTTCATTCGGTTTTTATATGAACATTCCAAAACCCTAATCTAGTTATCGGTTCGGTTCGATTATCGGATTTTTCGGGTTGCTTGAACAGCCCTAGGAACGGGGATTCCTTGTTCCCACAGATTCCCCCCGAAGTCGAAGACAAAGAAAAATCTCTTCCCAAATTTAGATTCTGATTCGAGGATAGGGATAGGTAAATTCAAGGTTGAGGACGGAGAATGTACTCCATACATAATCCCTGTCTCGTTAACATCCCTACTAATAGTACATTAATTGTTAAAATAAATTTACCAATTTGTTGATTAGTTATATATTGTAAACAATATTCATGTGCTAATCATTATGAGGTTAAATCTTGCTTTCCTTACTGTAATTGAATACAAAAGCAGCTCTTTCATTTGAGATCAAAAAGCAGCTCTTTCATTTGAGATCAAAGGGAGTTTTCACGTGCAAATCTATATCTTCTATATCTATATCTATAATTTATAATAATATATTAAAATAAGAGACAAAATGGGGGAGGACATATGGTATATCCTCACTGGTTAACCTTTTTCATTTCTTTCTTTCTTTATTTTTATATTTAATTTTCCCCATATTGTTTTTACTCTTTCACCTTTTATGATTTTCAAGTTTTTGTTTTTATTTTTATTTTGATTTCCATTTTTCTTTTTAATTTATGCTTTAAGTAATATTTTTCTTTACTAATGAGCCTAAAAATTGGTTTTTTTTTTACTTTAAGAAAATTCTTTGCCATTGTTTTGTATTATATATCTTATTAAAATTTATTTATTATTAAAGAATTTACTATTTGATATATTTCTATTTATGGGTTAATTAATATTTTCAACTTATGTATAATATATTTGATATATTTTATTTTATTTATTAGTTGATTAACTTTTATTTTTATGATTTTTTTTGGACATGTAATTGAGTTAAATTTTTAGTTAGGCTTTTTATTATTTGACTTTGGGGACGAATATAATTGTTCTCTTGAAACGCTTTAAAAATTTATCAATTGAAAGTCTATTTGATGTATATCATAAGATGAAATAATATAACAACTTAACTTCAATCCTCGGAAAGTACACTTATTGTTGGAAGGGTTTTATCTTTAATACTCTCGGTTCGAAGGAGATTAATATTAAACTAAAATTGGGTCCTTAATCAACAAAACATACAAGATGGTTCTCGGACTTCTACCTCAATCCATTGAAAAAGCTAACCTGTCATACAAAGTGTTCCAATTTGAAGAAATAACTGCTGAGAAAATCCTTCCTGACACTGCAACAGAAACTCAACCAGCTTCATCTTCAATAGACTTTAACACTCCACCACCAACAAGAAATCAAATCAGCCAACAGCAAGCTCAATCATCAGCAGAAGCTAATGCACCAACTGATCTATTTGCAGAGGAACCATCAGCCAAAAAAGCTAAGATCAGGTACACTGTACACTAAACAAAACTCATAATATTCTAGCTACATGGCATTAACTACTCGTAAAAATTTAAATGCAGTTACCAATCCAACGCAAAAAGGAAACTCCAGATGAAAAGATGATGAAACCGACCAACTGTTTAAAGTACCCAAGATGAATCTCTTGCTCTTGGGAAATATGAAATGCCATCAGACTCTCCATATATATATATATATATATATATATCTATGTATGTACATCTATGTGTATATATTCCTTACAGACTCATTACTACTTCTGTAAATTAATGATTGCAAACTCTTAGTGGCTGCAAACTCTTTTGTAGGGCTAGCATCAACTTTAGTCTATTAGTTAAACTGAAGACAGCCGCTTGCTTTACATTTTGTCTGTAAATATTATTAAGTCAGCTTAATTATCCTGTTCCAATGCCTTTACTTTACCTAGAAAAATCACAACACTACATTAGAAACAATTATCATTTCAGATCTTCAACAAGCACCTTTTACGCCCGCAGCGTAGCTCGGGCCATAGATCTAGTAATATATTAAAATAAGAGACAAAATGGGGGAGGACATATGGTATATCCTCACTAGTTAACCTTTTTCATTTCTTTCTTTCTTTATTTTTATATTTAATTTTCCCCATATTGTTTTTACTCTTTCACCTTTTATGATTTTCAAGTTTTTGTTTTTATTTTTATTTTTATTTCCACTTTTCTTTTTAATTTATGCTTTAAGTAATATTTTTCTTTACTAATGAGCCTAAAAATTGGTTTTTTTTTTTACTTTAAGAAAATTCTTTGCCATTGTTTTGTATTATATATCTTATTAAAATTTATTTATTATTAAAGAATTTACTATTTGATATATTTCTATTTATGGGTTAATTAATATTTTCAACTTATATATAATATATTTGATATATTTTATTTTATTTATTAGTTGATTAACTTTTATTTTTATGATTTTTTTTGGACATGTAATTGAGTTAAATTTTTAGTTAGGCTTTTTATTATTTGACTTTGGGGACGACTATAATTGTTCTCTTGAAACGCTTTAAAAATTTATCAATTGAAGTTCTATTTGATGCATATCATAAGATGAAATAATATAACAACTTAACTTCGATCATCGGAAAGTACACTTATTGTTGGAAGGGTTTTATCTTTAATACTCTCGGTTCGAAGGAGATTAATATTAAACTAAAATTGGGTCCTTAATTAAATTGAATATATGCTTTAAAAATTAAAAAATTAACCACGTGTCAAAATCCGGAACATCTTCTAGTATATGTAAGAGTTGAGTACACAACATGGGGCAACAAATTGCCCAACCTCAACCTGCTAAACTTGAACGAAACTTTTGATCTGGCTGGCACCGGCACTAAATATACAAATGCAATCGTTTCACGTGGGCTGGGCTCGATTTTTAAAAAGAAGCCAAAGCCTAAGCTTAAGCTTTTGGGCCCAAGCCCCAACATATTTGACCCGAATTCCCAACCGTAAAACTCACTTGTAGTGACGAAAAGGCAATCGGTCGTCAATACTCGCATCATGCTGCTGTGATTCCACCAAGTTCCAAGAACAAAAGAAAAGGGAAAATGGAGAAAGGAGAAGAGAATTGGAGTGAGCAAGTGGAGGATCTGGTGACAGCCGGAGACACGCAGGGCGCTATCTCCTTCCTCGAAAACCTCATTTCCAAACTCCAGACCACCTCCTCCTCCTCTTCGGACCACCTCCAATTAGCCTCAGCTCTCTCCGACTTAGCCACTCTCTATTCATCCATCGGCTTCTCCCTCAAGTCCGACGAGCTTCTCTCACGTGCTTCTCTCCTCAAACAGCGGGCTTTCTCTTCTGGGTACTCTCTTCTCTCTCTCTCTCTCTCTCTTTTTAAAAAATTTTTCTTGTTAGTCTTACATTGGAACTGGAAATATAGTTTTAAAGCTAAATTTGCTGGCTTTTTGTTTCTAGTGATGTAGGGCTTGTAAAGAAGGACTTGAAGGAGGATTCTTTATCATTATTTAATGCTTCTTCGGCTGGAAAAGACAAGTCTTTGAGTAATGGTGCGTCTACTTATACTGAACTCTTTAGCTTAGCCTTCCTTTAGTTTTAATTTATTGCATTTATCTCTATGATTATATGGAAGTAAATTCTATTTCCTTTATGCAGAAGGGAATCTTGAAAGAAACCCAGTATCGGGTGATGATGGGTCGCCACACAAATCATCTTCAGACGATGGTAAAGCTTTGATTTTTTTTTTGGGGGTTATTTTTGGTTCTCTGTGTTGTCGTTGTAGTTACATTATTATTATTTTTTTTAATGAAATTCTGATGGTTTGTACAGATTGGGAAGCAATTGTGGATCGTGAACCTGATGAATTACTCGCCTCAGAAAGCTTGCCTGGAGTATCGAATCTTTCATTGGAAGATAGCAAAGTTGAAACTCCTAAGAGACGTGGGAGGGGCACATTTTCTTATAGAAAAAGTGAATTTTATAGTGATCGACTCTCTGATGTGTCTGCTGCCAAAGATACAGAGGATGAGAATGTGTGCATAAACTCTGAAACGAAGACAGTGGAAAGTAAGCCTTTATGTCTCTCAATTCAAGGTTTTGTTTCCACAGATGCTTTATATTGCACATGCGTGCCTCTTACTATAGGCTGAGTTGATTATTACCTCTGAATGTAGAAGATAGGTGGCTCTGTCCTTTCTTAAAACTGTGTTTACTTGCTTGTTCCCAGGCCTTGATCCAAGGGGATATAGAGAGCTTTTCAGACTGAAATATAAAGACTCTGTCCATGAACTTATTTTTCAGCTTCTCACGTCTTAACGATTTCAAGTTATTTATGTTTTATCATTTCCCCCCTTGGGGATATAAACTTAGACAACCATATATCCATTTAACCAGTTGAGCATGAAATGTGCTGTACATGATAATTAAAAATAATATGATATCTACTTTTTGTTGCAGTAAGGTAAATTCTAGCCGCAAGAAAGTTCTTTATGAATTTGGATATGTTACCATAACCTGTGAAACCTTGATCATAACCTGTGAAACCTTGATTGATCAAATTGGAAAAGAGATTTTAGTTTAATAGTCGATATGCATGGAACTCATTTCTATAATGTTTTTCTAGATATTGCTAATCTTTTAGCGATGCAAATTCTTCAATGCAGCTGTTGTTGAACAAGTAGCAGCTAAATATGGAACGCGTCATGTCCTTGTTTTGGCTGACTTTTCACCAAGTACTAGGACAACAGACCTAGAGAAGCTTTTTGAGGATTTCAAGGACCGTGGAGTTGTTATTCGCTGGGTCAATGATACAACAGCCCTTGCAGTATTTAGAACACCATCTATTGGTAATAATTACTAGCTTCATCATCTGTTAAATTGTTTAATGATGCTGTCTATAGATCTTTGAAGTTTGTTTGTTTGAGTTGAGGGACTATAATATTTTAATGTTTCTGCTAGTTCAGCAAAACTGGAATCAGTATGACATTGTTGTAGCTATTTGACGTGTATCATAGAAACCCTGGCTGGATACAAAGGTAGGAGACAACACAAAGGGTCTTGGCCTCCTGGTATAGGGGGTTTCTGGGGAGTTTAACCTTGGGCCCCAGTTGTCTTAAAGAGGGAAATAGGTGCGAGGTCAAGCCTCAGTTGTTATAGTCAGAGACTTGTCACTGCTTAATACTGCACATTTTTTAAAGTAGGATAGTAGAAAGTGGTGCTACTGGTTGGTTGTTTCTTTTGCTAGAGCCATGTGCTTATAGTAGTTAATGTAACATCTTGAAAAAGCTTAAACTTCTCATAGGGAGCTGTCTTACATCTTTCAAACTTAGGTGTTTGTGTCAATTAGTTTTCCACTTATTGAGTTATTTAGAAGAAGCGTAAACTCTTCTGCCCGCTTTGTAAGTGCTTCCATCTCAAAGGCCATTTGTAGATTGCCTCAAACTTCCTGTGAGCCCAATCTGTCTTGATGGGTCGTCTTTCGATTTTGAGGATTGGTTAGAATTGCTGTAAGCCGTGTAATTTAGAAAGTAACTAGAGGACTGTTTTAACCGTATTGTGATGGCATTAACTCCTTTAAAACTTCCTTTTGATGTTAAAGTTAGCTTTCTATCTAAGTTGCTGATAATCCTATGTGGGATATGTTGTTTTGAGACATTTTTGCTTCTTTGCTCTGTTAAAGGCTCTGTTTTTTTCCCTTTCTCTTCATCAGCCTAGTTTGCATTTATTTCTCCTTCCTGAATTAGCAGTTTCTTTGGTGCTTTATTATTATTTGTTCCCTTGTTTCTTGCTGCTTGTTGTTAGCTTCCCTCTTTTACCTTTTTGGCAAACATTCTGGTCTCTTTTGGTAGATAAAATTTAATTTAAGAAAAAGGGACAATGCTATCAGTAAGGATGTGAATAGAAAAATGGCACGACTTGGAATGAAATTCAACTTCAATGGCATCTTTTTGTTGTTTCTACTCAGGCCATTTGGGTTTCTGTGAACTACTTTTTTCTCACAATCTAGCTTTGTGTTTTAAGAAAAGGAATTAAACGTTTTAATTAGTGTTTTAGCAGCTTCAACCAGGTTGTAAAGTTCTTCAACCAATAATTCTTATTTGGCTAACAATTCCAATTTTTGAAGGCAGCACTTGAAGCCTACAACCATGTTCATTGTCCATTTACAGTACGTATACTTGATGCTGGTGATATGCATTTGGGCTCAATTTCAGCAAGAGGTAATACAAACTGACTTATCTCATTTACATGAAATTTCATAGCTGCTGCATTTCAATTTGTAAAAGCTGCATGTCTGTTTCTGTATTTAGTGGGGCTCCAAGGTTCATTGGATTTTTTTTCCTTTCTACTCTTTTATTTAATTCATCACATCATATGTGTTTCTTTGGTTTTCTTTTTACATTCATGATTCTTTCTTTCCTTAAAATATTTTATTTAATTCTTTAAATTATATGTGTCTCTTAGGTTGTACATTGGTGATTGATTTTCTTTTGTTTAATATATTTTTGATGTACCAGCCTGAGCTAACTTTATTCTATCTACCATTGGCTTGTGAAGATGCCCTTTTGTTTGAAGACCAAGTCCCCATCTTCCTATCTCTTCTGCTTATATTAATTTTGTTTCAACTAATTTAACTTCTGGATTGAGTCAAACCTTTCCATGCCCAATAGATGGTAAATTTTCCATGTTATAAAGTTATTCAATCCTCCTCTTCAAAATACCATAGTTATCTACTCTTACAGTAACAAATAGCAGAAAAGGAAAGAAAAAGATATTTGCTATTGCGTTGTTGGGCCAATCTTTCATAATTTAGAGTTTTAGCTTAGATGATGAAAAAATTGAATATGTGGCTAGATTAAAATTTTGGTAGTGCTGAAATGTGTGCTGTTAATTTTCAGATCTGGAACCTCCTCGCCAAAGACCACAGACGTCAGCGAGAACTGCCCAGAGGCTGATTGCTCAGGGAATGGGATTGAAATTGCCATCGTCAACCTTTGGGTCTAGAGAATTCAGAAATCAGGAAGAAGCTAGGAGGAATCGCATAGTTACAAGGCAAAAATTGAGAGATGATGCCTGGGGCGATGATTGAAGCAATTGAAGGCTTGGTTACAAGGAGACGCTTGTTAATCCTTACCATGTTAACCAAACATTAGGGGAAAAAGGGGAGTTTGAAAACAACTTGCTTCTCAATTCTCGACAGTTTCTGTAACAGACCTACATAGCTAAGCTAACAACTACCTCTCCCTCTTTTCATACTTTCTTTTTGGTTGAAGATTAAAGAAAAAGGAGTTTGTCTTTAACTATGGCTTATATATAAATATATATTTATATAACTTTATATATATTCAAACAAATATTGACCAATTGTTTGAGTCGATAGAAAGATTCGAACTGTTCTGAGAGATGCCTGTAAGTTTTCTTCCCTTCTTTGTGCTGAAGAAAACAACTTGCTCCTCAATTATAAAAGTGAGCTGGATAGCAAGCTAACCACCACACTCCCTCATTTCGTACTTTCAGAGAAGATTAAAGAAAACGGAGCTTGTCTTTTACTATAGGTTCTGCATATTTTCAGACAATTTGAACCACTTGTTTGATTTGATTGAAGGATTGGAGCTTTTTTGAGAGAAGCTTGTAAGTCTTCCTTAGATGAAGCTTAGTGGTGAATGGAATCAAACCTGGAACTGTTTTTTTCCTCCTTTCTTTATTAGTTGAAAACAACGTGTTTAAAAAAAGCTTGCTTCTCAGAATTCTCATCAGGTGCAAGCCACTACACACTCCAATATTTCATGTTTTCTTAAGGTTAAAGAAACGGGAGTTTGTACTTACTATGGCTTATATGTATTCCAGGCAAATATTAGCCAATTGTTTGATTTGATCGAAAGATTATAACTGTTCTGAGAGATGTGTGTTAAGTTTTCCATGGACGAAGCTGACAAACCTCGATCGTTTTTCCCCCTTTCTTTATGCCGACACAGTTGTTTCCCACCCGCTCAACGATTTCCGCCTCTTAATAAGTTGTATATATGTTATATGTTTACTCTTTGTAGTTTCCCCGTTTTTGGTTCTGCTTAACCATTTGTTATCACTTTCAAACCAATGCGTTTCTACAAGCAAAATTTCTAACCTGGAGACATTGTTTTTAGAAGGGGACGAATCTGCAGTTTTCTTCCTCAAGGCAGCATTTACTCTGTTCTGATCTCTGAAAGTTCTCCTTGAGTTCGAGCAATGATTTTATAGAGGAAACTTGGGGTAAATATGCTACAGAATCTCCACCGATACATAGCCCTAGATATACTTTCAAGACTATCTATCACTTCTCTTGTCCAGGTCAAGTCTGTTTGCAAAGCTTGGTATGGCTTAACCCGGGACCAAAGCCTCCCTGCCATGTTTGATGCTCGTGCAAGCAATAGGAATCCAGGCCTTATCCTTCACTGTGATTGTCTAAAGCAGAACAATCTGTATTTTGTTGACAGTGCCGAAGTTCCTGGTCAGTGCTATAGCAATAAGGCAAGAAGAATTGACGCAAAGCTCAAATCTTTTATTCCTGAATACCAGGTGGTTGGTTCATGTAATGGCCTGATATGCATAGCTGATGCACTATATTTCAGCCCTACGATTGCATACAATCCATTCAGTGGAAATGTCATAGAACTTCCCAAGGCAAAGGAGTTACCCGGGCAAGAGGCAGCTCTTTGGGTTTGGTTACCATCCCACAACAAAGGAATACAAGGTGGTACGGTTATTATACTCTGTCAGCATCGGCCATGGATGGTGGTCGATGAAATCAGAGTTCCAGGTTTTTACCCTTGGCACAGAGACATGGAGAAGCTTGGGAAGTCTTCCTTTGTCACTTGATCAACTCCGTCCAAAGCCTTGCTAAAGGGGGCGCTGCATTGGGTAACAACCTGATACAAGGCACCGTGCTTTCCTGGTCCTGGTCCGAAAATAATCTCATTGGATGGATAGCAAAGGAGACATTTAGAGAGATCCCACTTCCTGCTTATGGTAGTCTTGATATTTGCAACTATCAGCTGGTGGTTCTAGGACAGTGCCTTTCTGTGGCTGTTTGCTGTTCTGATGGAGGTATTGAGATATGGACAATGAAAGAGCATAATGTGAAGGAGTCTTGGATCAAAGATTATGACATCCGAGCGTATATGCCAACTAGTCTCAATCAAACTGCAGCCCCTCCAACATATGCGAGGCCCTGGAAGAAGTCAACAAAGAGCAAAGGAGCTGTTCAAGTTGTTTGTACTCCGAAGAATGGAGAAATTTTGCTGTAGTACATGAATGGAGCTCTGGTTTTGTACAACCCTGCAAATGAGGAGTTCAAATATGTGGCCATATCTGGGTTGCCGAAATGGTTTTGCACTATTGTCCATGTTGAAGGTTTGTCCTTTTAGGAAATTCGCAAAATTGAAGTATAAAACACAGAAATTCTGCATTTCTTGAGCTAGCCCCTTGATATTCAGCAAATTACCATCTTGAAATTCCTTAAAGCAATAATAGACACATCAAATTAGTATCATGATGATCATAACTCAATGATATGCTAGTTTTTGACATCATTGCTTCTGTTTTTTGATTCAAAGGAATTATCTGGTATCACTTTTAAAAGAGTTCATATACATATATATACAAATGCCTGAACATCATCACATCAATAATGTTTGGCAAATCATTTGAACAAATGTACATCATGTGGAATGATAAAAGCCCACACATGAAGATTACCAGCTTTTATTTTGTGAACTGAAAGATTCCTGAACCAAAACTGGGCAGGAACATATATACATTTTCCTTTGTTGAATAACCTGAAAGTGTCTACCCCAGTAAGGGTGAGGACTTGAGTTTAATCCCCGAAAGTGCACTTGTTGAAAGGGCTTTGCCTTTCACGCTTCCAGCCTGAAAAGGTAATCTTGGCCCAATAAAATCCAAGGATGCCCTTGGTTAAACAAAAAAAACCGATTAAAATGAAATCCTTTTTGCCTTATACTATACACTATATATGAACATAGACTTGCAAAACTTAAGCCTGCTGTCAAGGAACGACCTCAATTTAAGCATTTAACAGTTTGACTTTGAATAAGGTTATCAAAGAAGAAAGAATGAAAGATTAAAAAGAAAGGAAGAGATGTGTAGTACAATACTTACAATTAGGAAATTAGGACCTCTCTGGCTTTTATATAAACCTGAAACATCAAATGTTATGGATTTTGGAAACCCACTTGCATTGGGGTTCGGTGTCATCACCATGATCAAATCGAATGAGTGAGATGTAGGGCGTTGATGGCAGTCTGCTTCCTTTTGCGCATATAGTCTGTACCAGCTCATTAGAAACATCATAGAAGCGCAGCTCTATGAGTTCAGTTAGGTGTTCCCAACCATTAGGCAAAGCCCTCATCAGTTTGCATTGGATGACACTTAGTTTCAGAAGAGCAGGCATTACACCCTTGGCTATCACAATCTCATTCAACCGAGGGCAGCTCCTTAAGCGAAGAATCTTTAGCTTTTGGAATCCTTCAAGGAACCATAAGTGCTCTCCTTCATATGCATTGTCTGAAAACCAAAGGTATGATAGATTAGGCAATGCTTGAAGATGAACAAGTGCATCTTCTCTCAGTTTAGAGAACCGTAGGATCAATTGGCTGAGGTTGACTAGGGTGTCGAACCAATGAGGCACCCTCTCCAATTCCCCATACAGATCAAGCCTCTCAAGATAAGGAGGAGCTGATTTAAGTGCATCCATCTTTAACTTAACTTCACCTTCTGCACCCAACTTTAAGTGGACAAGGCGCTTCATTTTTGCAATGGAGAAGCACAAGTCTTTTTCATCATCTTCAGACAATATATCGAGGCCAAGATTTGTTAATTGTGTCATTTCTTCAAGTTGTTTGATTAAGGTTCTTGTTCCACGAACATGGGATAAAACTTGCAAACTCTTAATCATACAAATGTTTGGGGGCACCGATATGCTCCGAGCAATGACAAGGTCTATCTCATGTTTGTCATAATAGGAAGCACTGAGATGCCGCAAATTTTGCAGCTTCACAATTTCACATGGAAGCCACACAACTTTGGTATGCTTGAGTAGTAGGGTCTGCAAATTTAAAAGTTTTCCTATGGATTTTGGAAGCACCTTCACTTGAGTTCCTGTTAGATTTAGATACTTTAAATTGAAGAAGTTTCCCAATTCACTTGAGAGTTCACTGATTGGAGCACCTTCTAAATCCAGTACTTTTATCAGCTTGAAACCAGATGGCAGTCTATTGAATGAAGATTTAGAAATTTCACCCACAAGGAAAATAAAAAAGGAACGAAGCTGTGATGTTGTACCATTTTCTGATTTCATTTCTTTATCCTTTACTTCAATTGAGTAGCGACGAATTCCATTCTCTTCAATTCCTTTTCTCCCATCAGATACAGCAACAAGTTTCTCTGCTTTTGATATTGAAAGAGCAAACTCTCTCAAAAGATCATGCATTTGAAATGCATTGGGCCTCTCGGTTATATTTTTATGCGTGACTTGAAGCAAGCTTCTGCACACGAGTTCCATTAAGTAGCTCTCAGCAACCACTTCTGGTGGCACATCATTAACCTGCTCCAGAAAGCCTTCTGCCATCCAAAGTCTAAAAAGTCTTTTGCGATGAATCTTATAGTCTTCTGGAAAAATAGAACAATATAAGAAACACTGCTTGAGTTGGAATGGCAGATCATGGTAACTTAGTAGTAAGATATTTCTTACTACTTCAAGTGCAGCGTTCCCCCAATCTAAGTTGTCATGAACTCTCTTCCATTCTATTATCGACCTCTTGGAAGACATCAAACCACTCAAAGTCGTAATAGCCAATGGCAAGCCTTTACATCTTCTGACTAGATTCCAAGCCAATGAATGAAGATCAGCTGGACATCCGTCGAGATTGTTTGGGAACGCTCTGATACAGAAAAGTTTCCAAGCCTCATCCTCTTTCAAGGGCTGAATATGATGGATATGGCTTATGAATCCAGATTGGAATGGAGCTACATCTTCTTTCCGAGTTGTGAGCATAATCCTACTTCCATGAAAACCTTCTGGAAGTGCAATGCTTATCTCCTGCCATAGTTTGATGCTCCACACATCATCCAACACAATAAGATACCTTCTTGATTGCAAGTAACCCACAAGTTCCTCCAACAATTCCTTGTAGCCCATGGAGTTCAACATCACCATAGTTCTTCTGATCTTGGCCTTTCTGTAGACTTCTTTCAACAAGGATCTAAACAATTCTTCAATAATATATTGCTGTGAGACAGTGATCCAAGCACAGAAATCGAAATGTTGTCTGACAACTTGTTTGTTGAAGGTGTTGGCGACGAGAGTAGTCTTCCCCGAACCACCCATGCCAACCACTGAAATGACTGTCCGCCGAGGTTCTTCATTCATTAGCCATGCCAACAATTCGTGTTGTGCCTTTTTGATTCCGACAAGATCATCCTCACGGAAGAAAAGGGATGACTCGCTCAATCTTTTCTTCCAGTTAGGATCATAAGTAGAAGCCGGAACTTGTATTCTTCTCTGTTTCTTTTTTGGCCGAACCATCTCCTCCAAATCTTGATCTCCAAACTGATGGGTCCTCTCTGTAATGCTCTGAATCTTTTTGTTGATGCCCTGCAACTTGGCTGCCACTTTGTACCTCACCAGCAAATCCTGGGGAAAATAAAGGCTTCTTTGAAAGAAATTCAGCTGACTTAGCATGTTCATGTGATAGGTGAATTCATCAATGGTATCTTCTACTTCACATGCCACGTCTCGAACACTATCGATCCTAGCCTTCTGTGATTGACTACTCTCCCCTGTTCTGTCGGCATCAATGAGAAAAGATCTCATGCTTCTAAGAAGAACTTTCATTTCTTGGATTTCATCAGAAACTCCTATTAAGGAAGATGCTTCATTTTCTATAATGGAGAAGATTTTACCAATCACAAAATCAACAGCACTTGAAGCCATTCTCTATTAAGGCTTCTGCAATTCACTCAATTTCCAAACTGTAAAACATACATATAAACAGTAATACAGACAATAAAATTTGAATGTCCGGTTTCCAATGTCTCTGTCAAGGAAAAAAAGAAAAAACAAGCAGTTATCAAAAAGAGTATTAGATCATATTACATACCTTGCGAAAAGCATAGAAGGAAGATGTTTCTGCTGGATCGACTTGCCTTGAGGAGATGGAGCATGGAGATTTCCAAGGTTGAGTTACAGCCTATCCCATGCTGTGCGGTTTGCCGCCGATAACTTTTGAGAGATGATGAGAATACTGTGCAGTGACTTCTTTGTTTTGGTCAAGCTCTTGAATAGACATGTCCAAGGTAAAGATGAGAAACGTTTAGTTTAGTTTATATTACCGTGTAGGAAAATTCTTCATTGTCGCTAGAAAAGGATAGTCAACAATAATTTGGGATTGAGTGACCCATGTGCAGGGCAATTGCGTGGCTGGAAAAGGGATTGAGAAAGGAAGAAAAAAAACCCAAAAGATCGAATATTCAGCTTGGGAAAAGGACATTCCAACTGCTCAGAGAGAAAGTGGGTCAAGAACTCAGGGATGTTTGCTAGTACGAGAAAGAGAGACCAGTTTTTTTTTTTCTTTTTGAGGGTAGGAAAACGGGGCTAGCAGCCCAAACTTTACACAGAGAGATCAGTATTTAAGCAGGAAGTTTGAGTCATGATCAGCTTTGAAGGCTTTACTATCGAGAGTTGGGCCCAGAGCCTTTAAGGGGCTTTTCTACTCATCAGCGTCCGACGTTTCTTTATCGTTTCAAAGCCTACTTGACTCGCTATGATTTCGACGTTTCCTTTTGTTTGAGTTAATAGTAATACTTGACTCGCTATGATTTTCCTTTGCTTTCCTTTTTTTCTCCTGAAAGCTTCCAATGATCTTGATGTGTTACCAACCGCTATTTAATTAAGATTAGGTAATGACCCGGGTTACGCCCCTCGAGTTTATGATATAATTGAATTTAATACTTAAAAGTGGTTGAGAAAAATATAAATATTATTTTTCTTTTTTATTTCAATATTTTTTTAAGTAACACTTGTTAATTTATTATTATTTTGAATTTGGATCCGCAACCAATTCTGTAGTAGTCATACCTATTAATTTTTCAGCTAATCGACCAAACAACAAAAAGTTGCAATCATCCGTCACATCTTTAACCGTTGTGATAAGCACGAGCTTATAATCGTAATAATTGTTAATAATCTCACTTAATAAACTATATTCGTGATTTAAAATAACATTAATAAACATTAAAATAACGCTTAATATATATTTAAATAATATACATACAAAGGAACGCTTGGATTATCTAACGGTTTCTTGCATCCGTCACACCAAAACGCTTCACCTTCGATTTTTAAACTCTGTTTACATCTATGACTTTTCTAGATCAATTTTTTATTTTCCATTATAGAATCTCCCAAAAAATAAAGAGTATTATGTTGATTTTTTTTGCTTCAATTTTGAAATATTTTAAAATGGTAGTAAAATGAATATATTCAATTTAATTCTAAAATCAAATAAAAAGGTAAAAATGTTTTTTATTCTGCCAGAAAAAATTAATAAAAAAGAAAATATATCCTTAAGGAATATAAAACTAAAGTAAATATATGTTATATTTTTTTGAAGTTTGAAGAAATTTTATTTTGGAAAAAGAGAGACAAAGTAGCATAAACTTTACTGAGCTAAAATTCACAGCCAAAAACGAAGTCGAAAAACAAGGAACAAAGGTTTTTTTTTTTTTTTCAAATCAAAGAACTTTTATTCTATAGAGAAGAAAAATAAGAACACCATCTAACCCAAGTCACTACAAGAAAACAAGCCATAGAATTGTATCTTTGTTTGATTACTAATGTTATTATCTTTTTTCTTTTTTTTTATAAATAATTTAGAGATGTATTTTGGTGCCATACTGTTAGTGCGTAGAAGAACGTTACAGCTCAAAACCAAAATCATGAAAAATCGAAGTAATATAATATTGTTTTGTTTGAGAAAGCCACAAGCTAGTGACCCCATGTTGAGGATATGTTTATGTATATCTGTTTTTGTATGTGTGTGTGTGTGTGTTTGTGCCTGTGTCTCTATCTCTGTGTGTGTGTGTGTGTGTGTGTGAAGCAAGAGCTTCTGGATATTTTGTGGGTAAAAGCTAAAGAAGAAGTGTAGGAAAGTCCAATGAAATGAAAGGCAAAGGAGAATTTAAAGGGGAAAAGTTTTCTCAGGTTGATGTTCTTGACTGATATTCATTTTTAACTTTTAAACTTCACGGAGGGAGCCAAGGGTGGGCGAAAAGGGGTCATGATTCCCCTGACATTTTACAAAATGGTTTAAGTGATACCTAAAAATTATAGTTTTAGTAAAATATTTGTAAAAATTTATTACATGGCCCCCTTAGATTTTTAGTTTTAACCATTTCAAAACCTATATAATTTAGACATTAGACTTTTGGGTTTTTATAGATCTCTTAGACATATGAGCTTTTACTTCTCTCATTTATAATTTGGCTTAATAATTATTATTCAAACCCAATTTCTGTTTAGTCATCCTAATTTTAAAATAATTTATTATACTTTAATTTGCTATTTTGGACTTGAATTTTCACTTTTCACATTTGTAATTTGGTTTAATAATTACTATCATCCAAATTCATTTTTTATGTTTATGTACTCTTCTTAGTTTTACACTTTAGTATAACCAATATACATATATATATATATATATATATATTATACTTCAATTAAAATTTAAACAACTCACTTGTTTAACCTTTTGAATTTTGTGTAATTTTCACTATGTGTTGTTGGATGACATTGCTGCTAGCCTCCAGCTTGGGATTGGGATATTTTAAGTAATCGAAAACTTGTAGGATGTTAGATGGATCTTTGCAGATTCTACCCTTTCTCTTTGCCTAATGGGCTGTCCTTTGTTTATTCCAGATGGGTTTAATTGAATGTATAAAATGTTAGCAATGATACTTATCTTTATTGCTCAGACCTATATTGAAACTTGTGGTGCTACATGTGTTAAGAGCCTGTCTGTGGTTGTAGATTCACTTTGATGTAATAAGTTTCATTATCCAGCCAGACTTTGGCATTAGATTAATTTTTGTCCATAGATTGATAATATCCATATTTTTCTAGGAAAAAAATAAGCGACAGCTAGTATAAGAGGTATCTGAACTTGGTAATTAACCCCATCTAGTTCACTCTATAAGGAACTGTTGTTGTTTTTAAAAGATCTTGTCTGCACTATCAAAATATGGAGTAGCAAAAAAAATTAGCAGTTCGATTAACTTGCTTAGGGCATAAAACTTTTCTAGTCAAGGATGCGGTCAGGATTCCTACTTGTCATTGTCTTACATGTCAAACATGTCTTTGCCCTTATCTATTTTGTCATTTCTAGTCAAACATGTCTTACATTGTCTCCAACTTTGTTGACTTGGAAGCTTAGTGCAACTATAGTCTTTGCCTTTATCTACTTTGTTAGTTGGATTATGATTATGGAATTCCCTTTTTAAATATTAGAATTATGCATGATGTTAGGAGTTTTGAATAGACTTGGAGACGGGATTTTTGCTTTATCTACCACCAGATTGTTGTAAAACATTAATTGCAAATGCTGTTGCTAATGAGGCTAGAGCCAATTTTTCAATGATGTCTCTTTTCTGGTTGCATCCTGCAAAGTAGTAGACTGTCGAGATGCCAATTGTTGTAGAAGTGAAGCGCATGCAAAAGGTAACATGCAAGTTGTAAAGACACAAGGAATAGAAATTGCATGCTCGATTCATGAAACCCTTCTCACTTCTGTTAAAAATATTACCTTTGATTACTTATAAGTATTAGTTGTAAGAATCCTAGTCCTTGTAGGACAAGGTGATGCTTTTCTTAGGGAATATAAATAACATACTATTGTATGATTTTTATCGTATTGAAATCTATTAAGATTTAACTGGATGTAACTATATAAATTCTAATATTGTCTACTCTCTTTTTTACTCTTTGCTCGTTTTCTTTATTTTATATTTCAAAAACTCTATTTTCTTCTTTCTTTTCTTCATTTTTTTTTCTACAACTTCCAATCTTCCCAACTCTTATCTTTCGAGATAGGTAAAATTAATTTTTCTATCTTTATTAGCTAAAATTCTATCCTTGTTTGATTACTAATGTTGTTATCTTTTTCCTTTTTTTAATAAATAACTTAGAGATGTATTTTGATGCCGTATTGTTAGTGCGTCGAAGAATGTTACAACTCAAAACCAGAATCATGAAAAATCGAAGGAATATAACACTGTTTTGTTTGAGAAAACCACAAGCTGGTGACCCCATGTTCAAGATATTTATGTATATCTGTGAGAGAAAAGGGCTTCTAGATGTTTTGTGGTTCAAACTAAAGGAAGGTGTAAGAGAGCCCAAGGAAATGAAAGCAGAGGAGAATTTAAAGGGGCAAAGTTTAGGCGGTATGATCAAACAGAGTCACTTATGCTAGCTTTAGTGACTTTTAACAATCTATTACCTTGTGTTTATTATGTGTGCTTAGCTTTGGTTCTCCATTTGGCTTTTCTTTTTATTTTTCTAAAAGTTTAAAGGAGATAAGAAAAGGATAGTAAAAAGAAATTAAAGATTTCCCATATTTTATAGTACTTTCTCCTACTGTTACACTTACAACCATAAATTCTACCTTTTATCTTACAACCCCCATAATGGTCGACCTTTTCTTATCTCTCCTCCTATATTGAACAAAGCCATTGTCGTCAATACTTATTTGTACATGGAAACTCTTCGAAAAATATTTAGAGCATTTTCCATTCACCATACAACGACATCTAGGATCAACAACACCACAAAGACCATGAATCATAAACTTAGAAACAGCCTCATGACCAACAAGATCTTTCACAGCATTTGGAAGCTCAGTAGATATAATAGAATCAATGTATGCAACAGTTGCTTCTCTGGGATCACACTGAAGCCAAACTAAAATATGAACGTGATGAAAGCCTCTTTTTTGGAATTCAATTATGTAAACAGCTTAAAAAAAAAATTAATCCTATGTCATTGTATGAAACAATACAATGGTTGTAGCATTTAAAATGAATACAAAACGATCAACTATACCTGTTTTGCTTTTAGTAAAAAAAATTTCATTTGCTATATCAGTCATTAAAGCATCGACTTTCAATTTGAAAACACGACTAACAATATTTGGTCTGTTTGCTGGTTTTTGCCCAGGGATTATCTGCAATGCATCGTATATCTCTGGCCACTGAGCATTAAAAGTAAAAGTAAGAAATAAATCCGGTTGACCAAACAATCTGCGAATGGCCATTGAATCCTGATAGTTTTGAACCATATAACGAGGGCCACCTATGAAAGTCGAGGGCAAGATTATAAGTTTCCCTATAGCAGATCCATTAGTATCCCCTTTAAAAATGGCATCCTTCACACCTGTGTAAATTTCTGATCTCAACTTAGTTTGGTTGAGACGGATATATTGAAGTCTACTTTGTTCAACACATCAAAATGTGTCAACAAGAAATTGTTGAAATAAGCAACCGCCCATCAACAAAGTTTTCCTTTCGTTAGCTCTTTACTGAATATGAAATGCATAATATTCCTTTTTGGTCACCTTTCATCGCTTAGCAGCATGATCATCGTCTACTAATTTATATGGAATGTCAAGATTATAACCATCTTTGCCATAAGGGAACAGAATATGATATTGCATAGACATAAAACTTGGATATAGATCACTGATTCTTTTAAAACCATCCATCTTATGCTCAACTATAATATTTGGCTGAGAATCAGCCGACTTAAAATCACCCACAATCGGCCCAGCGATCTCGGGAAAAATTGGAGTTCCATATTGCGTAAGATCCCTAATACGTTGCCCTAAAATTTTTAACCTAAAAACTGATTGCTCACCCTCCTTAAAATGTTCCCTCACCATCCAGAAAGCCTTAACAATATGATTTTTCTCATCAAACATAGTAAATAAAGATTGTACAGCATGCCTCTCTATTCCAACCGCATTATCTCCCTTGTTGAAGGCACAAAGCCTATTATCAACCTCATTTTCTGTATCATAAACATACAACTGGGCAAATTTCGGCTTTTCTCTGTCAACAAGCAACAAAGATCCTAGAAGATGATGTGTTTGGTCGTTTATGTGAAAGATATAAGGTCCTTTTTTTTGTTTATATCATGGTCTATATTTTCCCCCAAAGATGTGAAGGAGAATATCGAGTTGTAGTCCCTAATATTGTCGTTGAATTTTCGAGATTCATTGTCGCCTCGATAATCCATTAAAAGTTTAAGAAGGAAAGGAGTTTCTAACAATAATGAGACATTCACCTTCCCACCCTGACAACACATACAGTATATAGGATAACGTCGCTTGCCTCTATACTTAATGCATTCCCCCTCCCAAAACATAGCGCAACAAAAACTACAAACAAAACTAAATGGACCAAGGGTATGTATCGAAGAATGTAAATATTGCTCATCTACAACAGGGGAAAAAAAGTCACTCAAACAAACTTAGACAACAATCCAAAAATCAACCACTAAACAAATTATTATCGTATTGCCTGTCTAAATTTACAAAACAACTTTCTATGCGAATAGTGTTAGCAAGACGAATATGTTTTTTTCTAAGGATAAGGCGTCGGCGAAGCAGATTTTGACACGAAAGCTCCAAAACGCTTGTATTAACAGATCGAGAAACATTTTCAATTATGGGAATCTCCGAACCTCTCTCCAAACACCAACTCTGATACACCCGGACCTAGCACGACTTTTTCGTACAAACGGAATAGCGTAAGATGACGTATTAATTAAACAATATATCGGTCCGGATGTGTCCAGTTAAGAAGAGAAGTTTAAATTAGGATAAGACGGAGTTGGAAGATAAAGTAATTAACCGTGCATAGAAATTAGTTTATGCCAAAAAGACCTCCAAATAAGTCCCTAGAAATTTATTATGGGCCCCGTTGGCACAAAAAAGCAAAGGATTTAGCCAACGAGTGAAAATGAAAGAAAGTTGAAAAAGGGGAAAAAGTTTGACCTGTGGCCCAAGTAGACCCGGCGTCGAGCTCCCCTATAAATAGGGGAGGGCCGAACACTTTCCTTTCATTTCTCTTTTTCTTTTTCTTTCTTTTTCTTCTTTTTCTCTCTGGAGCCGAACGGAGGCATTTTGGACAATTGGTAAATCGGGATGGTCCGGCCATCAGATCAAGGTGAGTTTCCAGTATGTTGTTCTTCTCATCTCGATCTATGTTATGTTAAGTTTGCACGTACACCCATGCATCGGTTTAGCCTAGATCTCAGTTTTCAGCTTTTAACCGGATTAAAACTTTAAACTCAAATAAGTGGATTTCGGGCCGGTGGATTAAGGTAAGTTTTTAGTAGGTTATAGTACTCACCTTAATCTACGTCATATTCCATTTTTACTCATTCTGTGCACCGGGTGTGAGTAAATCGGAGATTTAGTCAATTTGGGCTAAATTTCGGTCTACGAGAAAATTGGACAGGTGTTTCTCGTTTCTGCCTCGGCGTATCCGTCGTGGATGCCATGAGGATCGTCTCTCTAAGTTTGTACGTTGAAAGGAGGAGAAACGAGTGCGAAAACCAGGGGAGAGACCGGCCGAAGAACTAACCGATCGAGTCCCTACTTAGATATTTTTATATAATATTTTTATATTAAAAGATATTTATATATTATATTAATATATTTTAGATATTTATATATTATATCATTATAATGTATAAATATCTCATAGGAGGGCTTTTTGAGCCCGACTTCGAGTAGAACTTGGCCCAACCCGTGTGGGGCCCATGAGCCCCCGGGGGCATTTTGGTAATTTTTCGTCGAGAGTCTGATTTTAGCCCCGAAACCTCCCGGACACTTTTCTAAGTGCCGGGCCCAGCCCGAGTGGGCAGCCCATGGACCAAGTGTCCAATTTTTACCCCGGAACCTCCTGAACACTTTTCTAAGCCCCAAATCATATTCAAGCCCAGTCTTAGGCCATGTTAGAGCCTCATAGGTGCATTCATAAATTTAATTATGAATGCTAATGTATATTTCCGTGTGCTAGAGCTCCGGGTAAATCGAATGAGGCGATGCTCCGGAGGTTGAGTTACATGGAGCGCTTGGGAGTATACGAACCTCCCAATACTGTGAGTGGCTTAGATTTCTTTATTAGCCACTGGGAACAAAGGTTTTAAAAATGATTTTAAAAACATAAATGTTTTCAAAAAGGTTTTGGGATATGGGAAATCCATACACACACAATTGTTTGTGATATACCCATACAGTGAGTGGGATGTTTTAAAAAGGAATATAAAACTTATGTGTGTGTGATTATATGTTTTAAATATAAATGTTTTATGTGTATATATATATATTTTGAAATATTATTATTATGATTATTGAGGGTACGATGCCCTTGGGAGATGAGTGATTGAGAGGGTTCCTCGGGGCTTCAATTTGCGGGAGCGTGAACCGAGTTTGAGAGCATGCATGACACTCAGCCGTGGATCGCCTATCGAGGGGCACGGTGAGTCGAGCCTGGTTGGGAGAGGCGTGTAGGGAAACTCGCCAAGGCTCCAGTTCATTGTGTTCCACCACAGTGAGGCACCACCGAGGGAACGGGCTAGAGAGACAAAGAAAGAGAAAATGTGAAAATATTTTAGAAAGAAAAGAGATAGCCCTCGGTGCAGTGAGGCATGAGACGATTGACGGGTCGAGCCTCTAGTATAAAAGAGAGATGCCAGCCCATTTGAGATTTATATGTTTTATTTATTTAAGAATTTTTAAAAGAGGGTTCTCAGCAGGAGAACCAGAAAAGAGTTTTAAAAAGAAAAATATTTATATTATTATTTTATTTTGGATTTCCCTTATTTTCCCTAACCCCAATGGAGATTCTTAGAACCTTTGTCACTCACTTGTATCCAATGTGGATGGATGGAGATTCGCGTACGGAGTCAGCAAATAGAATGGAGGCTTACTAGGAGGCGTCGATGGCTTAGGCTTAGTAGTTTCCGCTATGTAGGTATTCTTTAAATTAATCCACTGGTACATCTTGTAAGTTTAATTATTTTATTAAATGATTTTTTAATTAAAGTTTTAGTTGTTTTGCAGCGATGATATCCATTTCTATGCCTTGCGGTGCTTCAGGTGCGTGACTGGCCAGTACGTACTTCGAGACAGCGTGGCGGTTGCCACGTGGCCGACCCGGGTGGGTCGGGGCGTGACAAACTCCCAAAGAAAACTCATAACGATGAAGTTGGTTAGTATTCAATGATCCAGATGATTGATCATGACATTGAACACTAAGACATTGCAAACGTTTTCTTCTCATTATAAGCCTTCAACTTAATCGATTTTCTCGAGCTTGTCGTGGAGATAACATCGGAAACGAAATACTAATTCATAGATACTGAAGGGGAAAAACAATTCCAAACACATTGCATAGCATTGATAAGATAACAAAAAGAATGCAATGAAAACATTTTTTGCAAAAAAAGTTATTAAAGAATATTAAATATTGAATGTAATTCAACAAAAAAAAATAGAGAAAAAAAGTCCACGAGTCGGTATTTTCCTGAGGTAATGAAATTCAGCTAAGTTCAAGAAATGAGGCCTTAAATCTGACTATTATAGCAAAAAGTTCAAGCAATTTCTTTTTTTTAAAAATTTTTTGTTAAAAATTTTCCTGTTTTTGTTTATGATTTGATTCAAAGCTTTTAACGTTGAAGAGATGAGATCAAGTAATTAATACATGGATTCGATTACTTGACAATCGAATGTTAAAATGAATTTACTTATTAAATTTACTAGATTTTTTTAAAGGACTATTGATAGATCATAAATCAAACTTAATGAGTATACTCACTGAGTTCATCATCTTGAGCAAATTTTGTAATTGTTAATACTTAAAAATTTCCATATATGTATTCTAAATATTGATATTATGTTTCTTTTTTTAAAATATTGGCTTAGATTAATTTGAATTTTATTTTTTCCTTATTTCAAAAATTCTCCTTCTCCAATATTAACATTATATAATCATGAAGAACTATTATGTATATAGTAAATTTTTTTAAAAAAATAGTAATAGGAAAGATGGGAAAAACAAGTCTAAAGAAAGACGATAATAATTGTCAGTGACGGATGTATATGGACCTTACTCTATTCTAATACTTTATTTGCTCTGCAAGCATCAATTATCTAATATCTTTTTTTTTTGCTTGGAGCAATTATCTAATACTTTTATAGCTATAATTAATGAGTTTTACTGAGAATATAAATTCTTAACATAATAAAGATTTGTTTGGTGCATTGAATTTGGTAAGTGAGATATGGATAAGTCATTGTTTCACTGCAATTGATTATAGTTATAAGGAGACATTTGATTGAAAGTAATTAGATTTGACAACTGGTCATTCGTAATATTAGATAGTTATATTTTGATTGTATTTACTCTAATAATTTGACCTTAGTAATTTTATATTGTCATATAATAAGAAAGTTGGTCATTTAAGTAGAAATTCAATCATTATTTATAATTTCTTAGATATTCTAAAATCATCAAAGTTATCTGATTTTTCTACAATTAATGCCTTTGTAAACTAAAATTTTGGAAATTAATATCACTTAATCTCGATATCATTTGCCTCATTCTATATAATTGATCGACAATTAGGGATTTCTTTATCTCTCTATATTTCATTTTTTAAAAAAAAACAATAAATTTTGTCATATAAAATATTATTTCAAATTATCAATTATTTTTAAATTTAATTATCATTTATTTTTAAATTTAGTATAAACATGTTATACAATCAAAACTAAAGAGAATAGTAATTTAATAAACAAATTTATTTTGAATGATCAAATCCTCAAAATTTAAAAAATAATTTTAGATATCCACTCTGACAATTAACCACATAGATAATAAATTAATTTTCATTTATTTCATATAATTTGTAATTGAAATGGAAACTCCATTTAGCAATATAAAATGGCAAAACTCTTAATACCCTATATGTTAATTAACAAAAGAAATTGACTTTGAGGTAGAAGTTTTCATAAAACAATGACTGCTATGAAGTATGTATAAATTAGTACTTCATTTATCTAAAACTCTTTGTATAGAACCCTTTTGCACAAATTTTAAAAAAGTGTATGGATAAGAAATGAATTTTCATGTCTATCCTTGATGAATTGACTTTTGGAATTTTCTGTAAAATATGATAATAAAAAGTTTGAGGGTAAATTTGAGGAATTCAAATGCATTCATTGTTTATTTTACGTAAGAAATAAATAAATTGGAGCTTACCAAAAAAGAAAAATGAACAAATAAAATGGAAGGAAGTAGTATAGTTTAGTAGTAACTTTTGAGAAATGTAAACTTTTCAAGCATCATATGGCTTTGTTAATGTTTGTTCAAATTTTTTTATACTGTCAAAACTTTTATATTTATGTGAATTGCAATTTGAACTATTCTATTATATGTTATATGTTTTTTAAGTATAGTTTAATAATTTGTCTAAGTGATGATGTAATTACTATCCATAAATGACTCAACTTGTGATAGTAATAAAGAGAAGTAATAAACAAACAGTTATTACACCATTATATACATAATAAATTAGTCAATGGATTTAAATTCTACATAAGATTTAAAACATTGAAACATTAGGGCTTGTCTAACTTTTCAAATTGCTCAATTCTCAATGACAATAAAATATTTAATAACAATTCCATTGTACTTTTTTTTTATAAAAATCCTATGTTAAAACTTCAATGCACAAGATTTTATATATATATATATATATATATATGCATATAACAACCTTAAATTTATTATAACAATATGTATAAATTCACAATATTATAACAAGTTCAATTTAATTAATAGTAATTGGTTGGTGACATATTCTTAAGATGTATCTAATAATAGATAAAAAGAATTAATCATGTTAGAGTCAAATAAACTACTTAAATTATCTGAATAAAAGAGCTACATGTCATCTGTTCTTAAAAAAAAAAGTTAAACTAAAATCTTAAAACCATATAAATAAATCAAAGGCATTACACCGTTAAATATTTCATCATCTTTTTAACTCTTTGACACAATATGTAATTAGTAAACAAATTAGAAAAGGTAAATAATACTCCCTCCGTCTCAAAATTCTAGTCACTTATTGACCATGCACATGGAAAACAATTCGTAATATTGATGCATTTGGACATTATATGACACGCCCGGACCTAGTCCACACGTGTCCAGTTGAGTAATTATGTATTGATGTCTAGTCAAAATACCAAATTTGACTTCCCATGGATGTTTTAAACTTCATTTAGCTCGATCTCAAGCTTAAAAACCCTAAAATTGAAGTCCGAGGATGTGGGCCCCACTTGGAATCGAGACCCGAGGCAATTGGGCTGAGTTGACCTAAGTCAACTCGAATTTTGGTTGACTCCGGTGCCGGACAGGCACGGGTCCGACGCCGGACCAGTCATTTCTATAAGGGTCTCGGTTGGCCGAGACCCTCATTTCCTCTTCACTTCTTCTTCTTCATTTCTCTCCGAGATTTCTTCCAATTCTCTCTGAATCAAACTCTCAATCCCTCTTCAAACACTTCATCAATCATCAAAATCAACTTCTTTGGCCTTTTTGAAGATCAAAACACCAAGATTTCCAAGAAAATCACCAAATCTAGAAATCTGGAATTTTAGCGACAGATTGTTCTTCAGCTCATATCTTTTGATTCAACCGTGGGTTGAGGCTGAGAATTTGGTATGTTGTTCTAGACTCATCAAGCTTTAATTTGATAGTTTACATGCTTGATTTCATGGTCTGTGCTAAGAGAATTTGATGATTGAAGTTGAGATTTCTGTTTTGCCCGAGATATGTTAATCCTTAGTGATTTGATCCAAAATTCAACCATGATTGGTTGTTTGATTCCGTGCTTGAAGCTGTAAATCCATAGATCATGTGTTTAACTTGCTGTGTTTCAATTTTGGTGCGGATTGGTTGTGAATCGAACTCAAACCGAGCTTGAATTGATGCTTGGCCGAACACGGCCATATTCTGGAAAGAGGTCCGGCGCCGGACCTGGCAAGTCCCGCGCCGGAGCTGCCAATTTTGGGAGATTTCTCCCATTTTGGCTCACTCCCGCCCGGGAGTGAGCAACCAGCCGACATTGGTACATTAGCACTAGGGGCATTTTGGTAATTTTACAGCCCTAGACCCCATTTGACCCCAATTAACTCCAATTAGCTTCAATTGATTTCCGGACTTGCCCAATTTTATTCCGAGACCTTTAATAGGTTTTGATTTATGATTTAAGTGTTGGTTGAATTTTTTTATTAATCAAATTAGACTTTAATTTGATTATTTAGGTACGTGATTGTACAAGTTTTGGACCGGTAGCAGTTTGAGCTAAGACATTCGTGGGTAATCGGGGAGTATACAACTCTCCTCACTTGTGAGTGGCTTGGATTATATTGGTTGACCATTGAGGGTTAACCGTTTTCAAATTTATTTATAAATGCTTTATTAAATTGTTTATATATGTTTTGGGGTATGAATTATCCACCCTCACACACTGAGTTTACAAATGATTTGAAGGGTGGGAACTTCAATAAATTTTATATATTGGTATTATTATTGATTATTGTATGGGGAACGATACCCCTAAGAGATGAGAGATTTAGCGTTGTCCTCGGGGCTCCAATATGTGGGAGCGTGGACCGAGTTGTGAGCATGCGTGTTACTCAGCCGTGGACCGCCTATCGAGGGGCACGGTGATTCGCTCCTGAGTGCGAGAGGCGCGTAGGGAAACTTGTCAGGACTTCTATATGCTGTGTTCCACCACAGCAAGGCAAACGTCAAGGGAATGGGCCAGAGAGTAAAGTAAAAATGTTTTAAAAGTATAAAGTAACCCTTGACGGTCTAGTGGATACCCCAGTGCACGGGTATACCTTATTGGGACAATTTCAGATTTGCCAGCCCATTTGGATATATTATTATTGGATTGATATTTGATTTGGTTTGGGATTTCATATATTTCAGTAAATGATTTATTAAATTGATGTTTGGATTATTTCATATCCCTAGCCTGAGGTGATCGGTCTTTATAACCGAGTCTCTCACTGGGTACAAGTTTATGTACTCACCCCATTCACTTTTGTTCTCAGATCATCAGACTTTGGACGACAGACGTCCTGGTGGCCAATGATCCCAGTACAGCACTGTGGACACGACTTATTAGGTGCCACCTCATTTTACTTGGTATATCTTGGCTCGGAATATTATTGCATCTTACATATACATTTGTGTATCTATAAATAATACTTTCCGCTGCATAGAACACCGTAAGATGTGTGACTTTATTTTTAAATACTTTTGAACTATATTATCTATGATAATCTCGTATGTTTTCATATATTACTCGAATATCCTTTATTTTTAAGCCTTGTGCCATCTTGGTTGCCCGCCTGGCGAGGCACGCATCTCGAGGTGGTACGGCGGTTGTCGCGTAGCCGAACCTGCGGGTCGGGGCGTGACATTATAAACCTTAAATGAAAGTTAAATTAATATATAATGAAAAGTAAAAGAAGAAAAAATGGTGTTAATACCTTTTGATTTTTCTAAAGTGACAATTTGAGTGGAATAATTTTAAAAGTGAAAAGTGATAATTGTTTTGGGATAGAAGGAGTAATAAAATAAGGTTAAACTTAGTGTAACTGTATAAATTCCAATATTGTCTACTCTTTTGTACTCTTTGCTCTTTTTCTTTTTTTTTTTTATATTTCAAAAACTCTATTTTCTTCTTTCTTTCTCCATTTTTTTCTACAACTTCCAATCTTCAATACTCTTATCTTTCAAAACAGATAAAATTAATTTTTCCAACTTTATTAGCTAAAATTCTATCCTTGTTTCATTACTAATATTGTTATATTTTTCTTTTTTTATAAATAATTCAGAGATGTGTTTTGGCGCTGTGCTGTTAGTATTGTTTCTTATATGGCTTTTTGTGATATTGTATAGATTTCTGACCTTTCATCAAAAGGAAAAGGAAGATCAGAATCGAAACAAAAAAGAAAATAATAAAGAAAATGGGGAACAATTGGATTTAGAGGCATAGTTGCCCTCTAAAATAGTGCCTGCACAGTCGGAGGCTCCCAAGAAATTGGTGACACCTTTGCCACCAAAACCTCCAGCTTACCCATGGTTGGTGAAGTTTGCTTTTGATAGTTATGGCATTGTCACTGTAACTAAATAGGTATAAATTGATAGTAGAGTTTTAGTAAGTTTTTAGGAGTATAAGTGCTTTAATGCAGATCTGATTTTGTAAATTCTTGTTACATTTTGTGAGTAGTTGAATATGATTTGAACAATTATCTAAAAAACTATTTGTGCTAGGCACCTTGATTAAGAAAAGAAATTCTTATTTTGCTAAACTCTAACTTCCTTGCTGATTAAGAGAAAGCATCGAAGCCCTACTCAAAGCTTGGAGTTCTTTCCTTGAATGCTAGTCTTACGATGAGCTATAAAGAAAGGAGAAGAGATCTCAGAGCAGGTTTTGGGGCAATCCAAGCTATGTATTCACTAACATGTGTTAACCTTTTGAACCAGTGTTTGTTATCATGCATGCTTCATCCAAATTTTCTATTAAATTCGACAAAGCTGATGCAAGTTTGTTAATTATGATATTGTTTTCTTTACATTCCTATTAGAGATTACATCGAAAATGAGTTTTTCTTTTTCTTTTTCTTTTTCTTTTTCTTTTTCTTTTTTTTTTTTAACTTTTGGGCTTTTTTCTAATATTACTTGCAAGTATTTTCCTTAAACCCTATCCTCAATAGAATATGAGGGCTAGATGGACATTTTTAAATCATGTCAGAAGAAGTGCTTACATGTATCAGTACTTATAGTAACTTTGCCAACCAGTTAAATCATAGCTCTTATAAGTAAAAAAGAAAGCAGCGTTTTACCACTCTCAACCAACAAATATATTTTTATCAAAATGATTTTTTTTTTAATTTTTATGAAATTTTGATCAACCATTTAAATATAGAATGTTTATTAACTTTTGATAAACCATGTTAATCTTATTCTTATTTCGTTATAATTGAGTCATTGTGATCCAATTCTTATATAGAGGTATTACAAGATCATAAAATGGAATAATTTGATATTGTAGATCCTTTCAATGATTGGAAAAAAGAACAATCCAAGGTAATGTTTGAACATATTGATTAAATCTCATTAGGTAGTATGAATTGGTCTGAGTTTGGGTGAGAAATGAGTTCTTTAAAAGTTTTGCCTATTAATTTCTCAACCAACCGTCCAAACAATAGAAAGGTACATTCATCGATATTATCCTTTATAGACACAGTTAAAATAAACCTAAAATTGCAATAATCCGAAAGGAAATAACTTATCTCAATATATACCATCACAATATCACTTTTGTTCGAATAATATTGTCATTGAGAAGTCGCTACAAGCTGATCTATAAGTGTCATGGACGACCTCTTCAATAGTTTGCATTTCATTGTACGAATGTGGTTCCTATACGAAATTTAACAACATTTTTTAAAAAATATAAGTTAGAGAGAAAGAGAATTTGAATGGCGGATAAAGAGTAAAAAGGATGGATAAAGAAAATGACGAGTTTGAATGAATTTTAGGCAAGAAATTTCCTTGACTTTAAGACTTCTACCTTGTTGGTAGATTTGTTTTTTCAGCAAATCTTTGGCTCAATTAATACAATTCATGAATCATTAGTTTGCATTAAATGTGTGACTATTAATACACGTATACAATTCATTCAATTCTAATCTACAATTAAAAGTTTCCAAGATTTGCGTATCTTACATTTATTATTTTTAATGAAAAAACAAGTGGGAAGAAATTGGCCGGAAAGAACACAGAGCCGAAAAAAAAAACAAAGAGAGAAACACCAATACATATCAATATGCAACGTGGCAATACATTGGAAAGAATCAATCTGAAATGGCGCTATGAGATTTTAGCACTCCGAAGTGCTTTTTGTATTACGAATTGAATTGAATTAATTACTTTGACATCTTTAACTTATAACTTGGGAACAATTTAGTACAATTTTGGCATTAAATACTCGTTTGATTTCTTGTCTAATTTGCTCCTCGTTCATTGACTTCTTTACCCTGCAACTTGAAAAGGCTTAAATAAACTTTCCAAGATTTGCATAAAGAATACAGAGTCGAAAAAAAATAGAGAGATAAATACCAAGGCATACCAACACATAACGTGGCAATATACTGGAAAAAATCAATCTGATGTGATGTATAGGGATAGAGGGAGTAGTAAAACATATACAATCCTCATGGCCTGTTACTGAAAAAAGTCCTTCTCGCCCATCTCAAATGCTTTAGTAAATTGGTTCATAACTTTTTCCTCCATTAGCATATCCATTTGGAGTTACAAGTTCGAACTTCGAACAAACAAATCAATAAGCAAATGGAACACTTCAATGAGCGAGATGTTGAAGATATTCTCATACTGCCATGTTAGATTGATCCTCTCGAGTATATTGCCACTGATCGTGGTTTTTCGCAAGAGTACGAAATCAAGTAATATAGCTTGGAGTATTCCAAGGTCGATCCCACGAGGACTTGAGAAAACTAACAACTTAATTCTAGCAAAGTTTGTAAAGAAAACAACTGAATTTAATGAAATCTAATTGCAAACAATTAAAGAGAAGATGATTGTAGAATTTAACTAAGAAAGCAAAGTTTAAATAATTAAGAGAAATCAATAGAATAGATGTGAGGGTTTAGGCTTCTCTTCTAGGTATTTAATCTAATTATGTATGAATTTAATTATCAGGGTTAAAATAACAATCACTAATCTACTTAGGAGCCCTCTCAGATCATCCTAAGCTTTCTTAACTAATTGATTACCACCTCTCAGTGCATAAACTAATTAGCTAAGAACATTAAGATCCTAGGATTAATAATTAAATCAGTTTCTCCATGACCCTAATTTAATTATGGTTATCACAATAAACTGAATTACTCTCGTATCCAATTAGATTGTGTCTATTTCCCTAGAACACGAATTATATTTCACCTCTCAGTCCTTCATACAATTCCAAAGATCTATTCTATGTTGGCCAGACATAAAACGCATTAAGAACAAAGAAAACAGATTTAACCCAGAAAATCAATCCATACAAATATTGAATTAAAATCCCTAGAAGATCTACCCAAATCCCCAACAAGGAATTTAGCTACTCATATTAAAGAAAATAAACAATTGCATTAAAGAAGAAAGTAAAGAAGAAAATCTCCCAAGTTGACAAAGTTGCTCCCTTGAGTGCTTCCCTCTTTCGAAAATTATCTCTCTCCTTCCAAAGTCCCAAATTCATCACCTCTAAATAATGTATTTATGCTAGCTAACTAGGGTATTTACAAGACTTAAGGATTAAGAATTCTAATGCTAGTTGGACTTTTAATTAAAATAAAACACATGAGTCCAAAGCCCAACTGCTAGGTCCAATATTCGGCGTGTAAAAGCTTGACAAGCAGAGAAGAAACGGCGCCGTTTCACTTATGTTCCGGGGCCGTATCAAATCTGAGGCGTACTTGCAAATTTGGCATCAAATGAAACGGCGCCGCTTCATACTACATCCGGCGCCGTTATTGCACGATTATTTTCCTTCCCTTTTTTGCTCCATCACTTGACTCCAATTCTTTGCTTAACTTGTTTTTCTCCCAATAGTCTTCACGTGACTCCACACTTTGACTTTTCCACCATGCAATTGAGAATCACATGACTTCCATGCTTAGTTGTCTTCAAGTCCACTTTGACTTCTTTTTGCTTTATTTGCTCAAATTTAAATTAATTAACCTGCAAAACAATTATTAAACCAAAGTGAAAGGGAATAATCTAAAATATACCATAAATTACACATAAATTGTATAAATTAGGCTCTAAATTAATTCATAATATAGGTGTAAATTACACCTATCAGCCACGTTGCGTGTTGATATGCCTTATTTTGCTGAGGAAGTTTTTCTTTAGTTTTTTTTTCTTTTACAATAGAAAAAGAGGAAGCTACTGGTTAGAATGGGAAAAGTCAACAAATTCATTTAGGGAACAATAGATGGGAAACATTTAGGGAGCAATAGCCTTAGACTTTTGGTATATACGTATCTTATTCATATGGAATTTATAAAATAATAATGCAATTTTTTTAAATGATTAGATATATTATATTAATAATATATATTCATATACATCTGTACCATTAAAAAAAATAGTCCACTCTATCATTCATGTAAAAGAAATGTTCCTTGTCTTTTTTCAAAAATTATTTTCCTTCCACCTTGACTTTACAAGAGCTTTATCTCTTTTATTAAGGTTATTTATTTTTTTTCCTTTCTTTGCTTGACCATTTTCCTTCGGTTTTTTGTTGAGATGAAAAAACGATTAAGGTTGGAATGATGATGACTAGTAAAGCCCAGATAATCGACCTAATATACATATAAAATCTTACTTTCATATTGAATATCAAATGAAATTTGACATGAAATACTAAATAAATATTGTAAAATTTGATTAAAGTAAAAAATATTTGAAATATAATTAACAATCAACAAAATTAATAAATTTATCATATTCGAGATAATTATATTCATTTCAGCAATTTTTTTCCATAATTTTTTGACCAAATATTATTTGATAAGGAGGTTTTAGAGACAAAGGCTTTCCTACACCTCTTCTTTAGCTTTTACCCACAGAACATCCAGAAGCCCTTTTCTTTCTCTCAGACAAAAAAAAGAAGGAAAATGGTCAAGCAAAGAAACGAAAAAAATAAATAACTTTAATAGAAGAGATAAAGCTCTTGTAAAGTCAATGAGGAAGGACAATAATTTTTGAAAGAGACAAAGAACATTTCTTTTACATGAATGATAGAGTGGACTACTTTTTTTTAATGGTATAGATATATATGAATATATATTATTAATATAATATATTTAATCAAAACCAGAGCGATTGAATATCAAATGAAATTTAGCATGAAATACTAAATAAATATTGTAAAATTTGACTAAAGTAAAAAATATTTGAAATATAATTAACAATCAACAATATTAATAAATTTATCATCTTCAAGACAATCATATTCATTTCAGCAATTTTTTTCCATAATTTTTTTACCAAATATTATTTGGTAAGTAGGTTTTAGGGACAAAAGCTCTTCTACACCTCTCATTTAGTTTTTACCTATAAAACATCCAAAAGCCATTTTCTCTCTCTCAAACCACGCGCGCGCGCGCGCACACACACACACATATACAAAAACAAATAAACATAAACATATCTTCAACATGGGGTCACTAACTTATTGCTTTCTCAAACAAAACAACGTTATATTCCTTCGATTTTCATGATTCTGGTTTTGAGCTGTAACATTCTTCGATGTACTAACAGTATGGCATCAAAATACATAAATTTTATTCAGATAAATCAATTTGTTGCAAATTAATAGATAAATCTGATAAAAATATATTTTTATAAATAATGCATAGATTGTAAAATAATAATGAATTTTTTTTAAATGAATACATAGATTATATTAATAATATATATTCATATACATCTATACCATGAAAGAAAAGTAGTGTGTTATAAAAATCATAGACAATGCCAAGTAGGATAGAAAAATTAGTAAAAAATAATTATATTTAATTAGAAAATATTTTAGGGGAACATTTTTATTATTTAAGTATGTTAAATGCTTTGTGAGGTAAATGATCTTTGATTTTTTTCGTAATTAAAAGCTGAAAGTTTTTTTATTTTCCTATAACTTAGTGATGGCAATATGTGTGCACTTGCTTGACATAGTCCATTTATTTTAAAGATTAAGGTTAACATAGCTTGTAGTCCATGATTTAGATGAATATGCCATATTGAAATATAAAGCAATAATAGGCTAGATTGACTAAGCACATAAACCAATATTTTTTATTTTAAAAATTAATTTTGTTATTTTGTTATTTTATATTTTTAATATTAATAAAAATATTGAAATGGATAATCATATAATTGATTTATTAATATAATTTTAAATTTACATTAAATATAACTGGATCTAAATAGATACGTGGATAATGTTGTGCTATGCTATTTTCTGAGCCATATCGTTTTAGCCAAGGTGTTACCACAAGGTAGCCCAGCCCTTCCATGATTGTTGCACTATGCTAGCATAGTCCAGTAAAAAGTTTATGTAATTATTAAATTCAAGCATAATTTTTATCAAATTATAGTATTCAAATAGTTTTCTATTGACTTTCTTCTGATCAATTTAGCTATTAATATTAAAGAAAGAAAATCAAATAAAATAAAAAAGATTAGGAAAAATATTTAAAAAAAAAAAAAACTCATTGGTTTATCTATTTATTCAATTATGCTTATTATTGACGGTGTGCTGACACGGTACATTCATATAGGTCATGGGCTCTAGGCTGTGTTAGGCTTAGTTTTAAAAATAAAGCACCAGCAAGTGATGATCTATATTTTTGGCTGGATCAACACAACTAAGCTCATATTTACGTGGGCAATCTTGTTTTCATAATCGCTAAGTTACAAGAAAATGAAAGAACCATTAGCCTTTTTTACACATCTTGAGCATAAAAGAAAGCAAATGAAAAAACTTGATCATCCATCATTCGTACCAATGCCTTCACTCCCACTTGGGGTCAATGGTATATGAGAGG